>CM073933.1:29802500-31009166 GCA_037179545.1 Sesamia inferens | reverse complement strand
CCTACCAATTTTCAGCCAAATCGATGGAGCCGTTCTTGAGTTATAAGTGGAGTAACTAACACGGCTTTCTTTTATATATATAGATAGTGAATAAGCAACTGAATCGATTCCAATAATTTTGACACCATGTTATATTTTGTCCCAAATACATTTAGAAATTGTTACAGTGTAGTTACCGAGTGCGTCACGCAGCTTACGATACATCATAATAGGTATTGTGCGCGCGCAACAGCTGACGCTAGAGGTCAACGCACCGCGCTCGCTCGCGCGCGGATCTTTGACCATATTTATGTTGGGACAACCAAGTAGAATACTCGTAGCAAGCTTATTATAACTTTGTGGTTTTTCATTATATCTTTTTGAAATTTTGTACACAATATTATCAACTTAAAAATACTGGACACGTGTTTCCTACTTTGTGGAGGTGCAGGGTACCAGGGTAGCACAAAAGTTTAGGAGAAGTCGAAACAATAAACCTCATTCATTCATCATTATCAAATAATCGTAATACATGAAAGAAGGTTTATTGTGCATATTTTTTGACGTGCAAGGTACCAGGGTAGCATAAAAGTGTAGGAGAAATCGAAACAATAAAAAAGCTCATTCATCATTATCAAATCACCATAATACATGAAAGAGGTTTTATTGTGCATAGTTTGTGGACGTGCAAAGTACCAGGGTATCACAAAACTGTAGGAGAAGTCGAAACAATAAACGTCATTCATTCATCATTATCAAATAATCATAATTACATGAAAGAAGGTTTATTGTGCATATTTTTTTGACGTGGAAGGTACCAGGGTATCACAAAACTGTAGGAGAAGTCGAAACAATAAACGTCATTCATTCATCATTATCAAATAATCATAATACATGAAAGAAGGTTTATTGTGCATATTTTTTTGACGTTCAAGGTACCAGGGTAGCATAAAAGCGTGAGAGAAGTCGAAACAAAGAAGCTCATTTATTCCCACAGGAACGACGGGGAGCGGCATAGAAAGTATCCTATGTCCTTCTCCCAGTTCTTAGCTACCTCCTTACCAATTTTTAGCCAAATTGGTATAGCCGTTCTTCAGTTATAAATGATGTAACTAACACGACTTTCTTTTATATGTTCCCAGGGTACATATGGATTCTTTAACATGGAATTTCCACCCAAGAACCTCCCACAGAGATTCCGCTTCCTAATAAAAAGCAAGTTTCGCGCCAAGTTTTACTTACAAAGCACCAAAACAGAAGAGATAATTGCCGAAACGACTATAGCAATGCATACTTAGCAGTAAAATAGATTGTTCAGTCAAGAACACACCATAAAGAATCCAGGTTTACTGTCAAGTTCTACTTACAAACAGAAGAGATAATAAGCGAATAACCTTAACAATACATTGTTAAAATCGATTCGCTTTTCATATTATTATTTTGCTTGTAAAACCATACACTTGTATTACAATGCACCCCTATGACGTCTTAGAGAGCCTAAGTTTTGTATGTGCAGTCTAAATAAAAAAATAATGTATGTAAAATGGTGGCGGTTACAAAGAAACAAAAAAGTAGACCATGTAACTTCCCAACCTTTTTTTTTGTTCCGGATGGGAAATCATTAAATGACCTGTCCCGCTCTGGGCGAAGCGCTAGGGCGTGTCAGACTTTTACTGACAAAAACCCACCTGTGTTTCTTTACTTGCCAGTGCGCCAGGGCCACGGTTACTTTTTTTAATCAACCCACAACCCTGGCCCAGGACGCATCGGAAATCTCTTTGAGGCGCGCGTGAGCCCTTACCGGACGGTGAGCTGCCCACTGCTCGCCGCCCGCAAGTCCGCGACCAGGGCATCTCCTGCGGCGGCTAGAGGCTTGAGCGCGCTGGGATTCCCGCTCCCTCACACGCTCCGCCTCCTGCTTTGCCAGTATCACTGCTTCGCAGAAGGTGACGGCCTAACATGCTCCTGATCATGGCCTGGAGCAGGGTCGGACGGCAAGAGATCACCGCCGGGCAGACCTCCACCGTATGCTCCATCATGTCCTTAGGGCGAACGATACAGTGATGACACCCTGGGGTTTCCTCTCGCCTTATCCGGAACAAGAACCTCCCGAAACAGCCGTGACTGGTGAGGATCAGTGTTAGACGAAAGGTCTCTAGCCACTTCTCAAAGAGGGGACTTCTCGCCGCTATTGTGGTTTGCCAAAACTCTCCATCCCTTCAACCGCTAGTTGACCACTTAAAAGTCAAGTCGATTCGACGCTGCGTTTTGCCGTGAAAGGCGGGCAAACAGGCACACACATTTTCACATTTATAAAATTTGTATACATAGATTGTTTTTTAGAAATCTCAGAATTCAATTTTAACTTACTTATTTAATTATTAGACTGGAGAGTAAAATTATAATTTAATATCTTGGAGCTGATCTGAAGAAAGAGCGAGGAGGTGGATAATGGCGATCTTTAAGAGCTACTTTTAAACCCTTTTAGTTTGTATATAGCTTGGTAAGGTTAGTCTTGATTGAGCTAAACGTTGCAGCCCGCCTCGTCACTTGTACAGAGCTCTCACTGCGAGACCTGGACGACAATTAGTTCGGGTTTCGGCATGGGCGTTATACACACTCTATCGCGCGTCAGAGTCCTGGCGAAGCAACCGGTGTCCAGGGTTGGGGTGTTGTTGGCGGTGTCCTTGGACATCTCTAACGCCTTTGAACCTCCCTACCTCCGTCAGATCTATGGGGCTTATTTATCGGATGGATGTGTCATCTACATGGGACGTGATGGTGGACACCAGCGGCACATGTCATGCGGTGTTTCACAGAGCTCGCCCCTGGGCCCGCTCCTGTGGAACATCGGTTACGATTTGGTGCTGAGAAGTGAGCACAGACCTGTGGTAGTCCTGAAGTATAATTCCGATGACGACGCCCGGTGTCACTAATGCGTTGACTGCCGGAGGGACATGGTGCGGCGTACGCTGACGGAGTATGCCGCTTGGGAGGAGCCGCGCCGTATCTTCTTCAAGCAATAGAGGCCCACTGCTGGACAAAGGCTTGTCCCAATTATACGGCCGGACCGTATAATCGTTACTAATTCGTTGACTCAATTATTAATCACTTAGTGAAGAATACAATAAATTTCAAGAAAAACCGACACTTAAGTTTGGCAATTCTTTAGGCTATGCCTGTTACCTAGGTTCTCCTGCGGATCTCTTTAATTCTGAATCTGTTAAGTAGAGAAACTCCAAGCATGATTTATGATATGATTTAGTATAAAAATAAAATGTATGAAAATGCGGAAAGTATACAGATAATTTGATAAAATAGAAATATATATGTATATAAATTACAAATTATGTAGGTATTATGAGTTTATGACCATAATGCACTGAAATATAATGTTTGTTTTCGAATTTGTCGTTTTATTGGTTATTTGAAATGTACTCTCCCATACCTGCTTACGTCGTTTTACCCAGGACCAGGCCCGGTGTCGCTTGATCTTGTATCTTGCGCCCGTCTATTGTTTTTTACCTAAATTAAACTGTTATGAATTACTATCAAAGTCAGCACCTATGTCTATGTGAATGGTCAACAGGAAATGAGGAGTATTAAGTACTAGTACTATTCATCTAGGGACGCTAAATGTTGCGGGCTCTTCGTTATTCAAGTATATGTTGTAAAAGGTATGTCTGTCTCTGGTTATCATCACGCATATTTTCATTACTGTGAATGTATTATGACTATTGTTGATTTCTTTTTTGCATTTTAAATAATATTACTACTTACAAACAAGTTTGTCACACTAGCGAATCACACACTGTAGGAATAAATCTACGATACGGAACAACTGTTTCCAGTACAGCATGTGTTCAACACCGCTCGTAACAGGTTAGTAGACTCTGTGAAGCGCCACGAGATGGCGTTGGCGTTATCAATAGCCAAACGGAAGACTCTGGGATATAACTAATATTGAAAAGGAATACTCAGCTGCCTGGGGTTAATATTTACGAACACTCTCCGCTCACTCTTGCATAGGTTAAACTAAAGGTATTTTTTTTTTGTATAGATACATAAATTAATAAAGTAATTTCTATTTCTATGAAAATTTCAAAAGGAAATTTCGTACATACAGTGTGTAAAATTTTTCGGCCTTGTTTCCCTTAATCTTTCATCCACTATTGTATACGACACGATGAACAGACGACAGCACGTCAAGCTACTACAAACTGGTATATTTCTTTATTCAATTTTCAACTCGCTAAAGCATTAAGGCTCAAGATTGTTTGGGAATATTTGACAGCTCAGGGTAGCCTCACCTGCTGTCGTCCGTACTTCGTACACTTGTATAACATTAGAAAATATAAAAATAATAAATAAATAAAATAAATATATACGGACAAATCACACAGATTGAGCTAGCCCCAAAGTAAGTTCGAGACTTGTGTTATGGGATACTAACTCAATGATACTATATTTATAATATATACATACTTATACTACATGGGCTGGTCCCATATGCGGCAGGACCGAAAAACGTTGGGGTAAACGAGTCCTCGAGTGGAGACCGCGTCTCGGCAAACATAGCGTGGGACGCCCTTGGGCGAGATGGAGCGACGACATCAAAAAGGTGGCTGGTAGTAGATGGCGGGGAACTGCTCAGGATCGGGCTTGTTGGCGTGCCATGAAGGAGGCCTATGTCCAGGAGTGAATGAGTAGAAGCTGATGATGATGATGATGAATATATACATATATAGATAAACATCCAAGACCCAGGCCAATCAGGAAAAGATCGTTTTCCATCATGACCTGGACGGGGATCAAAACCGGGGCCTTCACGTCGCAGGCAGGCGTATTGACCTCCTGGTGTGAAGTACCGCCGGTGTAAGACCTTTACGATAACGCCAAGTTTCCTGACAACTACATTGGCTTTGGAGTCAATGAATCGCCCAAAGTCGAGGTTTGAGGAATGTTGCAGAGAGAACAGATCCCTGAGGAATATACTAGACCGATTGCGGCGAAATCCGTACTGTCGGTCACCGAGGAGATCATTACCTTCCAGGTATGCCAAGAGGCGCGAGTTCAACAAACGCTCCATAATTTTGGAAAGTATCGAGGTTATTGAAATCGGTCGATAGTTGCAAGAATCAGCACGACTCACCTTTTTGGGCACGGGCTGCACGTTGGCAAGCTTCCAGGACTTGGGCACTATACCAGTCCCAAATTAGAGGCGAAATAAGCGCGTCAATACAGGAGACAACTCGGGCGCTCATGCCTTAAAAACAATCGCTGCTATACCATCTGGACCACTAGCCTTATTGACGTTCAAACGACAGTACTCTCAGAACCTACTTATTCCTAATGCGAACCTACCAGGTAAATTAGGTGGAGTAGCACTGCTAGTATCAAGACGTGAATTGTGGGCAAAGAGACCTGATTTATCTCTCTCCGTATGAGCCAGTGCTGCATCAAGCTAAACCCCGGTGATTAATTTCATCATAGGCAGTAGTTCATAGACAGTGTGGGCGAACAGAAGTTCGCTTCAATCGATTTGGCAAGGGACCAGAAAGTTCTGCAACCGGATGGCTGCGCAGAGGACTTGTTGCCAGTTTGAGTAATGCGGTCCAAACGAGTCTTCTTAAGCGCCTTTTTGTAGGACTTGCAATGACATTGCGAGTGACAGCATGGTTCAAGGCTGTCTTCAATGAACTTAGATCCGGAACTCTGCACACGAGCGTCAATCAAGGTGAGAAATGCCGTGTGCTACGCTGTTCAGCTTGAACTTGAACACAGTCAGCGTTGAACCATGTACGAGGCGAGTCACCGACGGGTGTGTCACTGAAGGCCAAATTTGTTTGACCTTCCTGTATATTATCATATTTCCTTTATTAAAACTAAAACAATGAATTGGTACCTAATTATATATTTACATATTTTATTTACTAATTGCGCCTCGCGGTGTCACCTGAATAAGTTTCAATCCCGGGGTAATATCAGGATAAAAAGGTATCCTAGAATTAATTCTAGGATACCTTTAAATATATCAGACACTGCTATAGCTGCCATGTTGCTGTATTCGATAATATTTGTCTTACCAGGTGCTTTATGTGTGTTTACCTTTACATATTGGTTGTATTGGTTGTTATATAACATCGGCCGCCGGCAGAAGTTACCACCCACCAGACAAAGTCTTGCCGCCAAGCGATTTGTCGTGTCCCGGCATGATGTCTGGTGAAGCCGTGCGGAGGATGGGTCTGAGCAGTTGTGTTGCGATGTATGCCAGGTACTATGCGCCTAATGTTGTGTTGGGAGTTTGGACGTGGAGGGTCTTTAGATCAATCTCCATTTGGAGCAGCATCGTTGGTCGTGTTGTTGGGTTTAACATTGCATCACCTCGCTCAACTGCCGTCTTCCTTCGCTCAGTTTTTCTGAGTGAATAGGCTGTTAATAAACTAGCGCGCTTTACCTTCAACGATCGCATCACTGCTTACCATCAGGCGGGATTGCGGTCAAGCGCTAGTTTATAATTATTAAAAAAAAAAAAACTTTTTTATAATAAATAGATAGTTATCGGAAAACATACCGTCGAAACGACAACATCTAAATAGTACATTTTAATGAAATGAGATGACAGTATATTTTAATGTAATTGATGGCGTGAATAAAGTATATTTTGAGGTGTAGCTGGTATTCGACAGTGTTGGTGCCGGTTTTGGCATTGCTCTGATATTGTTAGTGTTGCGTTGCGTGAGGTTTTGTATCAGATTTACACAATCGTACAGGTTAATTACTTTAGTATATGTAATTATGAGACGTCTCTACATATTTCTTGTTGTTCTAATATTCACTGAATGTATTTTCGTAAGTACTTTTCTAGTTTATTTTAATAGGAAAAACTAAAATCAATAAACAACAACAATTCGATTTTGCTCTCACGATTCTACATCTTTTGTTTGTAAGAATATAAAGTATCCCAATATCCCATTTGTTAATAAACGTGGTACTGTTACTATATTAAAACTATTGTAGAATAATTATCTAAGTTCGTGTTTGCAATTATTTTAATTATTTGTTTAAAACTTATGATAACAATGGTCGCTAAAGCTAAGATTGTTCAGTAGATATATAACGAAACCTGAACCTACTTTGTCACAAAAAAGTAATAAATAATAATAATAATAACTTTATTGACCAAGAACATACATAGATAAAGTTTGCAGGTATATGCCTTAAAAAAAATTCTATGTAACAAAACAATAAATCCTGCCTCCTAAACTAGGGAATACCTGTGTCTTAGGAGACAGTAATTCGAACTGATCGAGTTGAACTATACATACATGTTGAGCCCTTGGTTTCGAGTATCGATGTTACATCCAATCCTATCTTCACAAATATATATATTATATAGAGAAATAAAAATATAAATTAAAGTAATTTAAGTTACTATATGTTTAATTACAAAAATAGGTGTAAACATTCAATTCCAGATTATTTGAGTATGGAGTAGAGAGAGTATGTGTGTTCGTAAGTGTAATGTGAGTTTATTGGATAGATAGTGTATGTGTTGTGTGTTATGAGTTGATTGTTTATATGTACAGTTTGAGTTCCAAATTGAATAATGTTATGTAATTGTTAAGCGATGTATGCCAAGAGGGATTCAGTGTTATTGTAATCCTGCTGAAAGAGCCAGTCCTTAATTTTAGATTTCAAATCAAATTTATTTAGGTTTATCATATTTAGATTTTTATGTACAATGTTGTATACGTGAAAACTTAACACGTAGTATTGATGTTTTGCAAAAGAGGTTTTGTGTTTTACACTTGGGGCAATATATGTACGCTTTCTAGGGTCAGGTGGGAGTAGAGAGCCATGGACTCTGAGAACAGATCGCAAAACAAACAGCTGACGTACCGTCAGAACCTTGCAGTCAGAATAGAGCTTTGCTGTGGGGTATCTAAAAGGTTTCCCGATCATCACCTTTAGCACAGCTCTCGGCTCTCAGAATAAAAGTCTTCGCTGCTCCACCCCACACGGTTATACAGTATCCGAGGACTGACTGGCACAAAGTAAGGTAAACCATATTGAGAATGTTACAATCAGCCGATTCCCGCAGACGTTTAAAGATGTGAATGAGACGAATAGTTCGGGTGGTTAGAATATCAAGCTGCTTGTCCCATCTCAGCCTCTCATCTAAATGCATCCCCAGATATTTCACGTTATTAGTTCTAGCAATGGCAGCACAAGCGCACGATATCCGCCGATTTTGGCATGAGTGTGCTGTAATAGAATAACTGTTTGGGGGTAAGCAGTCACGTCGGATTGCAAAGGGCATGTAATGAGTTTTATTCAGGTTTAACGTCAACAAGTTTAGGTGAAGACAGGTCATCACAGATGTTAGTGCTGTTTCAGCCCTAGTTTGCACTTCATCCCACGTGGCCCCATGAATTACAATTGCCGTGTCATCTGCATATGTATAGATCTTTCCATCAGGTATCATCAACTTACACAAGTCGTTTATATAGATTTGGAAGAGCGCGGGACCTAATATACTTCCCTGAGGCACACCAAAAGACACCAAAGTGTCATCACTGTGCCTCGAACCTATTTTAACTAGCTGGGTACGATTTGTCAAGTAATCAGAAAACAATTTCAAAGCTATACCACGCACGCCTACACACTCTAACTTAGCAATTAGTTTGGGAATACAAACCGTGTCGAAAGCCTTCGATAAGTCCAAAAATATGCCAAGGCACTTAGTTTTGTTGTCCAGTGTCTTTGCTATACTTTGCGTGAGATCTAATACAGCATCTTCAGTGGAAACACCAGACCTAAAACCATACTGGTTGTCAGCAATAATTTTGAACCTATCTAAAAATCTTCTAAGATTATTGTTTAGAATCGTTTCTAGAATTTTGGAGATCGAGGGCAGAATAGATATTGGCCTATAATTATTGACACAGTTCCTGTTTCCGCCTTTATAGATTGGGTGTACAACGGCTTTCTTTAGACAATCTGGGAAGACTCCTGTGTCTATGCAAAGATTACATATGTGTGTAATCACTGGTATGAGAGTGTGGCCACATGTCTTTATAAGCGATATCGGGATTCCATCCCAACCTACTGCGCAGTCGCTTCGAAGTTTTGATAGAATGGCATTCACATCACTGACGTCAACTTTTAGTATAACAAGTGAATTGATGGCCGTATTCGGCGACACGTATCCGCAATCTGGAAGTTTATCTCGAGTTAGAGGTGTTTTAATAGGATCGTTTAGTATTGCCTCTGCCATGTCTTTACCTATACTGCTAAAGAAAGAACTAACATTATTTAAAGAAGCTTTAGGGTTATCGGATATTTTTAATAATTCATCTAGACTGGAGTGTATTTTGCCGGTATTCGTAATTTCCTTAATAGTTTTCCATAGCAATTTTGGGTTACCGTTACATTTTTCAAGTTCGCTCTTCTCATATGCAAACCTCAATTTACGCAAAAGCGCATTACAAAAATTTCTATAGCGCGTGTATGTCACGTGTAATATCAAATTGTCTGGTGACTTCTTGGCTGTCATGTGTAATTTATCTCTGTGTTTGATACATTTCAATAGGCCTGTAGTTATCCAAGGCTTTATAATTCTTAGTTTCCTAGGTACGTTGGTTTGTTCTGTGTATTTGGTTATAGTAGATGACAGTAATGTAACTAGTTCATTCATGGCGACATTGGCATCTTCAGCCATGTAAATATTTGTAAAATCTGCATGTTCTAATTCTGTTTTGATTGCTTCTGTGTTAACGCGAGATATTTTGAAAAATTTGTTACTGTTGAAATTTGTATTTGAGATTGCAAGTACAGTTGGTTTGTGATCCGTGATGTGAGATTCCACTACCAAACTTATAGCTGATAACTTTGTTTTTAGTAATATGTGATCAAGACAATTTTCATTTCTAGTGGGTAAAAGATGAGTGGGTAACAGTCCATGGCATGCGTTTAAAATAAGGTAGTCTAGCGCCCGGTCGTTCCTATTCCCTAATTTTATATCTATATTCAAGTCACCTACCATAGCAATAATTGGCGAGCTTGAAATCTCCTCATAGATACGACTTAGACTGCTCAAAAAACCATCGTAACGGTCTTTTGTAGTATTAGAAGGGGAACAATATATTACAACAACCGAGATCTTATTATAAACTTGACATATTAGACCGTTCGCGAAGCTTATGGTTGGTTCCCATACTGTTACACTTAGGCCAATTTTAGTATAAAGAATTACTCCGTCATTCTGATTCATTATGTTTTTGGTAGAGTGAGACTGGTACCCATTTAAAACAGGGATGCTATTAACTGTACTCAGCCAGCACTCGGTCAAAACAATTATTTCAAAAATAATATTAATTTGACACAACAATGCTTGTAGACTGTCAAAATTTTTATTTACGCTACGTATATTTATATGCAATAGTTTAAAGCTACTATTAGTTGTACTTACTCTTGAGGGTCACACGAAAACGAATTCTCGAGATTCAGATTATCAAGGTCGTAATTGATGTTGTTAATATTAGCCATTAAAAAAAAATCAGTTAATCCCAAATAAAACGTCAGTAATTTGTTCCGGTGGCCGACTTATATGGTGCATGGAAACAGCATCGCTTTTCATTAAAAATAAGGAATAGTGGAATGTAGGAGTATGTATGTGTACGTTATGTTTGTTTGTACTGTGTAAGGAGTGTTTATTTGAGGTGTAAAATGAATGTATGAAAGTATAGATTTAATATTAATATTCTGTATATTAACAAATGGATCAGGTAAGAGAACCAGCACAGATGGAGACAAGTCACAATAAGGCTGAGGAGGAGGTAGTTGGTTGGCACAGCTGCATGAGAAATCATTAGTCAGATACTCTCAGCAGTGCACTTTGGCAAATCCAGTAGCTCCCCAGTTTCAAACAATCCTTCTCTTGGCTTTTTCCTATGACCTTATAAACGAGAACTCGACCGCAAACCCGCCCGATGGCAAGCATTGATACAATCAATGATGGTAAAGTGTTAGTTACTAGTTTATTAAGAGATTATATTTGAAGACATTTAAATTGTAATCAAACGGGAAAACCGGCGCAAGCAAATTGATTAATTCCTTCAATGTACGCGGTATAAAAGACTAGAAAGAAAGCTTCGTCCGGATCGAAGCAGAGTAACAGGTTAAGGTTGAATACTCCTTGTACGACGGGTCGTCCGGTGTTGGAACGGTCACGGAAGAATCATCGTCATAATCAACTTTTTTTATCGTCCCACTGCTGGGCACAGGTCTCCTCTCATACAGAGAAAAATTGAGCGTAATCACCACGCTTGCCTAATGCGGATTGGCGATTTCAGACTGCCTGACAGACTGAAACCTGCACTTTAAGGTTTCCTCAATATGTTTTCCTTCACCTTCAATCATTAGTGTCTTAGAAAGTACATACAACTTTAGAAAAGTTATATTGGTACTTGCCTGACCTAGAATCGAACCCGCGCACTCATACTTGAGAGGCTGGTGTTTGAACCACTAGGCCACCACGATTTCACCACGACTTCGATATAACAGTTCGGTGGTAGATGTGTGTCGTTTAAAATAAGGTAGTAAATTGCAAACGAATCTGCACCTGTAAACTTAGAATTAAACCCTGAATATGAGGAATTCCCGAGAGAAGACATACAATTTGGTTTATCATCTATTACTATCCTTATCCTTACTAATATTATAAATCGGAAAGTGAGTTGGTTTGTTCCGCTTTCAAGCCGAAACTTCTGAACCAATTTCTTTGAAATTTTGCAGACGTAAAGTTAGCAGTCCGTATTAAGGTGATAGATACCCGTGAGCGTCCAAAATCGCTCAACTTTGGAAGTTTATTCCTCAAGAATGCCTTGATCAAAAATTTTGAAAAAAATATGTTATGATCATAGATTCAAGCACAACATATTTATTGTTTATTATTTTCTATACGGCTTATATTTACGTCAAAAAAAAAACATTTCTACACGACGTTTTTAATCTTAAAATCGATATGTCTCTTAAAGCGCTTAGACTTTTGTAAATATTCTTACTCGCAGTAACGTGTACCTGTAAGAACTATAGAATCATAGTTTTATTTTAAAATTAATGAAATATTTAATAAGAAAAGTAATAAAAATGAAGTTCCGCACGAGTTTCCGCCTTACAAAGTTCAGAGGGGCTCTATGCGGGACGCGGGCGCGGGTGGCCGGCAGTCGCGCGCCAGCGCTCGTGAGAGGAGACTGTGTCACTTTTTGCTCCGCGCACCCTTGGATACCGACTTCGAGTGCAACGAAGTATTTTTAGTGATTTTGTGTATGATTATTGAATTTTTGCATTTATTGCTGCGCTTGGACGCTTTACGTGATTTTATATGACGTTTTATTTCGATATTCTGATCAGTGTACATAGTTTTGTTACTGCGGGCGTATAACTAGATGTGCCGTTGACTGTACCTATATTTTTGCCTGTAGTCTCATCCGCTTATAATAACACGATTATTCTAACTAGACGCATGATGCTGTCAAAAAATCAACCGCGCGCGTAACCGGTCAGAGGGTCGATTTCAGGGCGGGTTGTTGGAGTTGGGGTATACGCTCCTTTTATGAAACGTAAAGAAAAAGAATAAAACAATTTTTGGGAACAAATTTTTTTTTGAGTTTTTAAATTTTCGAAAAAAAAATAATTGCATCATGTAGAGGGCGTCAAGAGGGTAACTTTTTATTCGGGTTATTTTATAATTTCGGGTCATTTTTATCGGGTGGTTATAAACCAGACTCGAAATTTCTCCAATTTTTTTTGGCGGAAAGAATAGGGGAAGGTAACTAAGAAAGAACATTGTACCCTAGCACTTTTTCGCTGCGACGTACTGTTTTCGAGATAAAATGGCCCACGACGTGGGGGGTCGGACCCCCCACACCCTATTCATTCCGCCAATAAAAATTTACCCTTATCGTGGCAAGATTTTATGTTCGAAGAAAAGCAAAAAAAAAATATATATATATATAGTAGCTTTTTTGGGCTATAAGGAACGTATAAAAAATAAGGGAAGTCGTAGGTATATTAATCTATACATTGCTACACGTACAGTGAATATTGCAATTTTAGTGATGTATATTATGCTATACATTGATATGTTTAGGGAAAAATCAAAATCAAAATTGTTTATTTCAAATTAACCACCCGTTGGTGCTTTTGAATAGTCATTGTCGGTCAGTCCAAGAAAAGTGAAGCTAAATTGCACGTTCCAAAGCGTAGATCTCTATGGAGAAGAATGTGCATGGACTCCATGGAAAGTTTGAATGTTACTGGTAGTTTTGAACATTTACTAAAATATCATTGTAAATAACATAATTTTAAGCAAAAATAACTGTCTTAGTGGAAGAAAATTGGTTTAATATAATAAATCTTTCAATTCAGATATCCTATTGCTTGCGGTGGTACTCCAAAAACGGTTTCTATTCTTCACATAACAAAGATGAACCTTCCATTTGTGCACATCGTACTTGCCTGGTCAACTTTGCAGTACTTGCACCTCTGATATCCAGTTATTTGTGGCCAATGATCATATTTTTCTTCCCTTTGTACGGTACAACAATTTCGTCGATACTAAAAGCATTCTCTTCTGCTACGGATAAACACTGTGTTGGAATACGATCAATTACAGGACGTAGTTTCTAATACCTATCTGATGTATCGGCTTCAGAATTGTTGGTAAAATGTAAAAATCGCCTGATTTTATCAAATCTCTTTAGGAGCATTATGTATGCTAATGCTTTGCATAACGAAAATACTTTTACTAGTAATCTTTGTAGGATGGCATAACTACATTACCCATGATGACACTTATTGCCAAAAAATCTAGTGTGTCTTCCCTTGAAACTATTCTGGATCTTCCTGTTCTATGTACGCTGTATAAATTTGTGTGACTGGTGATAATATTTACTAAGCCTTCAGTGAAAAATCTATAAAAATAATCTAATCATGACCAATCGGAAGGCACATTTTCCAAAAATGTAGTTATTGCTATTTCAGGCTTGTGTTGAAATTGTGCTTTTTGCTAACGAAAAGATACGTTTAGTCTTCTGTTACATTGTCTTTTTATTTTTCGTGCAACGATGGCAGAAGCTTTGGGTTTCATTTTTTGAGCGCGCGACAAAGTTGTGCCGACAAGCGTGGATGGACGTGGTTGATTAGAAGGCAAAGATGAAATTTAAGGTAGAGCGCCATAATTACTTTCTGATATATTAGGAAATACCTAAGTAAGAATAGGTGTAAGAGGCACTTCGGTTGTATCAGCATAAATATCATCTGCACGCGTTCCTATTTCATGATCAGTTTGTGGGAGGTTTTAACACGTGAGACTGGTATTTATCGATGGTGCTGGAAAACTTTCTGCAAATCCAAAGATTCTACTTCATCACCGCTACTAGCTCCGTTTTGTGTCAGAGTCTGCATCCTTCATGAGGCACCAAAGCTTAAATGCGCCTAGCTCATAGCAGTCTAAAGCCAAGGCAAAAGAAACATGCAAAAAACCATCACAATAGCAAAACCAAACCATATTGTAATATAGCTAGGTAGATAATGTGTGTAACGTTATTTGTCCATTACCTTTATTAGGTAGTCATGCAGTAATAATAATATTATTTAGTATTTATTGTGGAAATCAAACCCACAACTTTGTGTCACTTTCTACAACCACTATTTCAACGAGGCAGTCAAACATTAATACATCTGTTTATTCAATTGTAATAAATTTTATTACAATTTATTTTATTTAATTTATATCGTTTAGTATACGGTATGTTATAAAAACACTGTCCAACCCGTGAAGGTGTTGTTAGGTATCGATAACTGATTCTACTAATGTATACAAAACCGGGCTAAACTTAAAAAAAAAACCCCCTAAAAAAATAAATATTATTTCGCAAAAAGAGGTAACTTAATAAATGTGCGTAAGCACCCTTCCGCGGGCGGCGGGCGGCAGGGCACGCGGCATATGGTTGCATCGCTATTCGCTCATAATAATAGCAGTGTTGTCACTTTTTTAAAAAGTACCAAATTTGGGGGAAGTTGGAATTAATTCGCGGGAAAAAAAGATTATTTCAAAATTTATTTGTATTGGTACTATGATGATTACGTAAAATTTTATATTATATTTGGTCATGTGTTTACCTAACCTTTATTATCCTTATGGGTTCGACAGAGTTTTCTTAACATCCTGTATAAGACAACACACATGCAATTAAAATTTTATACTATAAATATAACGGAAGGTAAATTACTGCAACTCTGGTGATATCTAGTATAATTCTCACAGCAACAACAGCAAATATATCAAAATGTGTAGGAACAAACATTCAGGCATACGTATTAGTTAATAAACATACACATACACATATAAAAGTCTTGGTGGCCTAGTGGTTAAAACACCAGTCTCTCAAGTATGAGTGCGCGGGTTCGATTCCAGGTCAGGCAAGTACCAATACAACTTTTCTAAAGTCATATGTACTATGCCCAGCAGTGGGACGATAAAAAGGTTGATGATGATACACATTTAGGGGTATAAACAAAAATAAAATAAAATTTACCTTAGATAAAACTGAGAGTCGCATCTAGACAGTTACTTTTCACAGCTAATTTAAAACTATGACAGATAACTCACTATTTTTATTTTTGACGAGAAATGTCATGTGTTTAATAAAAGTGAAAATTTATTTTATAGTGATCGTATATTTTTATAAAGTTGTATGTATGATATACTATACAAAATGAAGAAAAGGACATCTCAAAAAAAAAGTTCGGCAAATTTTTGCTAAGTCCAAAACATTTTTTTTCCTTCCTTAAAAATATATATAAATGATACTTGTAATTTAATCCATGAAATTTGATTAACATTCCCCATTTTTTTTTCTAGTAAACCAAAACAAATTCTTTTTTTTTTTCATTCTATAAGTTCATTAGTCTCAGGTGTTCATTACCTAAAATTTGGTCAGCTAAATTTTTAAACAATAATAATATATATAAGTTTCCAATGTTTCAATGGGAATTATACCAAAAACGCTAAATGCTAAATAATAACTTTAAATAAAAGAATAAACCGGTTCCCGTTTTGCATTAATCATTTTTATAAATAAATATTTGTTTTCCCTTTTTTATATAAAAAATCCCTGCAACGCGGTATCGAAAACAACATAATAAAAGTAATTACATAATATGTTTCACTTTAAGGCATGAGTTTAGATACCACGTAATTTTATATTAGGTACTTTTTAGACAGAATACTATGAATAGTATACTTTTTAGACATGTTATGGCATTATACGTTTGTTGCGAGACGTCCGCGCTCGAAGCAAGCGAGTAGGAAATGTGCACGTAAATATGTTGCGGGGTGCGCGGGGGTTTCTGCCTAGCCCCGCCCAGTAGGCCTAGTATGAGTTTTCATTACGAAACTCGTTCGATCGTATCGAGCGCGTTTGACTCCGCGATTGGCCCGCTTCAAGGTCGTAAGAACTCTCAACCAATGAGAGCGTCAAACGCGCTCTATACGATCGAACGAGTTTCGTATTGAAAACTCATACTAGGCCTACAGATGCGCAAGGTCATCGTCGTAACTAATCGCCTTAAATAATAAGGTACTTTTTGTCCTAGAAAAAAAATTATATTCTCGAGGGAGAACAAAAATATTGTTAGCTTTATACCAGTTTGGTGTTAGATGGCGCTGTGTGTCGTTTAAAACTAGGTAATATATAGCAAACGAATATACACACGTAAACTTATAAGCTAAATGATACGATGATTAATCCCTGAAAATGTTAATGACGGAGAGCTAGTTTTGAATAAAAGGACTTTTTTACTAACCACATTTTCTTTTAGGCACATTTATTGCAGGAGAGGGCCACTTTCAATAAATGCAACCCTAAATATGTAACGGATTGTTATGCTATAACTCGGCGCAGGAGTCGCGGGGAGCCTTATATGTCTAACTTTACGCTAACCACTAGATACATGAATGACAACAATGTAACGGTATGCTATTTTATTTTATTCTGGTTACTTAGAACTAACAGTGTTTTAAAATAATACGCACATGAAGGACATGTTACCATTGATAAACACTTGACCCAAACACGAATCAAAGAAACACTATCGACACACACACACAATGGTCTACTTGATGAACTGAGTGCACAAACCTTAAACATTTCATAGAATAATATGCATTAAATAAAAGTATACGATCGAACAATACTAACTAAAAATCAGTAGTACCATTTCACCAACAAATGCTACAGCCAAGAAACAGATCCCGGCCGATAGTGGGACACGTATCGGCAAGTGTGGATCGCCTCTTCCGACTACCTTAAAAAGTTAGCACAGAGGCACATATTGGATGTGGAAGACGTAGAATATGGTGTTGTGGAGCAGCCTTGGAGAGGCTTATGTCCAGCAGTGGACTGTAATAGCTTGATTGATTGACGACTGCGAATCATATTTCGATTAAAACAGTGGTATTGATTTACATACAAATTATGTGATTATTTTTTCAGACGAGGTTTGTGGTGTTAGGCGAGTTGAACGTAGAAGTGCTGAAAGTAAAAATATGCGACATTTTATACATTGATTGGCTGAGAGATTATTTACAAACCTATTCAAATATTCCCCACGCCTGTCCTATTAAGGCGGTAAGAAGAAGTTTTTATTTCGGGGTAACAAGGCTTAATAATTATTAGCTTTATCAGTATTTTCTATCACAGGAACTAGTTTCGTCCGTAACGCACCCGTTTCATTCATAGTTACTCCTCTTCTTATTTTGAAGTTACTACCCTTTCTTATTTTGAATATTTGTTCCCAGGGTTCATATGGAGTATTTAATTTGGAATTGCCGCCCAAGAACCTCCCACAGAGATTCCGCGTCCTAATAAAAGGCAAGTTTCGCGTGAAGTTCTACATACAAAACACCAAAACAGAAGAGATAATATCCGAATCGACTATAATAATGTATAGTTAATAGTAAAATAGTTTGCTCGTTCAGTCAACAACACACCACAGAGAATCTGCGTTTTACTAAAGGCAAGTTTCGCGTCAAGTTGTACTTACAAATAGGAGGTATAATAAGATGATAGATTCTCTTATTGTCTCCTCTGTTCTTTATGCTTGTAAATCCGTACATTTGTATTACAATCCACCCCTTGGATGTCATATCGAGCTTAGGTTTTGTGTGCAATCCAAATAAAAAATAATATATGTAAAAACATCAATTATAAAATGACTAGGTATATGTATAATTCTTAGAAATATTGTAATAAAGTTATGACAAAGTACAATGCCTATCTATGATTGAATTGTGTTTGTATGTAAGTACAAAGCTACTTACGGAATATAGATCATTAAGTTATTCGTCTAGGATAACCCGGTCATAGGTTGAGCATTACTATTTATTATAATTGATTTCTTAAAAATATTTAACACATACTCTAGAGGTGGAGTTGATTTTGTTTTTATAAACACGTTTTAATAATAAACTATGTTAATAAATTTATTATAAATTCTTAGAATTAAATTTTATCTTATTTCTTTAATTATTATTTCGGAGGATACAATCATAATTTAGTATATTGGAGCTGATTAATGAGGGATCCAGGAGGAACTATTAAACTATTATTATAAGGAACTATTATTACTATAGGAACTATTGGAGCTCTTTAGGTGCTACTTGTGAACCATATCTTCCTTGTTACAAAACAAGGATATTCTTTAGACCAGGTTTAAAACATCTAAATAGTTATTGGATTATGAACCTAGCTGTTATGGAAATGTAAAGAAATCGTTTATTATGCAACTTGGATCTCTGATCACTTTTACACGTCATATTTTTTTAAACTAGATGGAGCCGGCATTTCCTAACTGACCTCTGAGAAGATATGCCGAAACAAACTCAGGGATCATCGTCTTTTTCAAGTTCAGAAATTAAAAAAAAATGTTTACAATAATTTACGTGATTTAAAAAAAATAGTGATTAAAATATCATAATTCCGTATAATTACGCATATTGCTTAATGAAATTGCTTAGCACAGCGAGCAGCTCAATCCCAAACTTTATTGTCTTCTAAATAATCTGTGATTTTATAATACCGCTTTTGCAAAGTTTGGTCTTAATATAGCTTTTAAATCGTTTAATAGGTAAGTTTCGAATTTCCATGGGAAGCTTGTTGTAAAAGTGTATACATTGACCCATGAACGAGTTGCCTACTCTGAGGAGACGAGTGTCATGTACAGCAAGATTATGTTTGTTCCTGGTATTATGTATTATCCTCGTATTATTAGGCGTATTTTCTTAGAATTCGATATATTTTTATGTACATACTCGTACATAAGATTTTCAAATATATATTGTGAAGCTACAGTCAGATTGTTCACCTCTTTGAATTTTTCTCTAAGAGAATCTCTAGGACCAAGGTTGTAAATGGCTCGAACAGCCCTTTACTAAAAAAAAGATGGTATTGATGTCTGCACAATTTCGCCAGGTAAAAACCCCATAAGTCATAAGACTATGAAAATAACTAAAATAAACAACTCTGGCTGTATCTACATCAGTTATATGTCTAATTTTCTTAACAGGGAAGGCGGCAGAACTGAGTCTACCTGAGAGTTACTCAATGTGAGGACCCCATTGGAACTTATCGTCAATAGTTAATCCAAGAGAAACTGTCTACTCGACAGGGATCAATTCTACTCCATTCAGTTGAATATTTATACTTAGCTGCCTGATATTTGGCGTAGAAAATTTAATGAGTTTAGTTTTTTTTTTTTTTTCATTTAACAGAAGGTATTTTAGATTAAACCAGTGGACAACTATAAAAAGTGCATTGTTAACTTCCACTAAAACTAAAATGGAAATGCAGTTTTTATGTAAAACGAAATACAAAGACTGACTCAAAGGTTCAGGATAGAAGTAAAGTTAAATTTTGTTTTTTAATAAGACGTTTAGAGTTTGCATAAACAAGGTGTCCAGAAAGGGTATCGGGTATTTGTAAGTTCAATAAAACAAAAAATATTTGTAAGTAATAAAAACGTTTATTGTTTATTATTAGCATATGAATTGGAGAATTATTTGGAAAAGATGATGTTATCCGAATGGTGACCGTTACTTTGCTGGCACTCTACTAATCGGGAACGAAGATTGACGATAACACGTTGACACATAGCTATCGATATTGCTGCCATTTCTGACCTGATGTTTTGCTTCAACTGGGTTAGAGTCGTCGGATTACTTTGATAAACCTTACTTTTAAGGTATCCCCATGCAAAATAGTCGAGCGGGCTAAGATCGGGACTTCTGGGAGGAGAGTTGATTTTACCCCTTCGCGAAATGACTTTATTAGGAAATAATTCGTTAACAACTTCCATTGAGTCATTTGAGGTATGGAAAGTGGCCCCATCTTGTTAGAACCAAGTTCTTGAGTTGAAACCTATAAACTCCTGCAACTCTGGGACCAAGAAATTTCGCAACATATCGCAATAACGGTTACTATTCACATTAATTGCTCGGCCTCGTTGATCTTCATGAAAATAACGACCAATTATGCCTTTAGCAGACATAGCGGCCCAAACAACGACCTTTGGGCTATGCAGGGGTCGTTCATGCTTTCGTCTCGGATTCTCCACTGCCCAGTACCGACAATTCTGCTTGTTAACATGACCATTCAGGTGAAAATTTGCTTCGTCACTGAACAGTATGTTGTTAAAGTTGTTAAATCGCTGCAGCATTTCGTTCGCAAAATTCAGTCGATTCGCATAGTCCGTATCCTTCAATTCTTGAACCAATCGAATTTTATAGGTTTTTAGATGTAAGTCTTTCTTTAAAATCGAATGTAAAGACGATTTTTTGATGTTCAGCGCTTGGCCGCGCTTTCGGATGGATAAAGACGGATTTTGACGAACCGACGCCTCAACTTCTTCAATTGTTTCTTCAACGCGAACTGAACGAGGACGACCAGAGTTTTGAATTTTAACTGTCGTACCTGTATTCTCAAACATCCTGATCCATTTCCTAATGCTATCGTCACTTGGCGTGTGGCGTGTACGATATTTCGCACGATAGAGACGTTGAGCAGGCACTATTGAATCGCCATTACGATAATACGCTCGTACGCAAAATGCGCGATGCGTCCCCGAGAACTGTTCCATCGTGACTAAAACTCCACAAAATGGCGGACGCCACGAACCCCTCCCCACTCCCTTTAGTCGCCCCGATTCGAATATGGCGCGAAAACAAATACCCGATACTCTTTTTTATGATATGATATCATATATATGATATTTTCCTGATGTTTCGGCTGATGCAGGTGTTCTTGGGGGATGGTTGAATCGAGACGAAGGTACCTGTGTCAACAGGGAGCCAGACGCCCGGTGTCACCAATGAGTCGACTGCCGGGAGGATACAGCGCTGGCAGAAGCAGCTGCGCCGTATAATCATTGTTAAAAATTCGTTGACTTAATTATTAATCATTTAGTGAAGATTATTGTACTGTACGCTAAAGTTAAAAAAAAAGCCAACACTTAAGTTTGGCAATTCTTGATGGCTATGTCGGTTACCTTGCTTCTCGTAATGTTGTCTCCACATTGAATACAGCTTAATATATAAATAAAATGTATGAAAATGCAGAAAGCCTACAGAAAATTTTATTTGGATAATAGATATATACGAATATATTACCATAATGCACTGAAATATAAATTTAGTTTATTTTCGAATTTGTTGTTGGTTATTAGCATAGTACTGTGCTGTACCTGCGTACGTCGTTCTACCCAGGACTAGACCTGATGTAATATTGTATCTGCCTGAATGTGCCTGGCACACGTATGCCTTCAGCCAGAAAGCGTGAAAGATGACGCTTTTGTATGCTGTATTTGTCTTATTATTTTATACTTTTTGTCCAAGAATGTTCGAGGTCGCTTAACATGATCTTGCATCTTGCGAACATAAATTCTAATCCAATAAACTGTTATGCAACACTGACACAGTTAGCACCTATTTCTATGTGAATGATCAATAGGAAATGAAACTAGGAAATACAGTGGTACGATGTCCCACAGATGCGGCCCCAGGAACGATCCCTGTGGTACACTGCACCACATCATTCGACTGTCCCACTCTCCTTGATGACCGGGGTAGAAGATGGCCCTGTTCGTCAGATAAGCTTCGACCACTCTACAGAGATAGGTCGGCATAAAGTGATACCGGAATGCCTCCGTGATGCATCTCCAGGGTAGGGTGTTGAAGGCATCGGCGATGTCTAGAGACATCGCCAAGACAATCCCCCGAACCACAGCATATCTTGTTGTGAGGGCTCGCACGCGCATGACACATTCACCGTAGAGCGCCCAGTACGGAAGTCAAACTAGCTCTCCGTCAAATCCGGCATTGGCCGCATGAGTCGCCTAACTGAGGCGGTCTGCAATGACTCTTTCAAAAGGCTTGCCCACCTCGACGAGCAGCTGATCAGCCGGTAAACGGATGGAGAGTCCGCAGGGCGCTCTGTTCTTTAACTCTTTGCTTCTTTTATAAAATGCCAAAAACTATAATAAAGAATAATTTCAGAATAATCGAATTTTGTGAGTCACCGTGCTTCCATTTTGACAATAAATAGATATCGTTACCGAGATCGTTGTAGCAAAACCATCTAGATGGTGCATTTTAATTAAATTAGAACTCATTTATTTGAATGTAATAAATGTCATGAATAAATTATATTTTGCGATGAAAGTTAACTTGGTCAGCGCAATATTACACTATTAATTAGATTGATATAATACTCACTTGTATTCGACAGTGCTGTTGCCGGTTGTGGCATCGCTGTCAGTGTTGCGTTGCTTGAGTTTTTATTTCAGAACTACACAATACTCCGAGTGCTTATTTTTTTTTTTTTTTATAATATATGTAATGTCTAAACTTTTCTTGTTGATCTAATTCACTAACTATACTATCGTAAGTACTTCTCAAGTTTATTCTAATTGGAAAAAATAACTAACTAATATCAATAAACAACAACAATTCGATTTTGCTCTCATGATTGTACAACTTGTGTGTGTGTTTGAATATAAAGTATTAAATGTCCCTTGTGTTAATGATAACATTATTGTTACTATATCAAAATACATAGGTATATCTAAACCATTGTAGAATAATTATCTAGGGTCGTGTTTGCAATTCTTTTATTTGTTTAAAACTTATGATAACAATGGTTTCTAAAGCTAAGATTGTTCAGTAGAACCATCCCAAAACCTGAACCTATTTCGTCACAAAATCATCATCATCTCAGCGTTTGTCCCGGTTGCATCCACAGCTTTCGCGTTGGAGCCCTGACGTCGCAATCAATGTCTGTGGACTTACGTAGCACAGACCTCAAGTATTTAATCTGGTCTGTGCCTCGACCATGTCTCCGCCTATGCGCACAGACATGAGGTCTGTCGTGTTGCTGGCCATGTACACGGTCTTCGCTACATTGAGTTTCAGACCTCCGTTCTCGAGCCAGTCCTACCACGCATTCAGAGGTCGCAACAACCGTTCCCTGTCCGCGTCCACCAGCGCGATATCGTCAGCATACATGAGCTACCAGGGAGGTTGCTTAAGTGAATCCTTGATGCTGACCATCAAGAAGTCTAATATCTCGCTGAACAGAAATGGACTACGGACGGATCCCTGGTGTACTCCAACGGTAATGGGGAAGGGTTTAGTGTCGCCAACAGCGGTCCTAACGACGGAATCTCGAATAATGTCAAGATAGGCTTCTGGTACCCCTTTGGACCTCAGTGCCTACCAGACCACCCCACGAGAGATACAGCCGAAGACCTTCTGCATATCTAGAAAGAGCATATGCAGAGGTGTGTTTTTCACTGTCTCATGAAACTTAATTCAAAACCTCATAAGCAAAAGTCGACTTTAGGCTCTCCATGCACTTGTCATCCACAATAAATAACTTTCACAGATATCGCGGTTTTGCTAAGTGACCCGTTATTTTTGGGGCCCAGTGTATTTTGAAATAATGTATGTAGTTGATGACGCGTGAATAAAGTGTACTTCGAAGTGAAACTTACATAAATAGTTAATATAGTGCTGGTATTCGGCACTGTTGGTGCCGGTTGTGGCATTGTTCTAATATTGTTGGTGTTGTGTTGCTTGAGGTTTTATATCAAATTTACACAGTCGTACAGTTTTATTTTTTTAATATATTTAATAATGAGACGTCTGTACATATTTCATGTTGTTCTAATAATCATTGAATGTATTATCGTGAGTACTGTTCAAGTTTGTTTTAATAGTAAAAACTAAAATCAATAAACAACAAACAAATCGATTTTGCTCTCACGATTCTAAGGCTTTTGTGTGTTAAAAACAGGTTCTTGTCTAGATTCGTGTTTGCATTTCTTTTAATTATTTGTTTCAAACTTATCTAGTGCTTGACCACTGGCACAACGAGGCAATACATTGTGGAAAGTATTAGTTACAATTATTACAACTTTATGATGAAAGATAACGAATATTTCAAAAAGGCAAAATCCTATATTGTATGAAATTTAATGCGATAAGTTTAAATAAAAGGACTTTTTTTACAAAGCACATTTTCTTTTAGGCACATTTATTGCAGGAGAGGGCCACATTCAACTACTGCAACCCTAAATATGTTACGGATTGTTATGCTATAACTCGGCGCAGGAGTCGCGGAGAGCCTTATAAGACAAATCTTACGCTAACCAGTAGATACATCTGTGACAACAATGTGACGGTATATTATTTTATTTTATTCGGGTTATAGGTTACTTTGAAATACGCTGAGTTGTTTGATTCATTGACTGTTACGAATCATATTTCGATCACAACAATGATGTTGATTTAAAAACGTTTTATTTAAATTTTTCAGATGAGGGTCGTGACGTTAGGCGAGTTGACAGTAGAAGTGCTGAAAGTAAAAATGTGCGATATTATACACATTGATTGGCTGAATGATTATTTACAAACCTTTTCAAATATTCCCAATGTCTGTCCTATTAAGGCGGTAAGAAGAAGTTTTTATTTCGGGGTAGCAAGGCTTAATAAAATTATAGGCTTTATTAGTATTTGCCATTAAAGGAACTAATTGGCTTCGTCCTTAACGCATCCGTTTCTCCCGACCACAAGGACTACCCTTTTAAATTTTAACTATCTGTTCCCAGGGTTCATATGGAGTGTTTAACTTGGAATTGCCACCCAAGAACCTACCACAGCGATTCCGCGTCCTAATAAAAGGCAAATTTCGCGTGAAGTTCTACTTTCAAAGCACCACAACAGAAGAGATAATAACCGAATCGACTATAACAATGTATACTTAGTTAGTAGTAAAATAGTTTGCTTATTTAGTCTTGAACACATTACAGAGGATCCGCGTCTTACTAAAAGGCAAGTTTCTACTTACAAACAGACGAGATATTAAGGGAATCGACTTTAACAATATATTGTTGAAGTCGATTCGCTTTTAGATATAATATTATCTGTTCATTGTGTAAGAAAACAATTTTGCTTGTAAAACTATATATTTGTATTATAATCCACCCCTCTGATATCATGTCGAGCTTAGGTTTTCTGTGTACAAAAAATATGTACAAAAAAAAAATAGTAAATACAATACTTACTGTATTGTATTTACTATTTTTTTTAGTAATAATAATAATAAATATATACGGACAAATCACACAGATTGAGCTCGCCCCAAAGTAAGTTCGAGACTTGTGTTATGGGATACTAACTCAACGATACTATATTTTATAATAGATACACATATAGATAAACATCCAAGACCCAGGCCAATCAGGAAAAGATCGTTTCCCATCATGACCTGGCCGGGGTTCGAACCCGGGGCCTCCACGTCGCAGTCAGGCGTGTTGACCGCTAGGCGCCACGGAGACCAACAAATAATGAAGGTGACAGATAATGAAGGTTGTAATACCGTATTATGTCTGTCTATGATTGACTTGTGTTTTTAGGTGCAAATCGGATTACGGAAAATAAATCATTAAGTCATTCGTCTAGGATAACCCGGTTACAGGTTGAGGATTACTATTTTATTATAACTTATTTCTTAACAATATTTAACACACAGTGTAGAGATGGAGTTGATTTTGTTTTTATAAACATGCTTATATATTAACTTCTCTTGTAGCTAACACACTATATAAATAATTTTATTACAAAATCTCAGAAGATAATTTTAACTTCTTCAGGAGGTGGATAGTGGAACTCTTTAGATGCTGCTTGTAAACCCTTTCTCCATTATTACAAAACAAGGATATTGTTTAGACCACCTAAATAGTTATTGAATTATAAACCTAGCCGTTCTAGAGATGCAATTTTTTATATAAAAATGACAGTTTAGTTCGGTACTAGGCTGTAACTTTAGTATGATGGACTTTGCCTTAATGTGAACAAAGTTCGAAATACAAATACTAGAACTAAAATGAGATTTCGTTTTGTAATAAGACGAATTAGGTTTGTATGTATGTTAGATTATGTAAGGTTCACACGACTCCCTGATCTTTCGGCTGACGCAGGCAACCGAACGCCCAGTGTCACTAATGGGTTGACTGCCGGGAGGATACGGCGCTGGCAGAGTGTGCTACTTGAGAGGAGCACTTAGTGGAGAATATTGTACTATACGCTAAAGTTCATGAAAAGCCGAGAATTAATCTTATTTTTTTATCCTATTTTCTACATTAAGCAGCAAATTATTTTCTTTACACCAGTTTAGAAGTAATATTGGATTGGATAGAGAATCTACAGTGCGGACTATTTTGAAATCAACGGTGAATAGGAATGGCGTGGAGGTAAAGAGTTAATATACAGTATGTTAAGAAAACCCTGTCCGACCCGTGAAGGTGTTGTTAGGTATCGATAACTGATTCTACTAATGCATACAAAACCGGGCTAAGTTAAAAAAAAAAATCCACAAAAAAAAAAAAAAAAATATTTCGCAAAAAGAGGTAACTTAATAAATCTGCGCTATCCACCGGCGGCGGCGGAGGCGGCGGAGGCGGCGGGCGGCAGGGCACGCGGCACTTGTCGCATCGCTATTCGCTCATAATAATACCGGTGTTGTCACTTTTTAAAAATTACCAAATTTCGGGGAAGTTGGAATTAATTCGCGGGAAAAAAAGATTATTTCAAAATTCATTTGTATTGGTACTATGATGATTACGTAAAATTTTATATTATATTTGGTCATGTGTTTACCTAACCTTTATTATCCTTATGGGTCGGACAGGGTTTTCTTAACATACTGTATAAAGCTGAAGAGTTTGTTTGTTTGAACGCACTTTTCTTAGGAACTATTGGTCCGATTTGAAAAAATCTTTTTGCGTTAGATAGCCTATAGCCGATAGCATCACCCTGCGACCAATAGGAGCGGGGTATGAAAAAAACGAGGGTGAAGCCGCGAGGCACAACTAGTAAATAACACAGGGTGTATCTGACATCGTAACGCAAACTGCGAAAAGGCAGGTCTGCATGCCACTAATAAAACTATGATAGTCATTTATGTTGTTACTGAGCGGTTACATAAATAACAGTGTTTAAAAAAAGTGTCGGCTCGGCTTTTGAACGTTACAAGCGTGCCGCCGTGCCTGTTTGTAGGTATGACATTGACCCCTGATGCAAACTCTATTAAATCAGCTGATAGAATACTTTTTCTAGTATTGTTCACATTGCGATTTTTTGTGTAATTAGCGAATTAAATAATTTTTACTTTAAAATCTTATTGGGTTATAAAAGTATAGCAATTATGGATGGTCTAAAGTGAGAAAAACTTCATATTATTTTTTTTTAATCGGGAAATAGCCGACGCAAAATTCCCCCACTGGTGGGTTCAGAACCATGTGCTGGATCCATGGTACTCGTTTGTGCGTCGATGTCAGAGAAACCCTTTATAGGGCCCAGATAAGAAACCTGTGGAACACCGAAGGTTATTATTATAGTTTCAGATTTATAGCCATTACCGATATCATAAGAGGATATATCCGTTAGGTAAGAGTACAGCCACTTAAGAAGGAAATCAGGAAAGCCGTACGCAGCAAGTTTTGGAATCTGCACTTCATGAGAAAATTTGTCAAAAGACTTACTGAAATTATTTTATATGGCGTCTGCTTGCTGGTTCGAGTCAAGTGACAATGGTCTGACAGATATTTCTTGTAATAGTTTTTTAGTATGTCAGGATATTTTATTGCTTCAGAAACCTTGGCAAATGTCGGAAGGTTACGATAGTTTACAGAAACGGACTTTAATACATTAATATCTGGCAAGTGTATTCTATTCTCCCATTCTGGTTTTCAAAATCCGGTGGATTATGTCATTTAAGACGTGACTCCAATGAATTAGTTAAAGGAAATTAAAAAGTTATTAAAATGCCATAGAGAATTTAATTTAACGTTCAAAGTAATTGTCCGTTTCAAAGTTATTTCCACATTGTTAGGGCAAGCATGAGGGTTCCCTGTTTATTTAATGTTGTATATTTATATTTATTTTTTAATGTTTTGCCGTGAGTACATCGTGAGACACCAGAGGAATGATTTCCTATATTATGATAAGTTTATGACTTATTTATCGCCAAAATAAAACTGCGACTAGATTTTGGTTCTTTTAATTATTGGCCTACGGGTTTGGACAAAGTTACTTTCGTTGTGTATAATCATATTTCTTTTATTGAAATTAAAACTTAATTGTAATTAAAATTTCGTTTCCGTGGGAATGTCGGGATAAAAAAAAATTACTGCCTCCGTCACTGGCCACTGAATATGAATATTTGTACTGGTCTGGTCGTGCCACGGAAAGGGTGTTAAGCTGTTGGTCCCGGTTGCCACACGAAAATCTAATGGTAGTCGTTACAGGTTGTTGCAACCTTTAAAAGTCCAACAATTAGTCTAACTGCAATGCTTCGATATCGCCTTCGAGTTGTGGAGGTCCGACGGTAGTCATTTCAAGGAAAATATCGAAGTTTAGTCAAAACAGCAGTTAGATTGGTAAAGCGGACCCCAGACTTCAAAGCTGAAAAAACTTAGGATGACACTAGGATTAACACAGATGATGATGATAATAATCAAGATAAAGAAAATATATCCGTATATATAATATGAAAGAGATATCAATAGGACACTATGTTGTTATCTGAGTCTGAAAACATTTGTATTATCTGTGGTGTATGTGTATTCACGTATTCTGGTTGTACTTTTGGGTTTCCCTGAAATTCAATATTTATGATTTAATATCACAATATCTATTCAGTAGAGTCAGCAAATAAAGTTGATTAACACTTTAGTGTTCGGATCCTTAATTACTTAACAAATTATGTTATTAAAATCAAAACCGAAGTGAAATTTAATTAAAGAATAGTACTCTGATTCTCTCTTTATGTTCTTCAACTTTTTTTGCAGATGGGATATCATCAAATGAGGGAGTGTCAGACTTTTACTGACTAAGACCGCCACTTGCCTGTGCGCCAAGGCCACGGTATCTCTTTCAAACATCCTGCAGGCCTGGCAGGCTTCGTATACCCCGTCACGATGTGCTGACATCTCTTTTAAGGCGCGCGTGGAATAGAACACGCTGTCGATTCGGGCCTGGTCCTTACATACCAGGCGAGCTAAAATGCTGCTCGCTGCCCGCAAGCCTGCGCTTACGGTTGCCGAGAGTACGGTGTTGTCTCCCGACCAGGGCGTCTCCGGCGTTGGTTAGAGGCGTGAGTTCACTGAGATTCCCGCTCCCTCACTCTCTCCTCCTCCTCCTTTGCCAGCATCACTGCTTCGTAGAAGGAGGCGACGGCCGTGCACTCTCGCTTCTGACCATGACCTGGACCAGGGCCGGATGCAAGAGATCTAGAGATTACGAGAGCACGGCGGTGCTCCGCCCAAGCCGGGCAGACCTCCACCGTATGTTCCACCGTGTCCTTAGGGCGATCCCCACAGTGATAGCGCCCTGGCTTTATCTCCTGCCTTATCCAGAACAGGAACTTCCCGAAACAGCAATGCCTGGTGAGGACCTGCGTCACGCGGAAGGTGAGGGCACCATGGCGCCTCTATAGCCACTTCTGAAAGAGGGGACTTACCATCGCTATTGTGGTGTGCCCATCACTGGGTTGCGGCAATCGCACTCTCCATGTCGCCATTTCACCGGCGCTTTGTCCGCTGTACCGCGATTTCTCGCGGCAGCTGAGTTATACCCCGAGTTAATTGGCCTTCTCTTGCCAATACTACATGTTATCGAGGTCTTTGGCTTACAGATCCCATGGCGACAATGCAGTCGCCCCTATAGTGGACACCATGCGATATCCCCTCTCGGATGCTATCAGGCGTCCGGCTGGACGCCTTCTCAATGATCGCGCCTTCACAGGTGCCCGTAAAGGGCCATGTACCGCACGATCCCTGCATAGAATAACCGGCAGGAAGAGTTTGGTCCCTCAAGATTCGGGAGGAGCCGCCTCGTGGCAGCTCTGGCTCGCTCCAGTCAAGGAATCAATCATCGGAAGTGCTTTTCGAAAGTTCCACCGGCTGTAGAGGATGAATCCCATGTACATCATCGTCGACTCGACGCCGATGTGAACCCTTCTAACCGCTACGTGGGAATCTAGTGTTGGCGCATCCTGAGGACCATGACAGTACATGGCTTCGGACTTGTGCAGGGCCACCTCGAGTCCTAATTGCCGGATTCTCTTGACGATTGTCACAGAGTAGGCTCTGGAGTTGCACCCGGGAGTGGCGTTGTGACAATCAATCAAAAAATCAATTTAGTCATCGCCAATGCCTTCAACACCCTAGTGTTGAAGACATTGGCGTGAGGGCTCGCTCGCGCATTATGGCATCCATCGTAGAGCGCCCACTGCGGAAGCCAAACTGACTTTCCGTCAAATTCGGCAATTCGGCCCGATGAGGCGGTTTGCAATGACTCTTTCAAAGGGCCTGCCCACCTCGTAGAGCAGCTGATGGGCCTGTAAACGGATGAAGAGTCCCCAGGGCGCCCTGTTCTTTAACTGTTAGCTTCTATTATAAAATTCGAAAAAGTGTAATACTGAATAGTTTCATATTAATGGAATTTTGTTGCTGACCGTGCTTCCATTATGACAATGAGTAAATATTATCCAGACCGTTGTAGCGAAACCATCTAGATGGCCCATTTTAATTAAATGATATCAAACCAATTTTAATGTAATAGATGGAGTGAATAAAGCATATTTTGGGGTGAAATTAAACATGATCAGCGCAATATTAGACTATTATTAAGATTGATATAATACTGGTATTCGACAGTGCTGGTACCGGTTGTGGCATTGCTGTGACATTGTCCCTGTTGCGTTGCTTGAGTTTTTATGTCAGATCAACAAAATACTCCTAGTGCTTATTTTTTATATATGTAATGATAAGACGACTCTTTATGTTTCTTGTTGTTCTAATATTCACTAAATATATTATCGTAAGTAGTTTTCAAGTTTATTTTAATAGGAAAAACTAAAATTAAGAAACAAAAGTTCGATTTTGATTTTCAGAATAAAAGACATTACTTAAATCCGACTTTGTTTGTACTTTTATGTAAAAAGTTTAAATAAATATATGTGTAAAAGGACTTTAATGCTAACTACATTTTCTTTTAGGCACAGTTCAAGCAGGAGAGGGCCAGAATTAACTACTGCAATCCTAAATATTTTAAGGAATGTTATGCTATAACTCGGCGCACGGGTCGCAGGGAGCCTTATAAGACTAACTTGACGCTAACCAGTAGATACTTGAGTGACAACAATGTGACGGTATTATTTATTATTTTATTCGGAAAACTTACAGCTAAAATAAATAGTGTTTTAAGAAACCACCCGTGTTCATTCACTTGCCTGTGCGTCAGGGGCCGTGCCCCGAAAAAAAGAAAGATAAGACCTTAAGATCAGATAAACAAACAAACGGCTTTAAAAATGTAGGACAAAGGCACATATTAGATGCGGAAGGCATAGGACATGATGTTATCAGTCTGGGATAGGTTTATGCCCAACAGTGGACTGCAATAAGCTGATTTATTTGATTGATTAACGGTTGCGAGGCATAGTTAGATCACAACCATGATACCTACTGAATTAAAACTGTCTTCAACATTTATATTCTAGAGAAATCAACTAAAGTTAATAAATTTATGTTTATGTTGATAGTTTTATAATTTGTACGCAAGATTTTTTGAGCCGACTAGAATAACTGTAACTAGAATAATTTATGAAAGTTTTCACAAAGAACCCTAAAAGACTGGGCCCATTTATGAAAGACTGGGCAACCACAGGCATTTATAAAAGCAGGGGAAAAATGTATGAATTGTATCAGGAAAAAATAAATAACCATGATGAAACTTTTCAAGAATTTCTTAAATATTATTCAGAAACTTTTAAAAGAGCCTGTTCCTCAGGAAAAGCCATGCACATTAAAATAAAATAAAAACTGGAAATAAACCCAAAACAACTTGGCAAATTATAAATGCTGAAACTGGAAGAATCAAAGTACAAAACCGCAATTTCCATCTTAAAATTAACGATGAACGTAAAGACAGACCTGGAGGTGGCAACAGAGTTTGAGATTTTTTTTACTAATATTCCAATAATAACAACAAAAACTTTGCCTTCTTCCTCCACTTCTGCTTACGTCATACTAAAAGAATGTGTTCCAGAATGTGACAAACACTTTGAATTAACATTTGTCTTATCTCAATCTTTTAAGGATCTTGATGTAAAAAAACTGCCGACCATTGGGGTTTGTCAATATAAAGGGTGTCTCTGACCTCGAAGCACAAACGAGTACCATGGATCCAGTACATGATTCTGAACCCCCCACAGATGGAATTTTTCGTCGGTTTTTTCCTGATTAAAAAAAGTAATATGCAGTTTTTTTTCACTTTAAGCAATTGCTATACTTTTATAACCCATTAAGATTTTAAAGTAAAAAAAGTTAATTCGCTAATTATACAAAAAAGCGCTATGTGAACAAAACTCGAAATACTATCCTATCAACTGATTTAATAGAGTTCACATCACGGGTCAACGTCATACCCAAAAACACGCGCGGCGGCACGCTTGCAACGTTCGAAAGCCGATCCGATGCATTTTTTAAAATATTGTTATTTCTGTTACCGCTCATTAACGATATAAATGATAATCATAATTTTATTAGTGGCATGCGGTGTAGCCTTCTCGCAAAGTTTGCGTTACGATGTCAGATACATCCTGTATACATCTCACACTTGCGATTTGCGGACGATATTGTCATCATGGCGGAAACGCACCAAGAGCTGGAACAAATACTGGCCAACTTAGCCGATTCCTCCCAACGCATCGCTCTCCGGATGAACTTAGACAAGACCAAAATTATGTTCAATGGACGGGTCACTCCGGGACCGGGTGCCGTATACGGAATGCCGAAGTTGTTTCAGAATATGTATACCTCGGTCAAGCGTTGCAATTAGGGAAAAACAACTTCGAGAAGGAGGTAAATAGAAGGATCCACTTGGGATAGGCAGCATTTGGTAAACTTCGTCGGGTATTTTCGTCGACCAAACCCCAATGTTTGAAGACTAAAATCTTCAACCAGTGCGTCCTACCCGTCATAACTTACGGAGCCGAGACGTGGACTCTAACGGTCAGACTAGTCCACAAGTTTAAAGCCGCTCAACGAGCTATGGAGCGAGCTATGTTGGGCGTCTCTCTGAAGGACCGCATCAGGAATGAGGTGATCTGGCAGAGGACCAGAGCCACTGACATAGCTGAGAGGATTAGCAAGCTAAAGTGGCAATGGGCTGGTCACATATGCCGCAGGATCGACAACCGCTGAGATAAACGAGTTCTCGAGTGGAGACCGCGTCTCGGCAAACGTAGCGTAGGACGCCCTTGGGCCAGATGGAGCGACGACATGGTGGCTGGTAGTGGCTGGCGGAGAACTGCTCATGATCTAGCTTGTTGGCGTGCCATGGAGGAGGCCTATGTCCAGCAGTGGACGAGTAGAAGCTGGTGATGATGAATATATACTGTAGCTTCAAAAAATAGATGTTACCGCACCTTTCTTAGCAAGTGTTTTCAATTCTTGTGTCACATCTGGTATATTTTCTGATTTGATGAAACTTAGCAAAGTAATTCCACTGTTCAAATCTGGTAGTACAATTACTCATCCCACAAATTTTCAGCCAAATTCGATATTACCAACATTTAGAAAATTTCTTGAAAAATTAATTTTGAAACAGTTGTCGAGGCACTTTAATTTACATAATTTATTGCACGTGAATAAAGATAGGCAACGGGTAAATACCCAAAAGGCAAAAACCCGGTAATATCCCATTTTGGGTAAATATCGGGTATTTTCCCGGGTAACCTAAATGCCGGGTATTCTAGTCTTAGTTACATCAATCAAAATGTGAACACATATTTCAACGATAATTACATTTTACACCAAAAACAAACAAAAATAATCATTGATCCACCAAATACGTACTTTATCAAAAATGAAACTACGTACAGTTTGTCTATAAGTCGTGAAATTATTGTTTCTGGAACTAAAATTCGCGGGAAGCTGATGGATGCGGGCAGCACAAGACCGGTCAGCGTGAAAGCCTTGGGGGAGGTCTTTGTCCAGCAGTGGACGTCCATAGGCTGAAGAAGAAGAAGATAGTGCCCAAGTTCTGGAAGCTTGCCAACCTGCAGCCCGTGCCCAAAAAGGGTAGTCATGTCGATCCTACCAACTATCGACCGATTTCGATAACCTCCATACTTTGCAAAGTTCTGGAGCGTGTGTTGAATTCCCGCCTCTTGGCATACCTGGAAGGTAACGATCTCCTCAGTGACCGACAGTACGGGTATCGCCGCAATCGGTCAACTGGGGACCTACTAGTGTATGCCACTCACTCGTGGAGCGAGGCCCTCGAGAGAAATGGGGAAGCGATTGCTGTCTCCCTTGATGTCTCGCAGGCTTTCGACCGGGTATGGCATGCTGGCCTTTTGAGTAAGCTTCCAACGTACGGCATTTCCCCTAGCCTGACCGGCTGAGTAAAAGACTTCCTGACTGAACGGTCCCTCCGAGTCGTTGTCGATGGATGCTCATCTGAGCCCATGTCGACTAATGCCTGTGTTCCTCAGGGGTCTGTTCTCTCTGCAACTCTGTTCCTGCTGCATATTAATGATCTGCTGATGCCCGGTACCTATGAGTATGCAGATGTCAGCACAGTTGTGGAGAGATATGTACCTGCCGGATGCTCAGGCCAGTAGGGAATCAGTCCGGTCCGAAAGAGAGGCTATGGTAGAGCGAACGAATGTTGCATTACAGACAGTCTTCGAATGGGGCAATGCTAATCTTGTAGCATTCAATGCCGCCAAAACACAGGCGTGTCTTTTCACCGCTGACAGGAGCCCGTTCTCTTGGCTCCTATTTTTCGCAATGTATATTTGGAGTGTACCGACCGCCTTCAGCTTTTGGGAGTTGAGATTTCCTCGAACATAAACTTTGGGCATTAATTGAGTCCAAGGTTCAAGGTGACTGCCAGGAAACTAGACGTTATCCCCGAGTTTGTTTCGGCTTTTTCTTCTCAGAGGTAGTCAGTTGGGAAAAACCAGCTCCACCTAGTTTAAAAAAAATATGACGTGTAAAAGTGATCAGTGATCCTATTTGCTTAATAAATGATTTCATTTCATTTTAAAACGTTTTGTGTGATTTATTTTTCAGATGAGGATAATTATGTTAGGCGGGATAACTGTAGAAGTGCTTAAGATAAAGGTGTGCGACGTTATACACATTGATTGGATAACTGAATATATGAAAACCTATTCAAATATTCCCTACGTCTGTCCTATTAAGGCGGTAAGAAAAAGTTTTAATTTCGGAGTCAAGGCTTAATAACTATTGGCTTTATAATTATATAAGTATTAAATAGATTTTCTATCATAGGAGCTTCTTTCGTCCATAATTCACCCGTTTCTCCCGACCTCAATTATAACTCTTTAATATTTTGACTGTTTCCAGGGTTCATATGGAGTATATAACATGGAATTGCCACCTAAAAATACACCACAGAGAATTCGTGTCCTCCTAGAAGGCAAATTTCGCGTCAATTTTTATTTACAAACAACCAAAACAGAAGAGATAATGGTCGAATGTACTTTAACAATGTATAGTTAATTAAATTAGTTTGCTTGTTCAGTCAAGAACATACCACACACAGAAAGAGGATCCTCGTCATACTAAAAGACAAGTTTCGCGTCAATTTCTATTTACAAACGACCAAAACAGGAGAGATTAGGGTCGAATGTACTTTAACAATGTATAGTTAATTAAAATAGTTTGCTAAAATACTTTGTTTGCATGTTCAATCAAAAACACACCACTGGAAATCCGTATCTTACCTTTAGTAAGACAGAAGCAAATTCTACTTACAAACAGAAGATATAGTAAGGGAATAGATTTCAAAAATTCATTGTTGAAGTCGATTCCCTTATTATCTATTGTGTTTAGAAAATGATGAAGAATGAAGAATATGAGAAGCTCTGCTGCCCGCTACCCTGGTGAGAGTTCCCTTAGTCCCCTCTTACGACACCCGCGGGAGGATATGGGTAGGACATACTATTCTAATCCCGGCTAATGATCCTAGAGCCACACTAACCCGACATTATACAGCCGATATCCCGGACGTCAGCCTGTACGAGATTGGCCCTGAAACAGCTCAAGAAAGATAAGGCGGCTGCAGATGATGGAATTATAGCTGAGCTTCTGAAAGCGGGTGGCAAACCGGTTAAGGTCAAACGCTTAAGGCGTGGCACAGGAGCGTGGTGGTGTTATTTTTAAAAAAAGGTGACAATACCCTCCTGAAAAACTACAGACCGATTTCTTCCTGAGCCATGTCTAAGTCAGCAAAGATTTAACAACAACACAACATTTTTTTTATGCGAAACACGTGTCCTGTATTTTTAAGTAAAGGTTTATGTACAAAATTGCAAAAAGATATTCACTCGGTGGTAGGCCATAACATCGGCCGCTGGCAGAAGTTACCACCCACCAGACAAAGCCTTGCAGCCAAGCGATTTGTCGTGTTCCGGCATGATGTCTGGTGAAGCCGTTCGGAGGACGGGTCTGAGAAGTTGTGTTGCGATGTGTGCCGGGTACGATGCGCCTAATGTTGTTGTGTTGGGAGTTTGGTCGTAGAGGGTCTTCAGATCAATCTCCCTTTGGCGCAGCATCGTTGGTAGTGTTGTTGGGTTTAACATTGCATCACCTCGCTCAACTGGCGTCTTCCTTCCTATTCGCTCAGTTTTTCTGAGTGAATAGGCTCTTAATAAACTAGCGCGCTTTACCATCAACGATCGCATCACTGCTTACCATCAGGCGGGAATGCGGTCAAGTGCTAGTTTATAATTATTAGAAAAAAAAAAATTGGTTGTCTGTAGAACTCCGTCTACTGCCGATATTTGAACGTAACAACGTCTATTACATGGTAATAGACCTCGCGCACGAGTGTGACACACGCTCTAGGGGTGGGGGTAAAGTAGGCGTGGACTCCGTGTGGCGTCAGATTCGGCCGTTACGGTGTTTTCGAGAATGACTCCACGCCGTACCAATTTAATAGACGTTGTCACGTCAAAAGATATAATGAAAAACCACAAAGTTATGAGCTTACTATAGTAGTAGGTACTTGATTGACCCAACAAAAATATGCTCAAAGCTCCGCACGGGCAGGCGAGCGCGGTGCGTTGACCGTGTACGAAGTACTGTGATCACGATAGATCACAGTACTTGTGCTGCTCGCCACAGCTGACGCCAGAGGTCAACCCACCGCATTATCGGAAAGTGAGTTTGTTTGTTTATTTGTCTCGCTTTCACGCCGTAACTACCTACTAAACCGATTGCTTTGAAATTTTGCAAACGTAAAGTTAGAAGTCTGGATATAGGGTACTTTTTATCCCGGAAAAAGTTGATATTCCTGTGGGAAATCTAAAAAGCGCGATATAACCGAACTCTATGCAGGCGAAGACAATATATTAGTAGTAGGATAGTGTATTTTTAGTATTACTGTATTATTAATAATCCTAAAACCCTGTGCATTATTAGAAGTCCCTAAAAGTTGTAATAAGTTCTTTAAAAAATTGAAAAATATTAAAGCCAAATATTTTTTAGAGGTTCAGCTAAATATTTCCTGTAGAAAAATAAAGAAAACTCGCTTAGTACACATAAAGTTATTTATTGCCACCGTATCGTACAAGATCGGCTGCTCGCTCCGCCATAGCGACGATCACCGAGTTGGGAAACAGAGAGACGGGTGACGGTAGAACGCTGGCATCCACGACCCGTAGTCCTGATACTGACTTTACTCTGAAAAAGGTCAAAACAAAAGATATTTAATCATGATTTGGAAGTGGCCACAGTTGCCTTAAAATTCCAAAGGTCATTTGTATCACTGCCATCCTTAAAAGCAAAAGAGCGTCATCTGACCACTACGTCAAGGTGACATTGTAATAGACAATTCAATTAAGAGGCTAGTCTGAATTGTACGTCAGTATTAACCCTAATATATTGTATCATCATCATCATTTCCGGCCGAAAGACGTCCACTGCTGGACATAGGCCTCCCCCAAGGATATCCAAGACGACCCGTCCTGCGCCTCAAGCATTCAGGGAACATTTGTATGTTTGAAGTTATTAATTTAATTTAAAAAACTGGAATTAAAGTCTATCTTTAGATCCATTTTTCACGTATAGAATACAAGCTGCCCCGTGCGGTTTCACCCGCGTAGATTTAGATTTTTTTATATCCTCCGCTCCTATTAGTCGCAGCGTGATGTTATAGAAATGTTCTTGGATTAATGGGCTATCCAACGCAAAAAGAATTGATCAAATCGGACCTGTACACTCTTCAGCTTTATATAAAGCTGAAGAGTTTGTTTGTTTGTTTGAACGCGCTAATCTCAGGAACTACTAGCCTAATTTTTCAAATCGGAAGTCCGATTTGAAAAAAAAATTGCGTTGGATAGCCCATTAATTCAGGATGCTTTAGGCTATATAACATCATGCTGCGACCAATAGGAGCGAGGCATACAAAAAAAGCATATCGAAACCTACACGGGTGAAAGCGCGGGGCAGCTAGTTAAAAATATAGAGTGTAGATGTTTAGCCAAGACTGAGGACCCTTTCAAACGTTAATCTTTCTTTGAGATAGAAAAAAGAACAGGATTTCCTTTTATTCTCTTCCCCCTCTTTCCCTAAGGGGATTTTTACGGGTGGCCCTGACTTCAAACAGACTTGAAACTTGACTCGGCAAACAACTATGAAGAAGTCAGTTTCCAGTCCTTAAAACTAAACGTCTTCATAACTAGAATTCAGTCTTTATAACTAAAGTTAAACTTCATGGAGCTGTTAATCGAAGAATTATTTTCTTACCGTAACTCCTGATCAACGACCTTCCCGCCAGCACAGGTGCCTCCCGCGTGGTGTCCTGTCACAGCAACTTCTCTGATTATGCACTCCAGGTAAGCATCTGGAGGACTTGGGACTGGCTTTGGTATCGGAGCCTTGGGTTCTTTAGTCTTTGACTGCTTCTTACCACTAAAAAAACATGAATATTAAGGAACCGATTATCTGCATTTGCGAAATGATCTGCCCGTTTTCGGTTTCATATTCAGCAGCCATCTGGTTAGATTGGTAAAAAGAGGTTAGGCAGATAAGGCTGACTTGGTCTAGTTTGGCTGGTTATTACGGCCCGCCTTCGAGGAAGTAAGTCGGGTCCGATTAGCGGCTCAGGGGGAGGCCCTGAGCCGGTGGAGGGAGGCGCTCCGCTCCCCAGCTGCCGGCCACCGGACGATTGGAGCGATTCGTCCGGTGTTGGAGGGATGGGTTGGGCGCCGGCATGGCAGCCTTACCTTCCGCCTAGTGCAGGTACTGACCGGACATGGCTGCTTCGGTCACTACCTGCACCGGGTCGCCCGTCGGGAGGAGTCACCGCGGTGTCATCACTGCGACTCCCCCGACGACACGGCCGAGCACACCCTGGTGGAGTGCCCGGCCTGGCGAAACGAGCGCCGCGACCTCATTGCGGCGCTTGGAGGCGGACGCCTCTCCCTGGCAACCATGGTGCGAGCCATGGTTGAAAGGGAGAGTGCATGGGAGGCTGCCGCCTCCTTCTGCGAGACCGTCCTCTTGCAGAAGGAGGCTGCGGAGAGGGAGCGGGAAGAGGACGTACTTGCCGCTCCCCTCCGGCGTAGACGGGTGGGGCGAAGAAGGCGGGGGACGAACCCCCGTCTCCTTTAGCCCCAGGGTGTGACCAGCGCGTGCGGGTAGCTCCCACACGTGCATTGCACAACGGTCACCACGTCTGGGGATTATTCCGTTACCGGGTAATCCCCCTTTGGCGCGGAAACCGGCCCTACAGGGGAGGGCCGGCAAGCCCTGAGAGTGGCACGGAGTACTTGGCCTTCGGGTCGGCCCCGTGACACTCTCAACACAGGGCCCGACGGTAACCGGGTGGTTTTAGTGGGTATTCCCGGCTTCGGCCGGGCGAGTCCCACACACGCTCGTCGCCTAGCTAGCGACGGGTATGGTGCGTAAAGGCATTTCCACTCGTTAAAAAAAAAAAAAAAAAAAGTTTGGCTGGTTATAAATCGACAAATCCAAGACAACAGTCTATGCATTAGGAGAGGCATATGTCTAGCAATTGACTAGTATGTGCTGATGATGATGATAAAGAGGCAAAAAAGTTCAGAAAAGTATGTCATTGAGATAATGTTGTTGTTTTAGGTAAAGAACATTGCCAAACACTACCTCGTTTTATCTAAAAACAAACTCAAAATCACCCTCCAAAAGATTTACTCAAGACCGTATTTAAACGTTTTACAATATTTTTTTTTTGCTGCTGGGGGTGGCTCTGTTGACCTGTAACACAGGCTTTTTCAAAAACCTACTTCAGGCACCAGTCTCTTCCAAAAATATTGTCAAATCAATGTTGAGAAGAGAGAAATAAAGAAATAAAATTGAATTGAAGCGTTGTTTGAGACTTTTTGCAATTTTCAAGGTAGGAAACTAAAAATTGGCACACAGACGCTTCATTACCAACGAAAAATACCCGCCATTATTTTGGAAATCTTATCGAGCTTTTAAAATAGGGGATGGAAAAGGAGAACGGTAGTACCCCGAACTTAACGCTGCGGGCAAAAGCTAGTCATAATTATTGTATTGGATTCATAGTAGAAGTTGGCGCGTTTCAAACCGTGTATAATTCTCACAATTTCCTCCTTATTATCACTGGTCCTCTCTGTTCCTCCTTGGTATACCTCCATAACGAGAGACATCGTTCAGGTCGGGGCCAGTGTATCCTGGCTTTAATATCTTGAAACGGCTTCGATGATACCAACTGCTCAGCTCTCCGGATTGCTGCGAAATATAAGTAATATGCATTATATCTGAGCGAAAATCAAATTTTTCGGTAGTTTATAATTTCGCGAGATAAATTATTATAAATTAACTATGTTTTTTTTCATCAAAAGGAGAAATATATGTAGACATATATATATATATGTCGTTTCATTAAAAATCGTGGGTCAAGGTAAGTTCAAGCTCCCGAAACTGTCAGATATTCCCACACAACCTTGAGCCTTAAAGCTACAGCCTAAAGTTGAAAATCTGGTGAAGCCGTACGGAGGACTGGTCTGAGCAGTTGTGTTGCGATGTCTGCCGGGTACGATGCGCCTAATGTTGTTGTGTTGGGAGTTTGATTGTCTCTCCCTTTGGCGCAGCATCGTTGGTCGTGTTTTTGGGTTTAACATTGCATCACCTCGCTCAACTGCCGTCTTCCTTCCTATTCGCTCAGGTTTTCTGAGTGAATAGGCTCTTAATAAACTAGCGCGTTTTACCATCAACGATCGCATCATTGCTTACCATCAGGCGGGATTGCGGTCAAGCGCTAGTTTATAATTATTAAAAAAAAAAAATCTACAAAATAAATCTGACAGATTGTAATAGCTTAATGTCCTGTCGTCCGTGCAATAATAATGATTATTTGTTATTTTTTCGGTGGTAGGGTATAAGATCGGCTGCCGGTAGAAGTTACCACCCATCAGACAAAGTGTTGCCCCCAAGCGATTCGTCGTATTTCGGCATGATGTCTGGAGAAACCGTACGGAGGACTGGTCTAAACGTTGTGTTGCGATGTGTGCCGGGAACGATGGGCCAAAAGTTCTTGTGTCTGGAGTTTGGTCGTGGAAGATCTCCAGATCAATCTCCGTCTGTCGGTCGGGTTTGCATTGCACCATCTCGCTCAACTGCCGTCTTCCTTCCTATTCACACAGTTTCTTTGAGTGAATAGGCTCTTAGTAAACTAGCCCGCTTTACCATCAACGATTGCATCACTGCTTACCATCAGGCGGGAATGCGGTCAAGCATTAATTTATAATTATAAAAAAATATAATGACTAAACCACAATTGGCAGAAATAATGAAAAATGAAGCAATAACACATAAATTAGATATGTTGTACATACGAGTACATGGTGCTCATTTAAATAATTATATCTAGAACATAATAGCATAATTCATAATACATTGTAAAAACGATCAAGTCAGTCCTTGAGTTATAGTAATAACAATGCTAAATGTAATTGAACAAAATATCATGTTCATTTGAACTTGAATTCACCTGTAGGGTAACTGCGTAAAACACTGACACTAGTAATGGGTTTCATTTTACCACTTGACAGTTCTACTACATTCATTGCGTTATTTATGAGTGCGTTGTTGAGCAGACATTTGAACATATGCAGCGGTGGATTAGCAATATGCTTCAAAATTATTTAAATTATATAGGTAAGTGGTACGTAATTAGGGCACTGTTATTATCTCTATAAGTATTTTAAAGTGAAATAATGGTCATTGGTAACAATAATAAAATAAAGTATAATGTAATGTAGTTTACTATCATCCTAATTTCGTATTATTACTGCCATTACTAATTCCTGTTGTTGCTAAAACTGAATCTACCGTACTTGTATAACATTCGGAACTAGTAAAGATCGAACATTTTCTGTTGAAAAGTAAACAATCGTTAATTACTAGTTATAATGATTAGCGATTATTGAACCATACATTTTAGACGTTTGCACGTCACTTAACTTTAAGTATCCTTTTTGAATTATACTTAATCACTAGGTGTTGAATAAACCCCTTAATCCCTAAGGTGTTTATTCATAAACGATGATCAAAGTTAAGTGACGTACAAACGTTAAAAAACAATGGCTAATCACTAGTTAACTTTAAGCAACGTTTATAAATATAGGGGTTTGAGATTTAGGTAGATATCTACAATTATTTTGGCGTTTAATAACAAATCCTGGAGTAACATTTTCACCCCAATTTGAATAAATAATTCTAACATTCGATTTTTAGAGGTGGATAGCGGCGCACGTGGAACACTACGTGCCCGTGTGTCGGGTCCTGATTCCTGAAGTGTAGGGAGCGATGGACATTACGCAAATAGCCCTAACCAAACCGGGGACCTGTCGTTGATCGGTCCAAACTATAAGGATTTAGCACAGAAACGTCGATATTTTGAAATATCTCATCATCATCTCAGCGATAATCCCGGTCGCATCCGGAGCTTTTTCAGCTTTGGAGTCTGGGGTCCGCTTTACCAGTCGATTTTGGCTAAACTTCGTTATTTTTTTTGAAGCGACTGCCGTCTGACCTCCACAACCCGAAGGTGATATCGAAGCATTGCAGTTTGACCAATAATTGTTGGACTTTTGAGGGCTGGCTGGGGCGAGGGGCGTGATCCGTGGAAAACAGTAAGACAATATTCGAAACAATTAACTACACTACCTTTAATCATACACTGGACATCATAATACTGCTCCAAATAGTTTGGATCGACGACTGGTGGCATGGATGTGGTGGAGTCAGCCAGCGTGATGGTTCCTCTACTCCTGGGCTGCACGCAGGTACACAGGAACATGAAGCCTTCCTTGTTGGTGTTGTTATGGAAGGGGAAGGTATCGCGAAACACCTGGGGATAGAGGAGTATCAACCTGTGAGATAGGACATAAAGAAATCACGACGTCAAATTAAGAGTTTCCATAGTATAGACAATTTAGATATTGACCCCCGACTCCCTTGTTCATAAACTAAATTAAATTTAAATTCATTGCATCTTTTTGTTTCCATCTCATTAATAAAAAAGGACAGAAGATAAAATGTTAATTTAGATCTGTCAAATTAGTCCGCTCCTGACGTAAATTGACGTATTTTTAGTCGCCATGTTTATAATCGCGTAAACTGTCTATGGAATATCTTAATTTAAAATGATATCTTCCCCATTATGCACTTGATTTAAAATTAGTTTAGTTTGACAATGAGAATTGACACCATTATTCTTAAAATGGCTGCTAAAAATACTTCAATTTACGCCAGGGGCCGACACATTTGACAGGACCAAACAATATTAATCTTTTATTAATTTCTTAATGGAATAGAAAGAAAATGATGTACTGTTGATACCGACTTTTGTTTTTGTTTAGTTTATAAACAAAGGTTGTCTGTAAAAGATCGCTCTTAACGATAAGACCGCCATTGTGTCACCCTTTGTAAAACCTTCATAATTATTTATGTTCTGTAATTTATAAGGTGTACGTAATAAAGAGCATTATATTCTATCGACGCCATTACTTATATCTGGCAGTGGCTTTTAGTTAATCTTACTTGTGGTTTATAATTCGACAGATCTCTCAATAGTCTCTCACTGGCTGTCCCCATTGAGAACAGCATGACAGCAGATGTGTTCTGATACTCCACCCCTGATAGAGGTGGAAATGATAATAGACCTGGAAATATAGAAATCGTTTAGTGAAGCATTTGCCGTTAGTTCTGGCTGTCATTGGTGGACCTTTGATAGTCGTTACAGGTCGCTAGAAGCCCGAAAATATGACAACCAGTTACCAATTATACAGTTCAAAAAGAAATTCATTCATTATTAATAGACAAGTGTTATTATGATGTCAGAGATTACATGTGTGACAAAAATATTGTATTCCAATGACAGGAAAGGAAAAATAATTATAAATATTGTAATTATTAATTATGACTAATATGACTTGAATTTGTATGTATTTATAATTTGAAATATTTTATTAATGTATCAAAAACTAATATGACTAATTTGTGTTTTGACATTGTGGGAGTACTGTAGCATTGTACAAATGCCACACGTGTTCGCTATTGTGGCGATGTACAAAGGCTACACATGTCCTCTTACAAATTACACCAAAAAGGTCGACTATTAATCACACGAGGATCGCGGAAGTCATGGCGCGCGTCCCAGCGACCCTGACCCCCGCAGCGAGGGTTCCGACCCTCACTCCCGCAGCGAGGGTTCTCATTCTTCACCCCGGAACACATCTGCAGGTCCAACGGTCAACGTCCGTGGGAACCATAACGAGTCATCTAGCACGTGACTGAGTTGGCGCGCGTTATACGTTAACCAATCATACGCCGTGGCCTGCCTCGATCAACGAATCAGCATCAAGAACGCACACAACACCGCGTGGACATCGCAGGACGGAAGCTGATTCGTTATTGGTTACCCCACTATCATTTAGAGATAGTTAGTATAGAGATAGTTAGTATTTAAGCGAGTGCATAGCTTGTAAGACACATTATTATCATATTCTACATCATTGTACAACATCATTATACAACATCATTATTATATCCATTCCTTGATCACACTCTTGTATCGCGTCATTTTACACGTCGAATACATTGTACTCTTTTACATTCGTGCAATACACAAAGTTCGATTTATCTGAGTTTTAATTACGCGACACGACCTACGCGCTACAACATCTAATTTGTATTTAATTATTGTATGCCTTAACGGCGGGACATGGCTGAACTTCTTTTAATTATTTAAGATTTGTATCTATTATGTATACCTATAGTCTACAATAAAGATGATTTGATTTGATTTGATTTACCATCATCATCATCATCTCAGCCACACGAAGTTCACTGCTGGAGATAGGCCTCCCCCAAGGATTTCCAAAATGACCGGTTGGACTCGGCCTGCATCTAGCGCTTCCCTACGAATTTGGTCAGGTCATACGACCGCCTAGTCGGTCAGTGAGCGACGCTGGGGTACGTCGTCGCCATTCAAGAGCATGTCTGCCTCAACGACCATCGGCTCTACGTGCTATGTGACCCGCCCACTGCCACTTAAGAGAGCTAATCCGCTGGGCTATGTCAGCGTTTTGTACTTCTCCTAATCTTCTCATTCCTGATTCGATCACGTAGAGAAACACCTAGCCCTTTCCATAGCTCTCTGTGCGACCTTGAGCTTTCTTATGATGGCTCATAGTGAGGAACCGCGTTTCTGATCCATATGTCATCACCGGTAACACACATTGGTTAAAGACTTTTGTCTTTAAGCGCTGAGGTATTTTGGACGAAAAGACACTAAGGAGCTTCCCGAACGCTGCCCAGCCGAGTCGGTTTTACCAAGAGCTTGGGATACTTGGGTGCTGTTGGGGCTGCCGCGCTACTGTAGCGCATCGGGAATTTTTGCTGATGCATGTGTGGACGGATTCGCGGCGATAATGCGCGAAAGATCTGCGTCCCTGATGCGTCGGGTGCGCGACAGCTACCTGCAGCTCATTGCTGAGAGGTTGGATTCAGACTGTATTTTTATGGAGCACTGGACAAGGGCGTATATTGTGTTCTCTTGACTGGTGGGCTCCGTCTAGCTCTTGTAATTAATTTACCTACCTAGTTTGAATTTGACATTTTATTTTATTTTATTTTTGATTTTGGCATTTTATTTTATTTTTAAATTTGACATTTTATTTTTTAATAATTATGACATAACATAATTCTCAAATGTATTGAAATGAGTTTTTCAATCTAATTTTATTTTATTTTGGAATGTATGTATATTTTTAATAGTTCATAAATAATTTAAATGTATTTTGTGTATGTGTTTTTTTATGAAAAACTATGTACAATTGTCTGATGTAAATAAAATTATTATTATGACCCAGTAACTGGGTTGTGGAGGTCAAGATAGACAGTCGCTCGATGTAAAACCTACTCAACAGGATTCGCCTAGACTACAAACCAAGCCTAGACAATAGAATAATATTCTATTGTCAATTATTATATTATAATAATTGAACTCACCAGTTTTCCTCCAGAAATACTCTAAGATAGTGGTAACTGTGAAGACCTTGGACAGCGTAATGCTGATCGGTCGCTGGATACTGACGTAGATCGGCATGTTCATGTGATCGTGGAAGTTCTGCCCTATTTCAGAGTTTGCTGATATCTGTTTTATCTTGAACCTAAAAAAGATTGGTGGTGGAACATCGTGTTTTTTAATAAATGCCTAGTTATTGAATAAAACAGCATTTTTATCGGATCCATTATACATTATTCGAGATCAAAAATCAGGAGCAAAGTTAGGTATTACTACCGATTCTGGGGTTAGTTTGGCAAATAAAAGATTACATTAAAAAAATTTAGGTAACAGTAAGTTAAGTGGCATCTAACTATTTGTAGCATTAATGAAAACCAGCAGTGAGATTCTTTAACCATATGACACATAATTGTGAAAACTTAAGTGGAGTGAAAGGTAATTCCAGCAAAATGCTAAGGATTGACATTACTGACAGTCACTTCATCCAACTTATCACGTTGAGATTTGTATACAATAGACTAGCAGGAACAAAAACGAACGATTTTATCTATTAGGTTGTTTTAACAATAGAGTGTGTTTGATAAGACAATCATTCAAACTATTTTTATTTCACATATACCAACATCGACCCTTATGAAACTCAGAAGGAGCACGGTTCAAATGGTTGTTTCCTATGGAGAAGAGCCGATATGAAACTTTAATTCACACCATTATACAGTACGCAAGCTTGTCAGTTGGTATACACAGCGTTAGTGAGTGATAACCCTTGCAATCTAACGTATTGCAAATACTGAGGATTTCCGTACTAACAAAAACAGTATATTAAGCTGGACCCTTATGCTATGGAGTCTCTGAACTACTTTAGGCCAGTTCAAGGTCGAAGTCAAGTTTCATGTTTACCTTTGCAATAACTCTGGTGGTCCGATGCCTGAAAGCATCAACAACTGAGGCGTTTTGATAGCTCCAGCTGACAAAATAATCTCTTTGTTTACGAATATATTGTCCAGGTCGCGGTGGTTCTGCAGGATGTAGAGCGAAGATGCCGTTCTGTTTACGAAACGAATCTGAAATGTAATTTTGAGATTGGGTACAAGACAACGAGCCATATATAGGACTCTTAACAATAATAAAAGCGACAGCCTCCGTGCCGTAGTGGTAGCGAATGTGGTCGCTGCGCCAAGAGGCGCGGGTTCGATCCCCGCGCAGTGCAAATATTTTATGCATGAATATGAATATTTGCACTGGTCTGGTCGTGGCTCGGAAAGCACGTTAAGCCGTTTGTCCCTGTTGCCATATGAACAACTAATGGCAGTCGTTACGGGTTGGTGGAGCCCTCAAAAGTTCAACAATTGGTCTAACTGCAATGCTTCGGTAACGCCTTTGGGTTGTGAAGGTCAGACGGCAGTCGCTTCATGGAAAATATCGAAGTTTAGCCAAAATCAGCAGTTGGACTGGTAAAGCGGACCCCAGACTCCAAAGCTGTAAAAAGCTTCGGATGCGGCTGGGATTAACGCTGAGAGGATGATGGAATAATAATAAAAGCATCGTCATAGTGTTATGAGTTTTTTCTTTTCCTTTTCATTGTTTCTATAACTAAAGCACCTGCCATCTAATCTCCTCATCACCCGTGGTTCACTGATAGAGAATGCCTAAGGCATTAAGTCCGCCTCTGTACATTTTCTTTGTGCGAATGTATAAATAAATACCTAAATTATAGGTACCTTGCAAGCGGCTTTATGTCAATATAATCCGCCAGTACAGCAAATCGGTCGTATAGGAGTCCCAAGTTATTGTGTAAATAAAAGAATAGACCTTCAAATTAACCTGCTGGACTGCTTGTGATAGGTATATTATCCCATTGCAAGACGTAGTTAACCAAAGGGAAGCTATCACGCTATGATTAATTAGTAGGCCAACCAGGCATCTACCTGGCGACGTGCAACATCACGGGACACTGCTCGCTAAATAAACATTTTCACAAAATGGGCATGACAGACAGTCCTCTTTGCATGGCTTGTCTGGTGGCCAAGGAGACCATTGCCTATGTGCTCTTTGAAACACATTCACAACATCACCCAGATTAGTCCAGAAACCATCGGGACACCTAAGTAGATGTTCTTAATATACGCTATTTAGCAGTCTCAAGTACTTACGGAAACTGCCTGTGTTTTGAGCAAAACATGTAGATTTTTCCTCCTCAAGGCTGGTCTCAAATATGCGTCTAAAGTAGAATGACGACCTCCATCTTTAATAGTCGCGGTTGGTCTCCTGAAGATCGTATGTTTCTTCATGACAGATAGAGAAGCTTCCCTGAATGTGTTCAATAGTTCGTTTTCGTCGTCTATTAGTCTTAGTTTCATTGGAGCCTAGGGATGAAGATAATGAAAACTTGAATCATATAAATTTATTATCTATCAATTTGATTCAATAACCAATAGGATAAAGTAACAGCGCCCTGATTACGTTACGAATTTCTTTCTTTGGTATTGTTCGTCGAATCGTTGAGCTCCTTAAATTTTAAGTTGAGCTGCTCCTAAACCTACTTAGGGAAAATAAATAATTTATCTCACAATCTCAATCCAATTGTAATTGAGTAATTCCAAAGGATATTGCCGATCCATTACTTCATATGTTCGTAAAATGAGTCTGCACGCAATGTAGAAACAACACCGACAATGCTTCCGAGGTCAGTCTCACTTTGTTGGCGCCATCTGTTATTGTTTTATATAAGGATTTCAAACGTTAATACTTTATGATTTGTGATGAAGTTGAAAATCTGTTTAAAGGAAAAAATAACTGTTGCGCAAAATGTAGTAGCTAATTCCTACCCTACCCTACATTATGTCATGTGCCTACCGCCAAGACAGGCCAGTATCCAATTGGAATTCAACTCGCAAAACCGCGTCAGATTGCAGAACAACGACTTCGTCTAACGTCTTCGGATAACATAGGACACACATGCCATGAAAAGCTCGAATAAATATGAAAACAAAGTCATTATTATACACTAAACGCCTGATAAAAGTTTAATAGCATAGCAAGTCATTATTATATAAGATCTAACTAAACAAACAGTTGCAACAACAACAATTGATTGCTATTAAACTTTTATCAGGCGTTTAGTGTATAATAATGACTTTGTTTTCATATTTATTAGAGCTTTTCATGGCATGTGTGTGTGCTTTTGCCGAACTTGTGGTGAAACCGTGCTGCCGACGAGAGTATGAGGAACCTCTGAAGAACTCCTGAAGAGCTGCTGTGATTCCTACTGGACGACCGAACAGCTTGTTATAAAGGTAAGGTGCATGACATTCCATAACCCACGCCCTAGGTTAAGCGTTTTCCGCGACAGTATCATCATTTTTCCTTTCTTTATTTTTATAAATACAGTTCGCGATCGAAGGTAAAAAAATATTTTCCCACGCCGAAGCCACTTGGCCACTCCACAGTTAATGTTTAGACGACATTATCTTGGTAACTTCAAGTAAGGAACATTTTTCATGTCACCCTCAAAAACTAAGAAAGGTTACCTTCCTTACCTTCGCCCCAGGACAGTCTCCATCCACAGCACAATGTCCTGAATTGAACTCACTCTTCACAGTGCCAAACGCTTTATTCAAATAAGGCTTTAAATCTTCAGTAGTCCAACCTTCAAAGCCGAGTTGGCTCCATCTTTCATAGTCCTCGGGAAGACCAAACCCGTGGAGCAGAAAGTTTATTTGTCCTGAACCACCGAGACCTTTGCCTCTTGGTATGAATTGGGACTGAAAACGCAGTAACCTTATTAAATTCCAACCGAAGCTACACTATGCACTACTCTTTGTTAAAATTAGGCTGAGAATCGAACGTCAGCATTATAAAGACATTCCCCAAAAATGGCCGCCGTTCACATTTTTCTAGTGATTCCGTTGGGAAGAATTGGCCCAACAAACATCCCAGCAGCACAACTGTTTGTTTAGTTAGATCTTATATTATGAAAAATGAAAAAATATATATAGGTATATATTCTTTTTTTTTTAAACCCTGCCTTACACTAGCAATTTCTCCTGTATCGTGGGTGCGTTTACAAACATAAATATTAACTTGTTAATATTTGATTGACATGACCATTGGATTATACTTAATATATTTTACCTGTGTCCATAAGCCAAATGAAGAATACTTCTGTGGCTTGGTCCTCACAGCCCAATCATCAGGACCTTGCTGGGCTGCTGTAGGAGTCAGCGGTATCTTGGTGAAGTAGCCCATGTGGTCTCCAGCTTCAACCAACAGCACCTTGGTCTTTCCGTCTTCGGTAAGACGGGAGGCGAGGACGCATCCTGCTGTGCCGGCACCGACTAATCGAGAGTAGGTATAACATTTGATTCATAAGATACTTTATAAAGAGGTCCTACGTGGAAGTAACACGTTGTTTACAAAGTGTAACAATGGTGTGATTAATAGGTAATGCTAGTGAAGTTTGGGCCTTTTGAGAAAATGTTGTGTCTTACATAGAACAAAAGACTTACCAATTATATAATCGTATCGCTTCTGCGGCTTAATAATAATACTCGTATACACATTCACATATTTTTGGTACACCACATAGGACACACATGCCATGAAAAGCCCGAATAAATATGAAAACAAAGTCATTATTATACCCTAAACGCCTGATAAAAGTTTAATAGCAATCAATGGTCACGACGACATTGTAATCATTAAATATTTTAGCAGGGCTTATTATCTACCGGTGACTGAAAGGCTAATATTTGAAATGCTACTCCAGGAGTGAATAGATTGTGAAGCAGGAAGTCTGATAACCCCGTAGTTTGATTTCTATAATGTTATTTAATTCTTACGTTACCACTAATTGAATTAGATAGGGGTGTACAACATTTAGCGTAGTAGGTATCTACTCGAATCAACTCTTTGATAGAATACTCTATCTTGTATCGCATCATATTGAATGTAAGTAGTCTGTTAATGTAAGTAGTGTGTAAACGTTATACTAGGTAGGATTCAATAGTTCATATGAATGCAACTGTGCAAACACAATAGAAGCACACATTTTTTTTTCAACAGTAGGTACTGGAGGGAGAAACAGAAAAAATCCCATGTTTATAAAAACTTGCTCGTCGATATTTTGTCGTATCTTGCTAACTTAATTATTGTAAGCTTTTGCATCGGTAACAACACCACACTTCCCTCTCAGAATTCTCATATAAGCTGCCTTCCATGAATTCCTTTCATGGCCCAGCATTGTGATCCATACAGGACTAGGGCCTAATCTTTACTAATATTATATCTCGGAAAGTGAGTTTGTTTGTTTGTTCCGCTTTCACGCCGTTACTACTGAACCGATTGCTTTGAAATTTTGCAGACGTAAAGTTAGAAGTCCGGATTAAATAATAGGGTACTTTTTATCCAGGAAAATTTTCTATTCCCGAGGGAAAATAAAAATATTGTTAGCTTCAAACCAGTTCGGTGATAGACGGCGTTGTGTGTTATTTAAAACAATATAATATATTGCTAACGAATATACACATGTAAACTTAGAAGCTAAATGATACGATAATTAATTTCCGAAAATGAGGAAACTAAAAAGCGCGATATAACCGAATTCCACGCGGGCGGAAAGTAATCAAGTAAAGTAAGTAAGTATGTTAATCGGAGTTAAAAATTATCAAAAAAAAAAAAAAAAAAACGGCCAAGTGCAAGTCGGACTCGCGCATGAAGGGTCCCGTACCATTATCTTTATCATCTTCTTCTTCAGCCTATGGATGTCCACTGCTGGACAAAGGCCTCCCCCAAGGCTTTACACGCTGACCGGTCTTGTGCCGCCCGCATCCATCGGCTTCCCTTACTGCCCCATCGGCCATCGGTTCTACGAGCAATGTGCCCTGCCCACTGCCACTTAAGTTTAGCGACTCGCAGAGCTATGTCGGTGACTTTGGTTCTTCTGCGGATCTCCTCATTTCTGATTCGATCACGCAGACAAACTCCGAGCATAGCTCTTTTCATTGCCCTTTGTGTGACTCTGAGCCTTCGTATGAGGCCCATTGTCTTTATAAACGGCAAAAAAAAGTCACGGTTGTTATATGGGAGCCCCCTTAAATATTTTTATTTTTAGTACTTGTTGTTATAGCGGCAACAGAATACACAATCTCTGCAAATTTCAACTGTCTAGCTATTACGGTTCATGAGATACAGCATGGTGACAGACAGACAGCGAAGTTTCATGAATAACGTTCAGTTTTACCTTTTAGGTACGGAACCCTATAAAAACATCCAAATTCGGTCTGTAGTTTTTGCATGTGATTAGATAACATCCATACAAAATATTACGTTTATAATATAGAATAGTATAGTAGGATAATTTTCCGTTTTTATTGAATGAGTTTAGAAAGCTTAGCTGATCTTGTTAACTCAACACAGTTTTAAACAATAACTAAAGTTCTTATCCTTTAATGTTCAATAGAAAGATGTAAAATAAGAAATTCTAACTTCAATTTCTTTATAAAATGTTTGTCCCACCTGACTTCTAAGAGGATTAGTCTGCATTACTACGATACGGCGAGAAATCAATACTTCTTTTATATTATGTTATACCTATGTCATGCTTGTGGCTAATATTTGTGGTGTATGGTATTTTTATTAGTTGTAGCTGTTTCAAAACGGAATCATTATTCTAGGATATTTGTTGCCTGAATATTCCATTCAGGCAATATCTGAATCCGTAAGTGGGTCTCAATCTGGCATCCAATTGAAAGAGTTAATAATAACTTTGATGTAAGAAATTCAATTAAAAAAAAAAATATATATCCATACTATAATATTATAAATGTGAAAGTGTGTTTGTTTGTTTGTTTGTCCTTCCTTCACGCCGTAGCTAAGCAATCAATCGACCTGATTTTTGGCATACAGTTAGTTGAAAATATGGAGAGTAACATAGGCTACTTTTGGTCCCCAAAAAACATCAAGTTCCCAAGGGAGATTACTGGAATATTTGTATGTGTACACCAAATATCGTCCATATATATAACCTAATAAAGCAACGAATTGACTTGATTTTTGGCATATAGTTAGTTGAAAAGATGGAGAGTAATAGGCTACTTTTGGTCCTAAAAAAACACCACGTTCCCAAGGGTGGAATATTTGTATGTGTACACCAAATATATCCTTACTAATATTATACATCGGAAAGTGAGTTTGTTTGTACCACTTTCACGCCGTAACTCCTGAACCGATTGCTTTGAAATTTTGCTGACGTAAAGTTAGAAGTCCGGATTAAAGAATAGGGTGTTTATCCCGAAAAAAATTGATATTCCCGAGAGAAATCTAAAAAGCGCGATAAAACCGAAGTTAACGCAGGCGAAGCCGCGGGCGGAAAGCTAGTATTTCATAATACAGACAATCGATTGGCCTAAATAAAAACTTGTATCCTATTAATTACAAGGACTGCTTTGGAGTATTTTCTACAATTATTTTTTTAAGTCAGAGGATTTCTTTTAACAGGCTACTAAAATAAAAGACAGATTTCACTATAAATAAGTTTAATCAAACTGTAATAATATGTTAACAAAAGTGATAAATATTATTACAGAATAATTTATTAATGTTGCGTAAGAAACTTGCTTCTCTTTAACATATAATTCATTTCCGTTGCAGGAGAATTAAGGAAACCAAAACTTAAAATAGTTCCCAATATCTTGGATGGTCAATGTCTGAAAAATTACTGAATGATGCTGTCATAAATAAGTTTTGGATGTGCCAATGAAAACCTCCAATCACAATATAAATCAACATATAAAAGTAATCCACTGTTTACAATTCTATGTCTTCACCATCTTCAATCATCTCACCACTAGCAGGCACCATGACAGGTGCCTCAATGATTTTCTTGTGGCCCTTGGCATCAACAACCTCAATAGTCTCAGGCTCAATGTCCATCTCTACCTCTTCTGCCAACTGTCTTTGTTTCAGACCTGCTGCTGGTGATCTGAAAATAAGAGAATAGAGAATTATAAAATAACCATCCAACTATCTGGGGCCCTAGCCAATGTAACATCGCTTCATAACGAAACGAAACCAAAATTCGTCATCATCTACTTTATTTATTTTTAATAATTATAAACTAGCGCTTGACTGCAATCCTGCCTGATGGTAAGCAGTGATGCGATCGTTGATGGTAAAGCGCGCTAGTTTATTAAGAACCTATTCACTCAGATTGAGCGAATAGGAAGGAAGACGGCAGTTAAGCGAGGTGATGCAATGTTAAACCCAACAACACGACCAACGATACTGCTCCAAAGGGAGATTGATCTGAAGACCCTCCACGACCAAACTCCCAACACAACAACATTTGGCGCATCGTACCGGGCACACATCACTACAGTTCACAAACTAAATTTATTAAGCCTATTCACAGTTCACAAACTAAATTAAATTTAAGTTCAATGCATCTTCTCTTTATATTTCATTAAGAAAAGGACAGAAGATAATATGTTAGTTAAGACCTCTCAAACTAGTCCTCTGTCCTTTTCTTATTGCCTTTTTTCATACATTGGATTATCCGGATGCCTATTGACAACAATAGTCTGTATAATCGGGGTCCTACTGTATAGATAATACTCTGAAAAATTAAAAACTTTTCACTGTAGTCATATTTCATCACATAAAAAAAAAAGAAAAATACTGCACAAGGAATTGAGGGTCAGCATCAGTCATATTAGTAAAGGCAACACCACAGCAGATAGAAAATTAAAAAAATAGCAAACAACCCTATCAATTTTTTGTTGTAGGTAATTAGTTGATAGATGATAAAAAATATTATAACTAATTTAATATTAGTTGTTTTATAAACAAAGATTATTACACAACAATAATAAATATTTGGGAAACACTGATACACAGTTTTTAAAGAGACCAGTATTTTTGGGTAAGTAGTTACCAATCACTTAAAACACTTGAATTAGGGATAAAATATGTTTTCCACTAACAGGAGTTGTAATGAATTAGTAAATACACAATTATATCATTTACTAATCTCCCAATTGATTAGTAAAACAGTTATTTATACATTTAAATACATTGTAAAACAGTATACACTCAAAAACTTACTTGATCAATGAGATATCCCGCTGTACTTCCCTGACATCTCTCTGCCACTCTACTTCTCTACCCTTTCTCAATCTCTGCATAATGTGGTTGTTACTTCTTCTCTGCCTGATTTCTTCAACCTTCTTCATGGCTTCAATTGTCTTAGTCCATAATTCTCTGCTGTATTTTACTGGAGCATTGCGACGCTTTTCGAATTCAAATGACGGGTCAATAGCCAAGTCTTTGCCAGCGGTCTTACGGTACGCTTTGGTCCATTTGGTTTTACGTGGGTTCTTCTTCTTTTTGAACGCTGCATGGCATTTTGATCGGCAAAATCTAAAAATCTAATGACGAATAGGTTAGTGGTGAAATATTGTGGAACACTGAATGGTCGTTCGAAGATAAATGTATTAAATAGTTACCTTGCAGTCATTTCTCACGAATTGGATCCCGTGTCCAGGGTATATCCTGGACGAACAAAAATAACAAGTTTCTATACGCATTTTTTACACGTGCTGTTTTGTTTGATAGCACAGCACGTCAAGAAGGAACAATATGGCCGAATTGATTGACATTGACGTTTTGTTTTTTTTATAATTTTGTGACATGGGTCTTTGGCCTTTGTGCCTTATTGACGTTTTGAACAAGCCTTATAAATAAATAAATAAATAAATATAAACGGACAAATCACACAGATTGAGCTAGCCCCAAAGTAAGTTCTAGACTTGTGTTATGGGATACTAACTCAACGATACTATATTTTATAATAGATACATATATAGATAAACATCCAAGACCCAGGCCAATCAGGAAAAGATCGTTTCCCATCATGACCTGGCCGGGGATCGAACCCGGGGCCTCCACGTCGCAGTCAGGCGTGTTGACCGCTGCGCAACCAACACCTTGCCAGTAGATGTTAAGTTCTTAAATATTCGCTTTATTACACTTAGTAATTATAACAGTGCTGTAAAGACAGTTGAGAATAAGATTATTTTGTGGTACATAAAGGTTAATAGTCAAAATACTAAAAAAAATAAAGTGAATATTAGTGACATCTTAACTGTAAATTGAGAAGTAATGCTTTTTATTTTTGCTACTACCCAATAGATGTCGTTATGATTATTTTGCTACTACTTACCGCTAGATGTCACTATAAGGCATGTTGTATAAAAAATGTAATCAAAGTTTGTGTTTCAACTAAAAGTTAAAGTGATTACTTTTCAGTCATTCTGCCCATTTATAATGTTCCTAAAATATACTGTCGTGTTTACACCCAGGGATGGATGTTAAATTATGTAATAGTTCAATGTAGACAGACGATTTTGAATGCATTTCCTCAGTTTTGCGAGCACAGATATGTAAGTACTTTGTTATTTAAGATTTTTGAATATCATATTTTTACTGACTTGTATGGACGACGGCTGGCAGGTCAAGCTACCCAAAACTATTAAATTTTCCCACTCAACCTTCGGCCTTAATAATGTAGCGATAAAGTACAGTCTGTAGTAGCTTAATGTACTGTTGTCTGTACATAGAATTTGGCGCAGTTGTAGCTTGCTAGTGTCAATTTCAACAATTAAAAATAAAATAAAATACTTTTTTAGGGTTCCGAACCTAAAAGGTAAAACGGAACCCTATTCATGAGACTTCGCTGTCCGTCTGTACCTCCGTCCGTCTAGAGTTCTAGACAGTTGAAATTTTCAGAGATTATGTATTTCTGTTGCCGCTATAACAACAAATACTAAAAATAAAATATTTTAGGAGGCTCCCATACAACAAACGTGATTTTTTTATCGTTTTTATAGATAATGATATGGAACCCATCGAGCGCGATTCCGACTCGCACTTGGCCGGTTTTTAGAACAAGGTTTTTATGAAATAAGCTAAAAAAGAAACTTTAAACTAAACCTTTGACTGTCAACTTTAATTTCACATTTGATGCAATTTATGTGATTATATGAAAGATTGTTATCCTTGGACACGTTTCTCAGTCTGTTCATCTGATTCAACGCATCAATGTTGCGATTTCCTTTGCCTCTTAATTTTGAACACTGTATCTCTGCATCAGAAGACCTTCTAATGATTTTTCAACGCTATGTCCATTATCCGCCATCTTGGGTTTTCCGCCATTTTGGATTTAGAATCGTCATTCTAAATCCAATAATGTATGGTTCATTTAGTGGCGTCTCACACAATGAATAATGCATTGTCATCCAAACTAAACGTGTAGGTATGTATAAGAAATTCAGCTCAATCGATTAAAGAACATAAATTAAAAAATAAATGAATTGCAAGATATTATCCGATAATACCATACTTATGTACATTGCAAGCTAATAAAAGATTTGTTGAAATAAAGTGTAGGTCGTTTTTTATTTTCCGTTACATTAATACCTATGTACTTATTATCTCTCTATAAACCATTTCGAAATTATGACAAGTACTTAATTCCCCTTTTCTATGCGTTAGTTGTTAAGTATTTAATTGAATAGATACCTATGCTAATAGTGGTAGTAATTTTGTTGCTTCTTAACAGACTTTGCAATCTTAAAACTAAAATTGTTTGTTAGTTACCTACGTTAGGATGTGCCTAATGAGTTCGTGTTTTGTTCCGTAACGAATAAAGTGCATCAGTAGCCATATGCCTCAGCGGCACGAAACCTTGGCCGCTTATCTTGCAAATACCTGTAATAACAAAAACTTTCCTATGATTGTTTCTTATGAGGGTAGGTCAAAAATATTTACTCATAGTTCAAGAGGGTAATTCATTATGTTTGAGTGCACTATGGTAATTTTTAATTTTGGACTTTGAAGTTTTGTGCTTTTCAATGATTAACATAAGGTACATCAATTAAAATACTATTAACTCCAGCATAGGTTGCACAGGCTGCTGTAGCATTAATCGACCAAGGGTTGACACAGCGCGAAGTTGCTGTGGTGCTTAATATACCACATCCGTTGATGAAGTATGCCCTAAAATGATACCAGGAGACAGCTACTATTCCTGCAGACCAGAAGTGGAGGCATCAGATGCACATCGGCCCGAGACGACTGTTTCATTGTCTTGGTAATTTTAAGAAACTGCTAGCTGACCCCTGTTGAGATACGCCAGCGGCTCGGGAAAAAGTGAATTTAAAAGCCCGTAGACCAGTATAAGGTCCAAAACTACTCAGACATCACCGAACAGCTCGACTTTGATTCGCACGTGTACCCGCCAGCTGGACCCGCTAGCAATGGGCGCGAGTGCTGTTCACAGATGAATGTCTAATCGCTTTGCGTGTTTCAGATGGTCGGGAGCGTGTGTGATTTTCCATGGAGGCATAATGGTCTAGGGAGAAATAAGTTCCGATGGTCGTACGGAGTTCGTTATCTTCGATAAGCGACTAACTGCAACCCGGTACATTAAGGAGGTCCTCGAGGAATATATTTTGGCATATTTAGGATACATTGGGCACGACCAATTCCTCCTAATGCACAATAATGCACGTCCACACGTTTTACACTGCGTTGTAGGATACCTTCAATTCGTCGGACTGTTTTATTAATTTATTTTGTTTTTAATGTATGGTCTCAGCTTCTAAAAGCCTAGACATGCTTACTGAGTGCATCTACCCCTATTTCAGGTCAAAAATACATTTGCCATGTTCCCGTGCTGGTGAGGCAGTAGGTACCATTACCTACCTAAAGTGAAACCAAATTGGAGAGGTAAAAATATTTACCGTGACTCATCCACTTATGAAACAATACTCCGACGGTGTCATGTATGACTTGCCATACTACATACAATTCAGACTTTATTAAAAACAGATTGAGATGGTAATGTGGACCGCCGGTGGTCCTTTCATGCGGGCCACGTCTGCTAATGAGAAGAACGTCGTGCAAAGATTTACCATCGGTTCATTATCTCCGTCGGACATCTTTACCAAATCATCAGTCACATTATGCACACGCTCAGAATGTTTATCGCGGGTATTAGACGAATCACGAAATAGTTATGTTAAATTCTAATGTGTGAAGCGTTATTATGTTTTATGGATATTAAATCAATTTTTTATTGCTTACGTGAGCTGTATCTGATGTGTTTTCGTCATTAGAGAAGGGTATTCTGGGTGGTAGTATCTACCTAAGACAGTCGGTAGGTAGTCATTTACTTTTTTGCGTGTTATTTTGTTACCGAAATACGGATATATTTATTTTAGAGGGTTTTCCATCAGAAAATTCTGAGTGTGAATTTAAGTCTTGTACCTATATTAAATTCAATAGATTCATTATTGCATCCATAATGTACATACATAGAGGTGGAAAGTTTCGTTCCAGCATATTTTGAACAACTTTTTAACTAATATCTACTTAAGAAAAAAATAAAGCTACTTTTAAAACAATGATTATACCTACTCTCCCATAAGGAACTTCAGGCAAACTCTCCGGCGGCAAACGCGGCAGTTGGACATGTTTCAAAGCCCTCCGGAATGCGTGGCGACCATTCATCCAATTCCCACAACTGCAGCTAAAAGTTACAGCTTTATTACAATTCGGTACACATCGCATGCAAACACTGTGGACGTGCGATTTTTTTCACCAACAATGTGCGTGTCTGTCACGTGATACGAACACCATGATTGAGGGTGGGACACTGTAGCAACCAAGAAAACAATTAATGACTTTGGCTGCCGGCAGAAGTTACCACCCACCAGACAAAGTCTTGCCGCCAAGTGATTCGTCGTGTTCTGGCATGATGTCTGGTGAAGCCGTACCCAGGGCGGTCTTAGCAGTTGTGTTGAGATGTCTGCCGGATACGATGCGCTAAATGTTGTTGTATCGGGAGTTTGGTCGTGGAGAGACTCCAGATCAATCTCCCTCTAGCGCAGCAACGTTGGTCGTGTTCTTGGGTTTAACATTACACCACTTCGCTCAACTGCCGCCTTCCTTTCTATTCACTCAGTTTTTTTTTCAGGGAATAGGGTCTTATTAAATTAGGATGCTTTGCCATCGACGATTGCATCACTGCTTACCATCAGGTGGGATTGCGGCCAAGTAGTAGATTATAAATATAGAAAAAAAAATTAGTGAATAAAAGAGGTTTAATGTCAGCGTTGCTCGTGTGACATCCAGGGTTACAAAGTCAAAATTTGTTATAAGACCAACCGTTCCACCTACATTCTTCAAATGGATTTTTTTTTGCATTCCAGATAAACCAACACATCCAGCAGCAGAGAAATAAAGTAATAACGAATATTAACACTTGCGAGGATTGCGCCTGGTATTTACGAGTACCTAACGAGTTGGCCACAGCAACTATCTGGCTATAATAGTCTTTCATTAATAGACACGTAAAAGCACCGTTCCACGAGTTGAATAAATAAATGGTATTTGTGAACAGTTGTTCACAACTTCTCCCTAGTCTCATCTACGCCTCACGGACCTCATCTTTGAACTTCGCACGTTGTTTAAAGCTAAATGTGTCAATAGTGTCATTGAGGGTTTACCACCTACTAAAGACATGTTATCTTTAACATCACAACGTAAATTCTGTATCGTTTACACGGCGCCATGGCGCCACTGATCTGTCTGATTTTAATTCAGAAAGAGCTGACACATTAAACACATTTGAAGCCATTTCTGTTCCTACATATCTGATTTTGTCGTCCATTTCAGGTGACCCACCTACTTCATAAATCTCATACTACTTCAACTAGTTATAATATATTTTTTTTATTTGTGCATACATGGGCCAGCTCTTGACCTTAATCGCGGCTGACAGAAAACGATGCATGAGGTCTATATGACAGAACGGTCGTACCTACCTATAAGCTGCCTTAAATAGAAATATACTAAAGACTTATAGAATACTCTTGCTTAAAAGGCAACTTCAATAATTTATATTTTGTAATTTTTTGTTTTGTGTGGCACATTTACATAAACATAATATCAGATAGGTTAATTATGCTTGAAAATATATTATACCTACCTATCTACCAAAAAATGGGAGGAATCAAAAATTCCAAACAACTAGAACTAGGCACATGTTCACAAAATTCTTTCAAGAAGAACAAAAATTACAAAAAGGTTGATAAAATACGAGAGTGATTTTTTACCCAACTAGGACATGTCCGAAAACCGCCAAAATGGTGGTGATAAGTGCATGCAAAAAGTGCACGTTTGTGTTCTTAATGATAAATGAGGTGACATGGAGAAACCGTCACGAGAAGCATTGTGATTATGTGTTTCTGGTTTATATAGAGAACGGCGATGGAGGTGGATATTTTATACTTCTTTTCGGTACTTTCGCACTTTTTTTTAAGGTGGGAAATAGTGTGTGTGTGTGTGTGTTAGCTATGAAAAAAGACTTGTAGTTACATAGGTAGTTACAGTTCATGATTGGAAATATTTTCTTCATTACCTAATCCATTTGCCATCAGATGTAAGAGAAACAAAACTATGAACCCTCAAACGTTTGCAAAATAAAAAGGCGATAAAAACATTTATGTCTAGAATAAGTATTGTACGAGTATTTTCCATACTAAAATTCACAGCCGTCACTTTTAACCTGAATACTTTTAACCGAAGCCAAGCCGAATGAAACTTGGTAGGTATAGATATGTAGTTGCAACGTCTCTTAAGCTAAACTCAACAACTTTTTGTTCTTTTTCAAACTAAATAGCAAGTTCTAACAACAGTATTTAACCATCAAAGAAACCATTTGAACATAGACATAGACGTATAAATCATAAATGTAATATCCTGAAAACAGACAGCGCCACCTGCCGGTGGAATGAGTTACTGATGTAACGTCTGTGTGTCGGCGGTATATCATCCTCGACGCCCGCGCCTGTGTGACTGTGACAGGAGCATGACTTTACACGGTGATCAACAGCGGTTGAGGGGTTATGTATCAACTTTATCATATCGTTAATGTAGATTCTTGAGCTGATTAATACCTACAGGTGACTGAATAAATGAAGTGAATGGGTATATTTACGGCTTCACTTTTTGTTTTCAATCGAGTTTGTTCGTTTTCAATCGGAAGCACAATCATGAGCAGTCGATCGGTCGATATCACTGTAAAAGATAGGTGAAGTGAGTTTCAAATGGAATGACAGCTGATTCCACGTCCACTTCATCTAGGTTATCAAGGCGAGTTCATGACTTGAAAGAAGTTGTTAAGTTGTTGATATTTGGATAACACACACACACGCACAGGCAAGTGAAGAAACACGGGTGGGTTTTAGTCAGTAAAAGTCTGACACACCCTTCCGCTCCGCCCAGAGCGGGAGAAGTCATTTGATGATTTCCCATCCCAACAAAAAAAAAAATATCTGCTCATACATTTGTTTTGACTGCAGAATTAGTTAGATAATAATAGTTAGTGTTGGTAATTAATAGTTTAATTTAGATATATGATGTTTATTGATACGACAATGGTCTTAATTTCCTGCTTTGTACACATTTAGTTGGTAGGCTATAACATCGGCTGTTGGCAGAAGTTGTCTGGTGAAGTCGTACGGAGGACGGGTCTGAGCAGTTGTGCTGCTATGTGTGCCGGGTACGTTGCGCCAAATGTTGTTGTGTCGGGAGTTTGGCCGTGGAGAGTCTCCAGATCAGTTCATTCTCCCTCTGGCGCAGCATCGTCGGTCGTGTTATTGGGTTTAACATTGCATCATCACGCTCAAAGGCCATCTTCCTTCCTATTCACTCAGTGTTTTTGAATGAGTAGGCTCTTAATAAACTAGCGCGCTTTACCATTAACGAATGCATCACTGCTTCTTGAAAAATGTCTTACAAGCAATCAATTTTGGTCACTATGAAACAGCGCCCTAACTGTGTATCACACTATCGATGTGAGCAATTTTGAAGGATAAGAATATTGCTAATCCATACCTTCATATGTTCGAAAATTATGTCTGCTCAACAACGTGAATTACGCAATGAATGCTATTGGACTGTTAAAAAAAGCTGTTCCCATTGTTAGTGTGTTACCTGATGTACATATGTTTATATTAGATGTAATGTGTGTCTTTAAGTCTGTGCTGTATAAATGTGTTTTCTTTCTTTCTTGTGCAATAAACTCGCAGAAATAATCGCCACGAATCAAAAAATTATTCATCCCTATTCTGTTCCCTGTACATACATTATAACTCTATCTAACAAGTCTATTTTACATCTAAAATCACGCAATCACAACCCGCCTTCCCAGATCCCAGCATATAAAACAATAAGTTTATTAAAACTAACCAACCTCTAATCCTGTCAATTAGCAATCCCGATCAACAGCGTGAAATCTGCCAATAAATTAAACGTTTTACTAAGCTCAAGTGTTTGATCATAGATTCGTTATGCGTCGGTTACTGTATGGTGTGCTGATGACAGCTTCCTTAGCGTAGCGGTAGCGAACGCGGCCGCTGCGCAAGGAGGCGCGGATTCGATCCCCGCGCAGTGCAAATATTTGTATGCATGAATATGAATGTTTGCACTGGTCTGGTCGTGCCTCGTAAAACACGTTAAGCCGTTGGACCCGGTTGCCATACGAACATCTAATGGTAGCCGTTACTAGTTGTTGGAGCATTCAAAAGTATAAAAATTGCTCTAATTACAATGCATGGTTGTGGAGGTCAGACGGCAGTCGCTTCACGGAAAATATCGAAGTTTAAACAAAATCAGTAGTTAGACTGGCAAAGCTGACCCCAGACTCCAAATCTGCAAAAGCTTCGGATGCGACTGGGGTTACCGCTGAGAGGATGATGATGACTTACTGTATCTGTGCTCCTAGACATACGCTAGATTTTGCTGTCTCTAAAATTATAAAGTATTCAAAAAACCGTTGGTACAGATTTTTCTCAAAACTGAACTCTTAAAACCAATTTAGACAGTTGTATTTCTTAAAATTAATTTAGACAGTAATTTTGTTTGTTAAAACCAATATAGACAGTACCTAGCGTTTGTTAAAATCAAGTCAGATATTCGTATTGAATAAAACCAATTACAAAAAGTAATATTATTTACCATTTAAACCTAGTTCTAATCTAGGTATAGATTTATACCTGAATAAGGTTTTTGTTCCATTTGTAATTAAAAAACTATTCTTTAAACTTTTTATAAATACCAATACCCAACTCTAAAATGTTCAATGCATTGTATTGATTTGTAATTAGGTGACAAGTTAAAACGAAAACCATGTCGTACATGAAGACATTATCTCGCAAGATTGCACATTAGCATTTAGCTTGCGCCGGCGCACCACAGATATTCAACTGGAAATACCATAAAACGCACATACCTTAGAAGGTTCACTTTGAGTGGCTCATATGGGAATAATAAGAATAATACAGTTACAGCATCTATTTTTATCTGGAAATATTAATTCATTTTAATGTAGGCTGTTTTTATAGACGTTGCCTCACACTAGCAATTTCTCCTGTATCGTGGGTGCGTTCACAAACATTCAAACACACATAACAAACTGCCAGACCCAGAACAACTACTTATAGGCCTGACAAATATTTGTTCCGTCCAGGGGGGAGCAGCAGCCTTCACAGATATTGTTCAATCATCATCAGCCTGTAGCAAGTTCACTGCTGGACAAAGGCCTCCCCCAAGGCTTTCCACGATGACCGGTCTTGTGCTGCCCATATCCATCGGCATCCCGCGACCTTCACCAGGTCACCGGTCCACCTTGTTGGGGGCCTCCAGGTGTATGGCCTACAGGTAGTTATTTCGGGTCTGGCTGTTTGTATATGTGAGTTTAAATATTTGTAAACGTTCCCACGATACAGAAGAAATGCATAGTGAGGGCCAAAATTAAGTGTCCCTCGGGCATTATTTAACCTTCTTAAAATGTTGACTTTCTGAAAACCTTATTTACCATGGTAACATCGAGACATCGACACCTCATGTTTAATAACTTTATCATATTTGTGATGCACGAAGGTAGAATATAAGACCTCGTTAAAGAATAACTTCGTATTCGCTTTTTATTCATAGGGGATTTCACTAATAATCGTGTGTTTATGAGCAAATAATATATATATTTTCAAAGCACTAGCATAAGAAAACTTTATATAAAACATTAAATAAAACTTTAAAAATGAATATTACCATCTGCCTGGCTTTCCCCAACAAAGACTGGAGGCTTTGGGATCGGCTTCCATGCTACGTCTACATGGAGCGGGCCAGTTACCACATATGAACAAGTGAGCTTCTCAAACACTAAACTCATGATCGTCCAACTACATTTTGGTGTCCAACTACACCTGCATAAGTTCCATATTATATCTACCTCACCTACCTCCTTAGCTAAATAGTCTCATTCTAGGCGCTACAAAGAAAACAAATTGCTAGACCAACTCAAAATACTTGGAAGAACTATTGGTTTATGTAAAATAAAACAGTAATCATGGCAGGAAGAAATGCCAATTTGCGTTATCATACACGTTGAGATTTTTTGCAGAATAGATCATTTCCTTCATTTAAATTAGGTTGATCTACTGCCATACATACAAATCATCATCATCATTATATCAGCCACAGGAAGTCCACAGTTGGACCCCCCATGGGCCTCCCCAAAGATTTCCAAACAGACAGGTTGGACGCGGCCTGCATCCAGTGCTTCCCTGTGGTTTTGGTCAGGTCAGCCTTTCTGTTCCATTGGCCATCGGCTCTATGTGCTATGTGCTCCGCCCACTGCCAGTTCAAAGAGCTAATCCACTGGGCTAAGGCATATAGATGCATATCACATAAATAAAAAAAAAATGTATAAATAAAGTTTAAAAAACTAAAAAAAAATATGCTTCTAAAGAATATCAATTTAAAAAGTTAAAATTAATTTGGCGCTAAAAAGGCGCTTTATGCCATAATTTATGTATATTAAGCGCCTCCCGCTTTTTCTCATTTTACTAGTATTATTTATATAGGTACAATCGTCATAATTTAAATTTTAAAATTATTTTTAAATTTATAATTTGATATTCTTTAAAAGCATGTTTTTTTTTTAGTTTTTTAAACTATTTTTATTTTCAACTTTTTAGTTCGATATCCCTTTTTTAAATATAATATACGGATAACGTGAACGCTTAAGTGGTGCTCATTTGTTTTTACCAAACTTTTCTTGATCTCCAACAGACAGAAACAAATGCCAATTTGATTAGCAAGTGCTAAAATGCGTAATGATGCGTTACCCAAGTAACTAAATCTAAATCTAAAACTAGATCTAAACTAAAAATACTTTGCCTGCATAAATTAATGTAAGGCAAAGGTTGAAAAAAAAAATGAGTTAGAGACGGACAAACAAACATACAAGTGAAGGTAATAACAAGCATGTAAAAATAATGTAATATGTTACATTGTAAGAGAAATTCAAACATAGTGCAATACCGCCTATATTGTCAAAGTTTACCATTGGCTTGAGGTATGCCAGCGATCAATATATATACTTCCTATATGACTGACCTTCCTATTGACCTATGGCATACCTCAAACTTGCGTTTCTGAAGTCAGGCGGACCGTGTTACAAACACAGTGGCGCGCTCCATAACACATCAAGAACGGCCCTCAAAAAGCAGAGAACTTTGGCGATCTTTTCTTTTGAAAGACTAGATTTTACAACAAAATGATAAGTTTCAAGAAGACACAAAATTTTCTTGCTCACTGTGTTGCATGCTACAGGGGATGAATCATTCGCAAATGTCTAAAAGGTCGAATTAAAACAAATTGTGTGCTAAGTCTTAACAATATTACCGTAAGTCCGGGTTAGGTTCACGACAGTCGTGTCCAGTCCGCTGTCCAAAATTGTAATGCAGTAATTAGCACAGTGCAGTAACGATTTCTTTATTAAAATTGACAATGACATGAAAATCGTGATTATAAGCTAGGCAGTACAAACCAGTCTTTTTTTTAATGGAGACATGCACAAGCTAGAAAAAAGTGGTGTATTGTGGTATATTTACAGAAAAGATTACAGCAAGTAAAATTATTTCTTAAATATAAAATAGTATTATGATAAAAGAATTGTTTAACAGAGCTCAAAACAAACCTTTGACATTTCTGGAATTGTTGATTGACTGTCCAAGTCGCCGTCACTAGATTCATACATACATAGTAATTCCCTGACAAGAATGAAAAACACCAAGCAAAATCACTTATTACTTTTATCTGTAAGTTTTTAACCTATTTTTAACCCGATTGAATATTAAAAGTTAACCCTGTGACAGTGAGGTGGTGTCAGACAGAACATTTTTACAACCACAGCTGAGCTACGGCGTCTAGACGGTCGGACGTGACCACAATCACATTATAGTGTTGTGTGTGGTCAGTGACATTATTGTTGTTGTACTTGTAACCCAATGTTTTTGTTGAAAATTGTTTTGTTGATAGTCCTGGTAAAGTTTAATAGCCTTTTTTTTTTTTTTTTTTTAACGAGTGGAAATGCCTTTACGCACCATACCCGTCGCTAGCTAGGCGACGAGCGTGTGTGGGACTCGCCCGGCCGAAGCCGGGAATACCCACTAAAATCACCCGGTTACCGTCGGGCCCTGTGTTGAGAGTGTCACGGGGCCGACCCGAAGGCCAAGTACTCCGTGCCACTCTCAGGGCTTGCCGGCCCTCCCCTGTAGGGCCGGTTTCCGCGCCAAAGGGGGATTACCCGGTAACGGAATAATCCCCAGACGTGGTGACCGTTGTGCAATGCACGTGCGGGAGCTACCCGCACGCGCTGGTCACACCTTGGGGCTAAAGGAGACGGGGGTTCGTCCCCCGCCTTCTTCGCCCCACCCGTCTACGCCGGAGGGGAGCGGCAAGTACGTCCTCTTCCCGCTCCCTCTCCGCAGCCTCCTTCTGCAAGAGGACGGTCTCGCAGAAAAAGTTTAATAGCCTGTTTTAACTCCCGGATGATATACATACGATGATACGATATAATATAAGTCTGTATAACGTCAAACGTCTCGAGAGAAGTCAATTACCTCACTCCCTCTTTTTTCCCGAGGCGCTAGAAGGGAGTTGCGGTAGGATCGTGTATTCCCGTGTAGGTGTGTGATGGAATAAAGGACTGACAAGTAAAAGTCTGACAGACCCCACCTCCTGGATAAGATTTTCCATACAAGGAAAAAAAGTAACACAACCATCCAACCCAAGCGTACACGAATCTACTATAGGTTTATTATTAATCCATGTATCATGTAAAACAGTAATTCAAGATAGTGCTCTGCGACGGTAATTCTATATTGCTGCTTATCTAAAGCGCAGGTATGGTCACGAAACTTTTAAAGAATTACGTAACTCACGAGTGAGCTAGCTTAGGAAATCTTACCCAACTAATTTGCATTAGCCACACATTCGCACAAAAATATAACGGTAAATGAATTAATTGAATAATAACTCCACTGCAACTCCTCAGCAGCACAGCTGCCTGTTCAAAAAGAAAAAAGCATATGACTTTATACAATACTATGTAGGTACGGTAATGAACACAAGAAAACGCAACAATGATGAAATTATTTAGGCACCATATGGAAATGGAAATGTAAATAAGTTAAAACTTATTACTTAAATAAAAGCCCAAGGTATAAAGTTTGATGTAAGGCAGTGAAAACGTCCGGGCGCTAACGACACGAGCACAAATATAAAATTAGATTAGTTAATTATGAGTTTTGTCAGATTGTTCTTAGTGCTAAGGCTGTTGTTTTCTTGGACATTAAACCGTGATTGTGATATCCGATTAATTTTTTATTTATGCCACACATACAGTCCTGTTACAAGTTTGTTTGTTTTGTACCATTAAACCAGAATGTTAGAATCAAGAGAAATTTGAACTGGCTTTGAAGTTTATAATCCTTATTACATGAATCGTGATTCTGAAATCGATAAATTCTCTCGTCTGAACTTAAATGGGCATGGACTTTGCCCTCAATTTTGTCAAGAGACATTTATTTATCAGTAAATTAAAGGTTCAAATTAGATGTTAAATTATCTATAAATAATAAGTAAGAATGATGCACCTATGAGTATCCATCTCGTTGAAATGAGAGATCCGCTTCCTCCTAACCTTTGTGATTACTCCAATTACCAAGCGAGCATAATGTACTAGGAAGCTCACAATATGCGTTTAGTGATTCAAGTGTGACCGTTTCTACCGCGCTTGCGTACTTTCTAGTTAGTAATATAGTTCGTAATGACCTAATACGGTGTTCTGTTACCCTGGTAGGCAGGCAACAATGCTTATTGTAATGAGGCAGGAAGGTTACAAGATGTTGATTGAATGGTGCAACGGACGTTAGGATATTATTCACGGTTGTAAAGAGGTGGACGGATTTGGGTCGTAGTTTTTGATTTAATTGTCTACTTGTGTAGTATTGATTGGTTAGTCTTAGATATGGTGCTTTTCTGTTTCGTTTATATCACGAGGGCTAGGTAACTCAGGATAATGAACAGCATACTCCGGCTTTTTGGTCACTGTAATAGGGTAGTTGACTAAAAAAAACTAATTAGTCCGTCAGTCAGATTTCCAAAAAATACTAGACATGTATTTTTTCTTTTTTCATATAAACAAAAAATGAAGACGGCACAGTGCGTTGAAAGCTCGTGTGACGTCACTGCACGATACACTTTTTAGCGAGCAGTGACGTTACCAGCAAATTTTTATTGATTTGATAAAATAAAATATACGTATCTAATATTTTTATATAATCTGAATGACGGACTAAATAGAATCAATTTTTTTTTACCCAGGAAACATCCCTATTACTACTACTTAAATCGCTTCCCGAAACGTTACGGTTATACGATAAAACTAAGATCGAAATACAAAAAACGCACGAACACACACTCACATATAAAAACGGAAGTGTTATATGTGAGTGTGTGCCTCTCATGCACCACACCACACCAAAACCAGTCAACATATGTACAGTATATTAAAATATTTTTGTAGTGCCATATTCTTCTAGCTAAAATGATTTGGATTTATATCGAAGTGCCATTTTAATGGAAAGATCGAATTTCAGGAAAGTAAACAAAATTCATTCATTCGTCTAATATTCTAAACAAAGAAACCTCTGAAATAGGTTATGAATTATTATTTGGTCCTCCGGGACGAAATTCATATGGTGTTCCCAAGAGCTTATATATTATTAACCATCCATTCGTGCGAGTTTGTCACTAGCCACCAACGAGAAAATATATATATATTTTTTTTTAATAATTATAAACTAGCGCTTGACCGCAATCCCGCCTGATGGTAAGCAGTGATGTGATCGTTGATGGTAAAGCGCGCTAGTTTATTAAGACCCTGTTCACTCAGAAAAATTGAGCGAATAGGAAGGAAGACGGCAGTTGAGCGAGGTGATGCAATGTTAAACCCAACAACACGACCAACGATGCTGCGCCAAAGGGAGATTGATCTGAAGACCCTCCACGACCAAACTCCCAACACAACAACACTTGGTGCATCGTAACCGGCACACATCGCAACACAACTGCTCAGACCCGGCCTCCGTATGGCTTCACCAGACATCATGCCGGAACACGACAAATCGCTTGGCGGCAAGACTTTGTCTGATGGGTGGTAACTTCTGCCGGCGTCCGATGTTATGGCCTACCACCGAATAATACACACATACACATTAAAAATCAGTAAATCGAATTGTTTAGTTTAAATTTAATTATGAATACACTAATTGCGTAACACTCTATTACTATCAATTGGAATCATTTCGAAACGAATTGCTAATCCATTGCTTCATGTATCCGATAAAAATGTATTTGCTCAAAAACGTAAATAACGCAATGAATGTTGTTGAACTGTCAAAAGGAAACCCATTGCTAACGATAGTGTGTTATGTAATTACCCTACAGTTCTAAATCAAATTATTAGGTTTTGTAAGGACACGCACATTTATATTAACTATATAATGAAATGTATATGCTGCTAGGCAGCGGCTTCGCCCGCGTGGAGTTCGGCTTTATCGCGTTTCCAAGAGAACTCTTCAAAACTATCCTATATTATTTCTCAAGATTAACTTTATCTTTGTACCAAATTTCAATAAAATCATTTCAGTGGTTTAGTCGTGAAAGCGTAAGAAACAGACAGACAGACAGAGTTACTTTCACATTTATAATATTAGTAGGGGAGTAGGGAAGTAGGGATTATTGTCAAAGGTTTACTGGGTTATTAAAGTTATTTAATTTTTACAATGTGTACTTATCGTGTGCACATTGTGAAAGTAGTTTGTTCAGAATTTTTTGTTGAAATGATTTCTTGCATTTTTAATATCGATAATTTTTAATCAAGATAATTATTGAAGTTACGTAAATTACTGAAACGATTTTACTGTATAGTCAAAGAATCGCAAAACAAGCGCTAGACACTTACCTATTCATGTGCGGCTATGTGAGTGTTAGATTTGTATGTGACTAAAATTTTCTCTCATAATCAGTATCATTAATTTACATTACAACACAATATTTTATACACAATTATAAAAGTGTTTGTGTATTCAACGTTATTTTTCCTTTATACAAAACCTGAATATAGTTTGTTCAAAATAAGCAACTGAATCGATTCCAATCTTTTTTACACCATGTTATATTTTTTCCAAATACATTTAGAAATTGCTACAGTGTGGTTACCGAGCGCGTCACGCAGCTTATGGTAGATCATAGTACTTGTGCACGCTCGTGGAACAGCTGATGTCACAGGTCAACGCACCGCTCGCCCGCTCGAGTGGAGCGTTGACCATATTTTTGTTGGGACAACCAAATAGGATAACAAGCTCATAACTTTGTGGGTTTTCATGATATATTTTTGAATTTTTTTATACAATATGTAAAGAAAACCCCGTCCGACCCAAAAAGGATACATGTAGAACAATAGTAATGAATTTTGAAATAATCTTTTTTTTCCGCGAATTAATTCCAACTTCCCCAAAATTTGGTATTTTTAAAAAAAGTGACAACACCATTTGTGACGGAACGAATAGCGATGCGACCACGTGCGCGTGCCCTGCCCCCCTATTATTATATAATATTTATTTTTTTAGGGTTTTTTTTTTTAAGTTTAGCCCAGCTTTGTTGACATTAATAGAATCAGTTAACGATAGCAATACCTTCACGCATCGGACAGGGTTTTCTTTGCATATTGTATATGTAGATTCTTTACTTAAAAATACTGCACACGATATCGGGTATCGCATTAATAAAAAAATAATATTGTGTATGTTATGATTTTATCATCATATTTTAATTCGGAGCTTTGGTGGTGTGTATTAATTTCGAGAAATATTGTATTCATACATATTACAGCACAATTAATTCTGTTTTACTGAACAGTTTGCTTAGTGGGCGGTCGTAAAGCATAATTATTATGTTGAGACTTCTGCGAAGTGCTAAAAGATGATTGCAAGAAACCTAATACTGAGGTCTTCTCTATCATGGCTAGCTCTAATTTGTCTGGTTCCATTTTGATGAAAGATAATTAAATGTGTTATGATAGTGCGCGTTATGGGTTAGCGAGCACATAATTTCTAATGCAAAGTTTCGACCTTTGACCCAGGAAGTTATATACCATCACTCCGTTTAACAATACTTGGTGCGAACTTTATTGTTTCTCGTCTTATTAAATTGTTAATTAGCTGTAGAGGTCTCTTTAACTTGCATTTTGACTCAGTATAGTTTCATATAATCTTTACTTTAATTTTTTATCAAATTTTTACTATTCCTTTGAAATTTTGCAGACGTAAAGTGAGAAATCCGGATTAAATAATAGGGTAGTTTTTATTACGGAAAAATTAGATATTCCTGAGGGAAAATAAAAATATTGTTAGCTTCATAGCCTTTCGGTGATAGATGGCGCTGTGTATCGTTTAAAACAAGGTAATATATTACAAACGAATATGCACATGTAAACTTACCGCCTTATTCATAAACGCTGCTTAAAGTTAACTAGTCATTAGCGATTCTTTAACCATACATTTTTGACCTTTTAACATCACTTAACTTAAATCATCCTTTATGAATAAACACCACAGTGTTTAAGGGGTTTATCCATAAGCGAGTCAAATGTTTAAAGAATCGCTAATTACTAGTTAACTTTAAGCAGCTTTTATGAATAAGGGAGTTAGAAGCTAAATGATACGAAAATGAATCCCCGAACATGAGGAATCTAAAAAGCACGATATAACCGAATTGAGCGCGAGCGAAGCCGCGGACGGAAAGCTAGTAAGTACATAATGAGCCTACATTGGGTATACAGGCCTGATCTCGATAAGAGGGAGTGGGCCGTAATCTACCACGCAGGCCCAGTGAGGGTTGGTAGATGTCGCATGTCTTCGAAATTTCGGTTCTAGGACATGTCGGTTTCCTCACGATGTTTTCTTTCACGTTTTGAGAGCAGTGAAATAATTTACACAAAAAACAGTGCCTCATAGGGTTCGTACCTACAAATTGCAACTTGTAAGTCTTGGCCGATACCACTGCATAGAATAGTACAAAATGTTCAATTCCTTTTTTTCTTTTTGTTTTGCTTTAATTTTAAACTGTTAATTTCCATTTTATTTCCGGTTAGGCTAAGAACTCACGGAGCGGTTTTCACCCGTATCCGCCGCGGTTGCGGGCCCGCAGCTTCTGTAGAATGCAGATATATATGAAAAAAGTTAAAGCACATTTCATGACGCGTTTTACTCCCGCGGTGTGCGCGGTTGCTTGCGGGTCCCGCTGCACCAGCGGTTATCTTGTACCGGCGGGCGCGCGTCGCGGTACCGCAGCCGCGGCGGTTTGCTCCCGCGCGTTCTACAAGCGCCCATCTTGCAACCGTCTCGCGATAATCAACCGCCAAGTTTGCGGGTGATAATCGCTACCGCGATGGCTGAGTAATCGCACAAAACTCCGGTCTCGTGAATTTTGAAAATAAAACTACATTCCGCCACCGCGGCGGGCGTGGGTGAAAACTGCTTCGTGAGTCCTTAGCCTTAGTTGTTGGTCTCGGAGGTCCCTGCTGTCCTTAATAGATCTTTGACAGTACTTACGGGTGTGAAATCAATTAATGGAAAAATAACATTAACTCGTATACAATAAACTAAAATTTCACTAGAACTTCAAAAAAATTTCAATAGTAAGTACTAGCCACTTTGAAATCACTTAATTGTCATTGAGATAAAATTGATATTTGTTTAATTAGCAGCAATGGTAGACAAACAATAGTAAGTGAAATTATGAACTGCCCTAATTGCTTCCAACGATGGGATTATATAGGTATGAGTAACAAGATGGGAAATTTCCTCCATTGAAGTAAGAGCATCCTCCAAACAGACGAGTACTGTATGACGATTGATGAAGGAAGATTGTATATATCCTGGTTGCGCGGTAAACTTTACTTGCGAGATTCAGGCTTTTGCGTGACGCCAGTATGTAGATATTGCGTGACGCCAGTATGTAGATATTGCGTGACGCCAGTATGTAGATATTGCGTGACGCCAGTATGTAGATATTGCGTGACGCCAGTATGTAGATATTGCGTGACGCCAGTATGTAGATATTGCGTGACGCCAGTATGTAGATATTGCGTGACGCCAGTATGTAGATATTGCGTGACGCCAGTATGTAGATATTGCGTGACGCCAGTATGTAGATATTGCGTGACGCCAGTATGTAGATATTGCGTGACGCCAGTATGTAGATATTGCGTGACGCCAGTATGTAGATATTGCGTGACGCCAGTATGTAGATATTGCGTGACGCCAGTATGTAGATATTGCGTGACGCCAGTATGTAGATATTGCGTGACGCCAGTATGTAGATATTGCGTGACGCCAGTATGTAGATATTGCGTGACGCCAGTATGTAGATATTGCGTGACGCCAGTATGTAGATATTGCGTGACGCCAGTATGTAGATATTGCGTGACGCCAGTATGTAGATATTGCGTGACGCCAGTATGTAGATATTGCGTGACGCCAGTATGTAGATATTGCGTGACGCCAGTATGTAGATATTGCGTGACGCCAGTATGTAGATATTGCGTGACGCCAGTATGTAGATATTGCGTGACGCCAGTATGTAGATATTGCGTGACGCCAGTATGTAGATATTGCGTGACGCCAGTATGTAGATATTGCGTGACGCCAGTATGTAGATATTGCGTGACGCCAGTATGTAGATATTGCGTGACGCCAGTATGTAGATATTGCGTGACGCCAGTATGCAGATATTGCGTGACGCCAGTATGTAGATATTGCGTGACGCCAGTATGTAGATATTGCGTGACGCCAGTATGTAGATATTGCGTGACGCCAGTATGTAGATATTGCGTGACGCCAGTATGTAGATATTGCGTGACGCCAGTATGTAGATATTGCGTGACGCCAGTATGTAGATATTGCGTGACGCCAGTATGTAGATATTGCGTGACGCCAGTATGTAGATATTGCGTGACGCCAGTATGTAGATATTGCGTGACGCCAGTATGTAGATATTGCGTGACGCCAGTATGTAGATATTGCGTGACGCCAGTATGTAGATATTGCGTGACGCCAGTATGTAGATATTGCGTGACGCCAGTATGTAGATATTGCGTGACGCCAGTATGTAGATATTGCGTGACGCCAGTATGTAGATATTGCGTGACGCCAGTATGTAGATATTGCGTGACGCCAGTATGTAGATATTGCGTGACGCCAGTATGTAGATATTGCGTGACGCCAGTATGTAGATATTGCGTGACGCCAGTATGTAGATATTGCGTGACGCCAGTATGTAGATATTGCGTGACGCCAGTATGTAGATATTGCGTGACGCCAGTATGTAGATATTGCGTGACGCCAGTATGTAGATATTGCGTGACGCCAGTATGAAGATATTGCGTGACGCCAGTATGATGCGTTGTTCGCATGTGCCGTTGTAGATATTGCAACAAGATAGTCTCTACCTGTTTTCGTACAGTAATTTTCCTCGACGTACCTAATAGCTTTGTTATTAAAACTGAGATTATGATTTGTTATTCTTAAAAAAAAACCATGACATCAGCGAGGGACATTGAGGAGATTTGTTTTGATAATATTTTTAATGGTATGTTTGAAAACGTCATTGTCATGTGTTTTTGAACGTCCATTGTTGTACGAACGTACATTGTTACAATGCCATTGAATTGGGATGATGATTTTCTGTATTTATCTTAAGGGATGAGAGGTTTAAGTCCAATCTGTGCTGTATGGTGGGTTTTTAAAGGGTTCTGTCCACGCAGGTTACAAGCTGGATCCTATTTATAAGATTCTATTACTGTCAGTCTGTACGTCTATCTGTACCTCATGAAATGTGATAGTGAAATAGTCGAAATTTTCGCATATAATGTATTTTTGTTGCTGCTATAACAACGTATAGTAATAAATAATTATTTTATTCTATTTTTAACACAATATATTATTCCATAGGTAATATGTCAAAATCTTCTTCTATAGCCTATAGAGGTCCACTGCTGACTAGGGCATCCCCGAAGCAGAGTTTGCTTTAATCCCCACGCTTAGCAGACGGGTTGGGGATCGCAGTAATTTGATATTCCACAGGAGAAGCGCTGCTGGCCGCTTCCCTGTTGAGAGTTCCCTTAGTCGCCTCTTACGACACCCACGGGAGGATATGGGTTGGTACTATTCTAAGCCCGGTACCACACGGGCATATGTCCAAATGCTACGGTTTCATTTTACCGAACTAGGTGACTTGCTTGAAATTACGTATTAATTAAATAACATCTAAACTTGATTTGAACATCATTCCATGCGTCCTAAACAACTATCATTTTAACATTTACTACTGAACAGTTGAACTAATAATACCAATAGCCGACTACTATACTTCTTAAACGTTATTTTACGCCGCGCTTGCCCTATTCATAATTTATGATTGTTCACGCCGCATTAAGTGTATCTCGCTACTACATTCTGTCAAATTTCTTTATTAGATTTTCAACTTTGTAGCTAAAGCGTTTAGGCTCAATGTTAATTGGGAATATTAGACAGTTTTGGGTAGTTTGATCTTCTGTTGTCCGTATTTACCAAGTCCGGCCCTGTAGTTATTAGGTTGCCTTAAATTAATGTTATTTTATTTATTGGTCAGAGTTCCGTTAGTAAGATATTAGAGTACGTACGTACCGAGTGGTTCTTGTTTACACCCGTTATTCTAGAATGTCTGACAAACCTGTCAGAAATCCTTGGAACAGCCTCTTAGATGTACTTATTATTTTGATTTAATTCAGTGGCGCATTTACCAATAGGTTGAGTAGACTTTAGCCTAGGGCGGCAGATGTTTGTGGCGGATAATTTGGAGACCCCTTTTTTGCTACGCACCTCACAGATAATAAACCATTGCTATATAACGGTTTTCTGATGTCTTGCAAAGTTAAATAATAGGACATGACGGCATCAAAAGAGCGGCAAAAACCTTACAGCCTTGAAAATATCTAACTCCACCACTGATTTAATTAGATAGTTAAATTGTTTTATTACAAATGCTTTTGAAGTTCATTGTTATCACGTGCCAAAGTAGTAACATGACTGCTGTAAGCAATACTTTACAATTTTAATATATTGCTCATTATCATGCCCGTTCCACGGCATAGTTAGCTGTATGCTGCTCTATGGAATGGGCAACTGTATGATTCTTGTGTTGGTAAATATTAAAGACTTTAGATAATTAGACTGGTTTATTACACTTGTATAATTATTACATAATAATCGACATCTTCCAGGTCAGATCCTAAGTTACAATGACAAGACTATAGACAATATTCATAGACACTAATACATAGAGATGGTATTAGTTACTCGACTACAGAGTAGTGATGTATGATACAACATCCCCCTTGTTTAAGTTTAAATTAACCCTTGACAAACAATATTATAGAGACCTGACTTAGTTACAATTTAGACAATGACTTAAGACTATGGTTAGGTCTTAATCTAGGATACAATGTTCTACTTAATCTATTTCATCAATTAGCCTTCTGGTTGGCTTTACAACTCTTCCAGAACGAGTTACATATTGACTGACTGAGGATTGAGATGAGAGCTCTTGAGGTCTAGACTCCTGCCTGTTACCTTCCTCTCTCCCCTGCGACGAATTGGATAGCATAGGAGAATATTTGTGTCTTAAATGAACCCTATTCCTCCTATACCTAACTCCATTGACATCCTCAACGACATATGACCTATTATTAGCCAACCTTAGCTTGACAATGGCTTGTTCCCAATTGCTATCAGGCTTTCTTTTAAAGTATACATGATCATTGGGATACAATAATGACAATGACTTTGTATTTCTATTATAATATTTAGACTTATTTTTATTATTTTGCTTGACACATTCTTCATAATTTTTGAATGTAACCACTTTAGGTTTTAATTTCTTATAAGACATAGGAATGTTATTTCTTAAATTCCTGGACATTAACAATTGAGCTGGAGATGGTAAATTATTCTTAGGTGTGTTTCTATACTGTAATAAAGCTATGTAAGGATCAGATGAGTTTCTTTTACATTTTTTTAACATATTTTTGATAATTTTGACTGAACTCTCTGCTTGACCATTTGACTGTGGATGATATGGGCTAGTTACAATGTGTTCTATGTCCCATTCATGCATAAAATTCTTAAATTCTAATGACTGAAAAGGAGGACCACCATCAGACACTAAAGATAAAGGTATTCCATGACGAGCAAAAATGGACTTTAAATGTGTTATTACATTCTTTGCTGTACTGTTTTTATTTAACAAAGCTATTTCTATAAATTTAGAATAATAATCTGTGACAATTAAATAAGTAAGGTTATCAAAATACATTAAATCAACACCTACTTGTTGCCATGGATATTTATTTATTTCAAAATTTTTTAGTGGTTCCTTTGGATTATTAGGTTTAAATTGTGCACATACATAACATTGTTCTACCAAGTTTTTAATATCAGCTGACATGCTTGGCCAGTACAAAGACTCCCTAGCCAGTTTTAAGCATTTATTTATACCTTGCTGACCTTCATGAATTTTACCTAACATTTCCTTATACATTGACTGTGGTACTATTAATTTTGACCCTTTGAACAACAAATCTTTGACTACATGAATTTCAGCTTGTATATTCCAAAATGGTTTTATTGACAGACTGACATTATTTTTATTTTTTGGCCAACCTTCATAATAATACTTTTTTAACAATTGCAAAGTATCATCTTTCTTAGTGTGCTGTAACAATTTTGTACAGTACTCCTTTGTGACTGCTAGACTTGAATGCATTAAATTGACATGACAAGATATTTCTGACTCATTCTCAGGTATATAATGTTCTTTCAATGCTGCTCTAGACAGAGTGTCAGATATAAACATTTCTTTACCTGGAACATGTATAACTTCCAAATCATATTTTTGTAAAGTTAACATCATACGTTGCAATCTTGCTGGTACATCATGTAATGGCTTTTTAAAAAGATAGACTAAAGGTTTATGATCAGTATGAACAGTTACTTTATGACCGTACACATACTGGTGAAATTTTTCACAACCAAACTGAATGGCTAACAATTCTTTCTCAATTTGAGCATACCTTGACTGAGTTTGAGTTAATGTTTTTGAACTATAAGCAATAGGTTTATTATTCTGCATAATGACTGCTCCTAATGCTGACTTTGACGAATCGACTGACAAGACTAATGGTACATTGGGATTATAATGAGCTAAAACTGGTGAATTTGTAATTTCATCGATTAAACTCTTAAGACATTGACTATGATTTTCATCCCAAGTCCAGACTGAATCTTTCTTTAAAAGATTTCTTAAAATTTGAGTTTTTTGAGACAAATTGCTAATAAAGGGACCTAAATAATTGATCATACCTAATATTCTTTGCAATTCTTTGACATTTTTTGGTGTGGGCATATTGACAATTGCTTTTACTTTCTCTTCATCAACCCTAGCACCATCTTTACTAAAAACATACCCTAAAAAACAGACTTCTGAAACTAGAAATTTACATTTAGACTTATTGAACTTTAAATTGACTTCACGTGCTCGTTGCATGACTTTATGTACTCTCTCATTATGTACTGACTCGTTTGGTCCATATACCAAAATATCATCGATGAATATTAGAACTCCTTCTAAATCACCGAACAAATTCATCATGACTCTTTGAAAAATTTCAGACGATGCATTAATACCAAAAGGTAACCTTAAATATTTATATCTACCGAAAGGTGTTTGAAATGTACATAAATCAGAACTATATTCATCTAGTTTTAGCATCCAAAATCCTGAAAATGCATCTAAATGAGAAAAACAAACAGCTCCTGCCAGCTGAGATCTGATCTCATCCATTGACTTAAGTGGATAAATTTCCCTTATAATATTCTTATTCAAATTTCTAGGATCTAAACAAATTCGTAACTGACCCGTGCTTTTGACTGTTATCACTATACTGTTCACCCATTCTGTAGGTTTAAAAACCTTTTCAATGACCTGCATTTTATCAATATTGTTATCAGCTCCTGAGTCAACAATGCAATTAATTTGTGTATGACCAACTAAAATGTTTATGTTCCATGACTGTTTAGAATAGTATTTGTTTTGTTTTGACTCGACTGTATTGACCTGTTTACTATGTGCTGACTTTGCTGTAATAATTCTACAAGTGTTTGTTGTGTGAGATTCCTCAGACTTGTGTCTGTACTCATCATTAAGACATGAATCTCGACTAAGACTTTTTGACTTTTTTGACTTGACTGTGAATCTCTCAGACTGTTTAGTGTTTTCATCATTGAGATACGACATATGACAAGATGAGTCTTCATGAGATCTCTCGGACTTATCAGTCACCAGACTTTTTTCATCACTGAGGCATTTTTTATTAGACCTCTCAGATATGACATTATCACCACTTTCATCACAGAAATATGACACAGGATATTTTTTATGACAAGATGAGTCTTCATGAGATCTCTTAGACTTTGACTGCGACTGGCCTATGTGCGACCTGACCGTTGATTGTAACTTGGGATGTGACTGTGACTGTGTGTATGACAACCTGCTATTTCTGTAATGATTTCGATTGTGATGACGTTGTGACTCTAAATGACAATTATATTGACTAGACTTATGACTATGACTGAAATTATGACAATTTAAAATTCCAACAAATTTATCTTGACTACCAGTTGATCTAAAAGACTCTAAATGACTGACTTTTTTATTATTTGAGTAACAAAATTTTGCAAAATGACCATAAGAGTTACATGACCTGCACTTAGCTCCCTGCGCTGGACATTTGTAGCGGTGGTGTTGTCCACAGCGGCTACACGTCTTCGAGCGCTTCTCAGGACTGGGACTTGACTTTGACCTCCCTGCGCTGGATCCCTGCTGACTGACTGGTGAAGCTCGCCGTCGCTGACGCTCCGCTCGACCACGGCTCCTCCGACGCAGATGCATGACTTTTTCAGACTCTTCACTAGTGGACCTCTTGACAATTTGGTCTGCATCCTGCTGTGCGACGATGAGTGTCCTAGCTAGCTCTCGCATCCTCTGATATGTCAGATCAGGTTCCTGCAGCAGTCTCTGACGTACATGTGCTAAGTCCAAACTCAAGTTGGCGATAAAAATATCTCTGATAAGAGATTCTCTGAGCGTTCCAAATTCACAATCTTGGCTCTTATTTTCGAGATCGGTTAAGAAATCCTCGATGCTTTCCGATTTCTGTTGACGTGTGGTAAAAAACATGTGACGATACATGGTAATGTTTTTTCTGGGTTGAAAAAATTCGTCGAATTTGGCTTTGACGTCATGTAATGTGCTTTCTCCAATATTTATGTTGAATGTGTTGAAAATATTTAAGCATTTTTCACCGATGTGATGTAATAAAATGGCGATCTTGCGTTTCTCACCGGACTTGTCCAAACTTGTTGCCAACAAGTATAATTCGAACTGTTGCCACCAGCGCTTCCAGGTTTCGTAATTGTTGTTTGTTGCATCTGACGATATTTTAAGCGCCTTCAAGCCACTGTTCATTGTAGCTCTGGTGTCATGGCCGCCACCGACGCCATCCGACTTTTGCATTTTATGAATTTTCTTTCTTCGTATTGGGTTTTTTCACTCTTCTGACACTATGTATGTGTTTTTCCACTTCTGACACCATGTATGATTCTTGTGTTGGTAAATATTAAAGACTTTAGATAATTAGACTGGTTTATTACACTTGTATAATTATTACATAATAATCGACATCTTCCAGGTCAGATCCTAAGTTACAATGACAAGACTATAGACAATATTCATAGACACTAATACATAGAGATGGTATTAGTTACTCGATAGTTCAAAGTGCCTCAACTTAATTGATTAACTTAAAATAAATCGTTTCAGTTTTAGGTTTCTACTAAAATTTTCTTTGTTTATGTATTTTAATTCGTAAATTAAAGTATACAATCCGTTGATTTTGAAATATTTGAGTTTGGTGAGAATTTTTTTTTTTGTAGGAAGATTCTGGAGGATTCAAGACTGGAACAATTTTCCGGCGACGGTGTTCCCGCCGAACTACCTAAGTACAACTTAAGGCTAGAATGAATAGGGTCTTAATAAACTAGCGCGCTTTACCATCAACGATTGCATCACTGCTTACCATCAGGCGGGATTGCAGTCAAGCACGTTTATAAATTACTAGCTTTCCGCCCGCGGCTTCGCCCGCCTGGAGGTCGGTTATATTGCGCTTTTTAGATTTCCCTCGGGAGTACCAAATTTTTCGGAATAAAAAGTACCGTACTATTTAATCCTGATTTCTACCTTTACGTATGCAAAATTTCAAAGCAATCGGTTCAGTAGTTACGGCGTTAAAGCGGAACAAACAAACTCACTTTATATATATCATCATCATCAACCTTTTTGTCTCCCACTGCTGGGCACAGGTCTCCTCTCATACAGAGAAGGATAGAGCGTAATCACCACGCTTGCTCAATGCGGGTTGGTGATTTCAGACTTAAAGTCTGAAATCGATCTCTGTTCGATCTGTGTTATGATCTCTGTTCGAAGATTATCGTCTGAACATTTCCCGAATTTCAGTTGTGAGTTAACCTATTTGCAATAGCCATGTTTTAGATCACGTCTGAACTTGCTATAGAGTATTAAAAATACAGAATTGAACTAATTAAGTAGGTAATAGTTCAGTTCCGTCAAATTTCTGTTGTCCTTGTCTAAATAAAATATATAGAAAAAGATGGACTCAATTTAAATTTAGTTCAGCTTGTGAACAAAAAATCGGTGCCAATATCCTCCAAAATGATTCAGATTGTGATAACTCGATTGTAACTTAGATTATGACAGTTGGCTTAGTCGCTAAGAGTCAAAGACTGGACTAGACAGTTATTCTCAGGGACGTGTGAAGAACCTTTGTAGGAGGTAAGTTACATAACATAATGTTAGAAATTTAACCTAGCGTTAAATTTCTAACATGTCGGAAACCAATACTTGTATAAACTGCCAGAATGTTAAACGTTTTATGATATTGTCGTATATCTCACATAGCACTCGAAATCACTCGATACCTAACTTTATGCTCTTATCCTGATAGTCGAGTTAACCGAACTATAAAACACTTTCTCTCTATTCCGGATATAATAACGTCTCGACAAGAGATGCCGCTCTATGGATTTATTGTAGAATGCGTTAGAAAACTTGAACCCAACGGTGTTGATGGCAAGATGCAGATAGATGATTTTGATACTATATCATCGACTACCTGCGCCCTACGATCTCACCCGTGTACGTCACGATAGGTTTTTTTTTTAAATGCACCTATTGGTCCCAGCGTGATGTTATAAAGCCTAAAGCTTTCCTGGATTAATGGGCTGTCCAATGCACAAAGGATTTTTTTAATCGGACCAGTATTTCCTGAGATTATCGCGTTCAAACAAACAAACTCTTCAGCTTTATATATTAGTATAGACTGGTGAAATTGGAGTAGGAGGAAATATGTTTGTAGGAGTTCCGTTAAGCAACCCGTAAATTTAAGTTTTGGCTAGAATACTGGATTAAACTTAATTAAACCTGTCTAGCTTTTAAGACAAGTGTGAACAGGCATTTTCTGGGCTTAGGTACACATTCCATCATAGATCACATCCATCGATTTCCATAAGGTGATAATCCTCAAAAGGAGGCCAAAATACATTAACTAACTACTCTAAATTTTCCTGTCTCAGGTGGACAAAATACTTAGTCTAGGAAAAAGGATTAGCAGCCGTCATGATCAACGATGGGGACTTGCAAGCGTCATGAGCAGTTTTAGACGCTATCTGCCATCAACTGATAGTTCCAATTTAATAAAAATAACCTTAATGTTGTATTGCTAAAAGTTCAAATTCCTGCCCGAAAAGATTTAGACATATGATATTTTGATCGATCTTCGATATTTTGCAGGGGCTACAAAATGTCGAAGATCGATCAAAGTGGATTTAGTAACACAACAAACGGGTGAGCTTGAAGAGCAGAATATCTACGTAGCAGGTCAAGTCTACCTGAAAATATAAAATTTTCCCAATCAACATAGAACCTTAATGCTTAGTGATAAAACTGTAAAATTAATTTGACAGGTTCTAGTAGCTTGATGTGCTGGCATCTGTACCTAGCATAAACATAATCAGCTTATAAAGTTCCCACTGTTGGGACATAGGCCTCTTTTCTGTAAGAGTCTAGGTCCACATGGGCCCAGTACATTTTTAGCAGTTGTCACATGTCTTCGAATTTATGGCCCTAGGTTATGCTGATTTCCGTTTTGAGAAGATAGAACATATTTGTAAATAAGTAAATAAGAAACTTCATTAGGTTATATATAACCCAAAGTATAGAGATATCTACACACTAGAAAATAAGTCATTAATTCATGTTCTGATCACCATCCTGTCCGATTTAAGAATAAACGTTCAACGAATAATAAAATCGTTTTAATAACCCATTAATCGGAATAGACCGAATCGAGTTACAATCGAATCGAATATGGAATGCATAAAAATCGAATGCATCGCGTATCGAATGGTATCGATAATAATGTAAATCGATACATCGTTATTCGTTCACATGGAGATTGGGTGATAGTTGCCTACTATTTATCTGGCAGTTTTGTTAGGTTGGTAGCATTGATAAGTTAAAATTTTATTGTTGGTAATAAAGCTAAAACGGTTTTTTGGTTTTAAAATAAATTTTGCCTTTTTGGATTTGTCATGAAGGTCGTTTGCATAAATTATGAACTTTTTCTGTAGATATAGCTACATTTTGAAGATGTTTTATGAGTTAAGTTTGTGTAGTTCCAGTATGGAATGGGCCATTTCATATCTTTGCCTCATTCATGCTGTAAGAAAGCTCTTAATTTAAATTAATTCTGTTTTGAAAGATTAAATAATATTTGTAGATGTTATTTGAAGTTAATAATATGTATTTGTAGAGGCTGGTAGAGGCGACAAATTTTGGCGTGGAAATCGCGAATCGGCAACCTAATTGTAACACGCAAGCTAGATGTGGTAACGATCGTAAGATTATAGGTGGAACAGACTGGATGGTGAAATCTGAGGCAGAGGATTGGGTGCTGAGGGAGTTGTGGTCTTGGATCAACCAACTTCCATCTGCCTATGTCCAACATTGGTTTGCGATAAGCTGTGTTGATTTCAAGATACCTACCAGGAAATCATATACCTAATCCAATTTTGCACTTTTCCAAAATATTTCAGGGTTTCACTGCAAAATTGCTAAAAATAAAATAATATTGTTTTTAACAGTTCCAGATATTTCAATATCTAAAAATAACTAGGTACCTACTGCCTGCACATAACTGCATATGCAATTTATTTTGGTGTACCCACAGATAATACACCGAAATTGAATAATGCAATTTAAATACTACAAATAAACGCTAAAGGTGAACATTTTAGTAATTTTTGCATATAAATCTTTTGTCGGCAAGAAAAACCAACTTAATTTTCCACTTTACACAACCTTATTCAGTTTTAATAGAGTTGAAAATACGTGTTTTCACCTGCATATTAAGTTTGTAAGTTATAATCGCTGCCCTCGCTATACGTTTTTGCCTCCGGGTGACAAGTGACTTTTGACTTCTTTTGTTTTGAAATATGGCGTAAATTATAAGAGGAGAGCGATGGTTTTTGGGACCAAACAAATAAAACAAAAGATTATGGCTATCATACTAAGGAAATACACTAGCATACACACCTACATGTACATGACTGCACGGTTGACTCAGTGGTCAAGCTATTGACTGCTGCGCTGCGTGTCGCTGGTTCGGTTCCCGCACGGAACAAATATTTGTATGACCTACAAGTAGTTGTTCGGGTCTGGATGTTTGTGTATGTGAGTTTATATGTTTGTGGACGCACCCACGATACAGGAGAAATTCCTAGTGGGAACAAACATTAAACTTTTGTTTTGAATAATTACAATTTGAATTGAAATTAAATTACATAAAAACAGGAAAATATATTATAAATTTATTCAATTACCATTCACAGGCTACATGTATTGTCGTGGAGTTGCGAACGCCAACTCGTATTATTTATTACCTAACAAGAAATTATTAACATTCATGAAAATAAAAATATGTTATTAAAAATAAATAATAATGTTTATATTTGATTTATAATTTTTAAACAAGTTACGTTTTTCGTAGTTACGTACAGTTAGTTCCATCCTCGCGACCCACACTGGTTCCTAATCGCTACTTAAATATCTACAATTGCGTCACATTCCGTTAGTGTTTTAGTTTTTTCGATACAACATTAAATATTTAATAGTGGGTAAATGGAGCCGATTCCCTTGTTTACAAATAAACTGGATTTAAGTTCAATGTATATTATTCTTTCTGTTTCTTCTACTAACATCTTTTTTGTTGTATAACAACACACTAACACCTCGTAACATCGTTTATATTCTTGTATGTACACACATGTTTGAGCAAATAAATTTATCTTTATCTTTAACATCGGGAGATTACTTTTGCCCAAATGTGTATTGATGATTTAGGTTTTATGTTTGATTTGATTTTTTGACTTGTATAGAACAGAATGTTGGGCCAGAAAAGGGACGTATGAAATGAAATAAGGATATTTCCTGGGTAAAAAAAAAGATTCCATTTAGTCCGTCATTCAAATTATAGAAAAATATTGGGTACGTATATTTTGTTTTATCAAATCAATAAAAAATGACAAATATAAAAGGCATAAAAGATCAGGAGTGGTGGCTGGTGACGTCAATGCTCGCTAAAAAGTGGTGCGTGCAGTGACGTCACACGAGTTTTCAACGCACTGTGTCGTCTTAATTTTTAGTTTATATAAAAAAAGAAAAATACGTGTTTAGTATTTTTTAGAAATCTGACTGACGGACTAATTAGTTTTTTTTAGTCAAATACCCTATTGCGTGGAAATGAGATGTAAATGTTAAGAGGGATGTTTGATGTTACACGAATGGATAGAATAAGAAATAAGTACCTACATAAGAGAAAGGCTGAAAAGTAGCACCGGTAACTGAAAAGTTGTGTGGAATACGGTTGAGATGACATGACATGACATGTGTTATGGAGAAAAGTGGACAATGTCGTGAAAAGTTTTTTGAATGTATGAGAGCTCGCATGGATTTTAGAGTAGGGGAAGACCAAAGAAATGATGGAATGTGTGAACAATATCGTTAGAAAGAAGGTGAATCCGAGACGTCTAATAGAGAAAGAAGTCTGGACGGAAAAACATGTTAAGCCGACTCCAAGTAAAGTAGATCAAGTTCTGCCCTTATCCTGAATGGGGTGGTTCTCTAAATATTTTCACGGTGGTAGGCCATAATATCGGCTGCCGGCAGAAGTAACCACCCAACGGACAAAGTCTAGCCGCCAAGCGATTCGTCGTGTTCCGACATGATGTCTGATAAAGCCGCACGGAACGAGCCTGAGCGGGTTGTGTTGTGATTTGTGCCGTGTACGTGATATGTGCCAAACGTTGTGGTGTCGGGAGTTTGTCTGGGAGTCTCCAGATCAACTCAACTGCCGTCTCCCTTCCTATTCACTAAGTTTTTTAAGTGAATAGGCTTAATAAACTAGCACACTTTACCATCAACGATTGCATCACTGCCTACCATCAGGCGGGATTGCAGTCAAGCACTAATTCAAAATTATACCAATATATAAAAAAGGTGTAAATTTACACTTGTACCATCTTTTGATATTAGATCTTCTTACGTAGCTACCGTACCTATTTCAACAAACCATTGGTGGTAACATTAGCATAATGTATATAACATGTTATATACATTAGTATTTAGGTGCCTCACAAACAATTGAAAAAAGTCTTATTTTATTTTCACAGAACACGTTGCCAGGAGTCAGTTAGTGTAAGCCAAGTAGAGAATGTTGTTGACGTTACCTTGTCATTGTAACGTCTGGTGATCTCCGACCCCCGCCATTGTTGGCTCAGAGCAGGGATGGTGGACCTCTCTATACATCTACTACTTATTCTAACTATTTTTCCAAATATGTATATATTTCATGCAGCCATAACGAGCTAATAAATAATCTTGGCTTAGAAATTTGGAAAAAAAAAACTGTACTTTACTTTGGCATTATTATTATTTTTAGTCTCTCTTGACTTCTTACTGGCCCCTGGCCCCGGACCTAGATTGCGTCGCAGAGGGCCGAAATCAACTTGGAGAACACTATTGGTTGTTTTTAATATACCCAGGCGCCAATCAATGATAATCCCTATTCACACCCGGCTCCGGTTGGTTTAGATGGACTAATGTGATTATTAACTACTAGCGGCCGCCAGCGACTTCGTTCGCGTGGAGTTAGATCTGTTCCGCTCCTATTGGTCACAGCGTGATGTTATATAGCCTAAAACTTTCCTGAATTAATGGGCTATCTAACGCAAAAAAAAAATTCTAATCGGTCCGGTAGTTCTAGAGATTAGCGCGTTCAAACAAACAAACAAACTCTTCAGCTTTATATATTAGTATAGATTTTATATTTATTATAAATAAAATGATAAATAAGTTTGGCTTCTTTTTTTTTATGGGAAATCATCAAATGATCTCTCCCGCTCTGGGCGGAGCGGAAGTGTCAGACTTTTACTGACTAAAACCCACCCGTGTTTCTTCACTTGCATGTACGCCAGGGCCACGGTTTCTTTTTTAAACAACCCGCAACGCTGACTCAGGAGGCATCGGTCTTCGTGGACCCCGTCACGATGTGCTGACAGATCTTTGAGGCGCGCGTGAAACACGACGCGTCGTCGACTCGGGCCTGTGCCTTACCGGGCGGCGAGCTGCCCACTGCTCATCGCCCGCAGGCCCGCACCTACGGTGGCCGGGAGTTCGATGTTGTCTCCCGACCAGGGCGTCTCCTTCGGCGGCTAGTGGCGTGAGGGCGCTGTGATTCCCGCTGCCTCACGCGCTCCGCCTCCTCCTTTGATAAGTTTGACTTTTACTGTTGCAACTATGTAAATGTCGAAATTATCATATCGCACCCCCGGAGCAATACTGTCACTTATGCAAAAATGTAGTTTTTCAGGAGAAGCATTTAAAACTTGGACACCTCACAAAACAATGACTTTAAGATATAGCGATCAGATGAATAGTCTATACTAAACTGTCAACTATCAACTTTATTTTTGGATAAATAACTGTCACTTTCTATTTTGATAAATATACTATACCATTATTTAAAACTTCCAGTGCCCTCAGAAGTGACGTTGTGGATCTAACGAAATATTATAACTGTAGTTATGTCACTCTTAGTAAAAAAGAAAACAAGAGCATATTATTTAATTAATTTTATTTTCAACCATAAATATGTAGATTTATTAACTAAAGAAATAAAATAAGTCCAAAATCTTCGAAATAAACATAAGAAACTTTGTACTTCTTAACATTAGTACAAAAAGAAAAAAAAAAAAACAAAAATAGCATTTAGTTTCTCGATCTTTTGCATTGGAAATAGTGAAATTATAGCAATTTAGCCTGGATTTATAGAAAAAAGCAGATGAATTTCCTAATGGGCATGGCAAGACAGCTTGTAAGTCATAGGTAAATTAAATACGATGTTAATGCTTTGAGGATCTTGACGCTCTTTCATGTCCCTATATTTTTCAATTCTACTGAAGCTCTTTTCTTCTTGATGAACCTTGTAGCTGGCGTACAATTTTTCTTTTTTATCGTGCTGGTGCATTTTCGTATGCAACGCATTGATTACATAGGTCAATCTTCGGACTAAAATGTTAATATTAAAATCATGATTAAAAATGCGCTAATAGGCGTTGTAATTAACAGCTGGCTTATTATTTTGTGCCTGTACTTCTTTGTAGTTTCTGTGCAATTCTGCAATAGTTAAACCACCGTCAATAAAAAGCCTAGTTGTGTTTGCCCTCAGATAGGGGCTTTAATTTTGGAATAGATTCAATGTCATCTTTGACGGCTTTTATCACTTCATTATCCAATTTGCAATGCTTACCGTGTTCACCTCGGTGATTTTCGGGAATGATACCATCATTGAGTTTTTAAGTATCATGATAGTTCGTATAGTTCTTGGTGAAATACCCAAGGTCTTGATTAAAAATGTTTTGCAGATTTGGACTGACTGACCATCAAGGAGAAAATAAGGGTACCGACGATTTGTATTGATAGGCCGTCTTGCAAGTTCGAGTGGTCTGCACGAATTTAAAAAATCACGGTGTCTTTCTATGCTGCCTAGCTCCCAATAAGAATTGAATATTTGCATTCTTTTTTCTTGGGTGAAATGAGATCAGCAAGCCACCCGACAACTTATCTGAACAGGGGGATCATTTTTTTGGCCTGAACTATTTTACCAGTTTTAATTGAACGGAATTCATTACCGGAATTCCTTATTTTTTTTTGCAATATTTTTTTTCCAGCCATTAGGATTACGTGAAGGTTTTCTCCCCTTTTTTTGATGATGATGTTGGCTCTTGGTCATCAACAGCTTCATTCTCAGAGCTACTATCACTAAATGAACTACTTGAACTGGAGGAACTATTTGAGGATGAAGACCAACTAGATGAGGGCTTGAAATCGTCACCTGAATCGGTATCAGAGTAGTCACCAGTTGAACATCCAGATTCTTGTTCTTTTGTTGAATTTTCGTCGTCAATAATAGACGGGGAGTTTACAACTGGTAAAACAGAGTTTCTGCCATCTTGATTGATTTCAGAAGGTGTCACTGAAGATTCTCTTCTTTGAATGGGTGAGGTTGGACGTGTCAGTAGTACCATTTTTTCCCCCAAGACAGAATCTTATTTCATTCAAGAAACAACTGAAAATAAGTAAACAGGATCGAAATGCAAATACAAATCTTAGTTTGAGACCAGGTGATGAGTGTGCATTGTGTGGCATATTTATTTAAATAGGCAAGGATTGTAGAAACAAAATTATTAACAAAGGTCACTGTCGTAGAAAACTAAACTTTCAATGATGATTAAATATTGGGGAAATAATGTCACAACTGTATCTTAGGTCAATATTGCTCCAGGATCAAAAAAATAATTTGTCACAATTACTTTAGTAACAGTGTAGCTCCAAGACACATTTGCACTGGCGGGAGACCGCACACAACTGACCAATGAAACGATGTCGCTCCCAGTGCCGCCGTGATTCGCACCAAATCGAAAATGACACTCATGCCCTCAGACGGAAACTATGCATACTATACAAGTGACGTTATCACACCAAGTAAAGGGGTGCTTTAGGACCATTTTAAAGTATTTATCTCATTTTTGTCTTTTTTGCAAAAGTGACGGTGTCGCACCGAGGGTGCGATATTGTTTCGTGTCACCAACGGCACGCATGCCATTGGTTCGTCATCTCCACCCCAGTGTGCGAACAACTTTGTGTCTGTTTCACGGAAATTTTATGTTTTATGGCTGAATGTTACCCTCTACTTCACCTTTCGTATGAACATTCCTGGTGTTATATTCCTCTTTATTCATAAACGTTGCTTGAAGTGATTAGGGACTGTTTAACCATAAATTTTTGATGTTTGAACGTCAATTAGTCATCGTTCATGAATAAGTCCCAAAATGGTTAATTTCAATATTTTTCCTTTATGGATGTGCTTTTGTAACTACTTATGCTTTTAAAATCTACAATATAATTAGAGTTTTCTATACATAATATAATAAATGAAGACATTAAAAATAATAATGAATGTGAGATAATATTGCAACATCTCTATTTACAAAACACGTAAACAAATACGAGATTATGGAAAAAGAACTTTAATTCCTACTAAATCAGGTTCAGATTCCCCTGCAGCTTCATACATTTTTATAACTTTTTCAACAGTGTCAGTTACTCCAAAATCAACATAATTAACAAAAATAACATGATAATTAAAATAAAGCTAATATTTTCCCATAAATAACGTCAATTTGGAACATAAATAAAATTTGTGAATGGTCAGCCAGTTCGTCCATGAAACGCTTGTTCCCATGTGAAGGAAATACGACAAGAGCACTAATAAAATATTTAAAAAAAATATTCTAAAATCAACACAAAATCAATAAGGCTCGTAAAATATCTTACGCATTCAATTGAGCATCATAATCATCATTTGAGCAGAAATAGTAACATCTCATTACCGTATAAATTTGACTAGCTCATTAAGAGGGCATTGCCACAAAACAGGAGATAAGCAGAAGTTCCTCTTGATTGCGCTGCTTGCCTGTGGGTACCTTTGTAGCGGTACCTACAAACGCCACAAAGAAACAACGTCGATACAGACGTCACATGAATTCTACATCTCGCAATCAGAGTTTACCTTGCAATTAGCATACATACAACTTCCCAACTTCATCTGAGGGAAAGTGCCCGCCAGACATAACTGCCGTCTGATCGGAGGATCCTCCTTTTTCTATGGAGGATGAGTGAACTTTACTCCCTGTTCCTCATGTGTCCAAACCCTTGATGCGCAGGAAACTAGCAAGTTACTCAGGTATAGTGGTTCTTTTTGCTGAAATTAGAAGGGACTAACTTACGTATAATGAAGACACAACTTGTACTGCAGGTCGGTGGTGCAGATGGTGTCACCAGATCCGGAACGAGCACGATGAATCCCAGCAGATTAAAATAGAATGCTGGGTACATTGATCACATAGCCCTTTCGGAATAAGACTAGAAGATATACAAACAAACTTTTTTGCAGTTCTTTCGACCGATTATGACTTGTGACTGTGACGATTGTGGCTTGTGACAGCTGCACTGTCGATCAGGTTAAGCTATACTTACCGCGGCATGTGCGTGGATGGGTGACCATGTTTACATACCGAGACCCCTACGCGGAGCGGGGGAAATCACGTTAAGCCGTTGGTCAAGACTGTCAGTTGTTGATGTTTTGTAAGTCATTACCGGTCATCAGAAGCCTGAAGAGACAACCAGTCTTATGGGTCATCGCATTACCCAGTAATTGAGATGTACATTCAGTTGCATTTGGTTACGCTGGAATTCGATTCCAACGTGGTTAATTGTAAAATCCTACTGTTGGCAATTACCCTAGAGTAGTCAGAAATGGGATGAATTTTTTATGACCAGCTGTTATTATTATGTTGATATTGATATTGGTATTTAAAATAAACAATAAAAACGATTTTTATGACTTATGTATTAAAAAAAAAAAATACAAAAATTTGAACCGTAAACAAAAAAAGGCTAATAAGCTGTTGTGATCCACAAGAAATTTTATTGTAACTTTAAAAATAAACATGGCCTTTACAGCTTGTAACGACTGGTCCTTCTGATGTTATCGAGATGATCCACAGGTAATTATGGTTGGTGCCTCTGGAGTGAGATACAGCGGCTTTAGTCGCTTCGTCTCTTAAGGAATGCAGCTATTGAGGTGCGTTTGCGACTCTACATATTTCCGATGTCCTGAGGTAAGGCAGGGAAGAAAATATGGATACTACAATGTCTGTAATGGCGGAGACAAAACTTAAGTCTCGTCTCTTGTACATATTAAGCGCTCTACACACCAAAGCCGCCGGCGGCATATGTCGGCAACATTTTGCCGACGGGCTAGGTTGACGGCTTCAGTCATTACAAGTCGTAAAACTTTACCGGCGGCATGTCAGCCGCTCGACATCAGAAACTTATTTTGCAGTTAAAATACTAGCACGTCACGACAGCTGAAATGTCGCCGGGCAACTGAGTGCTTGCGTACGCTACCCGCCGGCAAGCCGAATAGGTGTCGGATAGCAATACGCTCGGGCGAAGGTTGCCAACATGCTTCGTTCAACATAAGCCTTTGCCTTTCAACATAAGGTTGTGTCGGCGGGCTCGCCGCCGGGTGGAGGCGGCTTTGGTGTACACACCACACAGTGTTTGTTTGGTGTATGTACTACAGTGCGCTTTAACCACTGAGACCTTTAAGCCTTAATTATTATTATTTATATATTATTTATTTAAAATTCGCATATCTAGCAGTATCGTACAAATGAAAATACGTTTATAAACAGCCGAGAGTAAGTGTAGACTGCAAATAAAAATGTTATCGGTGTATAAAGATGTAAGTACGCGTCTAGAGCACTGTGTTGCTATATGTAATTACGACAATTTAAACGTAGACAACTTGTTTTCTTCATTTGACTATCTCAATTTAATGTGAGATAGTAATCACTTGATTGGCTCTTAATTTGGTATTCGCTCCCAGATCATATCGATTTATTTTGAAAGCAAATAAACAACGACTTCGAAGTAGACGGTCTAAGTATCGCCGAGAATGAAAATGTTTGTCCGCACTCGCGAAACATGCAAAACAGGCCAACAAAACCAAAATCCGTTAAATAAGCAATTCTCTTTTGGCACAACTCTTAAATTTCTTCGAACAAAAAAAGAGAAATTCAAATTTCGACCGGATTATCCCGTCAAAAAAGTGACACGCGTGCATCCGAATTAAATTGGCCGAACGCGGTGGTCGAAGATAAAAAGTGCAAAATTATCAAAGAAAACCGCAGACCGAGGCGTCAATCTTGCAGATTTTCAGTAAAAAAAAAAGAAAATAAAAAATAACGAGGTGGGTTATTATTGCTGTCTCGTGTCTGTATTGGTAGCTCAGTATGAGATCCGAACGCAACGCGCGCGCGCGCTCCCGTCATCGCGCCATTTCCCATTTACCACCACCGTGACTCGAGTCCCAATAGAAAAAATCGATTAAACTTTAGACGATTATTGATCGATATAATCGATTCTCAATTCGGTATTTCAGTGCGTGTGTGACTGCCAGTGTTGTGTAGTGTTCTTTTATGAAATGCAGAGGTGACTAGTTTTCCTTTTTTTTCATTTAATTAAGTATCTGTGCATATTCTATTAGTGGTCCACTGATTACGTAGCGAAAATGCGCGACAGTTTTGGTAAGTATCAAGTTTATTCATAATTACTAATTGATCTACATTTTTATCTGTTCATTTTTAATTGTATGAATCACAAAACAGTGTGATTACGGTTCGCAGGCGACATATCTATGAATAGAACGCATCCATTCTGCTAATACATTCGATCGGCTGAAATAAAAAAGTTCGTGGTGTAGGCAGTGGCTATGCCAACGGCGATAAGTTTTAAATTCATCTGCTTTAGAAAGTTTGATTAGAAATGTCTATTGAATAAAATCATGGTCTTGTTCTATAGGAAATGTATGTTAATTAATTTAATATGACATTAAAAAAACGGTATCTCCATCATTATTGTTTTCATATTCTTATTTTATCTAAAAATCAACGACTTCACGCTTGAATCTTATGTCTTGCTTGCCGTTAAACGGTTTATAGTGATGATCTTGCAACTTGGCCAAAATTGGAACTATGGCTATTTATTCTGGAGTTGTGGTAGGTTAGGCATGTCCGAGAATCAAAAATTCCAAGAGATGTCTTCTTAATTTCAGCGTTAATCCCAGTCGTATCCGAAGCTTTTCAGCTTTGGAGTCTAGGGTCCGCTTTACCAGTCTAACTACTCATTTTGGCTAAACTTCGATATTTTCAATGAAGCGACTGCCGTCTGACCTCGACCGAAGGCGATATCGAAGCATTACAGTTAGACCAATTGTAGGACTTTTGAGGGCTCTAACAACCCGTAACGATTGCCTTTATATGTTCATATGGCAACCGGGACCAACGGCTTAACGTGCTTTCCGAGGCACGATCAGACCAGTGCAAATATTTATATTCATGCATACAAATATTTGCACTGCGCGGGGATCGAACCCGCTCCTCCTTGCGCAGTGGCCGCGTTCGCTACCGCTACGCCACGGAGGCTGTCAAAAATTTCAAGACATGTAACATGTACCAATCCACACTAGGCCCGTGTGGTTACTGCGTATTCCCTCTCAAAAAAGAGGAAAGGAGGAGATGATAACTGTAGGAGTTTAAAGCTCAAAGAGGTATCAAACAACTATTGATTCCTTTAGAATTATTTTGTGAGAACTACTTCATCTATTTCTGACTAAAGTACTTAGCTCCACTCCATAAAAAAAAACACTACTACTATTTGAAACAGAACTCTAAATACGCTTGTATGTTCGAATGCACGCTGCGCTACCTTGTAGCCAGCCTGCATTACGTAAGTTTGTAAACGGTGGACAACCTCTACAGTAAGTACCTTACATCCTGACTCCACGGAGTTTCGCCTCTTCGTGATTGTACTGCATCATCCAGACTTACTTACTCACTCAAATACAATATATTGATGCACACAAATATAACATTTTTTAATACAACATATTGATAACTCATTGCTCTATTCACTCTCAAAGCAGTTGTGTTAAAATTGATTCATCAATCAACATCAAGATGGACGCAGGGTTCCTCCAGGCTACGCTAAAACACAATGTGGCTGTTTTCCATCTGTTCTAGTTATCGATCCATCTAGCTGAAAGTGGGGTGGGTCCCACTTTACGGCTGTCGATATGTGGTCTCTATTTCACAAATTGAACATAGATTCTCCAAGCCTAAACTGCTTGCCTGGGTCCAAGTTGCAACTCGAAAGTCGTCATCGAAATGCCAGCATAAATCACAGTTGTGTGAAGACTCTGCTTCGTATGTAAGAGGTATCTGTTAAAATGGAACCAGCTCTCTAAGTTAGCGCCCTCACTTAACGGCTTATATGAAAGTGTTCATCGAACGAATGTTATATGTTAGACCCCATAAAGTTACCTGTAACGTCATCAAGGTATGAGGTGAGAGTGGTTTTCCTATTGAAGATTGATTCAAACACACGCACCACACCTGAAATACAGGTTTAATAAACCTAGCTCGGGGTTGCTAATTTTACATGGTTCTGTTTAATAATATGTTCTTTATGACCTTCTTTATATGTTTATATCACACATATACCTAGTTATTAGTTAGGCAATAACATATGTATGTATTTGTATAAGAATATTTTTTAGCTTTTATGTTACAATGTTGTTAAGTTTCGATAAAGATTATTATAGTATTCATAATATTGTTTTTTCAACTTTAAACCTTTTTAGGCTTGATTCACGACATGAAACTAAAAAATAACATTACATCTTGTGGGAGTGTATTCTTTGGCAGAATGAACGCAATATTATGTTGGATAGTGTACAACCAACCAACCAACCAATTTCCGTGCGTTCAGGCGCTTTTGCCATACCTATTATTGGAATCAATTGTAACAGCTAATACCTACTTAGGACCCATTAACTTAATCAAATTTTATTCCGTGGTGCTTGGCAATCTGGGCTTCTCCCAGTTACAATAATGTCCCTTTGTGCCGATTGGCCTAGTTCTGTTCTGTCTCATGCTTGTTATGGAGGTAAGTGGAAAAATATCTTTTTTCTTACTCCTCCGCTATTCTCTTCTGATTAATTTCGTTGCCGGACCCAATACAGTTAAATGGTTTCTCCGGGACTCATTGAGCTTCATTGCTCGGCGTTTTTCTGGCGGTCTCCACTGTTGATTCTGGCTTTCAGGAGTTGCAGTGGGTGGGAAAATGTGTGCCGGGTTTTGTCCCAAAAAAAAAAACGTATTGTTTCCACGCACAACACCTGACTCCGAGCTGATATTGAGAAATTTTTGATTGAAACATCCATTAGCAGTCAAAACTAACCAAAACCATGAGGTTATGTTTGATCCCCAGCTTTTCCGAGATTATGCGCTACTCTAGAGATACTAGACCATAGGGGCAGTCACGAGTGACAGCAGTTTTTAATCATAATATCGGCCATAACATCAGCTGCCGGCAGAAGTTACCACCCACCAGACAAATTCTTGCCGCCGAGCGATTCGGCATGATGAGTGGTGAAGCCGTACTGAGGGCGGGTCTGAGCTGTTGTGATGTGTGCCTGTTAGGACGCATCAAATGTTGTTGTGTCTCTAGTTTGGTCGTTTAGGGTCTCCAGATCAATCTCACTCTGGCGCAGTATCATTGGTCGTGATGTTTAACATTGCATCACCTCGGACTACTGCCGTCTTGCTTCCTATTCACTCAGTTTTTTTGAGTTAATAGGCTCTTAGTAAACAAGTGCGCTTTACCATCAACGATTGCATCACTGTTTACCATGTTCTTTCAAAGCCCAAAAGAATTGAAGCCAGAAAGGGTCACTGTTACAGATTTGATTAGAAGACTGACACAGATTCTGAATGGTAAAGTAAATAAAAAAAGAAAATTAAACTAAAAAATAGTAGCACTGATTAAATTATCAATGTAGGTTTTCTGTAAATTTATGAATTCCTAATTCGCTTAGAAAACTAAATGCCGCTAATTATATATAGTTTCATTTAAATAGCTATTCAATATTATGTAAATTGTACATTAAAATTTAAAGTAACCACTGCTGTATGCAAAATTCATTTGTACCTACAGTGTACACGGCAAATAAAAACTTTCTAAGGAGTACAATTAGGGGCAAACAAACTGTCCCCAATATAAATTTGTTTAGACTCAGTTACATTTGTCTGCAGATAAAGACATAGAAAGAAGGTAGGAAAGAAAATACGTGTAGCATCATCACTCTATAACGGTTTCAACTACTGTCAAATAGGCTTTCTTCTGTGAGAGGAAGTGGGATGTTAACCATCTTTTAAATAAGACCACCCCGTGTGGTACGGGGCTTAGAGTAATACCAACCCATTTCTCCCCGTGGGTGTCGTAAGAGACGACTGAGGGAGCTCTCACCTGGAAACCGGGCAGCAGCACTCCTCCTGTGGAATATCAAACTACTGCGATCCCCAACTCGCCAGCCAAGCGTGGAGTGAAGCTCCTGGGGTTATACACCACGACTTATAACTTGAATGCCGGAGTTAACACTACTGAACCCCCATTGCTTCAAAATACGTTTAAATTACGCAAAGCGAAAATCAGGTGGAGCTACGATCTTTGTATCGTGACTGGATGAAAGTTGGCGAGAACCGAGTTGAATGTTGGAATTGGGAGGCTTGTGACCTTTAGTGGAGTGCTGTCGGCTGATGATGATGATGATGCAAACACTGAATAGAAGACGAAAGTAGCCGCAAAATATGCGTACACTGCGACATATTCCCAAAAAAATTAAACAATTATGTACAAGGTGTCTCAAAAGAAAGTTCACATTTAAATCTTTTTTTAAAAGAAAAGTCTTAGCTTTATTGAAAAAATGTTTATTTTATATTGAAGTACACTGTTTGGGAATTTATTTTTTAAAAATAACATCGTCCAAATGTAAACCGTTGCGCTCTCGGCATTCATTTAGTCGGGCACTAAAATTGCCTATGACAGCTCGGCAGGTAGTCTCCGTGATGGCTGCCATTTAATGACGGATATTTTCTTTTAATTGTGCCAGGGAAGTCGGTTTATTAGCGTAAACTTTTGATTTGACATAACCCCACAGGAAAAAATCCATAGGCGTTAAATCGGGACTCCGTGGAGGCCAATTTATGTCACCTCGCCTGGAGATTAATTTGTTCGGAAAAATTTCTCGAACTCGAGGCAGAGATCTGTTGGACGTGTGTGAAGTTGCTCCATCCTGCTGGAACCATGTTCTTTGGTTGTAACTAGGAAAGTTTTGCAGTTGGGGTACGAAAAACTCGTCTAACATCTCCACATAACGCTCTGAATTCACTGTGAGTGTGCGTCCCCTTCCATCTTCAAAAAAGTAAGGGCCGATAATTCCTCGCGCCGACATCGCTGCCCATACGGTGACTTTGGGTGAATGTAGCGGTTTCTGATGTTTTTGTTTTGGGTTGGTTGCACTCCAGTAACGACAATTTTGCTTGTTTACATGCCCATTCAGGTGAAAATGGGCTTCATCGGAAAACAAGATGTTGGTGAACGTTGGAAAGCGCTCAATCATCTGATTTACAAAGGCAAGCCTCTGACCAGCATCTTGAGGCTTCAGTTCTTGCACTAACTGAATTTTGTACGGGTGCAGCTTTAAATCTTTGTGTAAAATGCGGCATAATGAAGATCTGTGCACATTTAAAGCAACAGCACGCTTTCGAATCGAGAGGTTTGGATCATCTCGAATAGACTGAGTAACACTGTCCACGTTTTCGGCTGTTCTTGATGTTCTTGGTCGCCCAGATTTTGGTTTCTCCAGAGTTGACCCAGTCTCTTCAAACTTCTCAACCCATTTTGCAATGAGACGAGTGCTAGGCGCATCATTTAAGTGACGAATATGTCGAATACTGCAGAATTTTCTACGCGCTACAGTCGCCGAATTACCGTTTTTGTAAAACTCACGTACGCACAACGCACGGTCCGCACCAGAGAAACGCTCCATAGCGACTAAATTCCCAAGAGCCAGACTACCGACTGACATACCCCCCGCGCCCCTCAGAATAGTTGCTTTCGCGTAATAAGATAAGCAAATGTGAACTTACTTTTGAGACACCTTGTATTTATGGAAAATTAACTTTAATTTCTACATAATAAAGTCTAGGTTACGCTACATGTTCAAACATTTTTATCACTTTTTCAATAGTGCTAGTCACCCTGAAATCAATTTAACGATCATTGAAATAAATTTGAAATTCGTTTAACCTGAAATAGGGGGTGGGGGACAGGTGCGCATTAAGTAGTGCGCACTTTTGCTATAAGTATGCGCGTGAGTAGATATTTTAGGATTTCATTTGTTTTTATAATTGAATTATGTATATTAAACCTACTTATCTTAGTGATTCTATTGGTCCATTTAATTTCTTTTTTTTTAACTTTGCCCCACACTAGGAATTTCTCTTATATCGTGGGTGCGTTTACAAACATATAAACTCCCATACGTAAACAGCCAGACCTGAAATAACTACTTATAGGTCATACAAATATTTGTTCCGTGCGGGAATCGAAGCCGCCATACGCTGCACAGCCGTCAATAGCTTAACCACTGTGCTAACCGTGTACTCAAATTATCTTTACCTGCACTAATCTCATTATGTCTGATCGGCCACTACAAAGCATTATAAACTCTTAGACAGTTTCGCTCACTGTAGAAGTAGAAGACATTGACACTGCAAATATTTCCTTACTTAGTGTATTTTCTTTTGTATGTGATAACATTCTCAAATTATTACTAGAGTAAACTTTTAAAATATAAAATATTGCTTGATAATGATACGGATGTTACAAATAAGCTGAGAAAAAGGTCACTTTTATTTATTGAACGAATGTGGAATATTTACAAATCGCTGCGCTCCGCGGGTTCACTCGTATAGGTTTCGATTCTGTAAAAATATCGGGATAAGAAGTATCCCACATATGAATGCTGGGAATAAACCACCTAATGATCATCTCAGTGTTAATCCCAGTCGCATGTGAAGCTTTCCAGCTTTGGAGTCTGGAGTACGCTTCTTTAGTCCGAGTCTAACTGCTGATTTTGGCTAAACTTCGATATTTTCCATAAAGCGACTGCCGTTTGACCTCCACAACCCGAAAGCGATACCGAAGCATTGCTGTTACACCAGTTGTTGGACTTTTGAGGGCTCCAACAACCCATAAAGAATGCCATTAGATGTTTGTATGGCAACCGGGACCAACGGCTTAACGTGCTTTCCGAGGCACGACCAGACCAGTGCAAATATCCAACCCGCGCCTTCTTGCGCAGCGGCCGCGTTCGCTACCGCCACGCCAATGCTATCAATGAGGCTATCAATGTCGGGGCTGGTTGTAAACCACCTATGTGTCAAATTTACATGCATGCATCAATTTACATGATATACATATGTAAAGACAACAGCACATCAAGATACTACATTCTAACAAATTTCTTTATTAGGTTTTCAACTGTATAACTAAAGCATTAAGGCTCAAGGTTGAGTGGGGATATTTGACAGTTTCAGTTAGCTTGACCTGCTGTCGTACATACAAGTGAAAAAATAAGCAAAGTAATCATAGGGCATTACAAATTCGGCCAAGTCGCTGTCTTCAGGAACAAAATGCTGGCAGCGTTGCTACGTTGTATAGCGATATCTTTAGCCAAGACGGCTAGGCCAGCTTCCTGGTCACTTGAACTATCAACAAACACTATTAAAAAACAAAAAAAAAAAAAATACCCACACACTTCATCATCATCATCACACAGGGCACAGGTCTCCTCTCATACAGAGAAGGGTTGAGCGTAATCACCACGCTTGCTCAATGTGGGATGGCGATTTCAGACTTAAAGTTCAGGTTTCCTCAAGATGTTTTCCTTCACCTTCAGTCATTGGTGTCCAAGATTTACTTTGAAAGTATATATAACTTTAAAAAAGTTATATTGGTACTTGTCTGAACTGGAATCTAACCCGCGCACTCATACTTGAGAGGCTGGTATTTTAACCACTAGGCCACCACGACTTACTCGGCCCTAATATTTTAACCCCAAAAGGCATTTAACTCCTACTCATCATCATCATCAAAACCGTACGAGTCGAAATGATGATTCATTTCAGCCGAAAAACGTCTACTGCTGGACATAGGCCTCCCCCAAGCATCTCCACGACGACCGGGCCTGCGCCCCCCGCATTCAGCGGTTTCCCGCGACTTTCACCAGGTCGTCGGTCCACCTTGTTGGGGGCTACCCACGCCTTCCGGTGCGTGGTCGCCACTTTAGAACCCGTCGGCCCCATCGGGCATCTGTCCTATGGGCAATGTGCCCGGCCCACTGCCACTTAAGTGTTGCAATTCTTCGGGCTATGTCAGTTACTCTCGTTCTTCTGCTTTAATTTTTAAATTTCTTAATTTCTGATTTAATCACGCAGTGAAACCCCAAACATAGCCCTCTCTCAGTTTGGGATATTTTAGATGTTTGAGGTTTTTCTCACCGGAACACCACTCGCGATTGAATTAAACTGCTTAGTAAGCTAAACGAAACAAAATGTGTAATAATTTCGCTCGGCAGTGTACAAGATACATCTTATCTAGAAAAGATAGTAGAGGTAGGTACAAGTTTGCCTTGAAAGACATGTGTAAACAATTAATTCTGCATTCAGTCCTTTCTCTAAGACTTTATTAAGTGGTTTGAGCACCGCATTAGGAGACGAAGAGGCTTGTTATTCTGGCCTCGCTTTCAAAATTGTGCCTACCGTTTGATCTCTTTTCGTTCTACATTCATATAGGTTTTGTATGTTTCCAATGAACTTTAAAGGAGATGTTTCATTTTGGGCCACGGAAAGAAATAAAAGATTTTCATAAAAATACTACTAAATTAATTTGAATAAAAATACAAGTATATATAACTAATTATTTGAAACATTTTTTTTTAGTGGGATAACCCTTTATTACGGTGATGACAGTGGTTATGATGTTTGATTGGATTAACTTTGACAGTTCTATTTTCCCGTTGTGTTCGTGTCGAGTGTTGATTTGAGTTGATTGTGTTTATTTATTGGGCCGTGTGTTCGGAATTCATGTTTTGTTTCTTCCGCAGTCATATGGTAGATAATATAGAAACGATAGCCTTAGATACATGACACGTAAATCTAATGTTACTGTCAAAATCTTATTTCGTTTATTGCTGACCACCATATTTATTAGTAGTTGTTGTTGCACTCCTTGGCCGAGTTAAATTGAATCTGTATAAAAACCAAGCCGAAATATGGGAAATTAACTTTAAAACAGTTAACTATAGCGTAACTATACCTAGCATTAAGTGTACAATGTGCTGGCCCAGGCTCCATACATTTCTGAAACATCTCCTTTTGAGAAAAAAGGAGTTTCATTAGTCCAGTGGTTGGAAGAGTTATTGTTCAGCATGAGACCCTGATTATAATTTTTATTTTTTTAAATATTTTTAAAAAGTAGGGCTTGGCCGCAGTTCCGCCTGATGGTAAGTAGGCTTTATTCATCATAAGAAAACCAGTTCGTACATGAAGTTCCGTATCAACGTTCAAGATACAATTTTACAACGCAAGAATTGTCAGTAATCCTCGTCTCATAGAACCAATAACGAATCGTGTAATTTACCGGGTTACCGACGGTATTTAATCATTGATTGTTAAGCGGTTCCGATAAAAATAACTACTGAGTATAGTGAGAATACGTCACAGTGTACGTATATTATATACAATTCATGTTCTTATTATACTCATGTGATTTATTTGTATTCCAACTGGTGTATGAATATAAAAACTATTCTCTGTCCACGGTTGAATTATGATTACATTCTCATTTACTTTTCATAGTTAAGTTTTATCGCTTACTTGGAGTGTAATTTCACATGTTTAATCCGCTCCAGAACAGTCTATATATTTTTTTTTAATAATTATAAACTAGTGCTTGACCGCAATCCCGCCTGATGGTAAGCAGTGATGCGATCGTTGATGGTAAAGCGCACTATTTTATTAAGAGCCTATTCACTCAGAAAAACTGAGCGAATAGGAAGAAAGACGGCAGTTGAGCGAGGTGATGCAATGTTAAACCCAACGACACGACCAATGATGCTGCGCCAAAGGGAGATTGATCTGAAGACCCTCCACGACCAAACTCCCAACACAAAAACATTAGGTGCATCGTACCCGGCACACATCGCAACACAACTGCTCAGACCCGTCCTCCGTACGGCTTCACCAGACATCATGCCGGAACACGACGAATCGCTTGGCGGCAAGGCTTTGCCTGGTGGGTGGTAGCTTCTGCCGGCGGCCGATGTTATGGCCTACCACCGAGAATTTTGCGATGGTTTAGCACATTCTCGACCACTGAGCACGAAACTGCTGCGCAGGCAGTATTTTGGACCGCCTCCAACTTCACCATCGCTCCGCCCATGGCTTCTCTTTACCATCAATGATTGCATCACAGCTTACCATCAGGCGGGACTGCGGTTAAGCACTAGCGCTTGATGGTACACACACATCACCTTCCGCCAATTTTGGCTCATGTAGCTCCGTTTCGGCTAGGTACCTACCTTGTCCGCGTTGCCAAGACGTACTTATAGTTAATTGTCACCTTCCCTAGCGTCTGTACCGTGGCAAACCCTCTGCGGTCTTCGTCTCACCATGCTGGACCAAGAGAGTAATGTTGTGTGCTCTGGTAATAGCAGTGTGGAGGTATGAAGAACAGGATGTAAAATTCCCTCATCATCCATAGAAAAGGGAGACGGGTGTTACGTCTGGCGGGCACTTGGCCTGCGGTTGATGTCGTGAACTTGTATGCATGCTAGTTGCACAGAAAACTCTGCGAGATGCAGGATTTGCGTGACATTAATTTGACGCGTTGTTCGCACATATCGTTGTAGGTACCGCTACAGAAGTAAGTTTCTATACGACATCTGCACCGTAGCGCGACTAAACGGTGAAATAGTTGGTCTCCGTGCTCTCTGTTCATGACTAAATACCAAGAAAATTACCAACATTCAATACCCCTGGATAGCCAACAACTGTATCCCACAGCTTACTGTAGTTATTTAAATATAATTAGGCTATAAACGCATGCACCGCGTCCACAGAAACTGGTTTACGCAAATAAAGTTCAAGTTAACTACGACCACTTTAATTGCTCAGCGGTCGACTGTTTCGAAACTATGTATTTGAAGAAATTATGCAAGTTCCAATAGGTTTTTCTAATCTATGGTAGTATTAAAATAGGTGATTTGTTTTGTGGGCTTTTAATTGGTTTTATAACTAAATTTTTACGACTTAGTTGAACTTTGTTGCATTTGTTTATCGTTTTTGATTATTTACCATTTCACCCCAGCGCAACTTTATAAACTCATTGGTAATCCTTTCTACCCAAGTAAAGATAAGATTCCAAATTTTTTGGGAACGAAAGTTCGGTGTTTATAGGGTGCTATTGTCGTGCCCTTTATGGAGAAAGACAAAGTCATCAGACATAATGAGCGGAAGGGTGTCGTTTTCAAATGGATAATTAGCTTCAACATTTTGGCTAACTGACCGTAATTTTATTTTCTTAATTCAAAATGGCCTGTAAATATTTTAATTGAAATAAATGCTATGAATTTGAATGATTTTGGCTATTTCATATTTGACTTTATTATGTTAACTTTAACATACCTATTTTTTTTTTAATAATTATAAACTAGCACTTGACCGCATTCCCGCCTGATGGTAAGCAGTGATGCGATCGTAGATCGTAAAGCGCGCTAGTTTATTAAGAGCCTATTCACTCAGAAAAACAAAATAGGAAGGAAGACGGCAGTTGAGCGAGGTGATGCAATGTTAAACCCAACAACACGACCAACGATGCTGCGCCAAAGGGAGATTGATCTGAAGACCCTCCACGACCAAACTCCCAACACAACAACATTAGGCGCATCGTACCCGGCACACATCGCTACACAACTGCTCAGACCCGTCCTCCGAACGGCTTCACCAGACATCATGCCGGAACACGACAAATCGCTTGGCGGCAAGGCTTTGTCTGGTGGGTGGTAACTTCTGCCGGCGGCCGATGTTATGGCCTACCACCGAGAAAACCTAACTGGTAAAATTTCCATTAAAAAAAAAAATCAAAATGAAAGCATTTATTTCAAATAAACCGGTTACAGGCACTTTTGAATTGTCAGAAGGTCGATCAGTCAGTAAAATGAAGGTAGTCGTCCATTCCAAAGAGTAGGTACCTATGGAGAAGAACGGGCAAGAAATTCCATATTTGATTACATCATTCAATTTTGAAATCAACCGTGTGAGAACGATGCTGAAATATATTGTACGCTGAGAGCGTCCATTATGGAAAACAAAAAAAAAAAAAACAACAATTCAGAAATTAAAATAACCCAACAAATAGATGCTTTACAGCAAGTACATTGTGCTCACACGTGTGCCATGCAATTATTCTACAATACTAAGAAATTTAATCTACATAATGCAGAGATAGTTTTGTCCAAGGTTCAGCAGCTCCAACAGTGTTCCCAAATACTAAGTTTAGCTCCTATGTAGCTGTACCAGTGCCGAACACCCCTGTCAGCGATGCAATTCCGTAACGTACAATATGCGTGGCTATATAGTGTGTAATGGCTGTGACTGGCTTTGAGTAAAAAACATAAACAATTACAAATTAAAACTACAAGAGGAAAAATCAAAGAACAATCAGTGTATAAAAATCGGACGCAGCTCAAGCCCAAGCCTTTTTGTCCTCAATATAATCCTTAATACTATAAAATGTTTTCTGACACAATTTACGTTTAATGAAAGATTTGAATTTATTCAGGCTCAGATCTTGAACCACCTCTGGAAGTCTATTGTAAAAATGTATACATTGGCATCTGAAAGAGCCATCTATTTTCTTGAGCCTTGTTGTAGGTACTTACAATAAATGTGTGCCTGTTTCTAGTATTTATATTATAGACATCACTGTATTTTTTACATGTCTCCACTATCCCTTGAGGAATACAGACGTGGATATGATCATGTTATTTATGTCTGTTTGACGTAATAGCAGCCCATTTAAACCGACAAACAATGGGGTTGAAATAAAAAACACTCTTTAACAATTTTGCCAATATATACTATACTTAAGGAAATCACTAACGATTCTAAAGCCCAGTTTATTTTTCACCAACATAGTATATATACTACGCCAATCACGGTGTACTTATGGAAATATCGCGGCTGTGAAATGCATCGCGTCGCATAGTATCACATCGCGCGGTCCACATATCAGCCGGCACATCAAAGCTAAGGGCGGGACACACTGCATACTAAATAACACAAAATGATTGAAACAGCAATGTTTCCTGTTATTGTTTTTACGTATCTTTGTTGTAGAAGTGCCGACTTACATTAAGTACCTAAATTGAAATAAATAACTTTTAGGTCCTCGGTAAGTGTTAGTTTTTGGGGAAGGCCTGTTTAGCTGTGAAAGTCTTTCGGTTGACATGACCATAATTTTTTTTATCCTTCATTAAAAACAAACAGATAATATAATAAATTACAATCTAAACTAAAAACTATATAAAATACCAATAAACAATTCAAATCTAACTTCAGTTTTACACGTTAGTACATAGATTGTATATTGATTTTGAATCATTATCGTCATCAACCTTTTTATCGTCCTACTTCTGGGCACAGGTCTCCTCTCATACAGAGAAGGATTGAGCGTAATCACCACGCTTGCTCAACCCGGGTTGGCGATTTCAGACTTTAAAGTCCAGGTTTCCTCAAGATGTTTTCCATCACCTTGTAATCAGTCATTGGTGTCCAAGATATACTTAGAAAGTATTATGTAACTTAGAAAAGTTACAATGGTCTTTGCCTGACCTGGAATCGAACCCGCATACTCATACTTGAGAAGCTTAACCACCATGACAATGTATGAAATACATATATGCATATCTATTTCTGAACCGGTTACTTCATAAATTAAACTTCCCTTCACCTCCAGATACGTCACCAATGATAACACAAGAATAAAGCTAGAAAAATTCCATACTCTCTGATATGTTTAGTTATAAAAAAACTAATTTCCCACCGTCCTAGGCAGATCACACATATTGAAGATATTTCTATGTCTCTCCAAACATACGGAAGCTATTTAGTGCTAAAAAACTGACGCTTAATCTCTAGGGATTATCCTGTGGACCCCCACGCTTTACGCCTCTTTAAAGTAATTTGAATCTTATTCAACGGAGTGAGACTTTAAAATACCTTGTAGAATAGAACAATTATTTTAATAGGCCGTTGACATTTTTTATAATTATTTAAAAGAGACGAGAAAGTAATTAGGAATAAATTCGTTTTATTTGTCTGTTATGGTTATTTTCTCACAGTTTTTTGTAAGAAATATATCAGCAACTAATGGGACAGGTTTAGGAGTATAAGTTATTATTTTACAAAAGGAAATGCGGTAATATTCATTGTTCTTATTTATTTAATAAGCATATGTAGTTTCATGTAGGTAATCTAATGCTAAGCGATAGCCGATTTGCATAGATGCTAAATTCTTTCTGTGTTTTTTTTTGCGTCACGTTTACCGCAGATAAGCTCATTTTCTTTTTGATTTTTCATTATTTATAGAGCTCGTGACGTCATAAATATAGTTTAAAGAATCGTGGGAAGTTAATACTTTTTCAATCAATTGGATTGTCACCACGTAGATATTGGATATTTCCTTGGAAAAGTACGTTTTGGTTTAATCAAGTAAACTGAAAATGTTTCGGAACCCACATGAGAAACCTGTTTTGAGGAAAAGTTGAGGTTGAATGGTTTTTTTGTGACACTTGTTCCGAAATGTCATTTTTGACCTGGAACCGTAAACATTAAAACAGCTTAATACTCCTAAGCTGTGGATTCCTATGAGAGTGGTGGGCGCCAAAAAACGGCCGCATAATAAGGGTGTCGGTTTGAGTGTACGATCTAAAAAAACGCTCTACCGTGAAACAAATTATAACATATAAGAGCATGGGCGTACCCAGGGGGGGGGGGGGGGGCAAGTCAGGCCTAGGGGGGGGCAAGTCAGGCCTAGAGGGGGCAAGTCAGGATGGGGGTGGAGGGCAAGTTAGGCATAGGGGGAGATTTGTTAGTGGTTGAGAAAAGTTCCCGTTTATACTTTGATTAGTAATTAGGGGAGTTCATACATATTCTGCAAGATTTCCAATTTTCTGCTTATTAATTTTATGGAAAAATTACTTTTATTCCTACACAGTTAAGTTTACACTACAACCGCAAACATTTTTATAACTTACTCAATAATGCATTCTGTAATCAACTTTACTGTCATTCAAATAAAGTTGTTATTTGTTTAGCTTGAAATGATATTAATTTGAAGTATAAATAAAATGTTGACATAGAGCTGATTTGCTACGCTAGTCGTTACGGTATGCGAATACAGTAGTACTTTATTTTGATTAACTTTTGCCATACGAACACAATGTTAGCGCTGACTATTTGTTCACGAGCTGACTGCTGGTAGATAAATTGCTACGTGGAAAGCCGATTTATTTCTATTTCTATACTCTTGTGAATTGAAATACTAAAATATGTTACGTGGTACCTAGAATTGCTAGTCGGCGTGAAGTACGAGAGGGCTCCTCTTCGCCGATTATTAGAAACGTACAATTTATATTTTGCAAATCTAGATATTTTCGCTCGTAACCAGAACAAATTTAGAAAAATGGTTATTGATTTACTTTCTTAACGATGACTACTTCTTGCTGATATTATGGTGTGACGTGATTGTGCCCACGGACCATATCTGGTCGGGGCACACTATCTTGAGTTGGTTTGTGTGACATTTCAGGTTAACTTTTATCATTCGTTATTTTCTCACTGTCCCCTTCTGTACACTTTCGTTTCGTTATTTCTTGCAAAATCAATATGATTCTGTTGACATAGGTTTGGGTTATATGTAGAGATGTGCCGACTAGTCGGCCTCTTTGAATTGAATTGAATGTTTTTTGAAGTGAAACTTCTTTACGCACACTTGACTTGGGGAGTAAGCTGGCGAAAGCGTTACGAAAAGTGATCGGGCAAGGCGAACGGAAGTTAAGTGGGGGATATAAGCACAGAGGCGCCCGTGGCGCGAGCTTGGTACTACAAGGTCTACAACGAGTTTTTTTTTTTTCAATAAAAATAGAAGATCTATGCAAAAATTTTTTTTTTAATTTTTTTTTAATGTTGAGACACGGATAAACTTATTTATTTATTTATTTACACTTAACACTATACATTAAATTTTATGTTGACTGACAACCATTAAGGGGGTCAGTTAACATAAAATTTGGTACCGCCTACTTCACAGTCCCTCCTGTATCCCCCCCCTCCCTTACTCCCCCCCTCACCCCTTAATATCCCCACGAAACTACCCCCCCCCCCCCCGACCCCCCTCATTGATTACCTCACCCCCCCGTGGATTATCTCGGGAACTAACCAGAGGTCGTGGACTACCCGAGTTTGGGGTCCCCTGATTCAGGAGGAAGAGCCCGACCTTTTGGCCCCGAGGGAATATATAATATATATAGGTTATGGGCCCAGCACGCTTCCACTGCGCAGATCTTCGATTACAAGGATGCGCTCCGACAATCATCGTTTATCTTCGGAAACACGAATACAAGATGATGAGATATATTATAGAGCTGTTGCGATCACGTTAATGCTTACATAGCGTAATTATAGAACATTAATAATTAACAACTCTGTAAAATCCCAAAACAATGAGAGAGGACAACCCAATACAGAAAACTTCATATAACGTAATGATATGTGGACTACAGCAAAGTGCGTTCTTCTATCAACCTTCTCTCGTGTCTGATTTTAAATTCAGTCCATTCTTCAGTAGAATCCGCTTCTTCTTGATAATAGATAGGAAGTGTCGATAAATGGGCATTTGGGGGAGTGTCTTATGTAATATTGACGTTCAAAAAGTGCTGATTCTCAGCCTAATTTGAATAAATGACTTTTGATTTTAAATAACTTTCGATTTATCAGGACGGCCACCAGACGGTTGCGATTGCAGAATTATTTTCTAAACAATTAGAGTAGAGCACTTCTCTCCCAAGTTTTAGTATTGTATTGTATATTACAAGTATATTATTGTTCGGGATAAAAAGACGAGAGTCTGAGCGATGCGAGGGCAGCAAGTCACTGGTAAAAAAACAAAAACGTCAATTGTCAATGTCATGATTTGAGAGAAAATTTTATCGGAGCACGCGTACCTAATTATTATTCGGAATATTAGAAGTGATTGAAATCCATTGCACAGGGAAGATATTCGGTTGATATCTAGGTTATCCAGCGGAATCTCGAAGCTAAATCGGAAGTTTCGAAATCTAGGAGCGCACGCAAACGGGACGCGGCGCCATTCGGTTAATTTACACTTACATCATAAGTAATCATATTTATTATACACTTCTGGACACATCTATTGGCCCACCTTGCATTTTCAGTTTCGTTTGGTCCTAGCTAAAATTTTATATTAGGTCGAGCAAAAAGTTTTTATGCAGTTCTGAACCTGGCACATTCACAATTTCATTCAATAGTCTTTTTTGAATTTCGAACACAGAATTTAAAGAAACAAAAGACAATTTGGAGCCTGTTTGTTGATATCAAACAATCGAATACTAAGAAAACTTGATTTTATTGGTTTACTTGGATTTAATTCTTGAAAAAGTCATTGATATCTTTGGTTTTGCAACAAACATTACTTATTCTTAACATTAAGGTGAGGTTCTATCAATAATCTATGGATACTTCACCTGAAGTCACCGCCCAAGCTGTGGCACTTATTCAGGCCGGACACAGCCAAAGAAATGTGAGTGTTCAACTTAATTTAAGTCGATCTACGGTCCGAAATGTTTATCTGAGGTACTTAGAGACTGGCGGCTTGGTTCGTCGCCAAGGAAGGCCACGATTTTGGGTCACAACTGAAAGGCAGGATCGATTCATCGTGATGACCAGCTTGAGAGATTGTCACCTTACTTCCATTGAGATACAAAACCAACATCGCGACTTACACGTAGGCCTAGTATGAGTTTTCAATACGAAACTCGATCGTCGATATCGAGCGCGTTTGGCGCTCTCATTGGTTGAGAGTTCTTACGACCTTGAAGCGGGCCAATCGCTGAGTCAATCGCGCTCGATATCGACGATCGAGTTTCGTAATGAAAACTCATACTTAGCCTACTGGTGTATCTGTGAGCGCTCGAACTATTCGGAGAAGGTTAAAAGAACGCGATATGGTACCACACAAGCCAGCTAATAGGCTCAAACTAACGCGTGCCCAGCGAACAGCGCGCCTTCATTTCGTATTGGACACAGCAAGATTGGAGCCGTGTACTCTTTTGTAATGAGTCTAAAATTATGTTACATGGCAATGATGGAAGGAAGAAGGTCTACCGACATAAGGGAGAGCGTTTCGCACAATGCTGCTTTGAAGCGAGGGTTGCTTATGGCGGTGGCTCATGGACTGTCTGGGGCGGTATATCCGCGAGTGGGAAAACTCAACTTGAGGTTGTTACAGGACCACGGCTGCCGGCATTAAATGCTGAAAGGTACATTCATGAGTGCTTAGAACCTCACGTGATACCATACGCGGACTATGTGGGCCCAAATTTCCTTTTTATGCATGTTAATGCAAGAGCCCATACGGCCGGCATCGTCAGGGAATATCTTCGGGATATGAACATCACAGTTATGGACTGGCCAGCCAGAAGCCCAGACATGAACCCCATTGAGCACATGTGGAACGAGCTAAAAAGACGTGTTAGGGCTCGTCAGCCAGTTGCCCAGACGATGCAGGAGTTGAAAACTGCCATAGAAGAGGAATGGGAGATAATCCCTCAAAATTTCATAGAGCGGTTGATAAACTCTATGCCTAGTCGTATGGGAGCTGTGGTAGATGCCCATGGAGGCAACACGCGTTATTAAATTAAAACTTTATTTGATAAAACATGTTTTTTATTCAAAATCAATTGCCTTTAGGCGTTAGGCGTAGCTCCATGTCGTATGGTATTCTGAATTCAAATTTAAAACAATACGATCGAAAAAGATGGTAAAATATATCAGGTATAAAACTGCATCAATAGGTAGGGGCCATCGAAACTTAAACTCTAAAGTAGATGTGTCCAGAAGTGTATATACAGTACACACATCAAAAGTGTCTAGGGATCAAGCATTTTTATGCGGATTTCTTGAGATTGAGATGTGGCTTTGTAATAAATTTATGATTTTATAAATTTATATGGATCCTTTTTGGTGCATTTCATAATTTGAATCAGGAACTGTGAATCAAATTCGAGTAAAAGATGAAAATCAGCTGTCAATATTTTCCCTATAAAAACATACAACGCATTGAAGACATTATTAGTGCTACTGTTTCCCTACTACTGATTAAAATCAACGTTATTATGGAGCGGCGACGTCATTTAAGCAGGGAAAAAATGCTCAGAGCCGTGGGAATGATAGAAGCTGGTTCCCGGCAACGTACTGTGGCTTTAGCTCTGAATACAAGTCAGAGTGTTATCAGTCGACTTTGGACACGTTACCGAAGCACTGGTACCGTGGCTGAGCGCCATGGAGGACGGTATCGCTGCACCACACGGAGACAAGACCGATACATTCAAATCTTAACTCGAAGAGCTCCAACAATAACCGCCATGATGTTAGCCGTGAGGCTTCATCACTCTTCAGGGAACTTAATTAGCGACCAAACAGTCAGAAACCGCTTGCATGAAGTGAACCTTCATTCCCGAAGACCGCTACGGGTACCACCTATAGCAATGCACAATCGTAGGATTCGATATCAATGGGCTCTTGAACACAGAAATTGGGCAGAAGAACAATGGCGTTTCGTGTGCTTTTCTGATGAGTCTCGTTTTGGTATGAGACCGGATACAAGACGTATACGACACTGGAGAACCCCTGGACGCCAACAGCGATTAAAATCCTGCCAGGAAGTCCATCCTTATAGTGGTGGAACCATCATGGTATGGGCGGGTATTTGGATCGGCGGAAGAACTGAGTTGATTTGGATCAGAGGCAACCTCAACGCTCAAATTTATGCTGAGACGATTGTATCAGACGTCATCGTTCCTCTACAAGTGCAAATCGGTCCCTTATTTCAGTTAATGCATGATAATGCACGACCGCACACCGCAAGAGTTGTAAGACAGACTCTCGCCGCAGCTAACATCAATGTCCTGCCCTGGCCTGCTCAGTCGCCAGACTTGAACCCGATTGAGCATGCATGGGATATGCTACAGAGGAGAGCTCTGCCGAATATGGAGGGTATCCAGTCGCAAGAAGACCTTTTTTTGTTGTTGCAACGAACATGGGCGGCCATTCCACAGCGTGATTTGGATGAACTCATTTTGAGTATGCCAAACCGATGTTCTTGTGTTGTTAGTGTTCGCGGTAGAAACACGGATTATTAATTGTTTAAGTTACCCGTTAGTTAGTTAAAATTTTAGAGAAAACTGTTATTTCAGTCTTTTTTTCGAACTTTTGTGTTAGTGGTTCAAATGTCAAATATCCCTTTATTAGGAAAATGGCAAATTTCTTTATTAATGCAAAGGTGACTTGGTTTATCGTTTCTGTGACAAACGAAAACACTTTATTTGATGAATCCTTAAAGAAAATTTTAATTAATATCAATCAGGAGAAAAGTTATTGCAAAAATATATGTTGATCCCTAGACACTTTTGATGTGTGTATTTATCATTACATAGTAGGGCGACACGTAGTACTCAAATACATAACACAAACAAGGAACGAGGTAACGATACGCAGCGACTGGTAAGTCAAATTTTATTATCTAAAAATCTTGTAGGTAACCGGCTTTTGACATATTTTCTTTACTTCTTGTGAGGCACCAGGGCTTTGCAAAGCTTATAAGGTAGCTTAGAGCAGATTCTTTAACAGTATAAAGCTTATTTAAATGTTTGTTTAACTAGTGTTAGGAGTTTTTTTACCATTGATTTCTTTTCAACCAAAGCACCTACCTAGATGGCAGGTGCTTTGGTACATCTCTTCACCACCCATGGTTGACTGGTAGAGAATGCCTAAGTCAATATGTCCGCCTTTGTACCTTTCCTTGTGGGAAAAATATAAGCAAATAAAGTGCAGGAGTCTGAGATTAAGTAGCTTTGCCCTTGAAGGGGGTTACTTTGTACGACGTCGTGCTAATTCGGAAACACGAACATTTACATACTTTATCTGTCGCATCTGGATTTCATCCGGACTGAATTCTCGTGACGTTGACATAATATAGACGCGGGACTTTAATTACAATCAAAATCAAAAGTCATTTATTCTAATTAGGCTGAGAATCGGCATTTTTTAAACGTAAAAATTGCAAAGATAGTCCCCCAAAAGGCCCGCCCTTCGCTACTTCCTAGATCTTTCGCTAGAAAGAAGAAGTAGAAAATAAACTTATCAGCAGCACAAAGCGCAATAAAGAAACTACAAGCGACAAAACATTAAACTAAATTATTTTCATACTAGCTTTCCGCCCGCGGCTTCGCCCGCGTTAACTTCGGTTAAATCGCGCGTTTTAGATTTCTCTCGGGATAAATCGGGATCGGGATAAAAAGTAACCTATTATTTAATCCGGACTTCTAACTTTACGTCTGCAAAATTTCAAAGCAATCGGTTCAGGAGTTACGGCGTGAAAGTGGTACAAACAAACTCACTTTCCGATTTATAATATTAGTAAGGATATATTTGGTGTACACATACAAATATTCCAGTAATCTCCCTTGGGACCTTGATGTTTTTTTTAGGACCAAAAGCCTATGTTACTCTCCATCTTTTCAACTAACTGTATGCCAAAAATCAGGTCGATTGATTGCTTAGCTACGGCGTGAAGGAAGGACAAACAAACAAACAAACACACTTTCACATTTATAATATTAGTATGGATGTCAGCTAGCCATGCCAATATACCACCAATAGCCGTTGAGTAACAGTTGTACGGGATCTTGTGGACAGTTGTTGGTTTTATTCGTCCATAAGTAGTGGTTTAGAATAGGATAGAACAGTTTTTAATAAACCATAAAAAAGTAAAAAAAAAAAAACTAAATTAATGTGTAAAAACTATAGATTCAAATATAAAGCATCATTAACATTGTCAGGGCAAGTATTAGGTTCAACGAGTCTGGTCGATCTGAGGTAAGACACTCAGACAGTCCGTGGTTATTACCATTTAAAGAATAATTTATTTCTAATTAGGTCCTAAGGGTAAGAGAAGCAGGTCTGAAACAGTGGCATCGGCCGTGACTTTCAAGTTACATGCCGCAGCTTCAAACCCTAAAACCGTGAAGGAAATCATCTCGAGGAGGCATGTTCTACAAATAAAAATTCAAAAAGAAATCACATCTACCAACCTGTACTAAGCCTGTATGGTCCATTATGGCCCACTCGATCAAATCGAAAAATACGTCAATTTACGCCAGGCGCTGACAGGACTAACATTTATCTTCCGTTCTTTTCTTAATGAAAAAGAAAGAAACAGATGCGCTGATTTTAAATTTAGTTTAGGTAGTAAAGAAGAACGTGAACATAGCCAAAAATGCGTGAGACCGTAGTATTTACAGAATAAATTCAATTTAATCAAATCACAGACATTTACCATTCACTATGAACGATAATCTTCTCAGGTTGCCACGTCTATAATTTATGTACCAGTTCATTAGTATATGTAGGTAAAAGGACACTCATATTTTATAGTATTGGTGTCTTCACCTCAATTCCAAATCTATGGGCAGGAGCACCATCATAAATGTGATTATATTAGTGATTAAACATCTTACTAAATTAATTTTGCGAGTACATGACAAACAGGGGAACAGGATGACAATGAGAGGGAAGTACTTAATATTTTAAACAATAACACGAAGCTCAAGAGTGAGATGGCTGAAATGCATAATCAGCTAATTACCATTAGTGAGGAACGGGATAAGCTTCAACGTACTGTAGACAGCTTTGACCAGTGTAGCAATGAGTTTGATATCACAGTCAAATGCAACACTGAGCTAAAATCTAGGCTAAGCGAAGCCCACGACACCATCGACAGGCTGGAGAGTGCTAGCCGGAGACTCCAGACAGCGCAGACTCATGCTCTGTTTGATGAACTGGTTGGTACCACTCCGTTGCATTCTGCCAACTCAATCTTGGGCAACATAAACAGTAATAATAACATTGAGACAATTGATCTTACTTGTGATAATAGTATAAGATCAAACCCTGAAGTTAAATTTGTAAATAGTAGTAAAAATAAGTTAAAAAAATACATTAAAATAAATAAAATGATTAGAAAAACCCAGAAATTAATTAAAAATAACAAAAATACTTTTTCAAAAAGCTTCAATGCATTAAAAAGTTCTCAAAAATTAAAAGAAACAATTAGTGGGCATAGTATAAAGTTAGAAAGCATTAAAAATAATTATGAGGCTGAAATTCAACAATTACAGTCAGAGACTCTCCGCTTACAGGATTCCTTGAATAGTGTTATATCTAAATATGAGATTTCTCAAAAGGAAATAGGAGAGTATATTCTGGCAATGAACAGTCTGGTGGAACAGTGTAGTGAGAATGAGAGAATGTTTAACTCCTTAACAAACAATCTTACACCTGATTGTAATCATGATCCATCAGGCTGTTCACGGTCAGCTGTCTCAAATGAGTCTCCTCCATCAGTGACTCATACTGTGGAGTTGTTTGACAGTCTCAGCAGTACTTCCCTCGCCACACCAAACACAGAAGAATTAATAATAACAAATAAAATGTTAAACAATAAAAACAAAATATTGATGTACTGCGATGAAATGGGTAAAAATATGGGTCATACACTACAACACCATTTAAATGACCAAGTAGTCAATTATTGTATGCCTGAAGCATCTTATAGTCAAATTATAGATAAAGTTATAAGTGGTAATTACAGTCCATCCACAAATATTGTTATTTTGATTGGGAGACGGGGAAATGCAAACAGTGTAAAGATAAAGAAATATTTTGAAAATCTGGCCTCATTAAATGTAAACAAAATAGTTTTGTTTGCCTTTCCTTATGGCAATGGCCTGTCACAGACCGAAAACAGAATTAGATATAGATGTAATATGACATTACAAACTATGACATTGTATAATGAAAAATTTGAATTTATTGACTCTAATGCACTCATTAGTCAAAATTATTTTACGACCAAAGATAACTATTATCTTTGTAATTTTTTAAAAAGACAGGTAGCAGAATCGCTATCATACTATATATATAAGTCAGCCAAGTGTTTGGCTAACTATGCTGCTTCTATTGAGCAGTTAAGTAATACACTTAGTGGTAATGAATGGAATTTGTTCCAAGTTATTTAAATTGCAATTTGAGACAATAGAGTCAACCTCTAGCACTATTTTGAATAATGAATTAGACATGTACCCATTATCAAGGGACATTGAGACAATAGAGTTGAACTCTAGCAGAGATGTGAACCTAGAAACATTAATATCACACCCAATAAATTTTAATTTTCAAAATCTAATCAATAATAATAACCTTAAAATTGTTCATCAAAATATACAGGGTGTGATAAATAAACAATTAGAATTGGAGTTGTTCATGAACTGTAGTTATATTGATATTGTTTGTCTTACTGAACATTGGTTAAAAGCCCATCAGTTCATGTTCAGCTTTAATAACCATCAGATTGGTAGCTCATTCAGCAGAGTGAATATGATAAGGGGTGGCTCCCTAATAATTGTTCGCAACAATATCAAATTTAAAGAACGGGCTGATATTGTAAGCCTCTCTGTTGAGCGAGTTATTGAAATTGCTTGCATCGAGCTCGAGCGGTTCATTGTAATAAGTGTCTACAGGCCCCCATGTGCTTCCTATGATATTTTTGGAAAATATATGGAGGAAGTTTTATTAAAGACTTGTCACAGTAACAAAACAGTTGTTGTCTGTGGAGACTTCAACATTAATATTCTAGAGAAATCAGCTACAGTGAATGAATTTATCTCATTATTCAAGTCCTATAATTTGTACGCAAGATTCTTTGAGCCGACTAGAATAACTGCCACAAGTGCCACCTGTTTAGACAACATTTTTTCTAACCTAAGACCTTCTGACCATTTAATTATAAATGAGTTAGACTCTGATCACTGTGGCCAGTTAGTTACTTTTCCTCAGAAGAGTGAAGTCAGAGCTCAAAGAAAACTTGTGAGTTTTGTTCCTGTAAATGAAAATCGTTTAGGACAATTTAAAAAATAACTTAATTGAAAAGCTACCGGGCTTGCCTCATCACACCAACCCGGATCATGCATATAGTATACTATTCAACTTGATTAATTGTGAATTTATGAAAGTTTTCACAAAAAAAACATTGCCTGTTAGCGACCGCATTATATTTAGTGACTGGGCAACCCCAGGTATTTATAAAAGCAGGGAAAAAATGTATGAATTGTATCAGGAAAAAACATATAACCATGATGTAGCTTTTCAAGAATTCGTTAAAAAATATTCAAAAACTTTTAAGAGAGCCTGTTCCTCAGCAAAAGCCATACACATTAAAAATAAAATAAAATCTTCTAGAAATAAAATCAAAACAACTTGGCAAATTATAAATTCTGAAACTGGAAGAACCAAAGTACAAAATCGCGATTTCCATCTTAAAATTAACGATGAAGATATAAAGGCGGACTTGGAGGTAGCAACTGAGTTTGAGAATTTTTTTACTAGTATTCCAATAATAACAACAAAAACTTTGTCTTCTTCCTCCACTTCTGCCTACGCCATACTAAAAGAATGTGTTCCAGAATGTGACAAACACTTTGAATTTACGTTTGCGACTGCTAAAAACATTATAGAATCTTTTGAGGATCTTGATGTAAAAAAAACTGCCGATCATTGGGGTTTGTCAGTATATACTGTAGCTTCAATAATAGATGTTATCGCACCTTTCTTAGCAATTGTTTTTAATTCTTGTGTCACATCTGGTATATTTCCTGATTTGATGAAACTTAGCAAAGTAATTCCACTGTTCAAATCTGGTAGTACAACTGATCCCACGAATTTTCGGCCAATTTCTATATTACCAACTTTGAGCAAAATTTTTGAAAAATTAATTTTGAAACAGTTGTTGAGACATTTCAACTTATATAATTTATTACACGTGAAACAATTTGGTTTTACAAAGGGTCGTTCAACTACCGATGCGGGCGTGGCGTTGCTAAAGAACATATTTGGGGCCTGGGAGGAATCGCAAGATGCTCTTGGTATTTTTTGTGATTTGTCCAAGGCCTTTGATTGCGTACATCATGATACTCTTATTAGGAAACTGTACCATTATGGTTTAAGGGACAGAGCTCTCGACCTTCTGACTTCTTATCTGAATAATCGAATTCAGAGGGTTGATGTTAATGGCAACAAATCTGCAGGATCTGAGGTCACCATGGGCGTTTCGCAGGGCTCAATTCTAGGTCCTTTCTTGTTTTTAATTTATATTAATGACTTACCTCATCACGTGAGGGATAATCACAACATAGTATTGTTCGCGGATGACACTTCTCTTATTTTTAAAGTCAAGCGTCAGCTAGCAAATTTTGACGAAGTTAACAATGCACTTTCGAAAATTGTCCATTGGTTTAATGTAAATAACCTTCTTTTGAATGAAAAAAAAACTAAATTCATTAAATTTTCTACGCCAAATGTCAGGCAGTTAAGTACGAATGTTCAACTGAATGGAGTAGAGTTGATCCCTGTCGAGTCGACAGTTTTTCTTGGATTGACTATTGACTCCAAGTTACAATGGGGTCCTCACATTGAGAAGCTGTCGGGTAGACTCAGTTCTGCCGCTTATGCTGTTAAGAAAATTAGACAGATAACTGATGTGAATACAGCCAGAATTGTTTATTTTAGTTATTTTCATAGTCTTATGACTTATGGGATTCTTCTCTGGGGAACTTGTGCGGACATCAATACCATCTTTGTTTTACAGAAAAGGGCTGTTCGAGCCATTTACAACCTTGGTCCTAGATATTCTCTTAGAGAAAAATTCAGAGAGGTGAACATTCTGACTGTAGCTTCGCAATATATATTTGAAAATCTTATGTATGTACATAAAAATATATCTAATTTTAAGAAAATAAGCGAAGTTCATAATATAAATACCAGGAACAAACACAATCTTGCTGTACATCACACTCGTCTCCACAGAGTAGGCAACTCGTTCATGGGTCAATGTATACACTTTTACAACAAGCTTCCCATGGACATTCGAAACTTACCCATTAAACGATATAAAACCTATATAAAGGCCAAACTTTGCAAAAAGGGGTATTATAAAATCTCAGATTATTTAGAGGATAGAGAGGCTTGGGACTGAGCTGCTCGCTCTGTTAAGCATTGTTATTAAGCAATATGCGTAATTATAACGTAAATTATTGTAAACATTTTCATTTTTAATGTCTGGACTTTAAAAAAGACGATGATCCCTGAGTTTGTTTCGGCTATTTCTTCTCAGAGGTAGTCAGTTAGGAAATGCCGGCTTCATCTAGTTAAAAAAAAAAAAAAAAAAAAAAAAAAAAAAAAAAAAAAAAAAAACATGACGTGTAAAAGTGATCGGTGATCCTACTTGCTTAATAAACGATTTCATTTCAAACCTTAAATACAGGATGTTGTGTTGTGAACCATAAATTATACAGGATATCTTTGTAAATGACATGTTGACTGAGGAAATCATCATCATCATTTCAGTCGAAAGACGTCCACTGCTGGACATACGCCTCCACGACGAATGGTCCTGCATATCTCGCATCCAGCGGTAATTGCAACTTTGTTTTTAAGAAAATTCACTTAACTAATTCTTCTGTTAATAAAGATATTTGTACGTTAAAAGTTAAATCTCCTGTAAAGGAGATTATACTGTAATAGTACTACTACTTTGAGAAATAAAGATAATTTAAATTTAAGGTTTTATTATTAGCTATAGTCATAACGAATCGAAAAAGCAAAAGTTTTAAATTAAGCAAAATCGGTAGTAAAACAACAATATTAGAGACCTTTAAAGCTTACGGAGGACGGGTCTGAGCAGTTGTGTTGCGATGAGTGCTGGGTACGATGCGTCAAATGTTGTTGTGTCAGGAGTTTGGTCGTGGTGGGTCTCCAGATCAATCTCCCTCTGGCGTAGAGAATGTATGGATGGATTTTTGTTACTCTTTCATTGATTTCAATGAAATTTGCATTGATCACTTATATATACACTAGGTTCACAATCAGCGCAAAAAAATGGTTGAACTGAACAAGCGCACAACGCAGCACTTGGGTGCTTCTTCCATTTAGTACTTACTTTATAATTCTGACTTTAATGCATGCGTGTAAGATTGAATTTAGTTTGATATCAGACTCGGTCGTAAAAAATAATGGGTTTTTGTACTGCTTTGTGATAAGAACTTTATACACTGCACTTAAGACTGATTTTAAATTAAGTAATGTATATTTATTTTGATTGCTTTAGACTGCTTAATACTTGTCGCCATTTTTGATAAGAGTTTTGTTCGTTTTGTATAAGTGATCGATGGAAATTTGGCACACAGATGGTTTAAAACCAGGGATAACACATATTTTAAACTAACTAGTGCTAACTAGTGCTTGACCACAATCCCGCCTGATGATGGTATGCAGCGATACAAACGTTGATGGTAAAGCACGCTAGATTATTAGCCTATTCACTCGAAATAGTAAGGAAGACGGCAGTTGAGCGAGCTGATGCAATGTTAAACCCAACGACACGACCAACGATGCTGCGCCAGAGGGAGATTGATCTGGAGATTCACGACCAAACTCCCGACACAACAACATTTGGCGCATCGTACCCGGCACACATCGCAACATAACTGCTCAGACCCGTGCTCCGTACGAAAATTTACGCGGGTGAAACCGGCTAGTTAATTCATAAAGAAGTAGGTGTTTTTGAATAAATCCGGGTGTACTTACTTTTGCTCGTGACTGTATAGATTCTACGCATTCGAAGGTTTGTGAGTGTGTGTAGGTAATTGAGTTCATTTGTATGTTACTTTACGCTCAAAGGGCTAAACCAATTTTTGATGAAATTTGGTATGGATGTAGTTGACATCACGGAATGGAAACTTATTAGAGTGAACCGAGCTACTAGTTATAATACAGGGTGTATCTGACATCGTAACGCAAACTTCGCGAAAAAGCTACACCGCATGCCACTAACAAAATTATGATATAGTGAAGCGCCGTAAGATTTATACCTCGGAATCCAGGGCAAGTCAATGAATCTTCATATAAATTTTTGAAATGTGTTTTTAACAGCATATAGAAAAATGTTAAAAAAATTATTTTGTCGGATCTCAATTTTTTAATTATTAAAATAAATAATTATAAATTTTTCGGAGTTTTCTTTTATTTTCATTAGTTTAAAGTTATATTTGGAAAAGGAGAACTATTACAAACTTGTCCTTGGGCCTCAAGGGACTGCAGGTACAAAGGTGAGGGGTGGGGGAAATTATAGAAGGGACAACAGCAGCTGTTGGGCATTGTTGACGCGGTCCCTAACAAATTAGTACACGTTGCACCTAGCTAGGCTAAATACGTAGCTATTTTTGTGCGTTTTGAGAAAAAATATTTCTGATTTTTGTTTATTTGCAACTTATGTATATTTATTATTGTGCAGTTCATGCGATAATAGTTAATTACTCAACATAATTGTGTTTTACAAACTTTGAAAATAGTGGCATAGATAGTAAGTATGTTGTTTTTTATTTATATTACTCACTTATAAAATAAATTTTTAATACTTAATAGTTTATTCTATAATAAATCGATGATGAAAGTTATAATGTTATAGTAAAATTCAATAACATTATTTACTAATCATTATATGAACGTTAGTTATTAATATTACTAATATTTGTTACAGCTTCTTATCAAAATGAGTGAACCATCGAATAGTGATGATAATCAAAGTAATGATTGCCTTATTTGCGACAAAATCGGATCTAGTTCTCAATTAAGCTCCGAACTAGGAGATATTGTAAAGGTAACTAGAGGAATATCAACGCTGAAAGCTGCTTCTGCAGAAAGAGCGGATGGATTGTCTGAGTATTTAAATACTCGCGAATTTGTCTACGTGCATTCAGTATGCAGACAAAAATATATCAATAAAGGATGTATCAGTGCTCATTTAAAAAAAGCAAACGTCACATCAGTATGTTCTCCACCTAAAAAAAAGCTTCGAACGGCTACTTCAATTGACTTTGATTGGAAAAGTAGATGTTTTTTATGTGGGGAAGAAGCGGATGAAATGAAGGAAAAAAGGAAGTCCAAACTGTCAAGACAACAAATCAGCTATGTAACGACCTCTGATTTCAAAAAAACCATCCTAAATTTGATAAGTGAAGAGAAAAGTGAATATTGTCGCAATATTCATAAAAGAATTGTAGGCGTGTTGGATTTAGTGGCTCAGGGAGCTAAATATCACGCCAATTGTTACGTACATTTGAGAAGTACCATAAAACAGACCCAGAGGGAAAAAAAATTCATCCAATAACAATTCAAGTAGACGCAGCAATGGATCAGATTTTTAAATACATCGAAGAAAACGATGACTGCCAGTTTTCACTGACAGAATTAAAAAGTATTGTACTTGCAAAATGCTGCGACAGTTTTCAAAAATGAATGCAAAGATGTTAATGACATTTTTAACGCTGGTGTTACATGCACTCTTGCTTTATACGCTGCTAACAAAAAAATAAAAGATTTAAATATATTAAGATATAACTCTTTTTTGAAAGCAACTGCTAATAATACCTGCGTTAAACTACCGTCTTTGCCACCTACTGCAGATGCCGCTTTTGGACACTTCAAAAGAGTATATCTGCAAATTCAAACATGGCTTGGAAGAGAAATATCACCAGAAGAATGGGGTTGGAAATATGAATGCGGAATACTGATGCCGCAAACAATGACCCAGCTACCCGCTCCAGAAGCCTTACTGAAAATGATTTTTTGCACATGCAAAACAGGATGCGGAGCATCTTGTGGGTGCAGGAAAAGTGGACTAAATTGCACTGTAGCTTGCTTAGAATGCAATGGTAACAGCTGTACAAATCCTTCACCCACAATCCACATCAATGAGATCGATGACGATGACGACGACAATAATGAACAATAATGTAGAAATGTATATAGTTGATAATAATTTTATTTTTGTAACTCGTTATTTTTTGATAAATATTAATAAATTGATATTCAAGTTACTATGCCAATATAATTTATTAGGTATAAAATTGAAACCTTTACTGTAAACATTTTTTTTACTCTTGTCCCTCTCATTTTTCAGTAAATTGTTGTTATAAATTGATATAATCGAGATCGGCCATTTTTTTTTTAACTTTTTTATTTGAGGTTTCAACAATGCAGTCGAACAGTTTTTATGAAGATTCATTGACTTGCCCTGGATTCCGAGATTTTACAATTTTTATGCCTTACGGCGCTCCACTAATAGTCATTTATATCGTTAATGAGCGGTTACAGAAATAACAGTGTTTAAAAAAGTGTCGGCTCGGCATTTGAACGTTGCAAGCGTGCCGCCGTGCGTTTGTAGGTATGACGTTGACCCCTGATGCGAACTCTATTAAATCAGCTGATAGGATAGTTTTTCTAATATTATTCACATTGCGCTTTATTGTGTAATTAACGTATTAATTAATTTTTACGTTAAAATCTTATTGGGTTATAAAAGTATAGCAATTATGAACGGTCTAAAGTGAAAAAAACTGCATATTTTTTTAAAAATCAAGAATGAGAAAAATTCCACCACTGGGGGGGTTCAGAATCATGTACTGGATCCATGGTACTCGTTTGTGCGTCGATGTCAGATGCACCCTTTATCTGAAATCCAGGCGTTGAATTGTAACCCAAATGAAAGTTGTTTAAAATTAGCTTAAAATAAGTTAAAGACACTAAAACCTAAACAGCAGTGCCTAGAGAAACTTTGACTCTCTATTCAAAAGTTAGAAACTGTCTTTATGACGTCACTGTTTGTAAATCACGATCATAATAGAGCAGTAAAGTGAACATAAGTATTATTGAACCTGCCTAGTGCCAAACAAAGCACGAACACAGTGGGTCACTCAAGTGTCTAGCACTAAACTATATAAATCTCCACGTTTCTACTTTCTACTGAAATGTCTTAGTGTGGGGTACACGGTCCTCTTTTGAAGTTGCATTTTGCGACTTTGACACAGAATTATTAAAAATGGATCCAGGACTGTAAAGGTTAAAACAGTTTGTTTTAATTAATCAAATGCAGTAGTAAGTTTTTAAATTGCCCTTAATGATTGATATGGACTAGTTTCTATTAACCGTATACTCATAAAATACACTTAAAATATATGTATCTACTTATAACTTTACTGCATACTGTGGAATTTTTATAAGGCATTAAATTCTGTTCAAGCTAATTTGAAAATCATGCTGTGATTTGGTTAACCTGCGTACATAAGTTAACTGAAAAATTGCATTAAGTAAACTATTAGTAGATAATGTTTATCAATAAATTAACCATGGTTATCGCAGTCTTTAAGCTATTGACTGCTGCGCAGCGTGTCGCGAGTTCGATTCCCGCATGGAACAAATATTTGTAGGACCTACAAGTAGTTGTTCCGGGTCTGGCTGTTTGTGTATGTGAGTTTATATGTTTGTAAACACACCCACGATACAGGAGAAATTTCTAGTATAAAGGCTTAGTTATACTTTTAATCGTATTGCCAGTATTTTTCTGTAAGGAGAAAAATAGTGAAAAACTATTTATTAACCTCGCACAGGAAGATAGACTAAAATAAAACTAATAGAAGAAATTAAACTAAATTATGAAGATAATAAAAATTAACTAAAAAACTATAGAAAAAAGTAACAAAATATCAGAAAGCCTTTACATGCTAAAAGGCTCGTATCTCAGCGCTATGCTTCGATTTAGGTATAAATTGGTCTTAACTTCGTGTTTTAGCTATTCATGAAAATAACTTAAAAATACTCAAAGCAAACTAACTACAGTTTTGTCAATAAAGCTACTTCATAAAATTCTACCTTCGTGAAAACTCATTGACAGCAAAAACTAAAAACTAAAACTTCATTCTCTCTACCCTAAAAATTCTACCTTCCTACCTTCAACAACAGTAAAACTTCATTCATTCTAAAGTTTGAAGTGTACAGCTCGTGTACCCAGGGACTTATTCACACTTATGAATTAACTAGCCTATTACAATACGGTATTATAATGGCGGACATGCGAAGCTTAGAAATGGCCAGTATATTTGAGTGAAATATTACAATAATATAAGTATTTTATAGGAAATTGAATGCTCTTGAGGTGTAGGGTATTCGAAATTGCTATGTATATTTTTAAGTGCTTAGTGGGTAATAAATGTAATGATATTTATTGGATCATTCATTGATCTAGCGGCTACTCAGCTTGCACTCGAATTGTTGGATTCCTTTAAAGTATTTCGTGTGATCATATTTGTAGCTATGTATGTTTAAATTTTATTTATGTAAATTGTTTTTATTCAAATTGACGTTATTGTTATAACGTCATTGCTATAACGTTATTGGCATAACGTCAAATTATATTATAACATCATTTTGTAATGTGCTGTCATTTCGACTAATGCCTTAGCACACTCCAAGCTCATTTCACCTGATTCCACAGTGATCAATACACTTTCAACCACAATCTGAATAATTTTGAAGGATATTTATTTATTAATAACCACTTATGTATAATGATATGTGGAAGACATACTTACGTATTGGGAAAATCACATTTCATAATCACATTTAGCGTTTAGTTGACAGCCTTCGTGCGGTAGCGAACGCGGCCGCTGCGCAAGGAGGCGCGGGTTCGGTCCCCTGCAGTGCAAATATTTGTATGCATGAATATGAAGATTTGTACTGGTCTGGTCGTTACGCCGCACGTTAAGCCTTTGTCTCGGTTACCATGTCAACATCTGATGGCAGTCGTTACGGGTTGTTGGAGCCCTCAAAATTCTTACAATAGGGTATTTGACTAAAAAAAACTAATTTGTCCATCAGTCACATTTCCAAAAAATACTAAACACGTATTTTTTCTTTTTTCATATAAACAAAAAATGAACACGACACAGTGCGTTGAAAACTCGTGTGACGTCACTGCACGCTACACTTTTTAGCGACCAGTGACGTCACCAGCCACCACTCCTGATCTTTGATGCCTTTTATATTTGTAAATTTTTATTGTTTTGATAAAACAAAAAATAGGTGTCTAGTATTTTTTGGAAATCTGACTGACGGACTAATTAGTTTTTTTAGTCAAATAACCTATTGGTCTAACTGCAATGCTTCGATATCGCCTTCGGGTTGTGGAGGTCAGACGGCAGTCGCTTCATGGAAAATATCGAAGTTTAACCAAAATGAGCAGTTAGACTGATAAAGCGGACCCTAGACTCCAAAGCTGAAAAGCTTCGGATACGACTGGGATTAACGCTGAGATGAAGAAGTCTTATGTATAATGATAGTTTGCACCACACATAAAAGTGAAAATATAATAGCATAGCTAAGAAGCTGAAACAGATCAACGAATGTTATGACGTGAAACCTTCTTCGAGAGTTCTTCTTAGCAGCAACAATAAACTGGTAGTAAAGAGGTCATTTATGTGTCCTTTTTTTTTTTTCTTTGGAAAAAGACATTTACATACTTTTTTCTACTAAATCGACCTGTATTTTGTTAACCCTTTTTTTCTGAAGGTGGAAAAATCCTCATGGTCTATCCTCCGTTCGGGGACTCGGAGGGGTGTGCCGGACTATTACTGAATAAAAAACCACCAATGCGTTTGTCATCTGCCTCCTTGGTCCTCCCAATTCATGTTTTTAACACGTCATAGTAAGGTTCTTTTTTCTTTATTTTATGGCTTCGTATGGTTTGTGCATTTAGCCAATGTCACGTAATGAATTGTTCATGTCGAAAAAGACGGCCGCGTGACCCGTCTTACGATGGACGTTTGAGACAAAGTCATGATGTGGCCACTATGCTGCGATATTTCACTGTTCTTTATGAATTATTTACTGAATGCCCTTTTTACTACATAAATCACGCACTTTTATTTAGTAAACAACACTATAAATAATTTTAAAAGTCCAATGAAAAATGAGCGTGACACTCAGCTTGACTTTCCCGCCAAAACTCCATAGTAAGGTTACTGCGGCTTTTAATTCCGTGGACTTAGTAAGTACCTACTATTAATTCTCATTTCCTTTACGGCATAAAAGGAAGGAGCTTAAGCCTGCACTCAGCAGTGAGTCTGCAGTCGCAGCTGCCAATTAAGATGATGATGATGATGATTAATTACCGGCTGTCATCAAAGGAAAAATACAAGGGCAGTTCAGCCCTCCCTCTAATACAAAATTCGATACATGCCATACAATACCAAATACAAGGAAAAATGCACTCACTTAATTATTCAAGCAAACGTGTTGACACTAGAAGATAGCATCATGACGCTATCATTTGGCGTCGATAAAATATACAATAATGGTATGTGAGATTGACGCATTTTTAACAAGACAAGCTCATGAAATATTCATGGGCCTACTCCCAGAGGATGTATGTAATCACGAAGGTACTCTATAACCGGCATAATTTATATAGGGTTTGCACGGAGGCGCTAATTTCTCTTACAGTTTTTTGACTTTATATTTTTTGGTATCGAAGTAGGTGTTTATAGGTCAAGATATAACTGTAATCATAATATAATAATAATCGTTATTATATAAAAGAGGATACCTTAACAATTGAAATATTTTTCGCACAGTTGCTAATTTTTCTGAAATAGGTTGAACCCACTCCTGTGGAATATCAAATTTCTCGGTGGTAGGCCATAACATCGGCCGCCGGCAGAAGTTACCACCCACCAGACAATCTCTTACCGCCAAGCGATTTGTCGTGTTCCGGCATGATGTCTGGTGAAGCCGTATGGAGGACGGGTCTGAGCAGTTGTGTTGCGATGTGTGCCGGGTACGATGCGCCGAATGTTGTTGTGTTGGGAGTTTGGTCGTGGAAGGTCTTCGGATCAATCTCCCTTTGGCGCAGCATCGTTGGTCGTATTGTTGGGTTTAACATTGCATCACCTCGCTCAACTACCGTCTTCCCTCCTATTCGCTCAGTTTTTCTGAGTGAATAGGCTGTTAATAAACTAGCGCGCTTTACCATCAACGATCGTATCACTGCTTACCATCCGGCGGGATTGCGGTCAAGAGCTAGTTTAAAATTATTAAAAAAAAAATTACTGCGATCCCTAACCCGCCTGCCAAGCGTGTGGATTAAGGCAAACCCCTCCAAAGTAATGATAGCCTTGGGGGAGGGCTTTGCCTAGTAGTGGACCTCTATAGGCTGAAGAAAAAGAAAAAGAAGGTCGAAGTTCTGCTGAAGCACAGGTTCTAGTCTAGGTCTAGTCTGTACCCTAATTGCGTAATACACTATTACTATCGGTTGGAATCATTTCGTAGCATATTGCTAATACATTGCTTCATATGTTCAAAAATGTGTCTGCTCAACAACGTAAATAACGCAATGAATGTTGTTCAACTGTCAAAATGAAACCCATTACTACTGATAGTGTGTTACGTAATTACCGTGCTGGTACTAATTTGAAAACTAGAAAGTGCATGATGAACATAAATACTTAATGTAAATAATAAACTAGCGGCCGCCAGCGACTTCGTTCGCGTGGAGTTAGTTATGCTCCGCTCCTATTGGTCGCAGCGTTTTTTGAGCCAGCAGTTCCTGACATTAGCGCGTTCAAACAAACAATGACTGGCATAATAAAGTTGAAGAGTTTGTTTGAATGTGCTAATATCCAGTTAGAACTACCCGACGGATTGAAAAAAAAGACATGTGGCACTCGGGGACTGCCGCGGTAAAGCTATTGCATAGCATTGTATCAATTTATGCAATTATAATTATTTATTTATTTTATTTATGCAGTATTTCTTTTTCTTTGATATTAATTCAAGTTACACTTTTTGAGCGTGGTGACCGATAAGAAAACAAATTTTTCTTTTATTAAATAAATAAAAAATTAATATTATTTAAAATATTTTTATTATTTTACAATACATGTGGGTTTTATTACCTTACAGTAGCTGTTGGTTATTCAGGAATATTTATCATTGAAACTATAGGTTTATGATAACTGAAATAAGAAACATAAGTTTGCGACTTAATATCCTCTAAATACCTAGAAAATACCGCGTCAATGGTGGTCCCATATTTTGTTGTGGACTCTTGTGGATCATTATTCATTTTCAAATTCAATGTTTTGATAGAAAAGTTGTCAACCGCTCTGATTTTTTATCAGCGAAGTTAATGTTGAAATCGCCAGCCAAGATAAGTGGAAATTTATTACCATTTGTACCAAGTATTTTCGAGCCTTCTTCAGTGTACTCCAGTAAAGTGCGATGAATAAAATGCTCTACTTCGTCCAATTTTGGATTCGGAGAAATGTAAATTGCTACCATAACTATTTGTAGGCCATTTCTAAGTTTGCATAAGCACGCACAAATATCTCCAACAACTGAGCGCCTAACATTAACATCGCTAACGTGTGCAATATTTATTTCAATATTCGGAGTCATAATATTAGTAATAGCATTTTTATTTTGGTAAATAGCTACCCCACCTTTTGAAACAGTATCTCGTTTGAACTGAACAATACAATTAAAATTAGGTTTTAAATTTTTGGTTTTAAGAGATGCCGGTTACCTCAAGATGTTTTCCTTTATTGTTTCTCTGTTTATGAGCAGTGTCGATTAATTATATAAAAAAAAGATTATCATATATAAACGTGAAAGACCTTTTGAATTTTCCACGTACATTGAAGAACTGGAAGAATAATTTACCTGCGGCGGTGTTTCCGCCTGAATACAATTTAAATGTCTTCAAGGCTACAGTGAATGGGCTCTCAATAACCTAACGCCCTGTACCATCAACGCTTGCATCACTGTTTACCATCAGGCGGAATCCCGGTCAAAACTTGATGTGCCTGCGTGGTTGATGCACTCGGACTGATCACTCTGACCGGTCTTTTCTCTGGAAGATTTGTGAATTTGTTAAAAGAAATTGTCTTTTGACTGCGAAAGGGCGGCCCTGCGAGGTCAGTGTTTGCGAGGGCTGCGCCCTGATTCCATGGAGCCCCTAGCCCCGAACGCGACTGCGCAGCACTGACACGCCAAAGTGTGACAGTTTAACGTGTCAATACTTGTGTAAATAGTGAAAAATTGGTTTTGTATTTTATATTTTTGTGTCTGTTTTTAGTGTGTATATTATAAGTATGTAAGTGCTCATCGTTTTTATGATAGATAACGGCAATTATAGTGATGCCGGAAACAGCGCCAGTCAACCTACCACTTCGCACGATACCCAATTAGTGAGATGCTCGTATTGCTCACAGGCACGTTTTTTTAAAGGCGAACGGGGGCTGAGGATACATTATGGTAAGATCCACAAAATACATAGTGTATCACCTTGCCCCCCAGCTACACCCCCAACATCAACACCTCCAGAACAAACCTTGTGGCAAAGACTAGCAAAATACAAAAACTCTACCCCGGTTTTAAAGAGAGTTCCCCGGGGCGCTAGACAGTCTGTTGCACAAAATTTGTCGCGATGTCTCCGTCTTGTGACCCGGGAGAACTCGCTAAGTGCCTGGGAGCAATTACTCACCTTCCCTTATAGAATTCTACATGTTCAAAAAAATTTGGCAAACAAAAAAACATTAACAAATCAAATTAAAGACAACTGCAACAATTCGACCCTATATTTAGATCCAAAATTAACTCCATTCAATAATTATTCACAAAAAGGCTTGTGTTCACATGTAGAATCCAAATTAAGTGAAGGTGACATCAGAGGAGCCGCTAGGATATTATTTAGCAGCGATGTGGTGGCGCCTTACTCTACCGAAACATTTACAGCTCTAAAGAGTAAACACCCGGCGCCTGTGGATGATCTCACTTTCCCCGACCCCCCTAACACAACCATCCTAAATTCAACCTTTTTAAATATTTCAGCCCACCAGTTAATTGCAGCCGTAAGCTCTTTTCGAAGTGGTTCCGCCGGCGGCCTCGACGGTTTGACTCCACAACATCTCAAAGATTTGCTGAGTCCAGGCGCCGGAGAAGCTGGTGAATTACTTTTGAAGGAGCTTGCGGCCCTTATTAACCTCATGCTCACCGGCGGTGTGAACGAGGCCGTCTTGAATGTCTTGTACGGGGCCAACCTGTGTGCCCTGCGCAAGAAGGACGGCGGCATTCGTCCCATCGCCGTTGGGTGTACATACAGGCGTACAGCAGCCAAAATATGTTGTAAGATTTATAACGAAAAACTTACAGCTAAGTTTCAGCCCCTGCAGCTTGGTTTCGGTACGAAAGGGGGCTGTGAGGCTGCCGTTCATGCCCTTTCCACTTTTTTAAATTCAAACAAAGGTGAGATCATCCTCAAGGTTGACTTGAAGAATGCCTTCAATTCTATAAACAGGGACACTTTGTTGACTGAAGTCAAAAAGGAATTACCCGAAATTTATAGCTTTTTGTGGCAATGTTACAGACACCCTTCCAAATTATTATATAAAGACAATGTTTTGGAATCTGCAGTAGGATGTCAACAAGGTGACCCCCTTGGGCCAGTCCTTTTCAGTTTGGCTATTCATCCCATTATCCAGAAACTAAATTCAAAATTTAACGTTTGGTACTTAGACGATGGGACTTTAGGAGGTGATGTAGATACCATTTTAAAGGACCTACAGCTTCTTAAACAGGAATTTAAATCCATTGGCCTGGACCTTAACCCCTCAAAATGTGAAATTTACCTCTCTGACATTCTAACATCACCCTACAGACAATTGACCATAGAAAAGTTTAATGCAATAGCCCCAAACATAAAAATTTTAGATAAAAGCTCACTACACCTCCTTGGGTCCCCAATTTTGGAAGATAGTTTTTCTTCTTTCATCGGACAAAAAATTCAAAATTTTAACGACATTTCGGACAGACTCTGTAAAATTAATTTGCATTCGGCTTTCACCCTTATTAGATACTGTTGTTTTGGCCCAAATTTTATATATTATCTACGCTCTTCCCCTTTATGGAAGCAGCCACAACTTTTGGACAAAATTGACCAAATTATTCGCATCACACTAACAACCATTTTAAATGTGGCCTTGGACGACCGAGCGTGGATGCAAGCCACACTTCCCATCCGCTTAGGTGGCCTCGGCGTCCGTAAAATTACCAGTATTAGCTTACCGGCGTTCCTGTCCTCTGTCCACAGCACTGAAGAGTTAACCGGGAAGATTTTAGCCTCATCCCTGGTCGACTCTGAAGTGCCGTGCTCGACCGACGCGGTGAACGCCTGGAAAATGACTTGCCCAGATACGAATCTGCCCTTGAACCCATCTTCCCAGAGGCAGTGGGATGAGCCGCTCTGCAGGTTGGTGCGGAATAATCTTATTAATACGTCCACCAATACTGTTGAGCGTGCCCGCCTACTGGCTGTTGGTAAATGGGAATCGGGCCTCTGGCTTCAGGCGTTACCGTCACCCAACATAGGAACTTTGCTGAGTGACGCCACTTTCCGACTCGCTACTTGTCTGCGTCTGGGCGCCCCTTGTGTGGCTCCGCATCGCTGCCAATGCGGAGAAGATGTTAACTGCTTCGGACACCATGGCTTATCCTGCAGTAAAAGCGCAGGTCGGATAGCACGACACGCCAGCATTAATGATATTATCCGCCGTGCTCTTGTCACCGCCGGCGTGCCAGCTGTTTTAGAACCTTACGGCTTGACACGCGACGATGGGAAGAGACCAGACGGAATGACTATAATGCCTTGGAAGTTAGGTAGGCCTTTGGTATGGGATGCAACGTGTGTCGACACCCTTGCGCCATCCCATCTTCCAAATACGGTGAGTTGTGCTGCAGCGGCTGCTGCAAGTGCGGAAAACCTCAAACGGCGGAAATACTCCAATCTCATTGGAACCTATATGTTCGAGCCGTTTGGGGTTGAAACACTAGGGCCATGGGGTCCGAGTGCACATCTGTTATTCCAGGATATCGCCAAACGTCTAATCAACTGTTCACGTGACCAGAGGGCTGGGCTATTTTTTGGCCAAAGAATCAGCATTGCCATACAACGTGGCAATGCTGCCAGCCTTTTGGGCACGTTTCCTGTTGACAGCGATGCGGATGAATTTTTTGATGCCCTATAGTTATTTCCATTCCTCTTTTATACATATACTTGTATATATTTTTATTTTTAATTTATAGGTTAATCTGTATTAAGTTATGTTTTAAAAAAGTAAAATATGTTTTTCCTTTTAAATTAGGTATTTCAATTGGATTATCATGCGTCATGCAATATCTTAAATCTCTTTGGTAAGAAGTAACACATTTGTTTGTCTCGTAACTGAATCTTGTAAATCGTATTTATGACTATTTAGACTTTGGCAGTTGAAAGTCATTACTGAAATGCCATTTCTATTACTAATGAAATCTAATACACTTTGAGCAATCGTCTGAACACTATTTAAAGACAGTCTTTTGAATTCTTGCAACAATTGAAAAACGGCCGCGTGAGCACTTTTTACTCTATAAAATCACGCGCTTTTATTTAGTAAACAACACTATAAATAATTTAAAAGTCCAATGAAAAATTAGCGTGACATTCATCTTAGCTTTTCCGTTAAAAAAAAGTTATTTTATAAAAACACTACTAAATTAATTTGAATAAAAGTACTTAATAATTAATTATATGAAAAGTTTTTAAGGTAGCCATGACAACGTCGATGACGTCTATGACATATCTCTATAGAAGACCTATTTCAGAGAGAAAATTAATCGCAAGTTTAGCACATCGCGACTATCAGTAACATGGCAAGTGTGTAGAACTGAGTTCGAGCCCTGCAATATGCATGCTCTTTTTGAAAATCTATAAATTGTTTTCAAAAGATGTAGTCGCACGCACACAAACATACCGTGCCGAAGACTGCCGAACTGAAACGACGTTAGACGATGGGGAGCGTGAGGTTTTTTCGTTACGGAATTTCTGGATTCGGTCCCCGCGCTCAAGGCCCGCGATAGAAGCTATGCAATAGCTTAAAAATATTTTTGGAATTGATAGAAAAAATCTATCTATGTTTAAGATGTAGGATGTAGGATGTAGGATTGTAAGGGTCATCTCTGGATCTACTGAACCGAATTTGAAAATTCTTTTACTAATACAAAGCCACGTTATTTTGAGTGTCATAAGGCCATAATTTTATTAACTCGAATAATTAAAAGTTGCTATTTCGTGGTAGATTATTTCGGAGGCCATCACAAGTAAAAACTAAAAATCTTTACCGCCCAACAAACTAGGTAATAATCAGCTAGTTTTAAATCATCATTTAATAATTTAATTAAATCAGATTTCAATGGTAATGGAACCGATCATAACGGTTTGTAAATGTAACCGGTTAATTCAATCATAATTGAAAAATGTCCGATCAATACCATTATTAATGTTGAAATTACATTAAATGCTGTACATTTATTGTAAATTTAGAACAATTTGTATAAGTTCCACACCTTTAGGGCATTCACTATTAAAACATTCAATAATTCCTAGTTTGATTTATATGCTAACGACTTTAAATGAAGTTGAGACAGGATTTGGAATCAATCGATTCGAACATGTTTCAAGCGATATCGATTTAGCAATTGGTGCATTCCTAAATGAAGCAGAAATATGTTAAGTCATGAGCAAAAATATGGATGTGTACACCCAGCTCGGCTGGGCAGCGTTCGGATAGCTACGATACATCTTCTCGTCGTCCAAGATACCACAGTGTCTCAAGACTAAAGTCTTTGACCAGTGTGTATTGCCAGTGATGACTAACGGAACTGAAACGTGGTCGCTCACAATGGGCCTCATACGAAGGCTCAGAGTCACACAAAGGGCAATGGAAAGAGCTATGATCGGAGTTTCTCTGCGTGATCGAATCAGAAATGAGGAGATCCGCAGAAGAATCAAAATCACCGACATAGCTCTGCGAGTCGCTACATTTAAGTGGCAGTGGGCAGGGCACATTGCTCGTAGAACCGATGGCCGATGGGGCAGTAAGGTTCTGGCGTGGTGGCCATGTACTGGAAGACGCAGCGTAGGGAGGCCCCCGACAAGGTGGACCGATGACCTGGTGAAGGTCGCGGGAAGCCGATGGATGCGGGCAGCACAAGACCGGTCAGCGTGGAAAGCCTTGGGGGAGGCCTTTGTCCAGCAGTGGACATCCATAGGCTGAAGAAGAAGACACCCAACTTTATTCAAAAGCGATTTACTTATATATATTTTTAAATAAGTTTCATGTTGTTACAAACAACATTTATGAACCCATAGGTATATTGTAATGTGTCATATTTCAACGTTACATTCATTATTTCACGAAAAAGTCGCAATTGAAAATTACCAAGTGTTGATATATTGGTGCTCTTGTAGACTTACATTTCACAAGTTATGTTAATGTCCTATATAATAGGGCATTTGGTCTTGTTTAAAGACTATTGCAATCAATTTGGCCCAAATTCAGACTCCGGGTTACTGATAAATTTCTAATGGAAAACCCAATTTTTCCAACCTAGGTAGGTACTGTACAGAACTCATGACCTCATGTTCAGCAATAGGGCTTGCATCCACTACATCAACGATGTAGTATCGCTTAGTCCTCGTGGTCATTTTTATAATTATTTTCCTAGAAGTACTCTATTGCTAGTGATTAAAGGAACATCAGCATATAAAGTTCCCTACTCTAGCGCACAAGCTTCATTGTGAGGAGTAAGACCCTCGTCCAGCCACGGGCACTTGAATTTGCTTAATAACTCCAGCTCCACAACTTTTAAGAGCTCGACTCGATAGTCATATTTTCTTCTACTTTTTTCATGTCAGTACATGTTCATGATACGTGTCAATGAAAACATACCAAAGTCAGTCAGCATGTCGACTCAGTGTTCGCCGAACGTATGTTTGAAGAGTAGATTTCTCGGTGGTAGGCCATAACATCGGCTGCCGGCAGAAGTTACCACCCACCAGACAAAGCCTTGACGCCAAGCAATTTGTCGTGTTCCGGCATGATGTCTGGTGAAGCCGTACGGGGGACGGGTCTGAGCAGTTGTGTTGCGATGTGTGCCGGGTACGATGCGCCAAATGTTGTTGTGTTGGGAGTTTGGTCGTGGAGGGTCTTCAGATCAATCTCCCTTTGGCGCAGCATCGTTGGTCGTGTTGTTGGGTTTAACATTGCATCACATCGCTCAACTGCCGTCTTCCTTCCTATTCGCTCAATCTGAGTGAATAGATTCTTAATAAACTAGTGCGAGTTACCATCAACGATCGCATCATTGCTTACCATCAGGAGGGATTGCGGTCAAGCGCTAGTTTATAATTATTAAAAAAGAAAAAGAAAAAGATATTGTCATGCGAGAAGGTTAATTAACGCCCTTTAATGCGTGCAGACACAAACATAATCTTGCGTCTTCTTCTCAGGGACGTAGGCAAGAACATTCAAGCTGCTAAGATCTTTTTGCAATGCTTAGTAATTAATAATTTACGGTCACCAAGGGAGCCGTTCTCAACCTAAGCCGTCGTCGGATAGAGTTAAAGTAGAATATAATAAGTAGAAAACAAACAGTTTATTTACCAAGTAACATTTCATTAAAAAATCTTCCGTCGGCGTCTTATTAAAATTCTACTATATCCAAGTTTATCTCCTTTAGTTTTTCGTCAATTGCTAGATTACAATGAAAAGGATTGCGCCCCCGTTTTGTTACCTACGAAGTCGTCCTACTTCAATTCAATACCAATGTTTATTAATACCATTACCATTAGATTAATCTAGTTTCGTTAATAACTTCTCGACTTCAATTATACGCAGAACATAATTTACACGTACTTTTGATTTCTAAAATTATTCGCATTTTGACAGGCTCGGTCTATACTGCTTTATTCATAACTACGTCATTGAAAGTGTAATGTTTAGATATAGTTTCTGCTATGATCTTAGGTAAGGGTACCTAATAGTTTAAAAAAATCTTAAGGACAATCTCATACAAAAAATAAAACATTAAAAGTCAAATTGCGTATCACACTATCAGTAGCAATTGGTTTCATTTTGACAGTTCAACAACATTCATTGCGTTTTACTTTACTTACAATATATAATTCTGTTAAAATAGTAGTGTCAGCACAAATACTATACAATATTATGTTATATACCTGTACCTTAAGCATAGGGGGACGAGACTGCTTCTCCTTAACACAGGTTATTCTGTAACCTAGCTAGGAGAACAGTGCTTCACCCACTCGATTGTAGACTACCTAACATATTTTGTAAGAAACTTTTAACCATATGTACCTACTACAATCTGTCTCTTTGAGTAAATAAATTTATTATTATTATTATTATTATTCATTGCGTTATTTATGTTGTTGAGCAGAAACAGCTTCCGAACATGAAGAGCAATGGATTAGCGATTGGCTTCAAAATTATTCCAGTTGATAATAATAGAGTGTTATGTAATTCGGGTGCTGGTATTACTTATAGGTAACGCCTGCTGGTTTTTTGTTTACCTTTAATTAACTATCTAAACCGAAGGAGCATAACTCTCTTCACTAACCCTCTCCATCTGGGTCTGTGTGATGACAGTCTGGCGCGTCTGCTAACTGAGTGTCCAACCGCGGAATTAATATGATTGATCCAATTCATCCGTTACTCCTGAGTAACGGACTGTTGACCTGAACATGCCCATGGTATATTCAGGTAAATTCTAAGCATTATTAAGCCATTTCTTCAACTTGAGTGCTCTTCAAAGGATTATTTGTGGCGCTAAGAAAAGGGATATTTTTAAATTCAATTTCCCGTCATATGAAAGCCTATTGGCGCTTGTCGTCTGTCTATCAAATTAAAGCCCAAATTCCACCAAGTTCTGTTAGATATTAACGGATTGATGCACTAAGTATTTGTTATATTGAGACCCAGGATGACAGGACATAATTATATATTTTTTTACTGTTCATGCCATGGTTTTTTTTATGTTATAATTTGGGGCATGACTGCAATCCTGCTTGATGGTCAGCACTAATGCAATCGTTAAGTTTATTATGAGTGTATAATAAAGTAATGAAGGCTAGTTGTGAAATCGGATCTGCCATCCAAATCTGAGGAGCAATCTTTGTATTATTAAGATTATTCACAGTCTGAAGGTCAATCCTCATAATTTTAAGCGTCCAAAATCTAGCCACAGTCTCAGATCATCATTAACCTTTTTATCGTCCCACTGCTGGGCACAGGTCTCTTCTCATACAGAGAAGGATTGAGCGTAATCACCACGCTTGCTCAATGCGGGTTGACGATTTCAGACTTAAAGTCCAGGTTTCCTTAAGATATTTTCCTTCACCTTGTAATCAGTCATCGGTGTCCAATATATACTTAGAAAGAACACTTAACTTAGAAAAGTTACAGTGGTACTTGCCCGTCCTGGAATCGAACCTGCACACTCATACTTGAGAGGCTGGTGTTTTAACCACCAGGCCACCACGAATACGAGTCTCTGCTTAGTGACAAATAAATGTAATTGAAATTCGAGGATTTGTTAACAGATTGAGACTGAGATCAGATTACGAAAGTTTTAAAAATTATATACCTTTTTATAATTTTTTTTTTTTATAATTATAAATGCTTTTAAAATTATAAACGTTCTTATAATTAGAAATGTTTTTAAAATTAGAAATGTTTTTAAAATAATAAAAGTTTTTAAAAAGATGAACGTTTTTATAACTATAAACGTTTTTAAAATTACATGGGTTGCCTCTCTGAACTGTCTTAATCTGACGTCTAATTTGGTTAAATTTTGAACAAGTTCTTGTTATTGATTTTCGTATAGATAATATTCCGACAAAATTATGAATGTTTTTAATTAAAAGTCTTCTGTACCTTTACCACGTGTTTAAACTTTTAAAGCAATAGTATTTCTAGATACTCGATATCGACGATGTAAATTTTTTGTATTTCAAATTTTACTGCGCCTCTAGCGGTCACTTTCGGTTCTAAAATCGGTAGTATAAGTTTACGAGTTTACCTATCGAACAGAAACTCGCTAGGGACTATCTGTAATCTAAACTTATGTCAACCACGATGATTTGTTGTGATTATCCTAGTCATCCAATCACAGCCACGAAAATGAGTTTTGTTTTACTGCTGATGAAATTGAGTTAGTTTTCAAAACCTTAATGTGAGTTTTGCTAGTTGTTTTACCAAGTTAAATGTGTGTATTATGGCAACAAACCGGTCTTTATCTGATTACTTCAAGCTATTTGCCGTGTCAAGAAAACTGATCATAATTTTGTCACTCTTCCTATCTCAGATAATAATTTCATGTGTTTTTAATAGAACATAGATAGAGATCTCTTTCGTCCTCAAGAAAGTTTATTAGCTAACTCGAGTTGACACTGTTTTATGGTCAAAGGCAGCGTTTTTCAAACTTTTTTATGACATGATCAATACATGGTAGTATTGAAAAGATTTCGCGACCCCTTCCCTGTGCTGCTTTCAGCTTGGAATTTCAATCTGTCTGTCACGTTCCACCGCTGAAAGTTTGAAGTGTTTGATTCCATTTTGAAACTCCTATAATTTTTTAAAAAACGGCCGCCCCCTTAATTGGGCTTGGCGACTTTTTAGGGGGTCACGACCCCCATTTTGAAAATCACTTGTCTAAGAAGCTAAAATAAGATCTTAATAAGTGACACTGTGCGATGGTGCGGAAAATACTCGAGTTTAATATTACTGTGTCGTCAGGTTTCACCGTAAGATCTTTAAGCGGAGTTCAATTCATATTGTGATTTTAGCTCATTGGTTAAATAGTTATCGTCCACAGTAATATTGACAAACTTGTTTAACAGAAAGTGCCTTTAATGAATCGTGTCTTTAACTTCCTCAGTTTACGAAACAGTGATATCGGCCCCAACTTGTGAGTTTGAATCTAAACAGGCACTTTACTTTTTTTAATTTAGTCAAAAACAAAACGTCGTCGTGGGGAAACCAGTACGGTATTGAACCAAGAATTTTAAGATGTTATATCTAAAGGCCTAATGAATAATTTAAATAATTACATTTAGAGTGAATAGGCTCTTAATAAACTAGCGCGTTTTATGAACGATTGCATAACTGCTCACCATTAGGCGGAATTGCGATCAAGCACTAATTTATAGTAATATAAAGAAAGTTCAGCGACAACTAGCCAAAATATAGGGAAATTGAAGTATTTTTTGACAGATTTAGACTGATGTCGGATTGTGAGCGTTAATCAGCGATAAAGTCGCTTTTTATACAAGGTATGTTAAAATTATTATTGAAATACTTAATGTAAGTTTTTGGTGTACCGACGACTTGGTGAAGGTGACGAGAAACCTCTGGATGCGGGAAACCCAGGACCGGTCGTCGTGGAGATCCTTGGGGGAGGCCTATGTCCAGCAGTGGACGTCTTTCGGCTGAAATAAGATAATAAATATATATATACGGACAAATCACACAGATTGAGCTAGCCCCAAAGTAAGTTCGAGACTTGTGTTATGGGATACTAACTCAACGATACTATATTTATAATAGATACATATATAGATAAACATCCAAGACCCAGGCCAATCAGGAAAAGATCGTTTTCCATCAAGACCTGACCGGGGATCGAACCCGGGGCCTCCACGTCGCAGGCAGGCGTGTTGACCGCTACGCCACGGAGACCGACAAATGATGATGAACTTCTGGTGTACAATAAAGTACATAGAAATAAATAAATGTTCCTGACGAGAATTGCGCCTTGGATCTATTGGCAACATTTTAAAACGCTGTATTTACTTAAACTTGCTTCTTCGTAAGTTATAAATTTAAAATTGTGAAATTAAAAAGAAGATTTTAATAAAATTCTCAGGTTATGTTTACAACTTTGCGAAAGTATAAAAGATAATAGTTTTTGGGGTTCCGTGTGAACTCAAAGGGTAAAACAGGACTTTATTAGTAAGACTCCACTGTCTGTCACCAGACTGTATCGCATGAACCATGATAGATAGACAGTTGAAATTTTCACAAATGATATATTTCTGTTGCCGCTGTAACAAGAAATACTGAAAACAGAACTTAATAAAAAATGTTTACTTACTGGCACGGAACCCTTCGCGCGCCAGATCGACTTGCACTTGGCCGGTTTATGTCATTTTACAGTCTGCTTTCAATTAACGGGTTGACTTGTTACGGTACTTTTATTGGCGGTAGGAACAGTTTAGTGAGCATTGCTCGTTTATTTATAGTGGACCGATGTAGTTACAAATTATTACAGCAATGGTTGTTAAAATTTTATGGACTTTGTTTGTTGTATTAAGGGGTTTACTGACTCAAAGGTCGCTTACCTACTAAGTAAGCTTAGTGAGTTAGTTTAATGTTGGGCATTTAAAGAAGATTGTGGCTTTTCTTTTTTTTTTTTGTCGAGTACAGCGGTGTTTTTGTGGTATGGGTCGATTAGGGATATATCCTGGTTAAAAAAAAAAAATTATTCCAAAAAAAAATTGGATACGTATATTTTATTTTATCAAATCTAAAAAAATTACAAATATAAAAGGCATCAAAGATCAGGAGTGGTGGCTGGTGACGTCACTGCTGCCACATACACAACACGAGTTTTCCACTCATGGTATCGTCTTCATTTTTTGTTTATATGAAAAAAGAAAAAATATGTGTCTAGTTTTTTTTGGAAATCTGACTGCCAGACTAGTTTTTTTTATTCAACTACCCTATGGTAGGGCGTAGGTTCGAACCCCATCAGGCGCATTATTTTGTGTAAATTACTTCATCGTCACTGCTCTCAAAACGGTGAAAAAAAACATCGTGATGCCATGTGACATCTACCAACCCGCACTGGGCCTGCGTGGTAGATTACGACCTGTGTTCCAACAGTGGGAACATTATAGGCTCATTATGTATCTGTTATGTTGCTTTTTTAAAAGTAATAACACCTGTTAAATGGCGCTTGCCACGGTTGGTCAAAGAATGGGTGACCATCTTTATATATCAATCCCTGTGTCTCGCAAAGCATGTTAAGCTGTTGCTTCCTGCTACTTTTCGTGGATCTTGGGCAGTCGTTGCGGGTAGTCAGAAGCCCGAAAGTTTGACAACCAGTTACTTACCGAATAAGTGGGCTGTAGAGGTCAGATAGGGAGTCTCTCCATATAAAGTACTCTTATTCAGTTGAATTCGGTTATGCTGAAAGCCGACCATGGCTTGGCATATGATGATGTTGCACATACTTATAAAAAGATTGCCAAAATTTATTCGCCGTGGTTAATAAAGCAAGGAAATTCTTTTTTTTCTTTTTAACAATGGCACCGATTCTCTTTTTCACAAACTAAATTTAAGTTCAGTGCATTTTTTCTTTATATTTCATTAAGAAAAGGACACAAGATAATGTCTGTTTAGATCTGTCAAATCCGTACTTGACGTAATTTGGTGTATTTTTGGTCGCCATGTTTATAATCGCGTCTAAACTGTCTATGGAATATCTTAATTTGACAGGATTAAACTAAAATGTTATCTTCTATCCTTTAGAAGGAAAAAGATCAGACAAAGCCTTGCCGCCAAGCGATTTGTCGTGTTCCGGCATGATGTCTGGTGAAGCCGTACGATGGATGGGTCTGAGCAGTTGTGTTGCGATGTGTGCCGGGTACGATGCGTCTAATGTTGTTGTGTTGGGAGTTTGGTCGTGGAGGGTCTTCAGATCAATCTCCCTTTGACGCAGCATCGTTGGTCGTGTTGTTGGGTTTAACATTGCATCACCTCGCTCAACTGCCGTCTGCCTTCCTATTCGTTCAGTTAACGCATCTTTCATACAAATAACTTAAATCCTTTAATTTCATAAATCAATGGTACGAAACCCTTTGTGCGTGAGCCCGACACGCACTTGGCCGGTTTTATAACTGTAATTCATACTCCAGTACTTACCAGACGGGTAAGGTCTATAGAACCTACTTTGTATCTAGTCCCAAAGTTTTCCACAACGACCAGTCTCTCGTCTGGGTGAAAATCCAATTCATCCATCAAAACAGAAGGCATGGAATTAGTATAGTTTTTTACTTATCTGTTTCAACGATATATTTATTATTCAATTAAAGCCCTGGGAACTCATCAAATGACTTTTACCAAGAGCGGTAAAGGCTGGGCGGAGCTGGAGGGTGTGTCAGACGTTTGCTGACTAAACCCATTCGTATTTCTTCATTTTTCTGTGCTATAAAATAAAAAATGTCCTAAATACTCACTATATTTTCTGCTTACTTATTGCTTTCTTCTTTATTACAAAAATATGATCATTGTAGTCTTGCCATTACAGATATGCGAAAAATAAGTAATGGTGGAGTCTTGTGAGCCAGAACGGGGGATATTGTAGGGATTGTGATTTTATAGTAATGACGGTCAAGAATTCTTCGTCCATCAGCAAAAAAATTGGCTTCCTATAATGAAACAAAATTGGTTAGTAATAGACTTTAAAACTGTTTAATAAGTAGTAACGTTACATGTAGCTGTGTGTAGGTACCTCAGCTACATGTCAAGGTACGCATTTCCAGATTTAGTTGAACTCGCATAGTTGTAGGTTTTACGTACAATCAGAAGTCAGCTTATACTGGTTATGTATAGTTTGAAGTCGTGGTGGCCTAGTGATTAAAACACCAGCCTCTCAAGTATGAGTGCGCGGGTTCGATTCCAGGCCAGGCAAGTACCAATGTAACTTTTCTAAAGTTGTATGTACTTTCTAAATATATCTTGGACACCAATGCCTGAAGGTGAAGGAAAACATCTTGATGAAACCTGGACTTTAAGTCTGAAATCGCCAACCCGCATTGAGCAAGCAACGCTTAATCCTTCCCTGTATGAGAGGAGACCTGTGCCCAGTAGTGGGACGATAAAAAAGGTTGATGATGATGATAGTTTGATGTGTAGCCGTGCATACAAACTGCATGATTTAATTCTCCCATCTTCGTTCCATCATCGGACCGTCGTACGGCGAGGTTCCACCTTTACGTTGTTGATACCGCAATTTGTCAGCGGCGGTGTTTCTGTCGGACTACAATTTAACTGTCTTCTAGCCTAGAGTGAATAGGCTGTTAATAAACTACAGCACTTTACTATCAACGAATGCATCATTGCTTACCATCAGGCAGGATTGCGGTAAAAAAAAAAATACTAATCGTATTATCATAAGGTATGCCTTGCCTATCTACTATCTACTGTGAATTGAAATACTATTTCACCGGTTAAACAAGAAAGTCTAGTACGAAAATCTCATGACAAGACTCGAGAACAAACCGACAACATTACACACCATTGTAAACAAAAGGTACAATGTTGTCATAATCCTTATAAGGAACTTGATTCAAGCGACAACACTGGCGACACTCAAGTAAGCCGATGGCTGGCTCTCGGCAGCTCTATTATATTCACATTCTGGGATCAAGTATATTTTCGTAACGTTGATAAATCCACACGACTTGCATGTCCTTTTAATTTATTCACAAATCAATGATTCATCGAGTGTTTTCGTTACGAAATTAGACCTACATAGGTTTCCTATTTTCGCAACACTCTGTAGACATTGTATAAGTGGTGACTTTATCCGAATATGCCCGACTACTCTCGGCGGCCTGCGCTTGAGCAAAACATTATTTTATACAAAATTAATGTTGCTATTCCGAAGTGCTTGACATCGCTCTTTAATCCTTTGAAGTAATGAGGGGTGTGTTCGAATTTGATTTTAGGGAATGTATGTTTAATTTTGTAAATATTTTGCTTAGAAGGACCGCGATTGCTTGGATTTCGAACGCTATTTTTACGGCAGTAGAGTTTAATCTAAGTTGGGCGGTAATATACTTAGTAGCTTGAAGCATAAGTGAGACACCATGCCGCGGTCGCCAGTGTGTATGACAATAATATTTATGAAGGGACATTAAAATAATTGATGACGATTAAAGGAGGAGTTATGGATGTGGTCGGCACAGTACAAACCAAACGGTAGCCAACACACGATTGGTAGCTATGAATGATTATTATTAACATGATTTACGAGTGTCAGGTATAGTATGGTCATTATGAGATTACTTAATTTACTGGTGTGAATGCTGATGAATTTTTAGATTAATTGATGTCATAAAATTCACTATTATTGCTGTTAGTTGTCAATTAGGCGCTCGGCTTTCAAAACTTCGAGTCTACTAATTGTTTCTTTAGGTACTCTTTTACCGCAGATTAAATTATTGACTGAAGGCAGTAGGCTCGTTAATCGCTAATTTCACGCAAAAACTGCTAAATGATTTTCGGTGAAATTTGGTACACATAGGAAACTTTTTTATCACGATACGGGATTGAACGATTACGCGGTTGAAACCGCAGGGCAGAGCCAGTTATTGCATAATTATTATATTCTTCACATTAAAACTGAATGTTATTATGTAAATATAAAAAATCCAAATTGCATGGAGCCTTAATAATTAACATATAAAAGCTAATCTATATATACTATCTAATATATAAAGCTGAAGAGTTTGTTGAACGCCCTAATCTCAGGAACTGCTGGTCCGATTTGAAAAATTCTTTTTGCGTTGGATAGTCCACTAATCCAGGAATGCTTTAGGCTGTATAACATCACATTGTGACTAATAGGAGCAGAGTATAACTAACTCCACGCGAACGAGGTCGCTGGCGGCCGCTAGTACTAAAATCAGTTTTGTACAAGTGAGTACGCTTTTACATTTTAAAAACCAAAATTATTTATCAGTGTGTTATAAATTCAAAGCTAATTGAAAGGCGTTTTCTTGGATAGTCCGTTTTGTTTATTTTCTCATTGTAGTTTATGTGCTTAACTTTTCGGGGTCTCTCCGAAGGTTTACACTGACCAATCGACTCTGTAAAAATTTCACCGGGAAAAGTCAGGTGAAAGCTTGGAATGAGCTGTCAATATTGTGGAAGCATGAGGAACAGGGAGTAAAGATTACTCATCCTCCATTAAAATGGGAGGATCCTCCGACCAGACTGGTGTTTTGTCTGGCAGGCACTTGCCCAACAGCTGAAGGTGGGAAGTTGTATGTATGCTAATTACACGGTAAACTCCGCTTGCGAGATGTAGTTATTCACGTGACCCCAGTATGACGCGTAGTTCCATGTGGCGTTTGTAGGTACCGCTAATATATCAATCTTTCCGACAGCTTGCTCCACACCTACTCCACAATCACTTTACCTTAGTTTTCACGGTGGTATGTTAACAGACTACCTGTATAGTTTGAGACTCACTAGCAAATACCATTCTTCTTCATCCTATAGAGGTCCACTGCTAGCACAGCTGACAAAGGCCTCACCCAAGGCTTTCCACGATGACCGGTCTTGTGCTGCCCGCATCCATCGGCTTCCAGCGACCTTGGTTTTGGACTTTGGTTCTTCTGCGGATCTCCTCATTTCTGATTCGATCGCGCAGAGAAATTCCGAGCATAGCTCTTTCCATCGCCCTTTGAATGACTCTGAGCCTTCGTACGAGGCCCATTGTGAGCGACCACGTATCCGTTCCGTAAGTCATCACTGGCAACACACATTGGTCCAAGACTTTAGTCTTGAGACAATGTGGTACCTGGGACGACGAGAAGATGTAGCGTAGCTTCCTGAATGCCTTGTAACCTAGCTGTACGTAATATTTTAGGTACTCTTCGTCTTAATCTGCTGTTAACCTGTGAACCTGCTTACAGTATTACCTGGATCATACATATTTTGCATTTTCCGTTTTCTATTTCAATAATTTCTTCAACAAGTTGCTGTGGCAGCCCTTACTAAACAGCATTAAACGCGTCGTCGGCCATTATCGCGGCATAATTGCGGGTAGCTGCGACGAGGTGCTGCACTTACTGAAAGCGATTCGCGATTGATAACCAACGGGCATATAAAGGCCACTTTAAACAATACCTACCTCTAAAGTCCATATATTTCCTGAATTACCTGAAGATCTTTCATATTTGGTGAAATATTAGTCCCTCGGGAAAGAATACCGTAATTGTAAGGGTAAATAAAACTATCAAATATTTAGATGATCTGGGTGATATAAATTTTACACAGAGATAATATTATGAACTAAGTAGTAGTTTGTGACCATTTAACGATTTAGTACATTATTCGTAATGGTATCCTTTTATGATTATGCTAAAGTGTCCTTTTTGAAGCCACCAGGTAAATGCTTGAAAGTTGTTCATTGTGGGTAGAGTGATTAGAGATTATGAAGCAGATGATTTGGTAGTTCAACCTTACCGAAAATTTATATAAATGAATACAAGTCGTATGAGGAACGTAACAATAATATAAGATCACGCCCATCATTAGTACTAGAAAGTGGTAAAGGGCAAAAGTTTTGGGAGACTATCTTTTGTATTTTTTTTACGTTCAAAAAGTGCTGATTCTAAACCTGATTTCATTAAATGACTTTGATGTCCATTTTTTTTTCTCTTTTTTTTTCGGACAAATCACACAGATTGAGCTAGCCCCAAAGTAAGTTCGAGGCTTGTGTTATGGGATACCAACTCAACGATACTATATTTATAATATATAAATATACAGATAAACATCCAAGACCCAGTCCAATCAGGAAAAGATCGTTTTCCATCATGACCTGGTCGGGGATCGAACCCGGGGCTTCTATGTCGCAGGCAGGCGTGTTGGCCGCTGCACCATGGAGGAAGTCATTTAGTTTCTATATTCTCGCTTTCCGCTCTTATTATAACCAATTCCTATCAACCTAATAATTACATAGCGAGCCGCTTACACCGAATTGGAGGGCGCGGAACCGACAGTTTGTTTTCGCTTAGTTAGCTTATTATACAGCTTGTTTTCTTATAAAAAACGTAAAATAAATCCGGTTTCATACGAGCTATCTTTCGCACTATATTTAGGTATCATATCGGTTATGAGGTGGGATAAAGGCAGTTTAGATTGGCTTTTTAAGTATAGTTTGTGGAGACTTGTCTGGGCTTGTAGTCGACTTGTATTGTTTACCTTGTACTACAAGTGTGTTTTTTTTTAATTGTGAGTGTTGACATGTAGACAAGGTCTTGTGTAAGGGCGATTTAAATGATAAATCATTTATTTCTCTAAGTAGGTTTGTACGTCCAGTTTTACAGCCAATCATATTTTTTTTTAAACTAGATGAGTTCGTTTTAATTGGACTACTTTAAGAAGTAATGCCGAAATAAATTCAGAGGTCACAGTATCTTTTAAAATCCATACATAATTTTGGTCAGATCATATGACGACCATATAGAATTGATGTCTGAGATGGTCTTTTTAGGAAAGAACCACGCTGGTTGGTAGGACTCGTCCAGTCAGTGAACGTATTTGTCAGAATTAACAAAATAGGTACATCACAAACATCGATAGTTTGAACCATCATCATCAACCTTTCATCGTTCCCCTGCTGGGCACAGGTCTCCTCCAATACAAAGAAGGATTGAGCGTAATCACCATGCTTGCTCAATGCGGGTTGGCGATTTCAGACTTAAAGTCCAGGTTTTCTCAAGATGTTTTCCTTCACCTTTTAATCAGTCATTGGTATCCAAGAAAAACTTAGAAAGTACATATAACTTAGAAAAGTTACATTGGTACTTGCCTGACCTGGAATCAAAACCGCACACTCATCCTTGAGATGCTGGTGTTGTAACCACTAGGCCACCACGACGTTTAGTTTAAACCATATTATTTGATATTTTTATTTAGAGGGCAGAGTATAGGGGATCAGACCACGTAGAAGGTTACTAATGAGGTGGATCGACCAAATCAAGTCAGCAGTCGCCTCCACTGCCGTCTTGATTTGGTCGGTCCAGTTTATCGGTCAATGAATGCTTCAGACTGTCGTTTAATAGGGATAGATGGAGTAAGATCGTGCGGCGAACTACATCAAAATCTCGAATACAGTCATAGTGACCACGACTGTCCTGTCAAGAGTAAAACGAAGAAGAAGATTTCTTATTTATTGTCAGTTACTTAAAAAATGTACACGCTGATTTTTTTTTATAATTATAAACTAGGGCTTGACCGCAATCCCGCCTGATGGTAAGCAGTGATGCAAAGCGTTTATTAAGCCTATTCAATAAAAAAACTTAGTGAATAGGAAGGAAGACAGCAGTTGGGCGAGGTGATGCAATGTTAAAGCCAACAACATGACCAACGACGCTGCGCCAGAGGGAGATTGATCTGGAGACCCTCCACGACTAAACTCCCGACACAACAACATTTGGCGCATCGTACCCGGGAAACTTCGCAACATAACTGCTCAGACCCTGTACGTAGTGTACGTACTCCGTACGGCTTCACCAGACATCATGCCGGAACTCGACAAATCGCTTGGCGGCAAGACTTTGTCTGGGTGGTAACTTCTGCCGGCAGCCGATGTTATAGCCTACCACCGAGAGTCCACTTAATACTTTTTTTTTTATAAATTATAAACTAGCGCTTGATCGCAATCCCGCCTGATGTTAAGCGCACTGTTTATTAAAAGCCTATTCACTCTAGCCTTGAAGACACTCAAATTGTAGTCCGACGGAAACACCGCCGCTGGCAAATTGTTCCAGTCCCTTGATGTACGCGGTATAAAGGAGGAGGCGAAACGCTTCGTCTGGATCGTAGTAGTGTTAACAATGTAAGGGTGGAAACTCGCCGTAAGACGGGTCGTCCGAAAGTGGAACGGCGATGGGGGAATTAAATCATGCAATTCCCTCGCACACTCCCCAAAATGCATCCTATAGAACACCGAAAGGCTAGCTACTCTACGCCTGTGCTCTTGGCTTTGGAGACCGTCTCGAGTTAAATCAGGGTCACCAATCAGCCTCTTCGCACACCTCTCCACTGAATTCAAAGTGGCCAGGTGACACTTAGCAGCACCAGCCCAAATGTGGCTGCAGTACTCCACACACGAACGAACCTGTGCTTTGTACAACGTTAGAAGTTGCCTTGGTGTGAAGTACTGCCGGACCTTTGTGATAACGTAAGTTTCCTGGCAGCCACCTTAGCTTTGGACTCAATGAACCGGCCAAAGTTTGGGTTCGAGGAAATCTCAACTTCCAAAAGCTGAAGGCGGTCGATACATTCCAAGGATACATTTCGAAAAGTAGGAGCCAAGGTGAACGGGCTCCTTTTAGCGGTGAAAAGACACGCCTGTGTTTTGGCGGCATTGTATGCTACAAGATTCGCATTGCCCCATTCGGAGACTGCTTGTAGTGCAACATTCGTTCGCTCTACCATAGCCCCTCTTTCGGACCGCATTGATTCTCTACTAGCCCGAGCATCCAATTTTATATTAATATTTTCCAATTTTTTCATCCATTTTTCTCTCTTCATTAGTTTTTGGCATGGTGTGGCTATTTGAATAATGTATATGGTATTATTTGTGGAATCAATGAGCTCCTTAAATACGTTTTGGCGCCCGACCTTCGCCATTTCCTAGTGCTTTCGCTGGGAAGAAGAAGTAGCGGAACAAATACCTCAGCAGCACAACTGTCTACTCATTAAAAAAAACCGCATGACTTTGTAAGTACAATACTATGTTGGTACAGTACTGAAGACAAGAAAACATAACAATAATGAAATTATTTATCATATGCCAGCTAGCCACGCCAAAAAACCAGGAATGCAAAAACAAAAAAATAAAATGTCGTTAAAACATGCCCAGCCATGACAAATATTACCCATTTCTCCACTATTCCAATGCTTACTCTTGGTCTCTAGGATGCATATCTTGGTACTAAAATCCTTCGTATTCCAAGAGCATGTTTTCCCTAGAAAAATCGAGTCACCCGGTCTACTTCCTGATATGTAATGGTCGCTGTTGCATCATAAATATGAGGCTACAGGAGCTAGTATGGATCTTGTTATTCATTCGATTAATCGACATACTGGGATTGGTGCAATTGATTGGTTGATTCATTCACAACAATATACCTAACAGCGGGACAGAAAAAAAACTGAGCGGAAAACGATGTCCCACGTGTGATCTGCGCCTTAACTAAAATCTCATACCTACTACCTACCTATGTAAAGAAATCCTTAACTTTAGCTGATGATTGGATAACTTAATGCCCACAATTTGCTTCGTAAGATCTAGTTTCCTAAGAAAACCACTTTTATCTGTAATACGAATCGAAAGTGCGCATAGATAATATAAATCTACACTATCTCTTAATGTTTACAGAATTAAAATAAGCAAGTTTAATGTACAAGCCAAGTGCTAGTAGATCACCGAGTTTAGCATAAACGTACCGACTAGCGCCACAGATTATGAAATAAACATTGATATTCTTACGTTAAAGTAAAACTGACAACACTTCATTTGCAAAACCACGTTTAAAACCTAATCCGTATTAGCAGTCGATTTAAACCAAAACATTGAGACAATCAACGCAAGCGCAATGACAAACTAAGTAAACAGACCAAATAGTCTTGATCCTCAAATCCCTTCTGTAGCTCCCGCTTTTCATCATTCACTCGATAAATCAGAGCGACGAGGGGGCTCTTACGTACCTAGTCCCATTTCCTACCGCTAAAGAGCTGGCACAAATCCAAATGAACTCAAGAAGCATACGATTTATAAAAAATATATACCAAACAATATATTTTGCAAGTATCAAGATTGCTTCGTTTGAATAAATTAATTGTATTCTGAGACGATTTCTAGGAAATAGTGTTGTAATTATAAAAATAGTGACATCGGACGTGGAATTCGTGTTTGACGTGTGTTACTAGAAATAACTTGATTTAATCTGTCTCGGTATTAGGGACCTAGTGATTTCTGTGAAAATAGTTCTAGTAATGTCTGCTGAAAAATTTTCTGGAGTACATAACTTCTATATTTCAGTCCATATTGTATACCTATTTATCAATGAATTCTTCCATTGGAGTATAAAATGAAGACAATGACTTTTCGGCTTATCATTTCCTGAAGACCTTATCAGTATTTTCCATTAAGCCTATAAAGAAAGCTCTCAACCTGTGGCATACCAAGGTATGGTGGTGCAGACACCACTTGTAGAAATGGGGCTTTACAGATCCATTCAATACACCGTGCGAGTGCGATGCTTCTGATCAGACCATGCCCCGCACATTGGATGACCTAATGGATGCCACTGATGCTGCAATCAACGTGGCTATCTACTGGGCTCAAAATATATAAAACATCAAAGAAGAGTACCATCGACACAGAAAGACGAAGATCTGTAATTTTATTGAGACGTGGTTCGTCCACGTGATGGCTACGTGGATGAACCACGTGCAAAAGAAAGTTAACGTGAAGAATAGGACTATGACTTTTTTAGTATTGCTTTTTAAAATAGTTTCAAATTGAAGCCTTTTATTTCTGTATGTGTTGAGGTTCTTACTAAGATGCAATCAACAGGGCAATAATTGCATTTTGACAGTTCAACAACATTCATTGCGTTATCGTTAATATAATTGTCTGTTTCAACATATGTTAAGCAAATCATTTTATTTAACATGTCCTTCAAAAATTATTGATTTTAAGTGTATTTCGTAATCAGGCTTCTGGAAAATCCTATGGTTTATTTAAGTTATAGGTATATTATTGCAAACGTATTTCTCAAAGATTTGATGGGTAAGGTGAAATTACAGAGACGTTTACATAATAAGACCATCTTTAAAAACCGACTTTCCGATGTGCCTCGGATGCACGTTAAATCGTTGGCTCTGGGCCAACGATTTATAATTATTAGATGCCCGAAAACCTGAGAAGTAGCACAAGGAGTATCACATTATACAGTAACTGGGCTGTGTAGAAGCCGTCGCCACATATAAAATACTGGTATTTAACTGAATCCCGTTAGACTCGAAATCGATTCCAATATAGTTGGAAAGAGGCAAATGATGATGATGATGATTCTTCTTCTTCAGCCTATAGATGTCCACTGCTGGACAAAGGCCTCCCCCAAAGCTTTCCACGATGACCGGTCTTTTGCTACCCGCATCCATTGGCTTCCCGTGATCTTTAGCAGGTCATCGGGACCTCCCTAAGCTGCGTCTTCCGGAAAGTGGCCGCAACTCCAGAACCATCGGCCGTCGATTTTACGAGCAATGTGCCCCGCCCACTGCCACTTAATTTTAGCGACTCGAAGAGCTATGTCGGTAACTTTGGTTCTTCTGCGGATCTCCTCATTTCTGATTCGATCGCGTAGAGAAACTCCGAGCACAGCTCTTTCCATCGCCCTTTGTGTGACTCTGAGCCTTCATATGAGGCCTTTTGTGAGCGAACACGTTTCAGTTCCGTAAGACAGTTACAACAATAATTTGATTTTGCTTACCTCATCTTTATGATAGCATAGATAGATGTTTCTTTGTCCTAGCTTAGATTTATAAGCAAAAAGATAAAGAACCGTTAAACAATCTCAAAAAGCAATTCCAAATATGTGTTGTCGCGGTGGGTTGGCATAATAAATTAATTTCCTCATATTGCAAATATATTCAGACGAGATCAAGATACAGGGAGAATTCTTGTCGTCATTAAAAATTATAGCGGTTGCATAAGCAAGAGGCAGTTTCGAAGAATTGCCAATAACAGAGATCTGTGATAATACCCCGGTATTTGACCTTCGACTTAATATTAAAATCATATTGGTAAGGATTGTTTTACATTGGTACAAACTAACCGGGAATTGATAACTGCAATTTTAGTATGCTGCTGGGAGTTTGTATCATTACTTCTTCTTCCCAGCTAAAGCGACAGGAACTGGTGAAGGGTTTCAAGAGACTGTTTTTTTTTTAACAGTTATAAACTAGCGCTTGACCGCAATCCCGCCTGATGGTAAGCAGTGATGCGATCGTTGATGGTAAAGCGCGCTAGTTTATTAAGAACCTATTTACTCAGAAAAACTGAGCGAATAGGAAGGATGACGGCAGCTGAGCGAAGTGATGCAATGTTAAACCCAACAACACGACCAACGATGCTGCGCCAAAGGGAGATTGATCTGAAGACCCTCCACGACCAAACTCCCAACATCAAACTCCAAACATTAGGCGCATCGTACCAGCCACACATCGCAACAGAACTGCTCAGACCCGTCCTCCGTACGGCTTCACCAGACATCATGCCGGAACACGACAAATCGCTTGGCGGCAAGGCTTTGTCTGGTGGGTGGTAAATTCTGCCGGCGGCCGATGTTATGGCCTACCACCGAGAAATGTATTCTAAAATTTTGACATTTGATTATTTCTTCTTCTTCCTTAGTCTGGTTAATATCATAAATACATTCAGATTTTTGTTCAGTTCAATTTTACCACTAATATTAGGATAATATATTTTTTGCTTGTGATGTCTACCGACCTGGTTTAATATGGTGAATGGCATTTCAAAGTCCTTCTCACAGAGATGAAGTCTCTCTCAGTAATGAGAATATTATAGGCTGCACAAGGAGAATTGTATCTTTAGCTGTGGACAGTCATTGACTAAGATGAAACAGAACTGATGGACCAAAAATAAAACCTAACTTTTCTACCAGTAATTTTCAGCAATTGGTATAGTAAATCAATATAATTAATTGGAGCCACATGATAATAGAATGTGACAAATGTCTTTATGGACTCTAGAAGAAAAAAATAACAATAGTAGTCTTGACGTAAACACAAAAAGCCACATTGTTTTAGTAGTTTTACATATGCCCACATCTATCATCCGCTTGCTTCGAAACTGATTCTTTAAACCCACTCTCTTAAATTCTAGCGGCATGTAATGTCGTGTTTTCAATGTTTTATATGACATTAGGAACAAGCTTTAGGATATTATTTAAATTTCTGTGATACTTTCCTGTGCAAGACAAGCCCGTTGATGTCAATCCAATGACTATTTCATTAATTTGAAAAGTCGCCATGATTCTGCCTGTTTACACAATTTCTTGATAAATGTACTTTTACATTTGATGACTGTCAATTTTATTTATCTCTTCTCCAAAGGCGTCCTAAAGGTAAATAGGCTATCTGACATTAGGAAAAAAATACTGGTGCTACACACACAATCTACACCTATGTTTATCATTTTTATTGCATAATTATAAATAGGTTTGATACATAATCATTCAGGCATTATTTACTCATCACCAATCATTTGACCAGTCCACAAATATTTATTATCTATATTTAACAAATTTACATAAAATTGTAAAATATAGTATACTATTAAGATTTAAATAATACGAAGTTTTATAATTGATTGAAATTTAAAGAATGAGCTTCCAATAGTCCCCGATTCTCAGAAACCATCGATACGAAATTATGATAATCGCCACTGTATTCAATAATTATGTACATATTTATATAATGACAGCTATTATAATAAGTTGTATATGTTTATTGGTTTGAAATGCTATTAATTTCTGTATATTACGGGAGCAGCCTTGTCCAATGTGATAAATTGTTAGGGTAATTATGGATTTTAGATCTTAGATATAATTAAATAGCTTGCTAAATATTTAATTGTGAATCAGCTCAAATCGTTTCGTATGTATCTGACATAATGACTTATGTTATTATTATTTTTTGCAAATAAATAATTTGATATACATTTTTGTATCATACTTACAAGTATAAGAAGGTCCTTACTTAAATAACATTTCTTTGAAAATTTTGAGTTATATTTTAGCCAAAGTGTTCCACCCGCTGAAGACCTTCCATCTGGAAATAAGTGCATTGGGTAACTTTGGAAGTCTATAAACAGATTCCGAACGCAGTTTGACTATAGCAAGGAAAACCTCTTCAGGTAGAGATTCATAGATGACTTCGCCTTGGAATATAGATGGGCTGCTGGTCCACAAACGATGAATCACTTACTGATGAACGCTGGTGATGGCACCAAATAAGTAGCCGAATTCTAGCCCAGTCCATTAAGATTTCTAACGACACGATAAGTTGTTACTCAAAAGCCACACATATTGAATTTATCATACCTTACCACGCCGTCTTACAACACAGTACACACCACCCCGCAAGTTTCTCTGATAAACGACACCACCTGCCTGTATCTTACGCACCTACTGCATTGCCGAACCTACGAACCTTATCAGACAACTCAATCTTTGAAAATCAAGTCATTTCGATGTAGATGCAGCCATATTCCAGTTTGTAAGGTAAAGTATCAAAATTCATAAGGTGTTAGGCGATGTTAATCTGTTTAATAAGCATTTTGATATTTGTGATATTATCGGCTTAGCTACGTACGGGTTTCATTCAGTGGAGGCTTTATTATTAGTGTTTTCTTAATGTTATTTTTATGGAAGAAAGATGTGTTGGATATGTATAACGGGTCAAAGATAACTGTTAGTCTGACACGTTGGAGTTCAGATCAGTTGAAGGGTGGTGTTTAAACTGATGTATGTCGTGTTTAGAACTGATATACAGAGATAAAAGTGAAGCATTTCAATTAATATATCAGGGAATATTGTTGTAGTCTTGTATTATTGTTGTGTGTATTGCTAGTGTGTTTTGTTTTTTCTATTGGTGTTGTTATGGTGTCATATGGTGTTGCTAACAGGTAATGATCTTTCTTTCTTTATTAAAATCATTGTGTTTTTTTTTTCATAATTATAAGTAAACTAGTGCTTGACCGAAATTCCGCCTGAAGGTAAGTAGTGATGCAATCATTGATGAAAAAGCGCGCTAGTTTATTAAGCCTATTTACTTAAAAAAAACTTAGTGGATAAGAAAGAAGACGGCAGTTGATGCACCAATGCTGCGCCAGAGGGAGATTGTTCTGGAGACCCTCCACGACCAACCTCTCTACACAACAACATCTGGCGTATCGTACACGGCGCACATCACAACAAAACTGCTTGGACCCGTCCTCCGTACGGCTTTGTCAGACATCATGCCGGAACACGACAAATCGCTTGGCGACAAGACTTTGTCTGGTGGGTGGTAGTAACTTCTGCTGGCAGCCGATGTTATGGCCTACCACCTAGTCTAGAGTCTGATTTAAATATGTAATGACCAAGTAGAACCTTATATCAAGCTTTCAATGGTTCATAACCATGATTGCTCATATACTTTGATATCATTCGGTATACTTAAAGAGAGGTTTATTATTACTATGCGATTGGTAGCACGACACAAGCATTACAAAAATGTCTGACTTACCATGAGTCAATCTATTAATATGAATGAATTTTGGTAAAATATTATAGTGTTGTTACAAATTAAGTTCTGTGTACAGAATCACCTCGTTCCAGCTTGATTACTCTCAATTGCACAGCAATCAATCCATAAACGTAGATTCAAAATTGCCCAGCTTCCACTTCAATTACTTAAATTATTTATAGATCGCCAACTCTATTACATTCTTTCACTCAATTTATCGGTAAACGGTTTTCAAAACAAGACAGAATTATTGACTCGTTGACCGTACTGTTAGCCCAGTCATATTAGGTAAAAAAAGGTGTCAACCTCGGAATGAAAAATAATAAGCTGCAAATTGGTATGAACCTTTGTTTTGTCATTCTAAATGTTGACTCAAAAGTCACAATCGTTATCGTGTCCGCGTCTTAAGATATTCAAGGTCAAAGGTCACAAAAATCGGTTTTTCGCGAATATCTGGCTTCCTATCGGTTAAATGAGATTTGCATTTATTATAAAAGTTGTAGGCTATAAAATTCCCTACAACTTTTGTTTAAACTTTTTTTTCATACGACCAACCGTTTTGAAGGTAGAGCGCGAAGAGTGCACATCGTACAGTCATATACGGCCTAATGCAAGGTCAAGCGTGAGTTATGGTTATCAGTACTTTATAAAGTCAATTATTTACTTTTTAGGGTTAGGGAAGGACTTAGAACCTCAAGAATGGGGCTGGATGCTTGAAAATGAAATTCTGGAGCCCATACGAACGTTATTACCTCCAGCACCAGCCGAACTACTAAACGTAATATTTTGCAATTGCAAAAATGGTTGTGGTTCCCGCTGTGGATGCAGAAAATCAGGGCTACAATGTTCTTTAGCTTGCGGCCAGTGCAACGGACAAGCTTGCCTCAACGCTTCACTGTATCCAAGTAATCCCGATGAAGAAAATACATATGATCCCGATATTCTGGAAGGTTTGGAGATGAACATGACAGATAATGAGGATGATGACAATGAATCGAACATTTTTGAGCGACAAGAAGAAGAAGACGACGAAGAAGAAGAAGATAATTAGCTTCCATTTCCAATTTCATTACAATTAAAATCAACAAAGATACTTTTGATATTTGAACTCACATTTTGATAAATGTATATTATGCCGTATTTAATAATAAATAAAAATATGTGTAAAATATATACTCTTTCTATCATTTTAACTTAAAATAAAACTAAAATATATAATCCAGAATTAATAATATTTTATACTTAAATAGTTAAATATGAATAATTATATATAAATAATCAAGTTACTTACTTTAATTAAATATAAATAATTAATAGTTAGTACATAAATAATGGGCATTGTTTAATAATTATAATTTCCAAGTAAATAATTGACTTTATAAAGCACTGATAACCATAACTCACGCTTGACCTTGCATTAGGCCGTATATGACTGTACGATGTGCACTCTTTGCGCTCTACCTTCAAAATGGTTGGTCGTATGAAAAAAAAGTTTAAACAAAAGTTGTAGGGAATTTTATAGCCTACAACTTTTATAATAAATGCAAATCTCATTTAACCGATAGGAAGCCAGATATTCGCGAAAAACCGATTTTTGTGACCTTTGACCTTGAATATCTTGAGACGCGGACACGATAACGATTGTGACTTTTGAGACAACATTTAGAATGACAAAACAAAGGTTCATACCAATTTGCAGCTTATTATCTTTCATTCCGAGGTGAAAGCCCTAATATGACTAGGCTATGTATGGTGTGCACGACAAAACATTACTTCGTTCAATGTACGGGGTAACAAGAATTGATTCTGTTGCTAAGAAAGAAATACAACAGTACAAGATCAACAGAGGCATTGTGATCGCAACACAGTCGCGGAAACTTACGATTTCTTACGATTTTGAAACAATCGAATCGGGATTACATTTCGCTCATAATCGTATTTCATAACCGTCACCGTACGTTTATGTCGATGCCTGAGTTGATATAGCGTTGTGTTGACTTTATTTAGTCATTTTTTCACTCGATTTCCTTATAATGAGGTGAGGTTTTCGTTCGGCATGACTGTTATATTTGTTTATCTAAGGCGGTTTAAACTCTAGTCTTGGGTTTAAGGTTTTCCCCAAGCTTGAAATAAGCTCTTTTATTTTTCGTCGTTCTTTATTCATATTAGTAAAAACCTAATAGTATTTAGTTTAAACAGCAGCTCAAGCTACCCGAAACTATCAAATATTCCCTATTAAATTTGAACCTTAATGATTTAACCATAAAGTTGAAAATCTAATAAAGAAATTTGACAGATTGTAGTCGCTTGATGTGCTGTCGCTGTATTTCATGAAACCTCCACATTGTTTTTGCAATGAAATTAATTTTGAGTAAATAAAACTTACAATGTAATATTGTCTCCTAACTTTAAGCAACGTTTACACATAAACTCCATTGAAGTAGTACAATTCAATCTGCCGTGTCTTTTCCCATCTATGCCAGGGTAAGCGCCCCAGTTAAACTGGATGCATCTGAATGTATTTATGATTTCAGTACGATTGCGCAGCCTAAAAACCATTTCGACCATTTCTCGAAATGTCTATTGCCACCGCAAGAAGATAATCACTATCTATTCCCGCATGTGTATTCCCTAACCGCATTAAGATATCTAACTATTGCTACTAGTAGTAGATTTTATTGCGTTTGCTCTTATTGTGACTACAATGCATCGAGCCATAACCGCGTGTAAAACGTCTGGTAGCAGCACTAACCTAGGTTCAGTCTACATAGTTTATTTTCCTAAAAATCCCAGGTATCAGAGCTGTTGCAGAGAACTTACACTTCCGTATTATAAAGACAAACAATGATTCCTTTTACTACCGTTACTTTGGTAGTTTCGTCCTTCATAATAAATATTTTCTGCAAATGTCCTCATTCCTTTTGGGAAACTTAAGTTTTGTTTATTATAGCTTTAGTGTTTCTAACCGTCAACGTTACTTGTAAGTAGTTGGTATCTGATTAATGAGGCCCTGCGGACCGACAGATGATGGTGTAAACATTGTGAGTGCAACATGGTAACTTGTTAGGCGATGTATGCCAGCTAAGTCTGTTGTGAGCAGTAGCGTTATTATTGTTTGTTGCTTTGTGGCTATCAGCAATGTTGACGATTAAAGGGCTATATGTGTGGAAGCTATTTCCAAATATGGGCTAGCTATTTGAAATATTAAAGTGTAATTATTATCACGACATCAACGAATATTTAAGTTATCAACCTAAAAAATAATCCCAATAGTCAAAACCTTATCTGCTGAAAACTTGTATTTTGTATTTTATTTTTTTAACAATAATAAACTAGTGCTTGATCGCAATCCCACCTGATGGTAAGCAGTGATGCAATCGTTGATGGGTATAGCGCGTTAGTTTATTAAGAGCCTATTCACTAAAAAAAAAGTAAGTGAACAAGAAGGAAGGCAGTTGAGTGCGCTGATGCAATGTTAAACTCAACAACATGACCAACGATGCTGCGCCAGAGAGAGATTGATCAGGAGAGCCTCCGTGACTAAATTCTCGACATAACAACATTCGGCGCATCGTACGCGGCATACATTGCAACACAACTGCTTAGACCCGTTTTCCGTACGGCTTCGTCAGACATCATGCCGGAACACGACGAATCGCTTCGCGGCAAGACTTTGTCTGGTGGGTGGTAAGTTCTGCCTACAGCCGATGTTATGGTATACCACCTAGAAAAATTAAAATATATGGCTTGCTGCATAGCCACATTGGATACAAATAGCTAATCTCTGCACCAAGAACGAGTTGGAGCGGGAGTCACCCGTTTTGTCTCTCAGCGCTTCAACTACCCATGCTCTCGAAATGGTAATGATGCACCAACTGCGCGTTCTTCACCCACTCACTTTTGGCGGCGTCTTCCACTGCTGCCGATGGTGAGACGACGTTGCGATCAAGGCGGCTGGTGGCAACATTACTGGCGCAAGTTATGTCTAATATTTGGTCCGTCCTACCGTCACAAATGCCCTTCGTACAATATCTTGAGCGTAAGGTGACGCGGGCAACAAGGGCAACTCAAAGCATAAGGCCGTCGGCCACCTTGGGATCACAGGCGCATCTGTGGGAATTACATACCTGTAGCCCAGGCAGAGGACCGCTATACACAAAGAGCCGTCATTAAACAAAATTCAGAACTAAGAAAGAAAAAAGAAATCAAAAAGAAGAAAATCTCGAATAGTCGTTCACCTGTCTTCAACTTGTAGCAATCAACTGGTTTTATGTCATTATCTCACAAATCTAACGAATTAACTACTATGATATTGTAGGCACACGGGACTTTCTCCAAATACTAATTACGAGGGTAGAGCATCTACTAATAAAGTGTTATGTTTATTACACGATTTTTAAACGTGTCTGCAGCATTATTTTGATTTTATTAAGATGTTTACGAGTTTCGGATGAATCTTTTTTAATTTTTATTCTTTCGGGCTATTGCCACAGAAATAGATACAGGCAAATATTAATTACTAAGGTCCATATTACAGAACGTTACTCAAGACTCAAGCATTACTTAAAACTAGTTTCAGCCAATCAAAAAGCTTCAAACGAGACTTAAGTAAAGCTTGAGTTTTGAGTGACGTTCTGTAATGCGGATCTAAGAATTAAATATTATGATAGGTATATGGTTTTATATCATCATCATCATCATCATCAACCTTTTTTATCGTCCCACTTCTGGGCACAGGTCTCCTCTCATACAGAGAAGGATTGAGCGTAATCACCACGCTTGCTCAATGCGGGTTGGCGATTTTAGACTTATAAAGTCCAGATTTCCTCAAGATGTTTTCCTTCACCTTCAGTCAATGGTGTCCAAGATATACTTAGAAAGTACATATAACTTTAGAAAAGTTACATTGGTACTTGCCTGACCTGGAATCGAACCCGCGAACTCATACTTGAGAGGCTGGTGTTATAACCACTAGGCCACCACGACTACTTTTGTTATGGTTTTATATATTGGTATTTTATATATATATATATATATATATATATATATATATAGCTAAGTTTTTACTGTTTACAGATTCACTTGTCAGTAGTAGTCTTAGTCAAAGCCTATGTTTTTATAAACCTAGCAACCGTCATTCATTCATATTAACCATGTAGTTTGATATTTACCGGGCTTAGAATAGTAGATACCAACCCATATACTCCCGTGGGTGTCGTACGAGGCGACTAAGGGAACTCTCACCAGGGAAGCGGGCAGCAGCGATTCTCCTGTGGAATATCAAATTACTGCGATCCCCATTCCACCTGCCAAGCGTGGGGATTATGGCAATGTGGAAAGCCCTGGGGGAGGCCTTTGTCCAGCAGTGGACCACTATTGGACAACTATCTATTTTTTTTTAATAGTTATAAACTATCGCTTGACCGCAATCCCACCTGATGGTAAGCGCAGTGATGCGATCGTTGATGGTAAAGCGCGCTAGTTTATTAAGAGCCTATTCACTCAGAAAATCTGAAGACCCTCTACGACCAAACTCCCAACACAACAACATTTGGCGCATCGTACCCGGTACATATCGCAACACAACTGCTCAGACCCGTCCTCCGTACGGCTTCACCAGACATCATGCCGGAACACGACAAATCGCTTGGCGGCAAAACTTTGTCTGGTGGGTGGTAACCCTTTCTATAGAATCTGATAAAAATACCTCTCTATCTTCAATCACTGTTGAAGAATCTTCTAAATCCTTTCTCCTATGATCACAATAACCAGTAAACCACCAGTAAACTCCTCATTTCTCTAAAAGCGAAGTCTGTCTTCCAATAATGACCCAGCATGCATGTCACCGGGTTATCACAAGTTTATATAACTATTATTAGAGGCCACATAATCTGCATGCATGTTCAATAAACGGATAATCTTAGCGACGGGCTCGATACAACAAGACCGGCGCGGGCGCAGCGTCGCGACCTAAACTGGTATTAAATAATTGATCCATTAACATATATGCTGGATAAAGATTAAGATGTAGATGTGACAGGAATAATAAAATAGAAATTGTAGGTTTTATCGTTTCCTGGTCGATAAGGGAAGGTAGTTGGAGCAGCGGTGGGCCTGTGCTGTCAGCCGTGACTTACGAGTTGCAGGTCCTAGGTTCGAACCCCGTCAGGCACATTACTTTGCGTAAATTATTATCACTACTGCTCTCATACCGGTGCAGGATAACATCGTGAGGAACTACGAAGACATGTGACATCTACCAATCCGCACTGGGCCACCATGGTAGATTACGGCCCACTCCCTATCACCGAACGGAGGCCATTGGGTGTACCTGGTGTGGCTGATTATGTTTGGGATGGTAATATGTTGGTTGATTAATAGGCGTTTGAAATTGTACCTGGTCATAATTTAAATTGTCGAAGTTGTTGCTTCCGCGATTTAAACAACAGCGGTCATTATGAAATTGTATTTCCTATATTGATTTGTCCGGTACAATGTACACGTACAGAGTACTACAAGAGTAGATAGGTGGTCAGCACTATTACGTTTATGCAGGACAATAACGTTCCAAACTTAGAAAAGCTGCTGACAGGTACAAGTTTCAGTTTGACTAGAACTTGTTTGAACTGCGGTTTAGTAATTATTGCTTAGATTGATTTTTTTACCATACCCGAAGACTTTTCGCCAATATTATCTGCAATCGCCCTTTATTCGCCAAAAATGTAAAATTACTTTAACTCCCACACAATAAAGTTCAGTTGCAACTGCAAAAATTTTTATATGTTTTTCAAAAGTGCTAGTCGAGACTTTGTTTAGAAATTATAGATGGATTAGGTGAAAAGTATTAGGTTAAAATGGAGTATAATACATGATGTAATTTTTTCTTTCTACGAAACCTGAATATGTTTTATTCAGAATAAATAACTGAATCGATTGCAATCACTTTTGGACCGTCTTATATGTTTTCCCAAAAATATTTAGAAAGTGTTGCAGTGTGGTTAACGAGCACACAACACAGCTGAAGGTAGATTACGGCGTTAACCATATTTTTGTCGGAACGACTAAGTAAGATAAAAAGCTCATAACTTTATGATTTTTCATGATATCTTTTTGAAATTTTGTACATAGATTCTTTACTTAAATATACTGGACACGTGTTTCGGGTTTTGCATAAACAAAAAATAACATTGTATATTAGAGTATATCAAGATGTCCAGTGAAAGCGGTCATCATTTTCTCGGTGGTAGGCCATAACATCGGCCGCCGGCAGAAGTTACCACCCACCAGATAAAGCCTTGCCGCCAAGCGATTTGTCGTGTTCTGGCATAATGTCTGGTGAACCCGTACGGAGAACGGGTCTGAGCAGTTGTGTTACTATGTGTGCCGGGTACGATGCGCCTAATGTTGTTGTGTTGGGAGTTTGGTCGTGGAGGGTCTTCAGATCAATCTCCCTTTGGCGCAGCATCGTTGGTCGTGTTGTTGGGTTTAACATTGCATCACCTCGCTCAACTGCCGTCTTCCTTCCTATTCGCTTAGTTTTTTTGAGAGAATAGGCTCTTAATAAACTAGCGCGCTTTACCATCAACGATCAAAACACTGCTTACCATCAGGCGGAATTGCGGTCAAGCGCTAGATTATAATTATTAAAAAAAAATACTTGAACGGGGAATATGGACTGTGTCAGATTATTACATTACATATATTATCCAAAAATCACTATGAGAAAAGGGTACTATAAATATAACTGACAAAATAACTGAAACAATATTCATCATTTCAGCAGATGAAAGACTTTGACTGTTAAACATAGGCCTCCTCCAACATCTCAGACAGATTCATCACTCACATTCTCATACATTATTTATTATCTAGAATATAATGGAAATAAAATTGTTTACCTTAATATTTCCAGAAGCTTTCACACTGCGTGTTTTAATATTTACCCATACCAAAGATCCATTGGGACACCAGTGTCAAACAGAATATGTTTGGCGTTAATGCTGAAATGAACCATTGTGACGCAGTCACTTGCTTTCCGTTTTTATTTTGTTGTTTGTATTTTGTGTTTCAGGAACGGCATCCGAAAATATAACCATTACCATCATCATCAACCTTTTTATAGTCCCACTGCTGGGCACAGGTCTACTCTCATACAGAGAAGGATTGAGCTTAATCACCACGCTTACTCAATGCGGGTTGGCGATTTCAAATTTAAAGTCCAGGTTTCCTCAAGATGTTTTTCTTCACCTTGCAGTCATTCATTGGTATATATTCTAAGTATATCTTGCACAAGATATACTTAAAAAGTACATATAACTTTAGAAAAGTTACATTGGTACTTGCCTGACCTGGAATCGAACCGGTACACTCACACTTGAGTGGCTGGTGTTTTAACCACTAGGCCACAATGCAATAATACAATATTATATCTTAATTCTAAAACAGAAAATACAAGGGCATATCTTTGAAAATTAATTGATCTATGACCACCTTGATAAGGTCTCGACTATGCGATACGTATAATTAATTATTCGTTAGCATCATATGAGGTGCTGCAATAGGACAGGGTTATATGTATATTGATATTATAAATAGGACCTCTAATGCAAATAGAACCAATAATTAATTAAAAAATTCATTAAACGATTTAAGACATCTGTGAAAATGATTTTAAAAGCTTGAAAAACGATAACCTAAGTTTTTTAAGCTTTTAAAATCATTGCCTTTAATAGGTTTTTCCTGCCCAGATCGGGCAGAGCACCACCGTGTCCTCGAGGCTGCGATCTCTCGCGTCCGATCCTGGTCCAGGCCATGGTCAGGAGCAAGAGTGCATGGCAGGCCGTCACCTCCTTCTGCGAAACAATGATGCTAGCAAAGGAGGCAGAGCGCGTGAGGGAGCGGGAATCCCAGCGCCCTCACGCCTCTGCCGCCGCAGTAGATGCCCTGTTCGAGAGATAACATTGAACTCCCGGCCTCCGTAGGCGAGGGCTTGTGGGCAGCTCGCCGCCCGGTATGGACTAGGGCCTCGTCGACAGCATGTTGGGATTCACGCGCGCCTCAAAGAGATGTCAGCACATCGTGACAGGGTCCACGAAGATCGATGCCACCTGGGTCAGGGTTGCGGGTTAGTTAAAAATTAACGAGTGGGTTTTAGCCAGGAAAAGTCTGACACGCCCTTCCGCTCCGCTCAGAGTGGAAGGGCGTGCGAGTCCATTTGATGATTTCCCATAGCAAACACAAAAAGAAACATGTCATTCGTTTATCTTGACAGTCGTTACAGGTAGCCAGAAGCCTCAAACGATTAATACTCTATCTTACCATGTGGCATGGTCGTGCCCAGTAACTGGATTGTACAGGTCTGAAAAGCAGTCGCACCATGTAAAATAGTACTGATATTCAACTGCATCGGGTTAGTCTGAAATCAATATATAATAGTCTGATTGTCCTTTATAGCATAACTCAGCCCTATTGATAAGTTTTAATTGATTTCACTATGATACTATAATGATACAATTGATTTCACTATGATACTGTAATGATACTAAGCTGATATTGATTATCTATATGATGCAATCGGACCTCATCAAACAATCGGATTTGTGTGCGATTCTCTGTTTATATAGAAATAAGTAAATATAATAATTCAAATAAACCAATTACAGGTACTTTTCAACATTGTCAAAGGGCCGGTCAGTCAGTAAGATGTAGTTTTTATTACCACTTATTTTAACAGAGTCGCTAGATAGGTTATCTCTATAAATGGTAATGCGGTTATTGCAAGTAAAAGTATTCAATTATATTTTACTAAAAAAGGACAATTCAACTTTTTTCACCAAAATTGGTGAAATTTTACCAAATTTCACTATTATTTAGCGCGGGCCAATCTTATCAATAATACAACACAAATAATTGAATGATATTGTAACCAAATAATTACAATTTACCTTTATATTGTTAAATACTAAAAAGAGAAAGATAACAAGTAGAATGTTAATTGTTATTAATTGTGTATATATTAAATACGTTGTTTCAAATAACGTGATAACTTAATCGTTACACTGTAAAGCGTTATGGACACTCCTAGCCCTAGTAACTTGATCGTTAACACTATCCTTATAATTTTGACATACCTACATTAGAATCCAGAATACAAGTGTAAAATTAATTCCCATTCCCACATCACGTCAGATTTACACTTTTTAAAGCCGACATCTTGACTATTTACCGCTGCTACCGCCACATAAATTAGTGGGCCATAAAATATTAATCCATATTAACGAGCCTGACCATATTTAACTGGTTGTCTGATGTTAGAACTGGCCAATCAGGTATTGTAGACGAGACATTGTTGACGCCATTCACTTATAGGACATATCGATTGGTTGGTGTAACGGATGCTGCGGTGGAAGGATGGTGCTGATTAATATTCGCGATGGCTGGTTCATGTTTATTCGTATGAGGTAAATGCGTCACACTGATAGAGGTGACTTAGTTTGCTCGCTCTATGATGACTTTTAGTATTAGTAAGACAAAAAGAGTTCTGTTTACCGTTTGGAGACTATTATATCTTTCTTTCCTTATTCCTTCTATTTTCTTCTAGTTTAGTAGATGTCACAGCTACTGTTACTTGATATAGATTTTTTTGATGAGTGAAACATTTTTATTTCTAAAACTTAGGGATATGGTAGTTATCGCCTAAGAAATTTCATTATAGGCGTGTTATTCCAATGATTTCGGGCCATCGTTTTTTCCCTTTTATTTCGTGCATTAAGAGGCCTTTTAGGCTTTTACCGAAATCAATTTTTTATCATCAAATTACAGTGTGAGATCCAAAATCAGCATCACGGTGAGAATTGATGGTATCTTCTCAATTGAAGCTTATAACACACTTGATAAACAACTGACAAGCCATACTTTTCTCTCATTCCCAGATTTTAATAGCAATATGTTATATACGTGTTACTTATTGAGTTATTAGCATATTACTCGGTTATTAGTGCCTTATCACGATCAAGTGGAGAAAGTAAGAATTATGGTGTTTCCATGGGAGGTTATGGGAGTTTGTCACGGAAATCGTCGGTATATTAAGTTGCAAATGTATTTGGAACACTGTTGAAGGCTCCAGGCCTTGTGGGCACTGGAATAAAGTTCCAATGTTGATCATACAATATATTATTTTTTGACGTTTATTAACAATTTATTTCTGCCGACGCAGAAGATGTATTTTATTCCTGTCAATATTGAAATCCATTGTAGATCGGAAAAAGAGGCTCTCAGATAATATAATTAAAATCAATGCTTTGGAACATACACGCATGGAACAAATATTTGTATGACCCATAAAAATATGTAATTAATATATACGGATAAATCACACAGATTGAGGTAGCCGCAAAGTAAGTTCGAGACTTGTGTTATGGGATACTAACTCAACGATACTATATTTATAATAGATAAACATCCAAGACCCAAACCAATCAGGAAAAGATCGTTATCCATCATGACCTGGCCGGGGATCGATCCCGGGGCCTCCACGTCGCAGGCAGGCGTGTTGATCGCTGCGCCACGGAGAACCTACCTTTATGGAAAACTACCTTTATGGAACGGACGACTAGAATCAATTCTATTTCATTGGAAATTGATGTTCAAAAGTGCCTTTTTTATCTATTTGAATTAAATGTTACGATGTAAACAAATCAAATCATGTTTAGTATTATTAAACTTTTCAGTAACCGACATAATACACGATCCAATCATAACAGCAATATCCGACAGATCGATTGTTAAATCGATGCATCGATACTGTTTGTTGAAACATCGCAATAGTAAGAATAATCGGTTTGTTTTAAAACAATTGCTTGTTTACAATCTCGAGACTGGTGACGTATTTGGAATGTCTTAACAGTGTTTCATATTTCGCTCTGACTCCATTCTTCCATAATTGTGTTATATAGCACAGCAGATCACTTTTTCGTACATAAAATGACATATGTTATTCATAACTGTATACAGGCTTCAGTACATCAAGCTACCCGTCAAATTTCTCTAATCTATTTTTAACTTTACAACTTTCGTTCAAGGATGATTGAGAAAATTTGACAATTTTAGGCAGCTTCGTCTGTTGGCTTCAGTAACAAACAGCTTCAAGTGTTGCGTTCAAAGAAAGATTATTCCAGAATGAAATCACATAATTATCATTGTATTGAATCGATTTTTAACTTTACAACTTTGGTTCAAGGTTGATTAAGAAAATTTGACAATTTTAGGCAGCTTCGTCTGCTGGCTTCTGTACCAAACAGCTTCAAGTGTTGCGTTCAAAGAAAGATTATTCCAGAATGAAATCACATAATTGTCATTGTATTGAAGCTTCGGTCTAAATCTTTCTACAAAAATCTTATGAGTAATGGGCAAATTATACTAAAGTCTGGTTTGAATACAAAAAAAAAAAAATCAAATGGGGTCAAGTAACAGAATCATGTTTTGGAAACTTATAGAGAGATTATAAAAGTGAAAAATCGAATATTTCAATATACAATGGCATATCTCATTCATGTGAAATATGCGAGGAACACGAGATTACATTTGTTGTATACGGTTTTAATGAAGCGTGAATAGTATATTCAGTTAGGAACACAATGACTTCTAAGGAACATAAAGAAGGAATCGAAGTCAAAGCCCTTCTCTCTAAGGGTTTTGAATTGTCAGAGTATTGAATATGTTTAATTTATTATTGAATTCAAATAGCCTAGTTGAACTTCCGTCAGACATACTAATGTACATAACTAAAATTTAGTTTAATTTAGCTCAAGTCATTATTGTTATTTAATAATAATATTGACGAGCCTGAACTAAAATTATAATAATGAAGTTCAATGAAACTTTGTTTATGTAACGCAAATTTATATTAAAAGAAGGAAATATAGGAAGTACACATAGTGTATAATTTGTAGTACATGTTCTTTTCACAAAGTGCAGTTAAAATATTTTCCTTACATTCTCGCACCGGTGAGGTAACATGAGTTGGTGTTTTTGCCCTTTGCATTTCTCATTAGGTCTCTCATTGAGAAATCCTCCATCTCGTTCTTTTAAACAACCAATGAAAGGGACTACAAATTTTCCCAGCTACTTGACGAGTTCAGCGTAAATAAAATTAAAAAGAGTGAAGTAAAAGCAAATTGGCAAAACGTTTCTTGTTCAAATTTGTAAGGATTTGCCAAAGTGTTTTATAACCTGGCAGTCATTGTTTCGATTTTTAATGAATTTGGTATTGTTTTAAGCGAACTGACCGCAGCAGACCACAAACTTTATTCGGGAACAGGAAAAAATAATAATGAGTTGGTAGTTCATAAACATACGAACAATGGAGTCCACAAAAATTAAAAAGAGGAATATACAGAAACCCTTTTTTTCAAATGATGTAGCAGATTATGATTAAGATGATGATTCAACTGGAACTCAAAAAAGAAACAATTTATACGTTCGCAAGCGATAAATTTCAAATATAAGATAATGGACAAATTTACGTTCACGAATATTTAATGAGAAAGATGAATGCTCATAACTGATGCCAAGAACTCAGTGATGCATTTGATGAATTGATATACATTGCAGTAGAAGCCGGCCCTTGCACAAAATAAATTAGTGTACGCTAATATTTGTTATTGAAATAATAACATGTGTCGTTTTTCTTGAGACTGTATATATTTTATGGATGGTACGGAGACGAATTTTGGTTTCTGTCGACAGAATGTATCACATTTATACTACCTATCTTTGTCTTTTAAATTTTATTGTTATATCCATTATAATCTCTATATTTCATCAATTTTGCTAGATAACTAATTCTCCTTTATCTCCAAATACAATTTATAACATCGATCGTTTTTCACTTTATCACCTGAAGCCGTTATGTATCATATTTCTACATTATTTCTCCTAAGACTACATAAACTACAATCAAGATCACTAATGAGATAACAGTCGGTAATCCAACTAAGTGTATAAATTATGATATTCTATTTAAATGTGTATATTTCTTTAGTAAATAACTTATCATGTGGTTACTGATTTGTGGTTGATCATCACGCGATGGTTGACTGACAAATAATTTAATATGTGTACGTAATTTAGCCTTTTAAAATCTGTTTCCTGTTCTATGACATTCTCATGTCTGCCGGGTGTTCGCACAGTTGGTTTTAACGCTTTTCTTGTTTTAAGAGTTTACTAAATACTTTCCGGGGCAGTAATTTTCTTTAAAATATAGCTGTATCTTATAAGATTATACGAGCAATCTCTAGTGTAATAAAATAATCGTTTTTTCCCAGATAGTAAACATTAGAAGTTATATTAATTTTAACTTGAGTGTTTAATAGACTAGCCCTTTTATTTTGTTGTCGTTATTTGATATTCCCATAACTCTCTAGAGTTATGCGATATATGATTTATTTTCAATTATAACTTGTTTCTGTTAACATGTTTGTTTTTTCTGTTGTCATATAATATAATTCGAGAAATTTTACGATTATTACTGTAACACACCCTTTCGTGAATAACGACGCACGTCCCATTATATTAGCTTTAAATGTGGATTTGGTTGGATGATTGGTTTGTGTTAAAAAAACATTACTCATATTTAACAATGAAACTTAAGATACATACACAAATATGTTGCAACTTTTAAACTATGCATTTCTAGATCATATATGCGATGACTTATATTATTATTTTTACTTATAGAATATAATAGTAGAGTTATGGGATAACAAAAACTACGTTGTAGGAATAACTAAAAATTAAACGTTTTCCTGTTTTTTTTTCTGCATTTTTGTAAGGATTGTTTACACAACTGCTCTATGCTACACAAGTGTTTTGAATTGTGCATTAAATGCTTATTAATTTAATAACAACAGTGGAGTCACTAAATCATTACAAAAGCGGCTGTCCTATTTCAGTAGGGGACCACACGGTAAACTTTGCTGTTCCATAAAATAAATCATTAGCTGCTAAGTACAGAACTAGTTTGAGCGTAGACTTAACCACGAAACAACAATAATTGTGACCTACATCGACCATGAAATTAGTTTGTTGGTGGTCACACGCAACGATATGGAGGTTAGTAATGGCTATTTCATTTCAGGAAATATTTAGGAGGGTTGATCGAATTTGAATGATGAAATAGGTGCGCCTCTAGGTTTCACCTGCATATGTTTGGATTCCTTTGAAATATCGATATAAAAAGGATCCTAGACATTTGTCGATCTTGCTCTCCCGATATTTTTAAAACCCGTATTAAATTCGTAACGGATATCCAATATCACACTTACCAGTAAACAATATATAATCAGAATGGAGAATTTGAAATAAATTCGAATATTAAATAAAAAACTACACATCTTAGTGCGGGGAAACCCGTCCTATTGCCAAACACAGATACATGTTGATTTGTTGGCACAGTTTCAGTGTCGGTGGTCTTCGACCGTTTCGCGATGCGACGCTTTACGAGCTCATTATAGCGTCTGAGAGCCGTCGCCACGTCCAGTCTCGCACTTACTATATTACTCTATGACATGCTATATAGCTGTGTCTACATAATAGACGTAATTTAATTATTGACTTTTTTTAGTTTCTGAGCTGGATTTTTGATATTGCGCGAAAAATAAGTAAAAAGGCGTTTGAAAGATATGATTTGCGTTGCTATGCTGTGAATACTAAATTCACTCTTGAATTTCCGCATTTTCCCTACCAGTCTTTTAATGAGATGCTTTAATGTGCAATAATTTATATCGACCATGACTTTGACGTTGATTTATTCGAAATGAAGTTACTCTGAAAAAATTTTTTTTAAGAAAGACAAAGAGCTTTAGAACCTTATTATGTGATATATTAGACTCTAATTAAAGGGACAGCTTGGATATTGACAAAGAATCCTTTATTCCCTGCGTCCAATTAATAGGCGTGAAAAGATTAACATCATTGAAGATGCACACAGCATGTTACATAATATTCTTTTATTTCTTTTTAGTGATATATGACAATCATATTGGTCAACAAAATGTTTGTCTCCGCGAAAATAACAAAATCAAAGCGATGCCATATAGTAACCTGCATTCTATCAGTAGTAATGGATTTAATTTTAATAGTTCAACAACATTCATTGCGTTATTTACGTTGTTGAACAGACATATTTTAGAACATATTTAGCAATGGATTAGCAATAAGCTTCGAAATGATTCCAACTGATAGTAATAGTATATTATTAGTAGGTATACATAACATGTACAAGGTCATCAGATATCATTGTTTAATTAACAATAGCCTCTGAAGTTACAATTCTAAGAAATCCAACATAAAGATTAAAATTAATGTTATTAGACACCTCTGAATTACAACTAGTAACAATAAATTTATCATCAAATTATATTTTGAATTTTTAAACTTTCACCGCCTCTGCAGTCTACAGTTTTTTTTTTTGTTCACAGAGCATCTGGAGGACTTTCCAGTGATAAATTAGGCATTTCATAATTTTTATACGTATCATCAATTATGTCATGTTCTGACAAAAAAAACAAAATATACGTGTTAAAATATACAGTTGTCTTACATATGAGAGAGCTATAGAAGATTTTTCACGTGAAATAAAATTTAATGGGTCGTTGGTGGTGCCATTTCACGCTCAAGTAACCACAGTCGATTCATTAGTTTATATGTCTGGTTCCATTATAAAGACAGTGTTTTTGACTTTTTCATATTGACACACATTCACATTTCATATTGAATAGAACAAGAATACTCCCTATACATTTAGTAGTAACCACTGAAGGTAGTAATCGGCATATTTCAAAATCAGCCTCTTGCTCTATTTTGCTCTTTGTAGCCATAAATTATTAATCATAAATAATTTTAAGTGCTTTGATATAATTTTATACTGTAATTGATATACTGAATGATAAACTGTAATGTAACGATTTGCAGGTTAATCAATAAAATTATCCTTAGTAGAAGTCACTTCACACAGACATTTACTTTTCATTATAAAAGTACATAAGTCAAGGATAACCAGACTTCCTTATTTGCGACTCCATATTAAGGAATAATATACTTTCATGTCTTGATTCACTTTGATCCGAGATGTCAAACAAACGAATATATTATGATACGGAAATATCTCCGTCGCTACCGACGCTGTGGTATTTTTCGCGTACGATACGATTTGGCAGACTTTAACATCAATATGTTACTTTCCATTTCACCTCTGTCTGGCTGCATGATGCAAATGTACAAAATAATGCCCTGACGAAATATTTTTTTTTTGCTCTAAGAGTCACGCTATCTCAGAGTGACGTTATGGTTCGAGTAGACAAAACAAAATAAAAATACTGATTTATTTAATTTTTTTGTGTGGATTTAAAAACACAGTGCTGAAATCTTTTATGTATGCAAGATGTTGGAACTGCGCTTTACACTTTATCTTATGAAACAATACTAGCCCTAAAATTATCCCTTGTAACACAACTTATTAATTTCAAAATACGAATGTATTTATAATTGAGAAAATTTCCTTATTCAATTATAGTAGTATCTTTATCTAAGAAATCGTAAAGCAATTTCAATAAAAGTTATCTACAGATTAAAATATTCATTAAAAATATAACTTGACTTTGTCGGAAGCATTTCAAAATACCTCATGTGAATTATGATTGCCATTATCTTATTGGTATTTTAATCGTAATTTTATTGGTATTTTATAGTAAAAACTTCCTGTTGTTTATTAACTCGACTGTATCGGAACAAAAGCTATTTCTGAAGTCAGACGACGGCGCTTACCAAAATAATAAACAGGCATAAATCGTCTTCCACAACGAGAGTAAATGCCGTCTTTACTGACTAATTGATATAAACTGCACGCGAAAAATGTTTTCAAACTACATAAATAATACAGAACATTTTCGCTTTAATAAATAAAATAATATATTCTTCAGATCCAAAAGAACTGCGGATCATTTTGACGTATTGTCAGCGTAATTAGGAGTTATGGGCGTTTAATGCTGGGTACTCACTGGAAGAAAGTATCTGATGTCAAAGATATGTTTAAAAAATATGTGTCTTTTGTATGGTTGGATGGCTATATCGAATTCATAATTTTTCATGTAAGTTATTTCATTATGAGACAGGAAACGAATACTTATATAGTGATGTCCTTGGTAGACAAGGAAACCGAAATATAGGATATCGAAAGATAAGAAAGGATAGCCTTCATTTGAACAAAATCAACGTTCGTCTTGTTGATCCGCCATTTGGTTGGCAATGCTTTTCCTCAGTCTGTGCCCAACCTAATACGCAAACCTGAAGGTGTAGTAATAAAGTAGGTTTATGACAAAACTTTTGATGCAGTTAAAAATGTTTAAACATTCCTTGTTTTGATATATGATTGAAAAATAAGTCAAGTGCTGCAGGCATTTATATTTTCAGTTAAATTAATTCGAATATATCATATTTTATGATGATACCTATTATTTTGAAACATGCTAACATTCTGAAATTGTTTGGCGCTTTTTTTTTAAACTCGCCTATTATTCAAATATATATTATAATAAAATTCGATTATCTAACATTCTACAAATGATCTCCAATTTATATTCCACGAAAATGAAATGTTAATTTGCAGTTATACTACGATTGCACTGCAAATTACCAATTAACCTTTGTCGTGCTAATAAATATTAATAACAGGATTTTAATCATTAATTCTAGTACAGAGATATCATTTACTAGCCCAGCAAGTAAGTATGGCAATCATTTGTATTTTGTTGCGTGCGGACATATCACATAGAATGGATTCATGCATGATATGCCATGTTCGATGCATATAATTATGTAGCTACTAGGTATTTAATTGAATATTTTATTTTGTATAACGAGAGACGCCATCCGTTTCAATAAAGAGATAAGTATTTTCTACAGGATTCGTTTTTTATTGTTGTGCCAAATTTTTACCACGCTTTCTGATTAAATGCCAATACTTAGAAGGCCAAAAACAATGCGGAAGACCAACTTGCTCTTCATCATCATCACCATCAACCTTTTTATTGTCCCACTGCTGGGCACAGGTCTTCTCTCATACAGAGAAGGATTGAGCATAATAACCACCTTGCTCAATGTGGGTTGGTGATTTCAGACTTAAAGTCCAGGTTTCCTCAAGTTGTTTTCCTTCACCTTTCAATTAGTCATTGGTGTCTAAGATATACTTAGAAAGTGCATACAACTAAAAAAAGTTACATTGGTAGGTGCCTGACCTGGAATTGGACCGGACACTTATACTTGAGAGGCTGGTGTTTTAACCACTAGGCCACCACGTCTGTTCTTAACTTGCCCTTACTTATTATAAATATTCCTTAAAGTAAAGAGGTAGCAATCTTCATCCTCAGATATATCTTGCGACCACTCACGGCTTCACAGCAAGACGATCCATTTGCCTTTTTTCTCATGTTTAATTTTATTTTGCATTTGTCACCGCCACCACCACTAATGAGTGTGTTAATTAAATTGTAGTAATTCATTAGCCTTTTAATGACTTGCTTTGTCTGGCGAAGGGAATCTTAATTAGATTACTTAATTACGTTGGTATTTTAAACAGATGCGTGAATGTGTCTTCATAGAGTTAGGATGTTAGGTTTTTTCTGCGTGTAAATCCGCTGGTTACTGTTCAGCGTTGGATGTCTGTCGGTGGAAATGATGACGATGATGATGAGGGTATTAACTAGGAAACCGATTGGCTGTTTAATATTTGTAGAATTTTAGATTGCGTTCAACAAATGATTGAAGTATGTAATATGAGTTCGTTTATTATTTTTGACAGGTTTGTATAACAAATTCATGTTTCCCTTAGTAACAGAAAGTTTAATTTATCGTATTTGAATTATGTTTCATATACTCTTTTAAAATAAGAATTGAATGTCACAATAATGTAGGAAAACTAATTTGGATAGAAATGATATAACACTAAAGAAACTTTTACTAAAAATGTCTTCACATAGTTGTCCCCATCATTTCCTAATAATCAGCCTATAATATTCCCACTATTGGGCCATTCTTTGGTGAGAGGGAGTGGGCCGTAATCTACCACGCTGGCCCAGTGCGGGTTGGTAGATGGCACATGTCTTCGAAGCTTTTGGCTCTAGGATATGCCGGTTTACTCACGATATTTCCCTTCACCGTTTTGAGGACAGCCTCCGTGGCTTAGCGGTAGCGAACGCGGTCGTTGCGCAAGGAGGCGCGGGTTCGATCCCCGCGCAGTGCAAATATTTGTATGCATGACTATGAATATTTGCACTGGTCTGATCGGGCCCCGGAAAGCACGTTAAGCCGTTGGTCCCGGTTGCCATACGAACATCTAGTGACAGTCGTTACGGGTTATTGGAGCCCTCAAAAGTCCTACAATTGGTCTAACTGCAATGCTCCGATATCGCCTTCGGGTTGTGGAGGTCAGACGGCAGTCGCTTCACGGAAAATATCGAAGTTTAGCCAAAATGAGCAGTTAGACTGGTAAAGCGGACCCTAGACTCCAAAGCTGAAAAGCTTCGGATACGACTGGGATTAACGCTGAGATGAAGAAGACCGTTTTGAGAGCAGTGGTGATGAAATGATTTTGTAAATGTAAACATGTAAAGCGCCACAATGCAAAGCGCCTGACGGGGTACCACTAGGTCCCTTCTGCTCTCAGACATATTTCGTGAATCTTTTTCAAATAAAACTTCAATATTATAATAATGTAAGATAGGTAATTTGAAAATGGTATACCACTAGATAAACATTTACGCACATAGTTGGCCTTTGCTTGTATTATTTTTATCCTGTTTTCAATCTTCCAATCTGGGCTTAGTATGTATTAGTATGTTTTATGCCACGTGGACACCCACAATACTGTAGTAATACCGATGACGTAAGAATTTGCATAGTTTACGCTACGTCCTGGCATAATATTTGTACCGTTGAAGAATACTGGTTTGCCTTCGCGTAAGTAACTCTGCAAACGTCAATATATTACGTGCTATATTTGTAGTTAATTGCTATTTGTCAGTTTGGTTTCTCACGGCCTTATAATTAATGATAAAGAAGAAATATTGGCAAAAATGTGGTTGGTGCATTTTCCTTAATAATATTTCAAAGACATCTGAAAATCATGAATGTCAGAAAATCATATGCAGATGAAGATATTTTGGATTCTTTGTATTGCGAGTTTTGTAACTAACAGTAAATTAACTATTGGGAGAACCTTGGGGGAGGCCTATGTCCAGCAGTGGACGTCTTTCGGCTGAAATGATGATGATGATGATATTCGTTGTTGTAGATATATTATAAAGCAATATTCCTGAAAACCTTAGTTAGGTCATTTTGCAAGAAACTGATACATCACATTGCAAGTCATTGTAAAGTACCCAATCCGATAATACGGGCATCACAATATCGCGCTGAAATTAACATTTATCATAATGTTAATTACATTTAATCCTATTAACAAGATTCCTGTATAATTAATTTCTATACTGAATGCTTTGTTAAGTGGTTGATTACAACTTACAAATGGTTATATACAATAACTGGTGTTACTTGCAAACTTAATGCTTAATTTTCTTATTGACGCCTCGATAATTATTTTAGTAAGTGTGTTGCAAATTTTATTGAGTTCTATTACCATATTAATGATACCTTCAATATCTTAAGTATGTTTGTTCACCTTTGCTTATTCATCGGAAAATATTCCTTAGAGAGGTCCTAAGAGCCTGCTGTACTTATCGCATTTGATTTAGTTGAAATGTTGAGAATGCTCTTTTGTTACTGCTAGGCAAAGGCTTGCCTGACTCTCTTTTTTCCTTCATGTTCTATCTAGATGCTATTATTATTGATCTTATTCAATTACTTATTATATTAGGCACTCGAAGCATGAATACTGGTGTAAATTATTATCTTTTTCAAGTGACTTATACAAGTATTAACGTCCTTTCGAATTATCAAATGAGGGCGTTCTCAATGTTCTTGTTGCAAACTTGATGCATAAAGGAAATCCTATTACATGCAACAAATTAACATTCATAGCTTGTTCACTATTAACATTATTGCAAAATTATCGTACAACTGTAAAATTTGCATAAGTCAACCAAATCAGATCGTTTATAGATTGTAAGCACCGTCACTTGGTGCATAATTTGATAATCGAACAGCTTCGTGAATGTCAAATGATGTGATCTCCGCAATTGGTTGGTTAAGACCTAATTTTGAATTAGCATCCGATTCCTGCAAGGGCAAGTGATTTTTTGTCAGGATTGTCAGTTCCAGTGCTGTATTCGGAGTTTTCAATGGTTCTACTTGAATAATAGTAGTTTAACCATCTGTAATATTTTGTTTATTAAACATTTGTAATATTTTAATGTCGTCACTAATAAATTTAGAGGACTAAATTAACTATGTCAATAATATCCATTATGATTGCTTTTAATTTTTAAACAGTATTTTTCTTACATATGGATGCACAGAATTAGTATTCGTTATCATTAGCTTTTTGCAGTCCACTATTGGATATAGGCCTCTCCTGAATCTCGTGCAGTACGCCTTTCCACTTGATTTTTGATAACTCTCATTCAGCTACTACAAGTCTGCCTGCGAAGATAGTCCTTTTACCTAGCTTGGAGGTGTACCACCTTATGCTTACCGATTAGCGGTGTCGGAATTAACTACACTAATACAGTCCTCTTCGCATTTATTTTTGAAATCTATTGGCTAAAACTTGATTTTCTCTCTCACCTAAATTCGCTGCTTGTGTCCCTATAACTCTCACTGGTTTACGCTGCTAGGAACTTAATGATATTTGTTTTGTTTTCTCATCCTGTTAGAAACATAAGCTAATATCATTCCAAAGCATTATTAACAAAGATTTTATTCAAATAATCAAAGTGTCTAATAAATCATGTTTCTTGATAACGGTACATTAAAGGCTGTCAACAGTGGGTTCTGTTCCATTACAAAACATGTTCGAATCCGTGTGGTGACATTGTCTCGACGGTAATTGGTAGCAGTCGCTTTTGTTATATTTATGAGCCCCATAATTGGTAACTATTGGCAATACTTCTGATTTCGTTGGCTACGTTTTGAAAGTATCCCGAGAATTTATTAATAAGTGCCAATTTAAACAACACCTCTTTCTCTAAGTTGGACCTACATAGTTGAACTGTTTGTCCCAGGTATATATACTCGTCAACAACTTCGAGTGCAGAGCAACCAACTAGAATTGAAGTGGGTGCGACATGAGAGTTCGACATGATCTTCGTCTTATCTATGTTCATCTTTAGACCTACTTGGTGGGAAGCTCTGCCATTGAGCATTTTGCCCAAGTCATCCATGGTCTCAGCCATGACCACGATATCATCTGCAAAACGGAGATTAGAGATGTACTCGCCATCGATGTTGATGCCAAGTCCTTTCCAGTCCAGGAGCTTGAAGACATCTTCCAACGCAGCAGTGAACAATTTAGGAGATATGATGTCTCCTTGTCTCACTCCACGCTGGAGTTGGATCGGTTTCGAATCCTTATCCTGGAGATGACCGACATGGTGGCGTTTTTGTACAAACACTTTATCACCTCAATGTCGTGGGTCCCTATTAACATTGTCGGATGTGAAAATCGACTACTTTACAGGAGAGCGCGGCAAAGTTTGAATTGTTGATATTTTTTTTATTATACGAACTGGGTTAACAGAAACTATCCGAATTGTAATACAAGTTTAAAAGTTTATTTGTATGGAAATAAATTACTATTATTGGTTTTCTAAGTATGTTAAAAGTCACAAAAGACTTTTTTAACCGTATCAAATAAAGTGTATTTTGTCGGATCTGCCACATACGACAATGTTACATGTACAAATAAATTGACTATTTGTTGGAAGTGCCACATACGACATTGTTATGTGTATAAAATTATTGATTATTTGTTGGAAGTGGCACATACGTAACTGTTAATTGAAAATCCTAGACCAATGTCTGTCGTATCTAAATAAAAATTATAAATAAAACAATTTTTAAATATCTTTGTAACTAGATATTTATTGCAAAATTCAATAGCAATCAAAACAAAACTCTAGGACCATAAAAAAACAACTTCAATTTTATACGAGCTTATAAAAACCGAAAAGCTTATAAAATTAATATCAGAAAAAAAAAAACTCCAGAAGTATAATTCAAAATAAAACAACCTGACTTCCCAATACACAGCCTTAAAAGGATCAAAAGGCTTTTATAAGTAACTAGCGGCCCCCAGAGACTTCGTTCGCGTGGAGTTAGTTATGCTCCGCTTCTATTGGTCGCAGCGTGATGTTATATAGCCTAAAGCTTTCCTGGATTAATGGGCTATCCAACTCAAAAAGAATTTTTCAAATCAGACCAATAGTTCCTGAGATTAGCGCGTTCAAACAAACTCTTCTGCTTTATATATTAGTGTAGATTAATAAAAACCGTGAAAAGGATAAAAATAAAAATCGTGTGACTTAGTACACATCCGAAACAAAAAATTTATAAAATTCTTCACCTACATTATTTTTGCCCAAAAACACCTTATTCTTAACATAAAGCATAAAGAATAAAATCGGCATAACTTACATGACACTCTTAGATCCAGTGAAAAGTTTATAAAATTACTCTATTTTAAAATCTCTTATTTAAAATAAATAATCAGTCTTAACAAGTATGATTATTTTAATAATAGCACATTATTATCACATTTTAGGTTTTATTATTATAACATAGGAACAAAATAAGAATCAGTCTTAAGAGTTATACTTTAATTAATCTTCCTCATCATTGTTTTCATGTGACTTGCGAGTATTTTGATCAAATTTTAAGTTTTGTTAATAACTGTGATATTTCTCCGGAGTTATTCCACTTTGACACATGTTAATTAAATCATGATATTTTTCACGACTGATAAAAATATCCCCATTATAAGCTTGCTTGATTAGAAATTCTAATCAGGATAGCCTTTCAGTGTTTCGGTTATAGTTTTCGGGCCATCTTCAAAATTATACTTTTATTCAATCCTATCATAGTGCTGTGCATGTACATGCCACCTCTCTTAAACGAGTCCACTGAATTTTCTCATTGTCACTGTTTATTGACCAATTATTTTTTGGTAGCAGTGATTTAAAGTCAAATATGTCAGAGGTTGTCATCTCTTTCACTATATATGGGTTTAGCCCAGCGAACCAGACAGAACCATTCTTCTGGCACATAAATCAGCCTGCGATCACTTGCACCTTCAATAGTTGAATGGACACTATCACCCTCTTTCTGGGCGTGACCTTTCTCCATAAAACGATGGGTAATTGTGACTCCAAATTCTTTCGCGGCTATAAGGTAAAGAGCAAAAACAATGCGATTCAGGTTTTGCCCCGCACAATTATCTGACCAGAACCAAAATGTTTTTACTCCATTTTGTAAAACTTTTTGTTTCATAAACTGATAGAGACAACTAGACATTTCGTATGCGCCACGTTTTGCTGAAGGTAAGATAGGTAAGTTTCCATATAAGTCGTCGTTGGTCCAGTTTGGTGGCGGTGGTGCCACGTTTTCTGAAACTGTGAACTCAGTTTGAGAATACGTTATATTGCGGCGTCATTGTTATTTTCATGAGAAGATGGGGACGTTATTGGTGTTTTCGATATTTTTTCGTGGTTAACAGCAACATTACTTTCAGTAGGAATTTCAAAATAAGCAGATGGTTCAGATGGTTGGTGGTGAGAAACAGTGGGTTCATTATTTTCTCTTTCTGGAACTGCATCTTCATTGAAAACGTCATCAAGCATTTCATTCAACTTAATGAACTCATTTTGGAAACCACTTGGTAATGGAGATTCTCTATTAACTGAAAAAAAGTTAGATACTAATATATTTTTATGCACCTTGTCTCGCGAAAATTATATTAATCAGTAGAGCTAAACCAGTTTAAATGACACAAACGTGACAAAATGCATTTTTATAAAGACTATTTATAAAACCAACATTAAAATGAATAAAACATTGTTAGATATCACACATATTCTACAAAACGTTTTAAAATAAATACAGTTAACAAAGTTGAAAGTAACACATCCGACAAATAGAACGTAAATTAAAACTACTAAAAAAGTCGGATCTGGTACTACCTACATACTTTATCTCACAAAAAACGATTAACAATGTTGGATGTGACACTACCGACATATTTTACTTCATAAAAGACAGTTAACAATGTCCGTTATGTCACTTCCTACAATTTTAACTGAACTAATTGCGTACTTACTTTAAATATAAAAGTAAGTATTAAATAGTTTGTTTTTTAATAGTCAGTATTATGTTCGAAAAGCTGTGTTAGTAATAAAATATTAATAAATTTTTAAGTACCTGTTTTTTCATCTTCATCTGCATTACTCAAAATATTTAACCCCATACTCTTGTTTTTATCTGCATAATATTGTTCAGATTGTTTAGTGGCTAGTTTTATTAAGCGGGCGGACCTTGTAGACGTTATGGTTGTTATAAAGAACAAAGGTAAAATAAAAAATATCTTTGGCCTGCAATCTCATACAATGTGCGACACGACACCTGTAACATGGTCCGTACTGCCACAACCGCACGCGCCGCCGCCCCTCGTGCCCCGCAAACATTGTCGCGAGTTGACATCAGTCATTGTTAACTGGCGGTTATGACAATATCCGACAATGTTAACGTGGTTATTTTGAAAATTACTTATATTTTTCTTTTTTTCGTTTTACCTACTAAAAGAAGGGACATTTTAAGAGTGATTAATGAAATAAAAAAGAAATGGCAAAAATGCACATACGACAATGTTAATAGGGACCCACGATGTATCGAAGGTCAATTTGGCACCGCTGGAGAGACTGTAGCACCGCCCAAGTCCTTCCCGTCCATAGTCTCATAGTCCACAAACGCCAAGCATAGTGTTTGTTATACTCCTCGGACTTCTCTATAACTTGCCACAGCGTATGTATGTGGTCTATGGTGGTAAAGCCTTTTTGGAAGCCTGCTTGTTCGGGAGGCTGGAAGTCGTCGAACCTGCGAGCGAGACGATTCATGATGACCCTAGAAAACAGCTTATAGACATGGCTCAGGAGAGATATCGGTCTGTAGATTTTCAGGAGGATATTGTCACCTTTTTTGAAAAACAAAACCACCACACTCCTGTGCCACACCTTAGGCGTTTCGCCTTTAAGAATGACGGAATTAAATACTTACAGAACTGAAACGTGGTCGCTCACAATGGGCCTCATACGAAGGCTCAGAGTCACACAAAGGGCAATGGAAAGAGCTATGCTCGGAGTTTCTTTGCGTGATCGAATCAGAAATGAGGAGATCCGCAGAAGAACCAAAGTCACCGACATAGCTCTGCAAGTCGCTAAACTTAAGTGGCAGTGGGTAAGGCACATTGCTCGTAGAACCGATGGCCGATGGGGCAGTAAGGTTCGGCCACGTACTGGAAGACGCAGCCTACGGAGGCCCCCAACAAGGTGGACCGATGACCTGGTGAAGGTCGCGGGAAGCTGATGGATGCGGGCAGCACAAGATTGGTCAGCGTGGAAAGCCTTGGGGGAGGCCTTTGTCTAGCAGTGGACATTCAAAGGCTGAAGAAGCAGAAGAAGTAGAATTTAAACAACATTTCCAAAACTGATCTGATGTCGGCACGATCTTTATTTGAGACTATTCTACGTATATTTTATTGCTTATGTTATTTCTTACATCAAAAAGTTGTTTGGTAACCACAACGTCTTAATAAAGAGAAAATCTCTTAGCATTGAAAACGACATTGATTAATTCTATAGCTACTATCATTATCACCTATTAGAATAGCTAATAGCTAACTCTCAATCCAAATTTCCAATACAATACAATTTATATTACATTTTGAATCCTGTCGGCTTTGCTTCCAGACTTGAACTACTTCCTCAAACAAATCGATATATTACAGTAAACGTAAACATTCACATACAAATCAATGAAAGTAGATGCGCACATCAATGTAATAATCCCCTTTACGACCTGAAGGCTAAACCTTCGCAATAAAAATAATACTAACGCTGTAATAGGATTTATTATTTTCTAATAAGGAACTGTATTGATGTGGAAATCGTTGAAACGCTTTCACTGCTGGTTTTGTAGGCACGTGTGATGTGATGGTTATCTGGTTTAGTGTCTATGCATGTTTTACAAGAGCTTGGAATAGTTTATGGCATATAGAAATGAAGCGGTTTCTAAGGAAATTGTTTGACGGTATAAGTGCAATGGAAGTTAATATCTTAGTTTTCGACCACTTCACTGTTATTTTCGAAAATTTTCAGTTCAAGGTTTTCTTTTAATAATAGGTTTTGTGTGTATGATGAACATTTTAAACTTTATTTTGTCACTGTTCTCATAAATATAACAAAAGTAATATAAAATTTAACTTGATAACCCGTAATAATAGGCAAGACTCATAACTTCGTCTGACTGACCTACACTTAAACAATTCAAAGGTTTGATATTATAAATAAAAAAATGTTATTGTAGAACTTAACAAAGTTTAAAAAGCAACATCACGCAATATAGAAACAAGACAAAGACTTTATAAGCATCAACTGAATCCTCATTCATAAGAAACACATGTAATAGTAGTTCATTACGGAATTAGGTAAATGAATAAATACGGTAGCGGTAACACAAACTCTCCGCGTTCATTGAAAGTCAATCTTTCCTTCAACAAAGATGATAAACACGCAGACGTGTCAGTTGAAACAAGTTTGGAATCGTGACGTAACAGTGTTTGTGCTTCTTGTTTGAATAGCATTTCTTCATGGGTTTAAAGATCACACTTACGTGCAGATGAACACATATAGTTAGCAACGACACTCTCAGTCATATGTTACAACTTGCAATATTTCATATGAGTTGCTGATTTTTACATTGCGTTATTGAGAAAGATTAGCATCAAAATGTACATGTAAGTACAGATATCTGAGCATCAACAGAAACCCTATTGCTGTCCTTAAGTAGTAAAGATAACAGTTGATATAGAATTATTATGCATAGTTTCAACACAAAATACCGTAAGAATAAACACCAAATTATTGAATTAGAATAAAAATCATAGCTTACATACTTTGTGGTGTTGCTTGTTTCCATTTTAAAAGTTAGCTTTCTGGTATCTATGTATTAAAAAATCTGATTATTTCTGAACATGTGGAGTTATAAATTAAAAAAAAAAAACCCGCGCAATATCGTTTCTCAATATCCAAAAGAAGCCGTGTTCTTGGTATGTATATGTAGGTTACAAGTCCTTTTTTTAGACATTGGCTATAAACATAGCAGTAGTTACTTCTACTAAAAGTATTACTTAATGGTGGGTTATGGACCAAGTAAAGTTTTCCTTAACACCCTTCTCCGAAGTATTTACATTTTTATATACTAGCGCGCTTTACCAACAAGCACGCACTAATTTATAAAATAAAATAAAAAATAAAGTTGTTAATAGTTTTAGGATATTCAAAGCTCCCAAGGACCTTCACCAAGTAGGCACAAACCCTCAATACGACAGCGCATCTCTTCCCCGAATCAATCTTTCCTCAAATACCGCGCAGGCGCATTGCATCCATATTTCAATCAGGCCTGATCTACCGACATGTATTTACAACACGTTTTAAAGCCCGCTCTATTTTGGACATGTTCAATCCGTGTGCTCCTTTGGGCCTGTTTATTTTCATATTGGGAAACAGTGATCTGTAATTCTGTACCATTTATGTACTGTGGCGTTTAGTTCTAGTGTTATCAGTTATTTCTTCATTTAGTTCAGTTACTCGGAAATTAAATGCGCTATTTTGTAACTTTAAGAAATAATTTTAGTTTTCATTGTGTCTGTTAATAAGTGTATCATCATCATCATCATCAATCTTTTTATCGTCCCACTGCTGGGGACTGGTCTTCTCTCATACAGAGAAGGATTGAGCGTAATCACCACGCTTACTCAACGCGGGTTGGCGATGTTAATAAGTGTCTGGAATCCCATATCTATCCCAATCTCGTCCCCTTTTGGACCAATCGGTCCTAGAAGTTTCGAACTCAAGTAAAGCTCGTAATGAATGGTATGGGACTATACAAAGGTCATGCAGTTTCATCAGAATGTATCCTAGGTACAGCCGTTATATAAAATTTGTGAAGTCTTAACTAGCAGCTAGAAAAGGTAGGTAACTAGATTTTTACATTGTATCCAGAAACTGATTTGTGTGACTAGCGACATTAATGAAAGCTTCCTCTTTCCTGGTCTGTGAATAATCGTAGTTAGTGTTCACAAAATTAATGAACAGATAGATAATTTATTGAAGTCAAAACTTTTTTAGCGAAATTGAGCACTTTTGTTGTATGGGGAAAGCACTGAAATCGCGTGAGCGTAATCGACCCAACTCCGTTATCGCGAGATATGTAGTATACTGTGTATATACAATATGTAAACAAAACCCTGTCCGATCCGTGAAAGTATTGTTAGTTTCTACTAATGCCTACAAAGCCGAAAGACTACGAACTAAAGAATACGAACTTGCGACTGTCACCTACGGAGTTAGTAGTTCGCCTTATCTGGTTATCCGCACCCTCCACCAATTGGCTGCCGACCTTGGTGCGTATCCACGCGCAGCCGAAGCTCTCCTTCACGAGACATACGTCGATGATATTATGACCGGCGCTCCCTTTGTATGTGAAGCCATATCCACTCATATTTTTTCAAAACCAGGCTAAACTTAAAAAAAAATCCCCTTAAAAATAAATATTATTTCGCAAAAGGATGTAACTTACATGGCAATAAATGCGCGGGCGAAAGGGCAGGGCACGCGTTCAAACAAAATGCCGCCAGTATTGTATATTCATTCATTATACAAGTTGCTGTCGCTTTTTTTAAAATTGCCAAAAAAATGGGGATGTTGGAGTTAATTCGACGAAAAAAAGATTATTTCAAAATTCAATAGTATTGTTATTATGATGTTTATGTAAAGTTTCAAATTTATTTGGTCATGTGATTACCTAACCTTTATTATCCTTATCGGTCGGACAGGGTTTTCTTTACATATTGTATAATAAATGTACAATAATGATTTTAGTTTTAAATTCTGACTTCCAGTGCCACGACTGCTATTTTTTTTTTACTCACAAACTCTTAGCGTTTGATTTGCATGAAAATCAATATAACAACGATTGGACAAACGGTTAATACAACGTTAGATAAGATGGAATTCTTTACTTTACGATTGCTGTAATTTAATGCAACGGTTGTAAAAATTTTATGTTTAATTCAACAACCGTTGACATTGCTAACCTGAGTTCAAGCTTAGACCTTAGTTAAATTCCAGTTAAGAAAAGTTTATTATCTTAAAGGAAGTTGTTAAAGAACATGCTTTTGGAAATGGGTACTGTTTGTTGGATCATGAAAAGGTAAGTGTTAATAAGCCGATAGAGACTCTGTAAGGCACAATGCAAAGGCATTGTATTTAGACTATCATTAGGAACAAAGTTGACTATACTTGTGCCAAGCTCAATAAAGAATACAGGTAAACAATCCATTTTAGGGTTAATTTAGAATTTGGTTCAAGTATATTGGCTTAGTACGTATTGTTATTATTTTATTATAACATTATCCTTGATAGATAAAAATGTTTCTAGCAAAATAATATGTCTAGGTAGTAAAAATATATTTGTTTCAAATTGACGCTATTTCAAGATAAACAAATATCCGGTCGTCGTGGAGATCCTTGGGGGAGGCCTATGTCCAGCAGTGGACGTCTTTCAGCTGAAATGATGATGATGAACTAAATATCAACTTCATTTTAATGATAATTAATTTGATTTCAGAGTGACTTGATTTGAAAATATATGAATATGTTTGATTTTTTTACGTAAACTGAACTTTACTGTGTAGGAATTAAAGGTATTTATCCAGAAAATCGTGGTGTCCTAGTGGTTAAAACTCCAGGTCAGGCAATTACCAATGTCACTTTTCTAAGTTATATTTATGTACTTTATAAGTATATCTTGAACACCAATGACTGATTAAAAGGTGAAGGAAAATATCTTGAGGAAACCTGCACTCTAAGTCTGAAATCTCCAACCCACATAGAGCAAGCGTGGTGATTACGCTCAATCCTTCTTTGTATCAGAGGAGACCTGTGCCCAGCAGTGGGACAATAAAAGGTTGATCCAGAAAATTATATTGTAAACACATTTTTTTTCGAATTTGTCGCAATATTATTTTACTTCAATTTGTCTGTAACAAAATAAAAAAGAGAAAGAGGTAATTCTATTTCAAGATGCGGAAACCTTTGATATTGTGTACATAGCTTCATCGAACTATCATTATGTGTACCCAGAAAAGTCAAAGCGGTATAATAACAATTTTACAGTCAAACAAGTAATAATTTCTAGTTTTCTCCATTACGTATCCATAAAATGTTTATCGGCATATCAAAGATTTATGGTTACCATTAACCGGTAAATAACAAGTATTGTCATGTTTACAGATATTGGACGGTCATCACGCCAACCGCTTTGAGACATAATAATTAGATAATTAACTACTCTAAAGAACATTATTTTCACACGATAAAATGTTAATTTATAATATATATATTACATATAGATATTGTACCTATTGTAATGCATCATTATTGTACATAAAAATTGAAAAATGTATTTTTTATCCGAATAAAATATTTGTATTTGTAGATGTAATGGTATGGAATGTATAGAATACATCTTGAGGAAACCTGGACTTTAAGTCTGAAATCGCCAACCCACACTGAGCAAGCGTGGTGATTACGCTCAATCCTTCTCTGTATGAGAGGAGACCTGTGCCCAGCAAGTGAGATGATAAAAATGATGATGATGTTTATTTTTCTAAAACGGCCTGAAATTCGCCAGTTGTTCGATTGGCGGATGATATTTTGTAGGTACTTCCTTAATCGTCCTCATGAACCATTTTTGCATGCAAGAAGACTTTGTGCTGAACGTAAGTCTTCTTGGTTTACTCGGATGTTTGCTCAAGATTAGATGCTCTTACATTTTAGCAATCACATCACCAGTCCAACATAGTTGTCATTTTCAGTTACTGACATTTCTTGAAACTACAGCAATGACAATTTGCCAACTGATAGAATATCTACTTCTAGAAATGAATGACATCTGCATCCCCAAATACATGATACGTATTCAGTATGAAATCTATTGTTGTACGTATTGTTTCCAAGAACGAGAACGCTGCAATAAATCTAGTCACGACACATGTATAATTAATGTTTATGTGTTTGTTGGTGGTCTAACGTTAATATAAATCTTATCCCTATGGTGTAATAAATTATTCCTATCATTTATTATCGTGTCGATTTCGTGGGATGGAAACTGTGTGTCGGTCTGTCATTCCGAGGAAGTTTGTGCGATGCGATTGTGGGTCATACTCAGATTAGTACGTGACTTCTGATTTATTGATGGGAACATTACGAGATGTATCTCATAAATCGTTGAAGTCAGTGTCGATGGATTTGACGATATACTGAGGAACTGCGTTGACTTCGTTGCGGAATGATTTGCTGCTACGGAACGGATTATTCTCTTTAAATAGTTAGTTGATATTATCAAAGAAGTCCCATATGAAACAAAACAATGTCCTAAGTAAAGTTGCAACAATACAAAGTGGGTACCCATTGAAAAATCAACTACAATTCATAGTCTTGCGTTCCAAACTGACAGCTAGTGCGCCACGGAAGCACGTTCCCCTGTTGCAGTGTGAATTCAAAACATAAACAGATTACGAAATCAATAAATCATTGACAGCCATTGCCGGATACGATCATAATAACTAACACATGTTATTAAATAAATATAACGCAAATGCAATTCGTGGATTCCATGGACATTGTTTATATTAAGTTATTAAGTAACAGCCGATCATAATTCACTTAAAGTTCGAAGGTTTTGCACTTTAAGTATGACTGACTTAAGTTATAGGTGGTTATAACTATAATTAACATTGGCAAGAAGCTTTTGTAAACCTGACAGTGACAGGTAATTATCTCAGAGGAAGTCATTTGTTCAGTCCTAATCCTTTTGTGTGTTGAGATTTGTGTGGAGAAAATAATTTATATAGGTTTCAGATTATTGCGTTCTCACCATCAGCTCCACTGTTTGTATTACCGCCTATCTCAAATTAAGTAATTTTGATTAAAAAAAAATAGTTTTATTGATACAAATAAAAATAAATGTTACTTTGAAAAATAACGTTTTTGTCCCAAATATTCAAAGTGGAGAGATTATAGAAATGCAAATGTTTAGTATTAAGATCTTGAAGTGCAGCTTGTTTATATTTAACGTGAAGTATAAAAATACTTAACGGATTTTGTGATAGATTTAGAAGTTAGTGAGCCGTGACATTTATCCTATTATTGTAACAAATCATAGTTTCTTAATTTTGTAGATTATTGATATTTCGGAGGCGTTGTAAAAGTTGACACATATAATAAAACAGTTGATGCTGACCTGACGTAAGAACGTAAAGTTGACTTAGGGAAATTGAAGCCTAAATAAATATTATCAACGGCTTTTATGAAACATAGAGGTTCCAGTAAGTAAACAAAAGAAATGTGGAAATGTATAAACGGTTTGTGACATAAATGCCTAATATGTAACAAATTAACTAATAATTATCAAATATTTATGAAATATGTTTGTCCAAGAGAAACATTAACAATATCATAGTTGCTAAACATTTATCCATGGAACTATTTATATGCATGCAAACATGGTCAAACTAATCCATAGTATCAAAATCAAAAGTCATTTATTCCAATTAGGCTGGGAATCACCACTTTTTGAACGTCAATATTCCATAAGTGTCTCCCAAAACGCCCGCCCTTCGCCATTTCCTAGTGCTTTCGCTAGGAAGAAGTGGCGGAACAAACTCCATAGCAGCACAGCTGTATGTACATTTAAAAAAAACGCATGACTTTAAACAAAAAACAGGACATTACATCAAATTACCATATGCTAGTTAGCCACATCCATATAACAGGAAAAAAAAAATTGGAAATGTATGGAGTTAAAACCTTTTTGTAAACACCATGTGGCACCGGGCTTAGTAGTACCAACCCATATCCTCCCATGGGTGTCGTAAGAGGCGTTTAAGGGAACTCTCACTAAGCCCCAACCCGCCTGACAAGCGTGGGAATTATGGCAACCCCCGAAGCAATGAAAGCCTTGGGGGAACCCTTCATCCAGCAGTAGACCTCTATCGGCTGAAGAAGAAGATTTTAGCAATGTATACCGTTAACTGATAATTTCACTCAAGTTTTTACAGTTGAATTTTTACAGAGTTGAGCGATTGACTAATATAGTTCAAACCTCCCCTTCCCTGCTTGGACACCAGTCTCCCACGATATAATTAATAATAATAATTCTTGTTGATACCATGCTGATTGTACTGAATTCAACGATTCATATTGAGCTGTGTTTAAGTACTTTCCTACCCCATATCTCTGTACACCATATAAGGCTGGGTGTACACAAAGAAATGTATGTGAATTTCAATCATCTCCAGTATCTTGTTGTGCCTCTTTGTTTGGACTGCGTCAGTAGCGCTCGCCTCTTAATGGTTTTACTGAAAGACATGTTTACTAACAGGTAAGAGTTGCTAACAGATCAATCCATATTATCTTCACGTACAGCTATTGTATCACTAGTGAACAATATTGAGTGTATAACGTACCTATAAGGATATTGTAGATACATAATCCTACCTCTTGTTACATCCCTATCAATATATGTTATAATATTAAAGTCTGTAAATTAGGTATCTATTAAAATGCGAACTGAAAAATAGTTGACCGAATGACCGAATGATTGTAAACTAGTTTCAATCATTTGGTAAATACATTCAAAAGATTACATTATTCACACGACTTCTTATCCCAAAGTAAATTGAAAATAATTCTAACTGTGACAAGAAAAATACCAAAATTATGCAACAATGCTGCTTGGAACAGTTTCTCAAGAACATGCAAGATTTTGGATAAACAGTTAACTTATCAGAATCTAACATCTATTCCCAAGTTCCAAATACCACATGCTATCTAATCGCCTTCTATTTTAATTGCTACTTAAAGAACTCACTAACTAATCGATCCTCACTCACCATCACTCCCTTTTCGTAAACATTATGAAACAATACTGTCGGCACCTCGACTCTTAATTCTTTATCTTTATCATTGTTAACTTATATTTCAATGGTATAAGGTTCATTATCATATGCAATATCAACGAAGTCAGTATTATGAAATTTATTAGTTGATATTGACTGTGTTAAATCCCTTAATCAAATTGAACCCGAGTCAGTCATGACTCTGAGCTCCGATATTTGTTCTAGTGATGGTGTTTTGTTTACTATGTCAATATCAGCATTTTCTTACATAATGGATTTCTGAATTTCTATCGTATAAAAATTAGCACTTGGTTCCATTGTTTGGGAATATCGGGTGGTCGTAACTGTGAATAAACAAAACTTAATTTCGGAATACTTATGGAACTGAGACTCCCTGAGTTCCCATAAGTCATCACTGGCAACATCGTCTGTGTTTATAATGATATACAATTTATCAACAACACTATTTTCTATAGTCATCATTACCGGCCAAGTCTTTTTTCTCTTTACCCCTAATTATGTATGTTGGAATCGGTTTCCCCTGATCAGATATTTTACGTTAGGTGACTGCCTATCTAACCTCCACAACCCAGTTACTGGTGGCCTGGTTCACTGCCCTTGGTGAGACTGGTTTGAAATCCATATTTAGCTGAACATCAATTGTAGACATAATGTGAACCTAATTCCGTCTTATATGTATAATTTGCAGAAAGATACACGAACACATCTTTCATCGGAATTAAGATACGAACTTATAAATCAGATAATGTAAACAAAATAAATCTTTTTCTCACATCGAATAAACATTGCCCTTCCATGAATGAATAGTACGAGATCCGGCTGCAGAATCAGTGTACCCATCGAGTGTTTGCTGAAAACCAAATTTTTTCACATATTTATGATTAGGAGAATTTATATCTACCAGGTTGCCTATCAAAATGTGGCCGCTAGTATTTTTAATTAAATTATTAATAATTCATAATCCGTAAGAAATTTCACTGACATGTTTTTTCAATGAAATGTCGTCTATTTTACGGTAACATCTATGAAGACTCTGAAAAATCATGGTTGCCGTTGCGCACCTGGCCGCACCTCTTCGCAGCCAGGTGTACACAGGTATGATTTTGTTACATTTATACACCCACAACGTACATTCATATTTTATAAATCAAATTAAAGCTAATTTTTTTCTGTTCATTATCATATACGGTTGCCTAATTAAATCTGGCCGCAAATAAGGGTTGCTGGCTGTTAAATAAAGTAAACATTAAAAGTAAAGTGAAAGAGAGCTAGCGCGTTACACCACTATTCAGGCGAGGATAGCGATTGCCAGCTGTCGGACAGTTTAAAGCCATTGGGCATGCGTCAGATGCTAGTGTTCTCAACCTCCGATTCAAACAATAGTAGGTACGCCTCAAAATAATAAATACTCCAAAAGAAACGTCTTGGAGTATTTATTATTTTGAGGCGTACCGTAAAATGTAATTTAATTCATCAACAATATCCGTAAATGGATATTGTTGATGAATAAAACCAAGGTTATTTATGTAAAAAAAAAAGTGTTGTGCAAGTACTGTATGAAAAAGATTTGATTTTATTTAAGTATTAGATTTATTTTACATATTCATAAATTTAAGTAAATTATAAATTTTTTAAATGTATTTTATATGTATGTTGTGTATTACGTACTCCAAAATAGCGTGGTTTTTAACTTAGAATAAAAGTCGCAACTGATCCGTTGAGAACACTAGCATCTGACGCATGCGCAATGGCTTTAAACTGTCCGACAGCTGGCAATTGCTATCCTCGTCTGAATAGTAGTGTAACGCGCTAGCTCTCTTTCACTCTTCTTTTAATATTTTCTTTATTTAACAGCCAGCAACCCTTATTTGCGGCCAAATTTAATTAGGCAACCGTATATAATAATGAACAGAAAAAAATAGCTTTAATTTGATTTATAAAATATGAATGTACGTTGTGGGTGTATAAATGTAACAAAATCATACCTGTGTATACCTGGCTGCGAAGAGGTGCGGCCAGGTGCGCAACGGCAACCATGATTTTTCAGAGTCTTCATAGATATTGCCGTAAAATAGACGACATTTCATTGAAAAAACATGTCAGTGAAATTTCTTACGGATTATGAATTATTAATAATTTAATTAAAAATACTAGCGGCCATATTTTGATAGGCAACCTGGTGGATATAAATTCTCCTAATCATAATTATGTGTAAAAATTTGGTTTTCAGCAAACACTCGATGGGTACACTGATTCTGCAGCCGGATCTTAGACTATAACTTTCAGAAGAAATTGCGAAAGAGGCATGAAAAGAAGGAGGCCATGATGTAAACAAACAAATGAATGAAATATGTAGTAAAAAGACTAGGTGCAGACTGATTGGCTTGTTCTGTTTGTTTTTTTTTTTTTTTGGTTAACCACCACTCACATCCACCACGCCGACGCAATGCAGGTTGCTGGATGTCAAATATTGGATATATTTCTGGTTGACATAATGTTTTAGAATTTATGGCTCTAGGATATGTTGGTAATTCACGTTTTCATTCATTTCAATTATTTTTCGGTTTTGAGAGCTTCAATAAAATTATTCTTTCTTTTGTACCTTCAATTTTACACAGTTAAACGTCAAAAACTAATTATTTTAATAATAGACATTATTGGTGTTCCATGTTAGATAAATATGAGAAGCAAGAGCGAAGCAAACATAGAGGTCAGGTTCAAATATAGGTCAGATCAATAATCTGATCATCATCAACCTTTATATCGTCCCACTTCTGGGTACAGGTCTCCTCTCATACAGAGAAAGATTGAGCGTAATCATCACGCTTGCTCAACGCGGGTTGGCTATTTCAGACTTAAAGTCCAGGTTTCCTCAAGATGTTTTCCTTCACCTTGTAATCAGTCATTAGTGCCCATGATATACTTAGAAAGTACACATAACTTAGAAAACTTACATTGGTGTTTTAACGACTAGGCCACCACGACAAAATAATCTGATATCTCTATAATAAATTTAATTTACTTTGATTTACTCTTTGAAGTATATGTGAACTATGTGTGTGATTAAGTGGTGTAAAGCTGGGTAATAGAATGGTCAAGTTCAAAATGATCACCATTAATGAAATACACACAGTATACCAGTGGCGAAGAGTCCATACAAGCCGATTCCCACCGGGTTACCTTTCAAAAATCAGTTCCATATTCATACAAAAGTATTTACATTCTATTTCATTAACAAAGTATTATTAATCAAATGCCTGCGCGATTTACAATAGCAATAGTAATTCTTAGCAATACCCTAAGTATCACATTTCATTTTATAGTCGTAAATTAATCAGCGCTTCAATTTTTCGTACATGAAGGCAACTCGACGAATGTCGGCTTACCTCGGTCAACGTTTTACTATGAGGCGAAAAGAGACAGAGCGTGTCAGACCATCTCTTTCTAATGCTCGCTAACCGTCGGTAAAACTTGATAAATATAAGCTAATGTCAAACGGCTTGCAGTTCTCTCCTCTCCTCTATTAGAAAGAGACAAAGAAACCACGCCACTACTTTTGCTTAATATTTTTGTTGGTTTTGGATCGGTGTTTGTGTGGTTCGGTTTTTAACACTTTATTATTTTTGTAAATTTTTATTTTATTATTATTTTTTTTTTTTTGGACCGGCTTCCCTTTGTCAAAATTTCACCCTTCGCCACTGCAGTATACATTTATGTACACGTGATTCAAGTCCGCAATACAGCTGCTGTAATAAAATAATATTCTAGAATAATTTACACGTTTTATTGAAATGTCTATGTTATTATAACTAACACTACGGTTATAAAAATATTGCAAGCTCAACCAAATCGTTTACAGATGATACTAAAATATCCGTCCATTCGAAATATCCTTAAATAGATCTAAAGTGCAGTAAAAGGATAAACAAGTATCGTATACCAACTCACGGCCACGTTATATCCCCTTTTACGAGTTGCTTACAAGATTCCTAATCCCGGATCCGGAATACTGTTCGATAGAGACTAGTCTTTAGAGCGTTATGAAATATTCTTTTGATCCCCTTACAAAGCCAATATAATAAAAATAATACTCGTAACACTTATGATATTGTGATATCATAAATAACGTAGGAAAATCTATGTTACTTCGTCCGAAGTGTTTAAATAGTGATAATGAAGTGAACGGTAGTTTTTAGTTGCTAACTAATAATTCAGATTTATGTCATGATTTATGGTTTTTGTTCCATATTTATTATAATTTATGAAGATGTTAGTAAATTAATTTATTACTTATTCGCGAAACATTTGACAGCTTCATTGCTTGTTTTAGTAAACAATGGATTTATCTTATTAATATTGTGTTAATGACGTTATTTTTAGAATATTTTGCATGTTAATTGATATGATAAATCATATATTGGTTCATGAGTCAATTAACTGTAAGGTTATTCGATGTAATAATATAATCAGCCTATTAGAGGTATTCCTCTACAAGGACTTCACACAGACTTCTTCTCGAGTATGGGCGGTAATCCACCAAATGAAGGTATATTGCGAGTTGGTCGATGGCTCACGTCTTCGAATTATTAGTTTTAGAACACTGCTTCCATAATATGATGTTTTCCTTCACCGTTTTCAGAACAGTGGTGGTGAAATAATATACATAAAATAAAGTGTGGGTTCGAATTCAAACCCACGACCAACAACTACTACTACATATTACATAGCCATTACCATTGAATCATCGCTGTTATTTTTTTATAAAAAAGGAAAATGAGGAGCTAATCTTACAAAAATAAACCGCTGCAATGAAATTGTGTTACGTGACCCACGAAAACCGAAATCATAAGTTATTTTACATCAAACATCCACGGACTGGATCTGATAGAACTAAAATAACAACATAACTATCATCCTAAATTAGAACCAAACTCACTACTTAGCCATTGTAACACCAACATATTTAGTTTAACCACTAAGTATACACTCGCCACCCACAGTTGAAGCATCTAAATCTAAACGCAAAACGAAGACCTTAGGCGATCTTCGATCTATTTTAAATGAATCATTCACTCACTGGGTTCGTACTCTGGTAACTGATGGTAAGCATTATGGGTTATTATCCGTTTAAGAGATTAAATTTGTAAATTAGATATGTATGCTGAAATATGTGTGTTTTGATGGATATTTTAGTAATTCCAACCCTGCTATGATTTTGGCGGTTTAAGACACGAGGTACAAAAGACGAGAGACGTTTCGTCCGGATCGTAGTGGTGTCAACAACGTAAGGGTGGAAACTCGCCGTATGATGGGTCGTCTGATGGTGGAACGGAAATGGGGGAATAAAATCATCCAATTCCCTCGCACACTCTCTAAAATACATCCTATAGAACACCGACAAGCTGACTATTGTGAGAGTAAAGGAACGAAATCATGGAATATATTTATCCTGAGACGGGGTGCACCTGTGTTTACGCACACACGTGTGCACTGTAATGTCTCCTGCGTAACTAGCTGATATCTATTAAGATTGGCCACCATGACCTCGGTCGAGAGACTCATCTTCATCAAACTTTTTTTTTATCGTCCCACTGCTGAATACAGGTCTCCTCTCATACGGAGAAGGATTGAGCGTAATCACCAATGCAATTGCTCAATGCGGGTTGGCGATTTCAAACTTGAAGTCCAGATTTCCTAAAGATGTTTCCTTCACCTTTTAATCATTGGTGTCCAAGGTTTACTCAGAAAGTACATATAACTTAGAATCGAACCCGCTCACTCAAAGACTATTAAATTATTATCAGTTATGATGGTATGCTTGGTGTTGATGTCTTCAAGATAAACCATCTTTTAAAGATCCTTCCGTGTCCCAGAAAACACGATATGCGGTTGTCTCGGCTGTCATTGTAGCATCTTTAGCAGTTATTACCGCAATGCGATTCTGTAATAAATACACCGTGATTAAGTATCATGGTGGATAGTGATTAACAGCTTACTCTAACCTCATTTCAGTTAATTTTTCACGATGTCATTTTTAAAGAATCGATCGTCAGATCGTATTCATATACGGTTTTTTTTTCATTCCACAAGATTTTCACAAAAGGCTAAGAAGAGAGGAGAGCTAAGAACTATTATAGACTCTGTCAGGGCGTATCTAAAAGTTTTGATTGATAACATGAGATCTAAATAAAAAAGTTAATAATAATAAAATAGATAATTCTTTTGCATGTCAGCCGAAGCCCGAAATCCTTTTGTTTTTGTTTGGGATGGGAAATTATCAAATAACCTCTCCCGTTTGGAGCGGAGCGGAAGGGCGTGTCTGACTTTTACTCACTAAAGCTCACCCGTGTTCCTTCGCCACGGTTTCTTTTTTAACCAACCCGCAACAGGACTTCATAGTAATAAGCAAGGCGCGGGCCCTTGCTTATACGGGCTGTCAGGATTTCGGGCTTTAAGAAACCGTACCAACCAATAAAAGTCTGACACGCCACTCCGCTCGAAGCGATAAAGGTTATTTGATGATTTACCATCCAGAACAGAGAAAAAAGGGGGTAACGTACTACTCAGTACCTGGGTGGTGGAGGTCAGATAGGCACTTGGTCCATGTAAAATATGTATTCAACTGCATTAAGATCAGGCGCTCCGCCATTACGGTGTCGAAAATGAAGGTGATAGGATCTTATTTACATAATAGATTATAGTGTGAAATCTTCCGGGCTACCAGTTCAGTTAAGTGTACCGCAAGGCTCAATACTGGGTCCATTCTTGTTTTTAGTATATATTAATGATTTACCAATCTAATTAAAGGGCATCTGTGACGTTGTACTGTTTGCAGATGATACCTCACTAATTTTTAAAGTAGACAGAAATAGACATGATTTTGACGATGTAAATAGTGCATTCTCAACAGTTACGGATTGGTTTACGTCAAATAATCTAGTTCTTAATACCAAGAAAATGAAATATGTAAAGTTCGCCTTGCCTAATGTTAGAAATCAAGGACCCAACATCGTTTTAGATAAAGAGGTGCTTGAAACTGTGGGGTTTTTCTGGGAATAACAGTAGATACCAAACTTCAGTGGGGACCACATATATCAACCCTAGCAGGAAGACTCAGTTCCGCCGCCTGTGCCGTCAGGAAAGAAGAAAGTAATATACTGAAGTTGATACAGCTCGTTTAGTTTATTTAAGTTATTTCCACAGCATTATGTCATCCTACGGTATTCTACTCTGTGATAAAGCCGCTGACATTCAAAATATATTTGTACTCCAAAAACGAGCTGTCCGAACAATTTACCAGCTCGGTGTCAGATTTTCTCAGAGAAATTTCTTTAAAGATATTGGTATTCTCACGGTTGCTTTGTAATTTATCTTAGCCAACATCTTATATGTTAGGCAAAATATTCACGTGTACAGCAAAAACTGTGATATTTACGATATTAACATCAGAAATAAGGACAAACTGCGAGCCCGTTTTCACCGACTTCAAAGTGTTCATAACTCTTTTGTTTGTTGTGTTGGGCTTGGTATAACTTTTTATAACAAGATACCCTCTGCTTTGCTAGACTTACCTTACAATGCATTTAAAGCACAAATCAAATCCAAACTTTGTTCAAAGGCATATTATTCTTTGGTTTCCTTTGGTTGGTTCACTTTGGTGGTATTTTGGCGTGGTAGCTGGCATATGGTAAATAATTTCATTTTTGTTGTATTTTCTTATGTTCATCACTATACATAGTATTGTATAAAGTCATGTGTTTTTTTAAATGAACAGACAGCTGTGCTGCTGTGGTCTGTGGAGTTTCTTTCGCCACTTCTTCCCAGCGAAAGCACTAGGCAGTGTAATGACACTTCCTAGTGGTTTTCTTTCCTGTTTTATGTAATATTGATGTTAAAAAAGTGCTGATTCTCAACCTAATTTGAATAAATGACTTTTGATTTTAATTTTGATTTTAGGTTAGACTGAAATCCAACCCACATTGTTGGGAAAGAGCAGACAGATAAAAATGTTCTATGTTTATCCACGACCACACATTTGACGTAACAACCATACCTACACGCGGTAGTAATAAAGATATCTGTTACAAATGGCTGGTGTCGGTTGTCACCTAGACATAACAATGCATACGGAGAAATGGTTCTATCAGTTGGTCATATATCTAGTTAAACGTATGACTTTGAAACAAAGGGGAAGCCACTCGACGATGATGTAATTTGTTTGAAGCTATGGGATTCGATGTGTTGAGGAAGAGGTTTTGGTAGATAGTATAATGATTCTTGAAAGCTAAAAATTGCTTGTAATCCTATGTTGAGATTACTAGTACCTACGTTTGTATCAAAGACGAATTTTTTTTCATGAACTAGTGACTGGCTTGACCGTAATCTCGCCTGATAGTAAGTAGCGATACACGCAAAAGCACACTAGTTCATTAAGAGCCTATTCACTCTAGTTTTTTTTTTTTGTCTGGGATGGGAAGTCATCAAATGATATCTCTCGCTCTGGGCGGAGCGGAAGGGCCTGTCAGACTTTTACTGACCAAAAAACACCGGTGTTTCTTCACTTGCCTGTAGGTCACACCGCCGTTGGCAAATTATTCCAGTGCCTCGATGTACGCACTATAAAATACAAGGCGAAACACTTCGTTCGGATTGTAGCTTATTGATCCATTGAAGCTGTGGATTTTGTTCCGACAATGAATTTAAATGGATTGTCAATCGACTAGAAATAGATTTAACATTATTGACGCTGTTTTTAATGAATTGACTTCTACAGAGAAGAAAATATTATCAAATGTAATTATTTTATTTTTTACTTCCATTCCTACAATATATTTATAAATATATTGCGTTGCATGACGCTCAGTTCGGGTTTCGGCCTGGGCTTTCCACAGAGAGCGCTATTCTGTGTCTAAAGCAGACCGTCCAATACTATAAGGATAGGGATACTCCGGTATATGCTTGCTTCCTTGATCTCTCGAAGGCCTTCGACCTGGTGTCGTATGATGTCCTTTGGGCGAAGGTCAGGGAAGCGGGCGTACCTCAGGAGTTGACGGGCCTGTTTCAATACTGGTACTCGAACCAGTGTAATCAGGTTCGTTGGGGTAGTACTCTCTCTGAACCGTACAGGTTGGAGTGTGGAGTTAGGCAGGGGGGTTTAACCTCACCTAGGCTCTTCAACCTGTACGTGAATGAGTTGATCGTTGAGCTTAGTAGCAAACCAGTTGGGTGCAAAATAGATGGCACTAGTGTTAATAATATTAGTTATGCTGATGACATGGTGCTGCTGGGCCCAACGGCTGGCTCAATTAGAGAGATGTTACGTGTTTGCGAGAGTTATGCTGCGACTCACGGCTTGCATTGCAGTATAATGTTGTTACTCAAAGATCAAGTACTCACTTACTTGATCTTTGAGGTCCCCGGGAGAAGGGTGCATTACGAGCCCGTAATTTGTTTAAATGGGAAACCATTAAATAGGGTTACCCAATTTAAATACCTGGGCCATTATTTGACTGCGGATCTCAAAGATCAAGTAGACATTGAACGCGAACGCAGGGCGCTAGCAGTTAGATGCAACATGTTGGCTCACAGATTTGCACGTTGTAGTAATGAAGTCAAAATCACTTTGTTCAAAGCTTTTTGTCAGTCGTTCTACACGGGCGGTCTGTGGGTTAACTGTACGCGGAAGGCTCTAGACGCCCTGCGGGTGCAATATAATAATGGTTTTAGGGTGCTGTTAGGGTTACCTAGGTACTGTAGTGCGTCCGGCATGTTCGCTTTGGAGCGGGATGATGATTTTCATGCCATCCTGAGGAAAAAGGCGGCCTCGTTGCTGGGTAGAACTAGGACCAGCGCTAACAGCATCCTACAAGCCATGGCCGATAAGTACGATGCGCCGGTGCTTAGGCGCTGGTTAGCATTGCTTGTGCGGCAAGCATGATTAGTTTGTGTTACTAACCCTTAGTAGATAAGTTACTAACCATTGGACCATTGTTGTCTTTGAATAAATAAATTATTATTATTATTAATATGCAACAAATTCATATGTATGAACTGAATTATTGCATGTTACGCATAGAGTGTTTTAGCAACATATTTTTTCTATTTCAGTCATCTGATTATTTAAAATACATTTCATAACTTTATTCGATGTGAAAAAATCGTAAACGATCAGTTTTATGGGCCTCACACGGAATATTTTGACTATCTATTCCCATATTCAATATGTCGCCACGGCTATAAATAAACTTAAATAATCCCAATATTAAATCGATCAACAGAAACCATAAAGTATTGTATAAACACTCATTTATTTTGACGCACCGTTGACAGTTTCTCCAAAAACCAAATAATATGTGCGGTTGTCAAAATATTATGAACATAGAATTCAAATTTTATAACCTGAGAATTGAATGATGACGCGAACGAAGAAGTTTATCGACTGCAAATGTAAGTTGGTAAGTGAAGTATCGAGAGGGGATTATCCCTGCATATCGATAATAAAACGGAATTATATCGGTACTGATTTGAAGTAGGTCGTAGAATTTGCATGTTGGAGACAACATCTCGTTAAATGCTATGTGAGTTATGGTAAGAGTGAGGTGAACTGTTTATTTTGATGTGCTGCTTGATTTCTAAGCAAGACTTGGATGTAAAGTTACCATTTTCCTATAGGTGCACCGGTACAGTAATATTTCTTCATACAGGAGATGATGATGGTGAGTTTGTGCAGTGGCTGAGCGATCGACTGCTGCGCTGCGTTCGATTTCCGCAAATAACACATATTAATATGGCCTACAGATGATGATGTTCCTGTTGTGCATGTTAGTTTAAAATTGAAACTTAAAATTTTTATTATCACACCCATGAGACAGAAGTGATTAGAGCGAGGCAAACTTATTAAAAAACAAAAATGAAATGGAAAGTATATGTTTCATTTTGGGCCACCACTATGTACGCTATACATATAAATAAAAAGGAAAAAATAGAAGATTTTCATAAAAAATACTACTAAATTAATTTGAATAAAAATACAAGTATATATAATTAATTATTTGAAACGTTTTTAGTGAGATAACCCTTTATTAAGGTAGCCATGACAGTGGTTATGACGTTTGATTGGCGACTTTGACAGTTCTATTTTCCCGTTGTGTTCGTGTCGAGTGTTGATTTGAGTTGATTGTGTTTATTTAATGAGCCGTATGTTTCGGAATTCATGTTTTGTTTTTTTCGCAGTCATATGGTAGATAATATAGATACGATAGACTTAGATACGTGACAAGTCAATCAAATGTCACTGTCAAAATCTTATTTCGCTTATTGCTGACTACCATATTTATTAGTAGTTGTGTTGCACTCCTTGGCCGAGTTAAATTGAATCTGTGTAAAAACTAAGCCAAAATATAAGAAATAAACATTAAAAACAATTAACTATGGCGAAACTATACCTAGCATTAAGTGTACAATGTGCTGGCCCAGGTTCCATACATTTCTGAAACATTTCCTTTAACGTTGACAACAACAACAAAAACTAACAAAACAAAAGAAAACACAATTAACTTAAAAAATAGATAATTAAGAACATGGTTCAAATTGGAGACTTTACTTGCTTTTACAGACAGCTAATAGTTGTATCCACAATCAGATGGCATGGAAAACGAAAGTAATATTCAACAATTTGTAAATGTTCAGCGTACTCTACTGCTAATGACGTAAAGACCTGTCAATCTGTACGATCGTTAGGGAGTAATGTATGTTGCATCTTGTCACGGAAAATTGTCGCTGTAAATCAGATGAAACGACCTCCGCAGCCTTTCGCCCATCCGTAAGATGAAGTGGTTACGTATTTACAGACACCAGTCAGACCAAGCTGAAGACGAAACTCAAAATTTTTCCCAATAAACTTTGAACCTTAATGCTTTATTGAAAAAAATTAAATCTATACTGCAGTACTAGTTGTACCGCGAAATAAAGCATGTAAAACACTTCGACGTTTGGAATACAGTCCACCTCAACAGTTTGGTCCATTTCATAAATTATAGTGGGGTCTGTATGTTTGGATCTTACGTATATCACCACTGATGGAGAGTTTTCTCATTATGAAGAGTTATTTCCAACGAGAAAACTCTTTCAAAGAAAATGTACAAATTATTAACAACCTCACCTACGTGTAAGCGTCTATCATCCATCAAATTCATCGCACGCTCTAAACGGTGCACAAAACCAACATAGTTTTCACTTTATAATTTATCGAATAAGGAACCAATGTTGTAGCTTTAACATCAAAGACGTGCATCGATACCAATACGGAATCGATTCAAATCAATTTATTAGCTCTCGATACACGTACGAAAACAATTTGCAAAACTGAGTTCAATTCGCGCCATCCCGTTGTAAAGCACACGAGACGGAATGACGAATTGTAAAAGGAAAGGGACGGTTTAAATCGTCGTTAAATGTGCAATTTGTATGACTGGTCGCTTTGAAATGAGCCAAGACTTGTGCGGATCCAACGGCGGAGTCAGCTCGCGTAAACTCTAACCAATATAACTTTACTGTTACTAAACTGCGGTACCTACAAAATTGAATGATATGTTTATCGTCATAGGATTCAAAATTTATTGACCTATGACGGTCTGGTGATAAAATCAAGTTGGTAAATTCATGTTGTTGGCGCCACTAGAGTCGCGAGGCGTTGCATTCAACGAGCGCTCATCGACGTTTGAACGGTTATATATGTTATAATCGAATGATCTTTATGACATGCAAATGGTACGAAATGACACTCGGATGTAATTCTACATTGTTTCTTAATAAGCACTCCTGATAAATAGGCAATAGAGGTAACAAGAACGAGTCTCGATGTGTTTTGTTAGCACTGTATTTCAACCTTCTTCACGGCACGGGATATCGAAAAATATTTTGCTACCTCCTTCCCTCATCATCATCAACATACAGAGAAGGATTTGCGATTTCAGACTTTCAGTCCAGGTTTCCTCAAGATGTTTTCCTTCACCTTTTAATCAGTCATTTGTGTCCAAGATATACTTAGAAAGTACATACAAACTAGAAAAGTTACACTGGCACTTGCCTGACCTGGAATCGAACCCGCACACTCATACTTGAGAGGCTGGTATTTTAACCACTAGGCCTCCACGACTCTTACCCCTTCCCTCACCTGCTTTTAATTTGGAATTTCAGTCTGTCACTTTGGGTAACTTTTGATTAAACAGAAAAAATAAAATGTTTGATTAAATTAGGAATCTAAAAATTCCTCCTACAATAAAAAAAAAAAATAAGCTTTAGCGACCCCCTGGCGGGTCGCGACCCATACCTTGGAAAACATTGGGATATAATTTGTATATGATATATATGTAGTTACTGATATGCACAGACAAATAATTGTTTCAAAAATTGGCAACCCACGCTTATTTACCACCTAGCCAATTCATACTACTATTGACAGAGAATCATATGTATTATATATTATAAATATGTCGCAGAACGATTGTTGACCCGTGATTATTTCGTGAATATGAATTCAGATATTTGGTAATAGAACAGAAGTAAAAAGGTTCAAAATTTTTCGAAACCTCATCTCCAAAAAAAAAAAAAAAAAAGAATGCCGTTTGTCCACCAGCGGACCTCTATATGCTGAAGAAGAAGAAAAAAGATGTTTTGCACAGATTGATACTGTGAACATTGTCTCTCTGGTACTAAATTTAGGTTCATTTATGTTTTTGTTTCTATTTCATTAAGAAGGCAAATATTTTATTAGTTTAATTTTGTGAAATTAGTAACTTAGCGCCTGATGTAAAATGTGGTATTTTAATCGCCATATCTTTATTATATAATACTAGCTGACCGGCAAACGTTGTTTTGCCATATAAATAAAATAGATTAAATTACTAAAATGGCTATTAAAAAATAAGGGTTGATCGTAGAAGGGTGAAAATTGGGGATTATATGTATTTTTGTATATTGTATCATAAAAAAATAGAAATTAAAAATTTTGTTTAAAAATAAAAAAAAAATATTCAGGGGTGGACTACCCCTAACATTTAGGGGGATGAAAAATAGATGTTGACCGATTCTCATAGATACCGGTTAAGCACAAAAAATTTCATCAAAATCGGTCGAGCCGTTTCGGAGGAGTTTAAAGCCGAACACCGTGACACGAGAATTTTATATATTAGATTGTCTTCTATCCTGATACCTACAATTCCTTCGCTCTTTTTGCGACTACATTTGCCAAAGTTAATTTCGTAAGACGTTCTATTTGAAGGGATTCTAACGAGCTAGACGTTTTATCTTAACAATTAGATGTAATTGCTTCATCTGAAGCTAATGCGATAGTCGTGTATTTAGTCGATATCCTAACTTTATTGACTTTGAAGGTAGGTTCGTAGATACACTTGATTACTTTACGTTTAATATATTTTATTGTTGGGTACTTGCTATAAAGTAATATTGGTATTATACCTCTTTATCATAAAGGAGACTGACTCTTCTTTACTTCTAAATTGAAAGTACTAAAGCGTTCCACATGCACACTTGGTTACACATCAATATATGGTTATCCAGTTTTAGCTGACCATGCAATTAATAGGTTTTTCGAATAATCAAAAGACAGTTGTTATCGGATATTTATAGTTTGACGTCTAGCCGTGTGTACTTCTTTATTTTGTTAAGATACAGTCAAACGAAGAGTTAACAGTACAATGGTAATTCATGTTTTTTTTAAATGTATCCGTTACAATGTCAATATCAATTTTAATTGTGTATGTTATAACAATTATAATATCATGTGCTTTAGATATATTTGGAAAGTCTAATTAAATACATGTTCAAAGACTTGACTGCTCACCAATCACCTTGTTCGACTGTCCAATATTGTTATCATTTATTTATTTATTTACAAATTGTTTACAGCGCACGACCAATTCCACGATTTGATAGTGGGAACATATTTATAGTAATTATTGACCTTGTTCATAAATTATCCTAAATTTAAGTTCAGTCCATTTTTCTCTCTATTTAATTAAGAAGAGTGAATAGGGTGTTAATAAACTAGCGCGCTTTACTATCAACGATTGCATCACTGCTTACCATCAGGCGGGATTGCGGTCTCCAAAGCCTAGAGCACAGGCGTAGAGTAGCCAGCCTTTCAGTGTTCTATAGGATACATTCTGGGGAGTGTGCGAGGGAATTGCACGATTTAATTCCCCCATCTCCGTTCCACCATCGGACGACCCGTCGTACGGCGAGTTTCCACCCTTATGTTGTTAACACCTCAACGATCCGGACGAAGCGTTTCGCTTCGTCCTTTATACCGCGTACATCGAGGGACTGGAACAATCTGCCGGCGGCGGTGTTTCCGTCGGACTACAATTTGAGTGTCTTCAAGGCTAGAGTGAATAGGCTCTTAATAAACTAGTGCGCTTTATCATCAACGATTGCGTCACTGCTTACCATCAGGCGGGATTGCGGTCAAGCGCTGGTTTATATTTTAATAAAAAAAAAAAAAAAAAAAAAAAAAAGAAAAGGACACAAGGTAATGTGTATTCGTTTAGTTCTGTCAACTTAATGCTTAACGTAAGCGACATATTTTTAACAGCTATGTTTTAATTCACGTCTAAGCTATCGAATATCTTAATTTGACTGGATGAAACTAATATTAATCTTCTGTCCTTTTTCCTTAATGAAATTGAAAGGAAAAGATGCACAGACCTTTTTTTGTTCTGGATGGGAAAACATCAAATGATCTCTTCCGTCTGGTCGGAGCGGATGGGGGTGTCAGACTTTTACTGATTCAAACCCACCAGTGTTTCTTCGCTTACCTGTGCGCTAGGACCACGGTTTTTTTTTTAACCAGCCCGCAATCCTGACTCAGGAGGCATCGGCCCGTCCGTCGTCCGATCGGTTCATCGTGGACCTCGTCACAATGTGATGACATCTCCATGAAGCGCGCGTGAAACACAACGCGCCAGCCAGGCAGTCAACCAGGGCCTGGTCTTTACCGGGCGGCGAGCTGCCCACTGTTAACCCGGCACTTGACCGGGAGTACGATGTTGTCCCCCGATCAGGGCGTCTCCTGCGGCGGCTAGAGGCACGGGGGACGCTGGGATTCCCACTCCTTCACGCGCTTCGCCTCCTCCTTTGCCAGCATCACTGCTTTGCAGAAGGAGGTGACGGCCTGCCATACACTGCCACACACGCGAGAGGTCGCTGACGATCGCAGCTACGAGGACACGGCGGTACTCTACCCAAGCCGGGCAGACCTCCTCCGTATACTCCACCGTGTCCTCATGGCGATCCCAACGGTGGTGACACCCTGGAAGATGCACAAACCTTATATTTAGTTAATTTTGTGAAAAAGGAAATCTGCGTCAATAATGACGAAACAAGCTCATGATATACCTACCTATAGCTATAAAAAAATTATTTGAGCTAGCTGTAACTATAGTAATATTTAACTACTTAGCTTAATAATTTATATACAAAACCTTCAAAGATATAATAAACAACTCGTCTATATTAAGTGTTAGTTTGGCTGTCCATAACATTAAATTTCAGTTTATTAAGGCATAACTTTTAATAAACCGTTTCAAGTTCATGTTCATAATACTACCCGGTAATTTTCTGTGAAATTAACATCTATATATAACTTTTTATGGCCAGTTTCTAGATCGAAATGTCTTTTACCTATTTAAGTAAGGTAATACTTTAATATAATCTAAAACTTAGGATAGAAGATTGAAATTTGGTTCGTATCGTGGGAGATAACCTCTTAAACCAAAAGAAAACAGGGTACTTTGGGAAAAACGCAAGTCAGAATTTTTCCTGAATTATGCTTTTTGGATAAATAAATTGAAATGAATAATTTGAATGATTTAATGGATTGTGGAAAAAAGTCGTGCAATGGTTCCCCACTATTCGTCATTACCAAAGAATGGTCACTGCTCACCACTCTTTTCAACTAATCTACTTAAAAAGGACTGCTCTTGAAAGAAAATATACTAAAGCAATTGGACATTTAGACGTAAACTCAACACATGGATTGATAGTAGTGTACAAGTCATTATTTACTTACGGCAATACTATGTATGAATCAGCTTAGTACAAAAACGAACTATAAATGCCTACAATTATAGATTGTAGCTTTCCCGTGGAAGCATAATCCATGGATGTGCTTATTATGAAGGACAGAAAAAACTTATTTACGGTAAGCATTGCGCAAAAGGGAGGCGATTAAGGCAACGCTCACCAGGAAAGCGTGCAGCAGCGCGTCGGCTTTGGAATATGCTATTATTGCGATCCCCTACCCACCTGCCAAACGTGGGGATTATGATAAATCACCCCAATGCAATGAAAACCTTGGGGGAGGCGTTTGTCCCTCCAATTGATTTGAATGAAAAGATTGCCCAAAAAAAAAATTAAATATAAAGGAGTGGAAATCAAATCAGTCACTTAGAGCAGATAGATAGAACATGCGTCACATCCACGCAGAATGCCTATCGCTCAGCATTATGCTGTTACCTTATGCAAGCCAGGGCCACAGAGCTGGTTTTCAGCGAAAGCCGGCGCCGGCGCCGACGTAATGACGATACAGCCTATCTTAAACAAACACAAATTACTTAAAGGCCTCCTAATTCCCCACATTAACAAACTAAGCACACAGTCATACGGTATTTAGATCATCTACAAACTGAGCTATTGAGCGGGTCGTTCCGACTTGCGGTGGTCCAATATTGACACGGCAATCGGCGCGGCCAGTCGCATACATATTGCGATAATGCTACGCCCGTCTAGCCGCCGCGACGTTTTATTTGCTCGTCCGCACGTGTGCAGAATGCCTTATTTTTTATTTAATGGATTTACTCTTTTGTTGCTGTTTGTTGTTTATGGATCGTAAATGACAATTGTTTTTTTTTTGGAAATTTTACACTGCTCATGAATCAGTGATTATTTTAATCTTGACTATTCTGAGGTATTCTTCACATCCGGATAGTGTAATGGCATCGCCATTTTAAGGCAACTGGACGGACGAATATTTTTTACTTTTTCTCGCAAAAAATACTAAACGGATTTAGGATCAAAAGTCTTGTCATTCTAATGTTCTCAGGAGATCGAAACTTTTGCAGATGAAACCGCGAGCTGCTGTCTATCATATGACAGACCACATCATTGTCAGACATGTTCAAGAGGCATTCGTCAAGCGTATTGCTACGAAAATTTGACCAAGTTGTTCGTGACGCGTCGACGTTTATGACGCAATTTGTCCGTGTCCGGTAAGACAGACGAGGCGCAAATTGTCCGCAAAATACACGTTTTACGACACTGCACCTCAAGAATTTGAAATATGGTAGCCATGATTTTAAATCTCTAAAATATACTTAGTTATTCGACTATTATAAAAATTTGGTGCCGATATATATTCTAGAATACTTTTGCCAATAATAACAGTGTTATAAACTTTCAGATGAAACTTTAAGAAAGAACTACCTACATAATTCTTACTTTTCTATCAAGAAAAAGCAAATCTACATATATTAACTAATCCATACAAATATTTTAAATCGGAATGTGACTTTGTTTATTTGATTGTTTGTTTGTTTGTTTGTTCCGCTTTCACGCCGTAACTACTGCACCGATTGGTTTGAAATTTTGCAGACGTAAACTTAGAAGTCCGGATTAAATAATAGGGTACTTTTTATCCTGGAAAAAAAAATATTCTCGAGGGAAAACAAACATATTATTAGCTTCCTACCAGTTCGGTGATAGATGGTGCTCTGTGTCGTTTAAAACAAGGTAATATATTACAAATTAATATGCACATGAACTGAAAATTAGAAGCTGAACTGAAACTTAGAAGCTAAATGATAAGATAATGAATCCCGAAAATAAGGAATTCCCGAGGGATAAAGTAAAATTTGTTTTATCGTCTTTTGTTGTTAAAATATTTTCGATGAAGTTATAGGATAAACTACTGAATATCTGTAGACACAGTGATAGAACATAGTACCTCATATCCTCTAGAGTTCTTAAATTCTTTGGAATGATTAGAAATAGATCTCCCATTTCAAATTGAAAGACTTCAATTTCCTATAAGGGTTTCATTTGCAATGACCATTAATAAAGCACAAGGCCAAACTCTAAGTTTTTGCTCCCCTTGGTAAAACATATAATATAGTGTACCAGTCAATTTTGGTTTAACAACTCATGGTAGACATATATGGTAATGCGAACGTCTGTTGTTCTTTCATGCCTAAACGCCTAAAAGATTTTTTTATGAAATTTGGTATGGAGTTAGTTTGAGTCCTTGATAAGGAATGTTTTCCGTGAGAGAACTTCTCATTCTCAAGGATAAATGTAAAAAGCGCGATATAAGTTACCACCCACCAGACAAAGCCTTGCCGCCAAGCAATTTGTCGTGTTCCGGCATGATGTCTGGTGAAGCCGTACGGAGGACGGGTCTGAACAGTTGTGTTGCGATGTGTGCCGGGTACGATGCGCCAAATGTTGTTGTGTTGGGAGTTTGGTCCTGGAGGGTCTTCAGGTCAATCTTCCTTTGCGTAGCATCGTTGGTCGTGTTGTTGGGTTTAACATTGCACCACCTCAACTGCCGTCTTCCTTCCCATTCCCTAAGTTTTTTTTTAAGTGAATAGGCTTAATGAACTAGCACGCTTTACCATCAACGATTGCATTACTGCTTACCATCAGGCGGGATTGCAGTCAAGCACTAGTTTATAATGAAAAAAAAAATATGTTAATACGAACGTAACTCCACCTGTCTGTTGTTCTTTCACGCCTAAACGCCTAAAAGATTTTTTATAAAATTTGGTATGGAGTTAGTTTGAGTCCTTGATAAGGAATGTTTTCCGCGGGAAAACTTCTCGTTCCTAAGGGAAAATGTAAAAAGCGCGATATAACCGAATTCCACGCGGAGGCCCGGGCGGAAAGCTAATATAATATAAAACTGAAAAGTTTTTATGATCTCAGGAATAAAAAATTAAAATTTATGCTGTATATTTTGGGGTTAAAATAAAATGTTCAAATAACTAACTCCACGCGAACGAAGTCACAGGCGGCACTAGTAACTTCTAAAAAGAGAAAGGTGCAAATGTGACATCACAATACGCTATTATACAATAATCATAATAACGTATTAAAGCGAGTTATGAGTAAGTAAACAGAATAAATTGCATTATTTATACAAAATCGTTTCCTGACAAGTTGCAAGCTGTTAAATATCAGACAGCATGTCAGCTGTCGTGTAAACCTTAACTAAAATGACTATTTTAGGTCTCATTAAGCAAACCTAATAAGAGAGACTATTTTAGCTAAGGTTGACAACTAGTTCAATGAAAACACATGTTAAAAGATTCCCGCGAATTAGTAGACTAAGGCATAGAATAAAATATTACTCTCGGTTGAAAAATTTTAGAAAAAATGTTATTAGAATGTTTGCTACGAAAAGAGTCATTGCCTATGACTAAATCTTTGTTCTAAGTCAATTATTATGCAATAATTTCGATAATGTCCTAACAATTTATAACTTAGATGGTTTGACAACCCTAGAAGGAGCGTTAGCAAGAAAACTGTCCAAGACAATAAAGTGGAAAGGTTTACTAGTCACAGAAGGCGCCGACCGACGCGCCGGCAAGCGAGTATCCTAATATATGGATAATTACAAAATTATTACATGTGTATTAACATAAAGCAGATAAAAGCAACACTTTAACGTAATGAACTTTGCCTGAAGATAAATTAAAGTTTCGATAAATTCTCGAAATGTTTAGTTTCAAACGATTTGTATTTTCCACGCCTCTGAATTTCCTACTTTATATTATATACTAGAAAATCTATGAAGATATGCAATATTTTTTCTTTATGCGAAACCCGAAATACGTGTCCAGTATTTTTAAGTAAAGAATCTATGTACAAAATTTCAAAAAAATATCATGAAAACCACAAAGTTATCTTAGAAGCTTGTTATCCTACTTGGCTGTCTCAACAAACATATGTTACACGCTCCGGTCGGGCGGGCTACTGGTGCATTAACCTCTGGCGTCAGCTGTTGATCGAACGGCGCAGCACTAGGATCTAACGTAACCGCTCTGTAACCTCACTGCAACAATTTCTAATTGTATTTGGGAAAAATATAACATGGTGTAAAAATGATTGGAATCGATTCAGTTGCTTATTCTGAACAAACTATGTTCAGGTTTCGCATTAACAAAAAATAAGGTTGTATTGATGGGTCGATGTTTGGTACTCTTTCACGTAAAAACTACCAAACGAATTTGGATATAATTTTGCATACAACTGGTTTGTAACCAGAGTTAACGCACAATACACTTTTTGTCCATATAAACCTGCGATTTCACCCGCTTACGTCGGCCACAGCTTGTCTTGTATATATTCTGTTACTTTCTTAAATTAATATTGATTATTGTTTTGTTCTTTTCAGATTAAATCAAAGCTGAAATGAAGGAAAGAATAGGTATGTAAGTATTTAAGTTTGAACAACATGGTATACCAAGATTTCACAAACTCAAACTCTTTATTCACTTCATAGTCCCAGTCTAAACAGTGATAGGCTAATTAATAAATGTTGTTGTAAACTGTTTTTCATTTTTCAAAAGACTGTCATTAGCTATTGGCAAGCCATTAACCCTCACAAATTTACCTCAAATAATGCAGTGTTTGGATTTCAAGGTAGAATGTTTTAACAAGTTAGTATCATATAATGATACTATCTAATATCGAACAGCCTCCGTGGCGTAGCGGTAGGGAACGCGGCCGTTGCGCAAGGAGGGGCGGGTTCGATCCCCGCACAGTGCAAATATTTGTATGCATGAATATGAATATTTGCACTAATCTGGTCATGCCTCGGAAAGCACGTTATCCGTTGGCGCCGGTTGCCATACGAACATCAGTCGTTACGGGTTGTTGGAGCAAAAGTCCAACAATTGGTCTAACTGCAATGCTTTGATATTGCCTTCAGTTTGTGGAGGTCAGACGGCAGTCGCTTCACGGAAAATATCGAAGTTTAGCCAAAATCAGCAGTTAGACTGGTAAAGCGGACCCCAGACTCCAAAGCTGATAAGCTACGGATGCGACTGGGATTAACGCTGAGATGATATCATGATCTGATATCGAAAAGGTGTTCAAATAAGGGACCCTGGTTTTTTAGCTGGATCAGAATTATGAATATCATAATATACTTTTATGTAGTACTCATAATATAGGGACATATGTAGGTTTTATCGCAATTCTTTTTTCTCTGATTTCTAAATATGTCATAAATATTCAATTCACCCCTTGACATGAAAGGATTCCCAAGACTTTAGACAGGCGTGATGACATTTTCAGCCGAATTACCTCATATTTTTTTACTACTGTCTGCCAGACGGATGAAAAGTGTTATTTTCTTCGCCAGACATCATTGATAATGTTATTTATTTCGGTTAATCACCGGCGCGGACGTCCCCCTCTAGCTTGCACTGACAAACGCTTGTCTTTGATCATGGGTGATTTGAGTGATATATATACAATACTGGTAGTTAGGGTATAATTATACCCATTTATTTTATAAGAAAGTTAGACGCATCATGCCGTGTATAAATTAGAATTTTTTAAATACCGGTTCGACATACGATAGAAATAAATATAATCTACTTTCCTTGTGACGTAAGACGAAAATCATACTAGATGTGCCTAGAAAATATATAAATTATAAATAAAACTTGAATTAAAAACTTAGCTCAAAAGGGCTAAAAAGGTTTTGTTCATATTTATATAATTAATAAATAAATAGCCTTTATTATTTCTTGCAAAAAAGAAAACAAAATATGTAAAAAACTAACCCTAATACTAACTAATAATGATATTAAAAAGAAACTGATTTTAAACTACATACTAAGTACTTTTGAAAAATAATCAATTTGCAAGAACACCTCTGCAGGTGAAGGCCTCCTCCAAGGAACCCCACTTATTTCATCTTGAGCTGCTTGCATCCATCTGGAGCCTTCCATTTTTATTATTTCGTCCGCCCATCTTATTTATTTATTTATTCTTTCGTACATAAATTGTACAGAGGCGGACTTAATGCCTTAGGCATTCTCTTCCAGTCAACCATAGATGGTGAAGAGCCACTAACTACACTTAGTCACCCTTATGGTCCATCGCTCATCTGAGAGCCTTGCTACATGTCCCGCCCATTTTCATTCAAGCGTTTTTGCGTAGGTAAGGTCATCAGTAGCTTTGGTTACGCTTTGTCTATATTAAATCCTCATAATAATTATCCCCGGCCTTGTTAAACCCCTATAGCAGCAACAATATCATTAATAGGAGGAGTAGTATTCAATACACCAATACACAGTCCAATACTTATTTTCTTCAATTTTATTTTTGAAGTTTTCGATACTTTTTCTTCTTCATCAGCCTTTAGATGTCCACTGCTGGACAAAGGCCTCCCCCAAGGCTTCCCACGACCTTCACCAGGACCTTATTCGATACAATAAGTATTGAATACTACTTACTATATTGTATAATAGTCCTTAAATGGGAATCATCATCGTCGTTACTATCACTAAACTAACGTATCTGGCTTTTGCATCTATATGATAAACTGGTCTATAGATACCGCTCATTTTTACCAGGTACATTAAAAATTAAGTGGCAATTATCCTACAACTTAAGTGTGTTTAATTATGTTAATCAACTCTAAAAGCTACAAACTGTATGTTTGCAGTCTCGTTTGTACGCGAAATGCTTGTCAAAATTAACAATCCCACACTTATTTCTTTAGTAGACTTTAATCGAAAATAGTTCGAAGAATTTACTTCTATCGCACGCAACTACATACGACTTTGTTCTTACAAATTAATTTTACCACTGAACAAAAATACAACAGATATTACCCTGCGACCGATCCAAGCATAAAGGGCGCGACAGCTTACATATCTATGCAATTCTAAGTTCTGTCCTAATCCTCTTTTAATCTCAGATAGTCTAATAAAGGGATAAGCGGTTAAAACCAAAGATTTCCTACAGCAAATTCCTTCGTCAGTCAATTACTAACTAATGACTAGTTTACAAACTCAGCTTGGTGAATAAGTGTTTCAACCTGGCTTGTTATGATCCCGGAGTCGCTGATTTACTAGTATTGAACGATAGGCAAGAGAAAGGGGTAACAGTCTGAGATGTAAGTGGGTAGGATTATCGAAGTATTTTTAAACGACATAAAGATGAACTTAATACACTTAATGGTACCGATGAAGAGGCAAATGTAATAAGTGTGAGTTCTAATATAGAAAGGAATTAGTTGAACAATATATAAATGGTGGACAACGAATAAGTTGGAGGACTTGAAAAAATTTCCATATAATAACCGTGTAACGAATTATATCACTTGTGACAACACTTGTGACAGTCGGCAGGAATTCTTGCCGACACTAAATATATTATAAAACCATAATTATTTTAATGTACCAAAGGATGATTTGTAATAAACCAATAGTATATGTAATATAATTAATCACGATTTGTATTCAAATTGAATAAGACCATTTGTAAACAGTATTGTTACGAAAGTCATTGAAAAATCATACAATCACTTTAAGTAAAGGTATTTTGTGTCCTCCTTTAACTAGAAATAACACCCCTCAAAGAACACTACTGTCTCTGGAGACGTCTATTTCGTGGTCATCACACAAAAGCATTCTCTTCTTGATCCTATATTAACCGCACTTTAATAAAGTGTTCCTACGAACATTTTTGGGAAATGTCAATAAAGATTGACACTCTTAAAGACTCTTAATTTATAGGGTCTTATGGTTTTAAAAATAAAGTTGAGAGTTGTGTGGCGGAGAATTAAAGAGTAGAAAGAATTGTGTCAAAAGATCGTTTGAGTGTCGTTTGTCTCTGTCTAATTTGGTTTGATGACCGTTGATAGACATTGATAACTTCTAAATGACTTTATTTTTGGTTTTAAAGCTTCTGTTAGTGCTAGAGATGGCAACATTGAGATTCCTTTCTTCTCCCGGATTATTTACCTATTAAAATAGTTGTAAATAATCAGTTTGTACGACGCTATACATTATCATGAGAAATACTAAAAGAAAAAAGAAATGTGTGAACTCTTAGCGTAAAAAATAATAAGTATTTAAATTTCTGAAGTGAATATAAATAACACAACAAAAATGAAGTTTATGTAGCAAAATTTACTGCCCGTTATTTAAGCATGGAGCGTAAGTATGTTAGGGAAATGCGAGCAGAGGTCGTTGCTCAGTGGCAGGAGTGGTGGGCTTCTTCCAGGGACGGAAGGGAGCTGTACTGTTTCTTTCTGGTGGTGGCTCAGTGAACATCGGTGGTATGGGTGGGTCCGGACTGCGTAATGTCGTAGATCCTAACGGGATATGGGAGTTTCGCTTATAATCAATGGTGCTACTCTGGGCTGGAGGATGAGACTCGACGCCATGTCCTGTGAGACTGTACAGCAGCTACGTCTATATGCAAATGACAGGGAAGCCATGCTGGGGATAGTATAGAAAGGAGGTTGATCAGGTCTGTCACCGGGAATTAGTAGAGAGCGCAGAGGGCTTGCAGAGGCTACGGTCATTCTACCACAAATGGTACAGCAAAAGGAAGGAGGTAGAGTGTGTGGTCGGTTAGCGTGTGAAATAAAGTTGGGCTAGCTGCTCTATGCCCGATGGGGCCGACGAGTTCTCGAGTGACGACCACGCACCGGAAGACGCAGCGTAGGTAGGCCCCCGACAAGGTGGACCGACGACTTGGTGAAGATCGCGGGAAACGCCTGGATGCGGGAGGCGCAGGACCGGTCGTCGTGGAGATCCTTGGCGGGGGGCTATGTCCATCAGTGGACGTTTTTCGACTGATATGATGATGATGATGAGCTGCTCGGGTGCAAATTCATATTGTGTCGGTGCACTCCCCAGTTCTGTTCTTCTCAACTGACATGATCGCCGGCATTCTAATTTCGTAACATACTCATTATTATTGCCAAAATAGGTGGGGGGGTGCAGCGGGAGGCAGCCGCCCCCCCATCCCCCTGGACCCCTCACAGAACATGTATGAACTCCGCTAATTACTAAACGAAGTATAAACGAGGACTTATGTCTAACTATTAAATAAACCACGCAGCCGACACTGACAAAATGTACGGTGTAATTGCCAAAAAACCGCGTGCGACTACAGCGCACAAAGGTTACCCACTCTAAAAACTTCTTCCCCTCTATTGACTATCAATAGGGGGGCAAGTTTTTGGTCAAGCGCTAGTTTATAATTATTTAAAAAAAAAGATAGACCTGATCAACCTCCTTTCTATACTATCCCCAGCATAGCTTCCCTGTCATCTGCATATAGACGTAGCTGACGTAGCTGCTGTACAGTCCCACAGGACATGGCGTCGAGTCTCATCCTCCAACCCACAGTAGCACCATTGATTATAAGCGAAACTCCCATATCTCGTTAGGATCTACGACATTTCGCAGTCCGGACCCACCCATCCCACCGCCTGTCACTGAGCCACCACCAGAAAGAAACAGTACAGCTCCCTTCCGTCCCTGGAAGAAGCCCACCGCTCCTGCCACTGAGCAACGACCTCTGCTCGCATTTCCCTAACATCCACCTTACGCTCCATGTTTAAATAACGGGCAGTAAATTTTGCTACATAAGCTTCGTTTTTGTATACCAGAATGTACGAAATCTGTCTGATGTCTCTCATTAGACCTGCTTCTAGTAAATAACATCATTAAAACGCTAATAATACATATTCAAATTGATAAAAGAACTTACTATAACAACTCATCTTTAATTCACAAAGATCAATTCATTTATTAATGAAGCAGAAATACAATATTTTAATTAGGCACTACAGAAATGTCAGGAATTAAATAGGTAGATGGTAGTCTACTAAATTAAGTTAATTATTGTATTATAGACGAAAATATAACAATAATATATGTATATATAAAAAAATACCTATATTATATCGATTAGTGGATCCTGTTTAGTGAATTTGAATATACCTATAATGAAGTGTATCACAAAGTCCGTTCATTCATAATGGCCACACTTGGCGCCGCGTGTTATATGTAGCGAGTGGGGTGCGAGTGAAGGAGATAAAGAACAATTTAAAACGAATTATTTTCTGAATATAGAGAATGTAGCCAACAAGTTGTTATCAATCTGTTAAATTATAGATAATTTTACTATAAATATTAATCTGACTTTTTTAAACAAAATATACTTACAACGTAAAACTTTGTACGAAATAAACCTTCCTTGATAAATACCCGCTACAAGCACGTAAGGCGGTGGTATCAAGAATTCAACACAAACTTTATCATCATCATCATCAACAACATCCTCCCACTGCTGGGTATAGGTCTCATCTCATACAGAGAAGCATTGAGCGTAATCATCACGCTTGCTCAACGCGGGTTGGCGATTTCAGACTTAAAGTCCAGGTTTCCTCAAGATGTTTTCCGTCATCTTGTAATCAGTCATTGGTGTCCAAGATATACTTAGAAAGTACATATAACTTGGAAAAGTTACATTGCCTGACCTGGAATCGAACCCGCACACTCATACTTGAGAGCCTGGTATTTTAACCACTAGGCCACCACGACTAGCTTTATGGATTTCGGTTTGAATTCGGTTATATCGCGCTTTTCAGATTTCCCTCGGGAATATCATTTTTTTCCGGGATAAAAAGTACCCTATTATTTAATCCAGACTTCTAACTTTACGTCTGCAAAATTTCAAAGCAATCGGTTCAGCAGTTACGGCGTGAAAGAGGAACAAACAAACTCACTTTCACAAAACGATGGTATTATTAGCAAATCTTCACAAATTAAGTCTAATGTTGTTAAATACTAAATTTAAAAAGGTCGTACGGCTAGGATGCTACGAATTACACATTTCAATTGTATTTTTCTACTTTGGTCCTCGGCATACTTAGCCATAAGTCATATCTCAATAGTACTCATTCCTGCCAAGTCGTGTTACAATGACCATTTCCACACGGGTAAACCGTACTACAATTAAACTTTTTAATTTTGTTTTATGGCTATGGCATCAAAACATCAACATATGATTACGCCAAAAACGCGCGTTACTGAACTGAAAATGTTATGGAAGCAAAAAAATATGTCGAAGACATGTGACATCTACCAATCCACGCTGGGCTCGCGTGGTAGATTACGACCCACTCCCTCTCGTCGAGAGGAGTTGTGTTTTTTTTTTTTTTGTGGTGTTTTTTTTTTTGTGTGTTTTCCATAATGGACGCTCTTAGCGTACAATATATTCCTGTATCGTTCTCACACGATTGATTTCAAAATGAATGATGTAATCAAATATTTGTATCAATAGCTTGATAATTTAAAAGAGTGTCCATGGAGTTTCTTGCCCGCTCTTCTCCATAGGTACCTACTCTTTGGAATGGGCGACTAGCTTCACCTTACTGACTGACCGACCTTCTTAAAATTCAAAAGTGCGTGTAACTGGTTTATTTGAAATAAATGATTTAATTTGATTTGTGAAATGAGAAATTAATTGATTTACCTACCGTGCAAACCTGCTCCATGTCTTAGAGTTTAGACAAAATGCCAAACTTTTGGTCAAATTAATATATTCGTTTCAAATACTCTGAAATCCAGCAGGATCATTTCATAACAAAAATCATTTCAATTTATATCTAGAAATAGTGTGCGTGTTACCCAATTGGGTAATTGGGTGCTAGTCTAATGTTTATGAATAAGGGGGAGAATACTGGGATTTCCAAGTTATTGGATTGTGCACAATTGGCAGATAATCTATGTTCTATATTGATAGGCAATCTGCATCTGGATAAAGAGGTAATCGACCTCAAAATAGTTAGAGAAAGGCCTATAACATAATTTTATTAAATATCTACCGTCTACACATTCGACCTACTTTATGAATATGAATTAGCGCATGTTAGTTGAGGTGTGTAGAGAGATTTCAGGAATTTGTCTAGACTACAATTTGATCGTGATGATGAAAATTTTAATAGCCTGTTTCTGGTGTACGTACGACCTACGCAAGTCGTAAAGAAAGAGCTTAGATTTACTACTGTGCTCACAGACTTGTTACAACCAGTAATTTTTCATTATACCTGACTTGGCACCATCTGTATGTAGAATTTTTCGTTCTTTTTGTTATGACTACTGTTTTTCTGATTTTTTCCAAAGGGTTTTTACTTACAAAATTTAAAACCCTAACTTTACAAAATTAAACATAAGTAGACTATAGAGTCTACTTATGTTTTTAATCCTGGCTTCCTATTTGGTCCGGATCAAAACGGAGCTTCTTCTTCAAAGCGTGATGAGGGAAATATATACAGAGTCAGCTCAAAATTTGGGTACCAGTTTGGTATCTTTAGTAATGTAGCTCCTATCGAATTTCGACAAAATGATTATGAGACTTACGGTTGTGTTCATTACAATAGTTTACTTGAATTTCACTCATGTCACAGTGTGTGGCTTTGAACTTTATTAAACTAAGATAAGGGCTATTTTCCGCTAGCAATAAGACTAAGCCTCAACCTAAGAAAAATAACTAAAACACTAATGAATCTAGCAGACCGGCTGTAATCAGATTTTAGATAACATCTGGTCATCTCAATGATAAGCCTTTCTAAATATATGCACATACAAACATTTCACTTTGCATTCGTTTGAATAACATTTGTTAACATATTTAACTAAAAATGTAGAACATAAGAAATAATCAGCTTGACATTGTTCTACATGATCATAAACATGTAAAGGAGGGACGGTTCTAATATATTATTTTACATAATAATATAATTTACATTAAAATTGTATTGGACGTTAAATTTTATTTTGGCATTTGCCAAATAAATATGTTTTCTATAACAAATTTATAACAAAATAAAACCCATTTATTTAAATTAATTAATTTTCCAAATTCCAAAGCGGAGTAGGTGCCTATGGAGAACGGGAAATAAATTACGCAGTCATTTTAAATTAAAGATAATTGTGGTTACATCAAAATATTAACTAATGAAGAGTTACGTTTTGTGCAAACCCTTTAAATTATCTAAAGGTTGCTCTAGCAACACCTTACCATAGCCCACCTATTTTGTTCGATGCGGTCTAAAACAACATCTACTACAAAAAAATGTGCTCATATACTTATGCAACAATTTTTTTTACCATTATCACATTTCAAAGACCTTTATCACGACCAAACATAAGTTTTAGTAGAATATATCAGTATAAATGGTCTATTAACATCCTATCCTCATAAATATCGTTCCATTATTACTTACTCTAGTTTCATTCTTATATTTATTACAGTAATTTCGTCGTAACGCCTACTTAACAATGATTTTTAAATCGTATACATAAAATAAAGTAAGTTATAGAACTTACTTTATTTATTACATATATATTCATTTGCTTTCAATTCTCGCCCTAACCGTTTTGTTTTTTGAATATACGATTCTACTTTAGAGAGATTAATGCAAAAACAAATTATTAATATTTTTAATTACATCTTATAAACCTTTTTTATTTATTAGATTGTTACATTAATTTGTTAATGTTTATTTATTTATTTTATTATTTATGTACACACAATAAAATATATAAGGATATGTCACAATTCATTCTTTAATATCGTTTGTATTTTCTGTGGGTTTCAGAATTAAAGTATTTTTCTTTCTTTCTTTCAATTCAATTTCTTCATCTTATATGTACATATCCTTTACAGGACATAAAGCATAAGTTTCTTAACAGTCTATTTCCATAAACGTTGGTAGTTGGATAAATCGACACTATATTATAAATACCTTTGACCTTTGAACCTAACATTTTATCTGCTATCGATCCCTGTGTATAATTGCACGTCGGCAGAAGACATTCATGATAAAATTGCTCTTCTGTGAGTTTGCTTAGTGAAAAGTATCGATGTGATACAGAACATATAGATCTTTATCAGTATTTTCATTTTTATTAGTTTCGCGACATCGTCTCTTTTACATACAGCCGTTTTATATCCAAGTAAATGGTTTTGTTTATCGGCAGTGCTTGTTTGACTCCTTCAACTATCAGCTACCTCTTCTTTTATTTCTTTATCGCCAATTTATACATATTTTATGCTCGGCTGTTTTATTGATTTTGAGGTGCGGGAAATATGACATCGTCAAACGGAAGACTAAAATATGCGATGGCTATAGGACCACAGGGGTCACCATTAAATGCTTCCCTACTGATAATATTATCGACGGAGCATCTGTTTGCTTCCCACGGATTTGCTAAGCCATTTCAATATAACACTACTTCTTAGTGTTGTTTTTGGATTCGTGTATTTTGTAACGGGCTTCCTAACAATTTACAAATAGTTTAACTTAAAAGCTTTCTATGCAGAATACATGGAATATAATAGAGCATGAATGCTGAATTACATCCAGGTTATGAGGATGTCTGGCTTTAAAGGAACTTACTATTAACTTAAGTGAAGATGCTGATTAGTAAGATACAAACAATTACTCGATATTCCAGTAAAACTTTAATTGCAAAACATTAAACAATGTTCATTGCGCAGGCGCGGCGGATACACAAGATGGTATAAATAATGAACTTGTTTATATTTATTGCATCGTTAATAACGAACTTGATGAATTTAATTAGATGCTAAATGTTACCACTGGTTACATAAATATTGTGAGCTTTGAGCCAAATGAGCAATAAAATTGTCTAACACACCTTACTACGATGCTTCTAACTTATAGACTGCTCCTTGAATGCAGGAAACGTCATAATATTAACCCGTTAATGTCCGCTTCTGAATGAACCTTCTCTATTTATTGCGACAATCAATCCACGGAAAACCTTTTCATAATAACTACGCTGGCAAAAGCGATACCTAAGTTGAAAAGCACCTTTACTGACCACACAACGTGTTTACAAATAAAATGAAAAAGAATACGTTGATTTGCATATTAAGGTCCCAAAAGAATACATCAGTATACTTCAAGATCAAACCCTAAATATACATAAAGACTCAAAGCAAGCACTCATATTAAAATGGAGGACCATCCAAAATAGAAACAAAACCAATAAGACAATGCTGATCGATAGCCCGGGCGTGCGGAGATGTATTTCGCAAAACGAACAATCCCTAAACAAGAACGCTGTTAAAAGTTTAACAAACACCGATATTGGTAGTTACATGCTCATAAATTTCGCGAGAATAATCGATACCGATTGAGATATCAGGATTTTCGGTGATTCTCTTCGCCAGTGCAATCAGAAAGATATCTTCTTTAATTCTGTTAAAATTAGATTCATTATCCTTTGGACTTGCTTATGTAAATCCATCAATTTGGGATCCTTTATCATTTGCCGGTATTCCAATTTAAACCTCTGTTTGATTTGTTTTGAATTCTGATACTTGACACTAAGGTTCATTTTTGTAGTTCCACGTCTAGTCAATTTTTTTTTACTTGTATACATAAGGCAGTCTCACACGTCGTGGTCACGAAGGATTTCGGTATTCATAAATTGAGGTGTACTAATAGTCAGTTTGTGCATAGCCTAAGGGTCTGAAGTGAATGAACTCAGGCTGATGTTACAAAACGATCTGCACTCTGTTGAATGGTTAAAAATTCAACATTCCCTTTCTTTCGGAGTAAGTTGAATGGCGAGTTATTATCGACAATTATTCTTTACTCCAATTATTTCTGCCTTTTGATGTTTAAATAATAAGTAAGTATTTACTGAAGATGGTTATGAAGTTATAAGTACTATAAACGATGTAATTGCACACACAATTCTTAAGGATTAATTGGTAATAAATTATTTGAAAAGGATTTATGAGAAAATTTGCAAAACAAAAATAATCAAGGAACATAATTTATGTGCTTCTGAAATTTACCAAAACCCTGTTAAGAAATATACGATACAAACAATGATATTTAAAGCTAATGTTACCTATTAATTTACAAACATTTCATAAATTATTCAAAACTACTCGATGAGATTGTTATGACACTTATTATTTATAGTTTTAATCATAATAAACAGACCTTATTGAGCATAATAACAGCAATCATATCCTATAGCTGTCAGTTAGGATTATTGAGAAGCGTATTACAAATGTAAGGCACTCCGTGTAGGCGACCATAAATACCCAAGTACGTTCACAGAATCAATTGACCTCATTAAACTTAATTACAAAACTAACACGCCATTAAAAATCTATATAATTAATTATTTAACTATGTCGGTTCATTGACATTTTATATCAAAGCTCCAATTTGTACAAACGCCCGGTTTAAACGAATTTATCTATGTCATAAAATTGTCGTAAAACATGATACAAGCAAAGACAGGCATTTCCACTATGATAAAAAATCTGGTTTACTAGCTTTTTTGGCCGATGACGCTTGTGTCATATTAACTTCGGGTCGGATTCACTTTTCTGCTCCATTTACATATGTTGGAAATTAACTTCTTTTGTTTTTTTTTTTTTGCAATTTTCTTATTCTTCTTCTTCAGCCTCTAGAGCTCCACTGCTGGACAAAGGCCTCCCCTTCCACGATGACCAATCTTGTGCTGCCTGCATCCATCGGCTTTCCGCGACTTTCACCAGGTCATCGGTCCACCTTGTTGGGGGTCTCCCTACGCTGTGTCTTCCGGCACGTAGCCGCCACTCTAGAACCTTACTGCCCCATCGGCCATCGGTTCTACTAGCAATATGCCACCCACTGCCACTTAAGTTTACCGAGCATTGCTCTTTCCATTACCCTTTGTGTGACTCTGAGCCTTCGTATGAGGCTCATTGGCGACTCGACGATTATTCCAATATTCTTAGTCCATACAAACTGGGATGCATTCCAATCTTAATTTTTAATCTTCTTGAATGAAACAACTATGTAACAGAAATCGTAATGCTTAGAGAATATAATACAAGTGACTATATAGAGACAATTTTGTAGCATACCTACCCCAATATTCTTACATCATGTTTCTTGAAAACTTCCTCTTAATTAACATCCCCATTCAAACTAAACCAAATTATTTTGTATTAGTGAGGTTGTCGACTAGCTTCATCTTACTGACTGACCGACGCTTTGACAATTCAAAAGTACAGGCGACAGCACATCAAGCTACTACAATCTCTCGGATTTCTTTATTCTATTTTAAACTTTATCTCTAAAGCATTAAAGCTCAAGGTTGATTGGGAATATTTGACAGTTTCGGTAGCTGCACCTGTTGACGTCCGTACCTGTAATTGGTTTATTTGAAATAAATGCTTTAATTTGATCTTGTTACGCTATGTGCAGGGCTCTTAGATTTTAGAAAATAAGCGTGTTAAAATAGATGAAGAATATAATATAGTGTCAAAATCATTTCTTTTACCTATTATCTCAATTACATGTATTATTAAATGTGAAGTGTGTACCGCCTAAACATTTCAATGAGTTAGAAAACCCATAAAATACAAACAACTGCTGTAAGAATCGTAAAAGTGACTCATAAATGCGAACAGATACATATTTTTGTGTGTACCACAGTGAATAGTAATCATATAAATATTATTCATTAAATGCCGCCAACTACGATCATTTTATGATGCCCTATTAGATCTTATATTGCAGATGTCATCTTGGATTGAGGCCCGAAATGTTATTTTAAAAGGTCATTACAGTTTTAATTTACACTAAATATAACATTTTTGAGTATACCATTATGTCAATATATATATTTGTAGTATTATATTACAATTCATAGCGTGGAATGGACCAGTTTTGTGTTTTAAATTTTGATTCAGAGAAATGAAGATAAAATCTCGAGAGATTTTTGATATGCATGTCGGATGATAAGTACTTTAAAATAAGACCAGAAATCTATGGATGGAACGTGTAAAAATGATTTAGTTAGAATTGGGGTGACTGGTGGGCGTTTTTGAGGGTACTTTCTTTTGTTATTCTGTCGTTCAAAAAGTGCTCATTCCCAACCTAATTTGAATAAATTACTTTTGGATTTGACTACAGACATGATGACTGGCCGGACACTTGAGAGAGATGATGTACCTAGTTACTATAATACTGCTAGACCAAATGATTTAAAGGCTTTAGATTATTAGTTCGGGAGTATAGTAGATATTGAAACTTAACTAAAAGTAGATACTGAACCTAAAACGAATTAAGAGGACAGGGTTTTTCATGAAGACAATGACAAGTTCTGGTACCAACAGATAGATAGATTAATCGGAGATATGTATGAAAACCGAAAGAGTAAATCCAATCACCAAAAAATTCCTTTTCCATAGTCAATTCTTTGTTATCCAGAATCATCAAATTCTTTGCTGAAATAATTATGAATTTCCGTCATGTCAAGGCTTTTTGATAATTAATTTATTGTAGCAATTGATTTGTTAGTATTAGTCGTATTAAGCAATGCTATTTTTAACGCTAGGTTTAATTATCCTTAGATTAAACATTGACCAAACTAAAGAGATTTTTGTAATTGCCCATGACATAGTTTATTCTGTTATTAATGACGTATCATAGTTTGACATCTCCAGAAATGACAGTTGTAAGCTTTCCTATCACTCACAATAACTTTTATCGAATAGTTTGCAGAATAAAGGCATGTTTTATATTATTACCCAAATAAAAGAGTTTTTTTTTTTCACCCGGGACTCTGCGTTCAATAACACTTCCACTAATTGCACTGTAACAAACACAATTTTGTAACGTGTGGTTTGGTGGATGAGTTATCAACATTGTTTACAGATCCTGAACGTCACCTCCACTATGCTCATACGAAAGATTGCCATTAAACAATGATCATAACTAGGAATTACACAATGTTATGACTAAAATAACAAGATGAGAAAAGTCAACACAATGTAAAATAAAATGCAAAATATGTAACATAAACCGGAATGTTATGAGACATAAGTTTTCGTAGATAATCCAAAAATACCACAAAAGCTTGCTGACGACAAGAGAACAGGAGTCAGAACTAAGAAATAACAATAAAATATGTGATTTACAGTAATACGGGACGCGGGTGTCAGTCACCTCGTTGGATTGTCGTAAAAATCTTTATTTTTATCCTATACTATTGTATCCGCGGGAGAATCAGAGATAACAGATTCATATATAAATGAACTGCAGGCAGACGATGTAGATTATGGCGTAGATAAACTTATTGATACTTCTATATTAATAATTGGCTCAAGATTTTAATCTGGAGAATACTGTGAGAGGCTTCGAGATTGTTACCGAGGAACTAGGTCCACGAAGACCGATGCCTCCTGGGTCAGGGTTGTGGGTTGGATGAAAAAGAAATCGTGGCCCTGGCGCATAGGCAACTGAAAAAATAGGTGTGAAGTTTTAGTAAGTAAAAGTCTGACACGCCCTTCCGCTCCGCTCAGGGAGAAGTCATTTGATGATTTCCCATCAAAAACAAAGGAAATACTATTTTACCTTTAGGCCTCAATATTGTAATGAATATATAATGGAGGACACATCACCTTAGTAGACAATATGCTTTTCTCGAGTTTTCAAGCAAAATGTTATATAATAAAAGTGCTTTCAAAGCAATAGTTCTTTGAAAGCGCCTTATCAATGAAATTCAATGCTTTATTATCTAATATATGAATCGACATATCTGACAGCCTCCGTGGCGTAGCGGCAACGCGGCCGCTGCGCAAGGAGGCGCGAGTTCGATCCCCGCGCACTGCAAATATTTGTATGCATGAATATGAATATTTGCGTTGATCTGGTCATGCCTCGGAAAGCGCGTTAAGCCGTTGGTCCCCGTTGCCATACGAACATCCAGTGGTAGTCGTTACGGGTTATTGGAGCCCTCAAAAGTCCAAAAATTGGTCTAACTGCATTGCTTTGATATCGCCTTCGGGTTATGGAGGTCAGACGGTAGTCGCTTCACGTAAAATATCGAAGTTTAGCCAAACCAGCAGTTAGACCGGTAAAGCGGACCCCAGACTCCAAAACTGAAAAGCTTCGGACATGACTGGGATAAGCGATGAGATGATGATGATATGAATCGACATACAGATTGGAAGAAGCCACTTTTTTACTACAAGTTGTTACAACAATCAAAATCAAAAATCAAAATCAAAGCATTTATTTCAAATAAACCAGTTACAGGCACTTTTGAATTGTCAGAAGGTCGGTCAGTCAGTAAGGTGAAGCTAGTCGCCCATTCCAAAGAGTAGGTACCTATGGAGAAGAACGGGCAAGAAACTCCATGGACACTCTTTTAAATTATCAAGCTATTGATACAAATATTTGATTACATCATTCATTTTGAAATCAATCGTGTGAGAACGATGCAGAAATATATTGTACGCTGAGAGCGTCCATTATGAAAAAAAAAAACAATAATTCAGAATTTAAAATACGCCGTAGCAGCTAAGAGATGACCAGTCCCCTCTGACGGCGTCCGTTCACGAACATGACGTATGGATCAGCATCATTCAGCTCAACCATATTGAAGGTAACCTAATGACCAAACACACACGCCACCACCAGCGAGACATTTGAGTGAGCATGACATACTCTCAACAGCCATAGCACTATCAAGTCAATAAACGACTAACCCAACAAATAGATGCTTTACAGCAAGTAGATCGTGCTCACACGTGTTCCATGCAATTATACAATACTAGGAAATTGAATCTACACAATGCAAAGACAGTTTTGTCCAAGGTTCAGCAGCTCCAACGGTGTTCCCGAATGCTAAGTTTAGCTCCTGTGTAGCTGCACCAGTGCCGAATACCCCTGTCAGCGATGCAATTCCGTAACGTACAATATGCCTGGCTACGTAGTGTGTACTGGCTTTGAGTTAAAAAAAAAAAAAACAAACAATTGCAAATTTAAACTGCAAGAGGAAAAATCAAAGAACAATCAGTGTAAGCATAGAAATCGGACGCAGCTCAAGCCCAAGCCTTTTTGTCGTCAATATAATCTTTAACACTATAAAATGCTTTCTGACACAACTTACGTTTAATGAAGGATTTGAATTCTTCAATTCTTCTCTACATAAGATCCAAGAATAAACAAATCACTATTGACACTATTCTAGTTGAAGTCATGATCTAGGTACTCGTAAAGGCTAGATGTCGAACAAATACCAGGATTATTTCATGTCCAAGGCACAGGCGCCATATAGCCGAAGTAATACGTATGTATATGTATGTATGTAATTTTCATATGATTATCTCGTTTGTGATTTTATGAGGCAAGGCCATAATATATGACGATCTCCAGTTTATGACTGACTGTGGAACGGATCTGATGGATTTGGCTGGTTTAAGTTCTCAGATGGGACATTACAAAGTTGGAGCTGTTTTAATTGGGCAGTTGAGTTCCGATTAATTAACAAAATGCTGTTTAATGATGTGTTTAAGTGGTGTTTTAATGTTAAAAGTCACGAGACAAGATGTCAGAATAAAGCAAACATTAATGTTCTATATTTTATAATTTGATACCTTTTACACCTATAAAAATTCAAGAAATTTGTGAGAGCTAATAAAACTGACAATATTTATAGGTTTTATTAAAATAATGATCAACTTTGATTGTTTAGAAAATTCATTCGAAAACCCCCTTTAGTATTTATCGTTCGTTTTAATATCAAATATTTTTCATTCAATAATATTCTTTTTCGCACGCCCATCAAAATAACACACGATTCACTTCGAACTTTTACGATTGAATCCCGAATGATTTACACATTGAAAGCATTTCCTTAGAACGTCCGGTTTTTTGATAGATTGTACACCATAAAAGGCCTCGATGGGACAACTTTACGGGTGTGTGGTGACGTTCTTGGCGTGCAGTGTGAGAAAAAGCGAGATTTATCCAACGCTTTACGATATTTTGATAGGCGAATTCTTGACATAATTGAAAATATTCCATTTGCTTTGTTTTAATGGAGGAATTTTGCAGTTATGTATGGGAAAATGTATTTAAATTATGAAGTACGCTCTAGGATAAAACCAAAGTCATGTATGTACAATTGTACATATGTCATTGGCAGTAAAATTTATTTTAAAAAAAGTATAAATGACTTATTGAATGATACTATTCGACATGTTTATCTATAATTTCTTTGACAATTTATTTTACCCACTTGTCTGTATTTTATCAACGTCTATTTCTGATTATATGTTTGGGTAAGTATAAGTGACTTTAGTAAAATCTTACTTGACTTCAAACCGCTGGATGCGAGAGGCGCAGGCCCGGTCGTCGTGGAGATCCTTGAGGGAGGCCTATGTCCAGCAGTGGACGTCTTTTGGCTGAAATGATGACGATGATGACTTTAGTAATTCAGATTTATGATTGAAACATCTACGGATGAAAGAATCATAATGTGAAATCTTGCATGCATGCAAGAATTTAATTTCCTGTAACAACGACTGGGAAGTGTAAAGAATGGTAGGCGTTTAAGTATGCTTGCAATAGATCCAAAAAAAATGGTTAAAAGGAATCGACATTTCATATCAAATTGCAAAAAAAAAAACATTATAAGAAAAACCATATTCTATACCATCATACACTAAAGTTTCATTTTAAAACCGTATTATAAGCTAATTCTTAAAAACGTTGTTAGGTATTGAATTTAGATCGTCGAACTTTCCTCTCAATGGCGGTCAAACTACATTCAAACACCAAAGCGTGACGTGGGCTTTGTTTAAAGCAGTAGTAATATTCCTCGGCGTGTTGCCACCCAACCTGTAGTCCAATACTTTATCAGAAATAAGTAGGTAGGTATATCATACATTTACATACCAAATGTCAGTCTAGCCCAACCGTGCGCGTTTACGATACGGATTATACGAAACATTGACCACAATTTGTAAGATTTGTCAAATAAAGACATAAACGCAATAAATATTTATTGATAACTAAGTAATCTGTTGTCCAATCAGCTTCAGCCGTACGACGGCAAACGAAATTTTAGTGGCCCGGGACCGTTAAAATGCCACTGTTGCATATGGTCATTGGTTTATGACTCCGGTGACATTTTTGTTTCCAAAACCTCTGAAGAATTTTATGAGAATATCGATAAGCTTAATATTACAAATGTCTCTCAAAGAAGGAGATAATATAATTATTTTAGATATATCGCAGGAAACGAAAGGATGTCAAGCAAAGATTTTTTTCTATTATAATTAGCGATTTATATGTTAATAAGACGATATAGTTGCCAAATTGGTTACATAAAAATGATTTTGTAAAGTTGTATGTGAATGAATATATATATGAATTATTAATTTTACGATCGTATTTCTATATTTGTAGCGCCCCAGAAACTCAACAATCTAGCCAAATCTAAATTAGTCCCTAGAAACCCATCCATTGCTCATTTCTTATATAATCAAGCAATGGACAAAACCCATTGATTTTGACCAGCCTTAGATAGAGAAATGGATTTCTAAATGATTTATTTCTATTTAATTATTATAAAATAAAAATACATATCGCTGGATCCGTAACGGATCAGTCATAATAATATTAATAAAAACCCGAATCCGATATGAATTAATAATGACTTTTAATGAAATGTATCGCTTACGCCTCTTTTTTTTTGATAAACTCAAATTAATTACAATGTCACAGTGTTCGTTTTTAGCTAGACTTGAAGCTAAATTCAACATTTAGATATAGATCTTTTTTGTATAATTATAAACTCATGCATGACTGCAATCCCGCCTGATTGTAAGCAGTGATGCAATCGCTGATGGTAAAGCGCGCTAGGTTATTAACAGCCTATTCACTCAAAAAAACTCAGTGAATAGGAAGGAAGACGGCAGTTAAGCGAGGTGATGCAATGCTATACCCAACAACACGACCAACGATGCTGCGCCAGTGGGAGGTTGATCTGGAGACACTCCACGAGCGAACTCCCGACACTACAACATTTAGCGCATCGTACCCGGCACACACAACTACAAAGACCCGTCCTTCGTACGGCTTTTCCAGACATCATGACACGACGAATCGCTTGACGACAAGACTTTGGTGGGGGACTACTGCTGGCAGCCGATATTATGGCCTACCAGCGAATAAACTGCTTAGGTTTTGGCAGTTTTGTTTAAACACTATGCAGAAAGCCTATTGCCATTTGTCACATTCATTAGGTTTCTTTGACTCATTCATCATTCATTTTTGGTTCATTTGACTTCTCCCATTCTGGGAGCTAAAGAAGTCAAGCCAAAACGTTTTAGACTTACTGACTAAAACCCACACGTGTTCTTTCATTTGGGTTGTACCAGGGCCACGATACCGAACCGGTGGCTCTGGTAAGCATCAGTCCTAGAGGACTCCGCCACAATATGCTGACAGCTCTTTGGGTGCATAGAATACAACACGCATTCGATCCGAACCTAGACATTGCTATCCATTGATCTCCGCGCACAAGCCTTCTAGTTTCCTGATCCTCATAATCCTTTCAGTATCGCCATGTACGCTGGTCCGTAACTTAGTTCAGATATTCTTATTGTGTACTAGAAAGCTATAATTTGACATGAAGTTACATATTAATCATGTTGACAAAGTGGTGAAATAAAATCAGTAAAGAAAAAATATACCTACAGTGGAATGCTTTTTTCTCTCGTCTATATCTTAGTGTGGATTGACATGGTTGCGTTGGATAACTTGCGAGTTTGTAAAAATAATCTTTTTATTTGTTTGTAAAATTAGCTTTAATTGCTAATTTTTTTAAAGCATTAATCTTCATTATACGTGATCCGAAACGCACTTAGCCAGTTCTTTTTTTAAATGATTTCTTTTTGCCACCACCGCCCCGCTGCACGTAAGATTCGAGGCAGAGGCTTAAGATCTCTGCCTACATTTATGAAATATAATATACAAAAAATACTTACAATTAGAAAAAAGGAAGTGGAAGACAGTGGAAGAATTAAAGTTCTTTACCAATAAAAAATATATTTCAGGGTATCCTTTCTTATAAATAATATTACGAACAAACAATATTTCGAGTTCACCAGATGTCTCAATACCAGTCAACCACCGTAGTAAAGCTTATAAACTTACGATCCAGTAGTGAACAGATAGTACACACTTACTCCGTGATTCATGGCTCGCGTAAAAATCACAAGTATTGCTGCTACGCTAACATCGCTGTAAACCAACTTGGAACCGAGAAAACATGTTTCTTTGTTTATTACAAAGTTATCACATTTTCAGGAAGAAAATATTTCAATAGCAAATTATGCTGACATAAATATTTGAGAGCCAAACAATCTTTGGTACATGGAGGACCACATCATCAGCCTGACAAATTTCTTACTACTGGGTCACTTGACGTGGTCAACCTGACCACGCCTGACCACGCCAAGTTTACGGCTTGATAGATAGAGCGAGCCATGAACTACCACATAGCCCAATTCAGGTTGGCTAATGACACATTTATTGATTTTTTATAGCAAAAGAAATAAACCATCCCGGACTCGGACATAAGACATAACAGGATCAAAATCAAATGCCCTTTATTCAAATTAGGCTGATTTCAGTGCCTCCGTTCCTACCCTTGGCCACTTCCTAGTGCTTTCGCTGGGAACAAGGAGTAGAGGAAGAAACTCTCAACACAGATGTTTGTTCAAAGCGTTTTATATTGTAAAGACAATGCAGTATCAATAATCTTCACGGAAGCTTCTGTAGATACCAGGTAAAACGGTTAACAGGTCGAATGAATGGTCAAATACATAGAAATATCAAATTCTGTTCAATCTTTCAAACTAGGTTTACAATCGGTTAAATCGCCATAAACGCCCAGACATATAGATCGAAACGGTACATGAAAGCTGTAGGGTGTAACGTGTTTAGTGGGTTGACTCCCTAAAGATTAGCTTTAACACACAGTTCCAGGATCCCGACCGGTTAGATGCAAGCGTAGTATTTTACGTTGTATGTTTCTGATCTTAGAAACAATTTTACTATATTTCCGAATATTCGTATCGAAGGCACATTAGCTTTAGAGCAATTCTATGAACTTGGCTATACCAGTGAAAATCCTACATATGATTACTATAAGTACTTTACTATGTATAGTGAATTTCATCGCCACTCTCTTAAAACGGTGAAGGAAATCAAAAACGTAATGAGAAAACTGACCTGTGCGCACACTGGGTCCGCTTGGTGGATTAACGCCCACTCCCTCTCACAGAGAGTAAGTTTTTGTCCCAGCAGTGGTAACATTATAGACACTAGTTCTTAACAATACTAATATAGATGGCCCTAAATTCGAAAAAAACTTGATTTATATAAAACAGAAATTTTGAAATGGTGGCGCTTTATTTACTTCGCTCATTTTCTACAGCCTATAGAAGTCCACTGCCGAACAAAGGCCTCGCCCAATGCTTTCCACGAAGACCGATCTTGTTCTGCCCGCATCTATCGGCTTCCCGCGACCTTCAACCAGGTCATCGTCTTCCGGTACGTGGCCGCCACTCCAAAACCTTACTGCCCCATCGGCCATCGGTTCTGCCCGAGCAATGTGACTTTGGTTCTTCTGTGGATCTCCTCATTCACGTCCTCATTCTCCCGTCACGTCGCTCATATCTGAGAGGTGATTCTCCTACTTTTATGAACGTTCACAGAGTCATCTCAGTCTCAGTCTGTCAAAAAATACGTCCCTACATTTTGACAAGTTTTTGAAATTTGTTTATGCAAGATTTTGACATTCTATGTAAACTACGAATCAAAAGTAAGGAGATCCGTAGAAGAACGAGAGTAACTGACATAGCCCGAAGAATTGCAACACTTAAGTGGCAATGGGTCGGGCACATTGGCCGTAAGACGGATGGCCGATGGGGCCGACGGGTTCTCGAGCGGCGGCCACGCACTGAAAGACGCAGCGTGGGTAGGCTCCTGACAAGATGGACTGACGACCTGGTGAAAGTCACGCAACGGATTCGGGCAATATAGTTTTTTTTAACTCGATGATCACATCTAGAATGAATAAGATGAGACCGGGGAGCAAATTTTTATATAGATGGAGGGTAATTGCGTAATATCCTATCAGTAGCAATGGGTTTCATGTTGACAGTTACACGACCTTCATTGCGTGTTTTGTGTTGTTGAGAAGACACATTTGATGAGCTATATGTTAAGATAATATTATGTTATGCAATTAGGGTCTAGGTCATACAAAGGTGTTCAATTGTAACTATCCGTTGGCATATCCTCTGTTTCTATGATCTAGGTAGAGAGTGCTATCATATAAGACGTCACACTGCCAATGACCTAGCCATTGTCTGGATCTTAATGTGTAGCATGCGGTAGTTCGTTCGCATGTGGGATTATACTGTTCAGCTTTATGTTCTGGTATATCTGGACCGATTTTATGGCTGAGATATAGTTACATTAAAACCGTGGTTATTAATGAGAGATTCATCTCATCTCGAAGAAATTTCATGTCCTCGTTTTTCTAATCAAATGTGTAAGGATGGTCTTGCATTCGCAATCATAAATTTTAGAGTTTCAAAAATTTGCAGGCAGTAGTAGTATTATAAATATAAATCTTTCGGAACAAATTCTCTAATTGATACTGAAAACCATCGCGATCACATAGATAGACACGATAAGCGACTTCAATTTATATATAGATTATGGAGGATTACTGATCGTCCGGGTGATTTGGCAGCTACAGACTGCTTTACACAACGGGAAACTTATTTTAGCTAAATGATGACAAATGTCATTATTATACTGAGTGATTGCCAACTCGAAGACTATTAATGGTCACAAAATAACACCAACAAATGAAACTTTCCCTCCGGCGTTTGTGTGATATGATAAACAGTTGTTACAATCTGGTTTTCGATTAACTTAAAGTTGACAATTGTTACAAATATTGAAAGTTGAAAGTCAACGAGTGACCATATAGCTGGGACTTTATAGGAATAACTGTAAAAGGAATAAGACATCCTATTTTAAATGTTTCATGAATTTTATTAATGTATGCCGTTTGTATACATTGTGCGCGCAATCTAAAGCGATGGAGAAGCTTTACTTCATTATGCTTCGTTGTCTGATTGACTGGTTATTTATGTATAATGAGGTTTGACTATGTATATATAGTCTTCATGACATACAAATTTTGGAATGGAAAATTGGGTTGATACTCTTGATAAATTTACCATTTTAATATGCAAATATGTATTTCTAAATAGTAATTCGAAAGAAGATTTGATAACAAAAGGTGATACGGAAATAGAATTTCTCTCTAAAGTTACTAATAAAATAAAACAAATACTCGTGAAAGCACTTACCATAGCAGTGTAAACTCGCAAATAATCCCTAAACATTACTACAACAAATACTATAGTCAAAGTAACCGAACATAATTCGCAAGCCATTAACGATAATATTGAAAGGAAAATTTTCCTTCGAATTTATGATCAAGTACCTCATGAGTCATTCACAACCAGTCTAGCCAGAGATAAAGGAAATGTCCTGTTCCTTATGGCGATTGTAAAACTTATGGAAGGCATTTTGAGTGTCCCTGTGTCTGACGTAACTTTACACTAGTGACAGCTTTAGGCAGTTGCTTTTGCATGAATCAGGATAGAGGATATAGAATATTATATGAACGTCAATATTTATGATATGGATTATATAGTATTTCGAGTACCTACACAAAAATAGGCTCTTGACGACTTAAACTTACGATTATGACTCTTTATCATCACAGTACTCGTAATAAAGTCGTAGGTGAAGGAGCCATTATTTGTTATGACTTAATTTGTGTGGATACTGAAAAATAAGGTAGAATAAAGTAACTATACTTGGCAAAATTTTTACTTTGCATGATTATGCATGGTTCTTTAAACTAACCCTTAATGGTTTTAACTTGTATTATGATTATTTAGGAGAGAATCATTGTCATGGATCTTAGTAGATTATTAAAGACTAATTCATACTATAATTTTAATAGAAGAGCTAATTAAACACACACGCACATCACATAATAGGTATTATACATTATATATACGCTACAGCCTGTAGTATAACCATATTTAGATTTCTGTCGATATCATTAGAATAATTAAAATTTTGAATTTATTATGCTGTTCTCATTTAGTAGCACAATATTCGAGATCACAACATGATACTACTAAAATTTTAATAAATACTGCTTTACATCATCATTAAAATGAATTTACAAATACAAAATTAAAAATACGCAAAAAGTCTGTCTTAAATATAAACAGCAAATTGTCATGTTTATATTAAAATTTAGAAAAGGATAACGATCTAACAATAAACATGACTGAAATGCAAATCCTGAACAAATTTACTATGATACCCGCGGCGGTGTGATCTTATCTTACAGAACTTAAATCTTAGCTTAACAACTTAATAATTATCACTGTAAGCCTGTAGACCACACACAGCTATAACAGATGTCCTCCCTCGCATTTTGATATATTGCTTTGTAATAAGAAACCGGTCTAACTGGACGTTTGGCCTAAATGAAGTAGTGAAACATATTTTTTCGTCGATACTGTTAGTTTTAGCAATGATGAAGTGATTTTAATCGTATTGGTATACTAACGGCCTACCGCTACTTCGTTCACATGGAGTTAGTTATTTGAACATTTTATTTTAACCCCAAAAGATTCGATACAGCGTACATTTAAAATTTTTGATATGCTCCGCGCTTATTCATCGCAGCGTATGTTACACAGCTTTTCTGGATAAATGGCGTATCTAATGAAAAATAATTCTTCAAATCGGGCCAGTACCTGAGCATGGCGCCTAATATATAAATATTAGAATAGATTAAAAGTTCTTGTTTTCTTAATTAATAGCTGAATCGGTATCTTTTCACAGAGTATGAACTTTATACCTACAGCTGAACTTAGTGAAACCAGAAACCCCAATATTATAAATGTTGAAAATGTAACTGAATCCACTTCATAAACTTACATATGTAGGATTATAGATACAGAAATTACAACCAGAAATGAAATAATGTTTGATCTAGACATAAAATAGGTTACAATATATATTTCCTATACTATATGAGCATTGCCGATTCGAATGTAAAGTCGTAAATCAGATGGAATATAAGGAGCAAGCGTGGGCCAAGACAGTTCCTTGCGGCACTCCAAACCAGTAGCGGGACTCCTTTATAGGACACAACTTCTGAATCCTTACTAAAAGTCATCTCGGAGAGAAGGATGTCATTATCAAGAGTACAATATTCATCTGGTTTTAAATGAGGCTGTCTCGTATGCAAGTTATCTTTATAGAGTTGGTGCTTGATACTGTAAGTGGCCTGAGATAGTTGAATGTTTTGTTATTATAATTTTATTGCAATTAATATTCAAGTTTAATGATAAATGTTATTATTTCTTTGATTACAATGTGAATAAGGAGATTATGTTAACTTTAGTTTTGCACACAAACACTCAAGTGTTGTTGGCAAAATATTGACCAACCACCTCATTAATAATAATAGGTGTGGATTTACCTAAATAGAAATCTGGCAGCCATAATACCGCCATTTCCGTTCCATCATCGAATGACCCGTCGGACGGCAAGTACCCACCCTTACGTTTTTGACACCGCTACGTTCCGGACGAAAAATTTCTTGTACGAGTACATCGAGGTACTGGAACAATTTGCATGCAGTCTTCCCCGTCTGATTACAATTTAAATACCTTCAAGGCTAGAGTGAATAGGCATTTAATGCCTTACTATCAATGATTGTATCACTGCTTACCATCAGGGTTAAGCATTAGTTTATAACGTATAAAAAATTCTTGCATAAGTAATTTTATATTGAAGTGAATTTAAGGGAACATGTTTGTATAAATAAAAAATATGCAGACACTACTGCTTTTAACATAAAACCAAGAATTGGAGCACAGTTCGTTGAGAGATCAATTTCAATTAAGTTCTTAACAAGCTACTTAAAAGAGAATAAAGTTTTTTATAGTTAAAGGACAGCTGTATAAAACACAGAATTTAACAACCGTAAAACTCCAAATTAAATAATTAAACGTTGGAGCATAAAAATAAAAATGTAGACAATAGACGAAAAGTATATTTTGGAGCTGGTGTGATACAAGACTATTAAGTGTTTTATGATTGTACATAACGTTTAGTGGACGGCACAGCGGCGTGGGACGTCATTTATTATCACGGCGTTGAAGCGACTTGATTTATGCTGTCACTATTTTTGAATACATCTCTTTAAATTTATGAGCGTGTTCAAATAGTGCTTACGTTTCAGTGGCTTTATATGTGTTTTTGATTTGTTAAAGCGGTTGGTTTGCTGTTAGTTTTCTTTGTAAGCGCTACTTTAATTTTTATGTAGTTTAAATTAAGCCTATTGGGCCCAATTAAGTTTTATGAGTTGATAGATAAAATTAAATCTTATGGTACTACATTCCTGTATGAGTTTAATTGGACTTCATGTTTTCACAATGTACTGAAATTCATAATCACTTTTGCGACTGACTCTTTTATTTAATAAATTGGTGTAGTGATACACGTAAATTGAAAACATAAAAAAAAATCTACGAAAATCATTATGCAAAAGTTTACATATGCATTTGGCCCCACTGTGTGTGGTCTCGATACTCAAATTCAAAATCGCGACCTTAAATCTGAAAGCTGACACTTTGCTGTCAGCGAATGACAACAACTAATTGATTTTCTGTATTTTAAATTAAGTCCGCGACACTTTTGGCGCTATTCTAAATAGACCACAGGCAGTTATCGTTAATTTAAGTGTACACTACAATTGCAAACTTGATAGTGAAATTGTTAGAAAGCTGAATTGTTCGCCCACTTCAAATATCACAATAAGACTATTTACATAATATGATCATGGATTAGAAGAGAATGATTGTTGTAACTAATCATTTCTTTGCATTGATGATGACAATTTATGGAGATATTATAATCTAAAAGACGATGGAATCTTAACTATTAGAGACAAAAACTGTAATAAAGTTTGTTGAATAAAGTTTGAATGGTTCAAATATGCAAGCATGAAGCCAATTTATAATCAACCTTAAGTAAATTATTGCTATAACATATCTATGTTATATCCCTTCCATACAGAATATTCTTAGTATTCCGTCTGGAATCAAAACCAGATAGGCTATTTTGATTACTCTATTAAATTATGGTTGAAATTGTCATTTTCTTCCTATTCGCAAATGTTAGATGCATGTTAATTTAATTCAAATGGCAGTTTTCATCACTCACATGTATTATAATATAAATGATTTGGAAATAGTCCAATAAGGAACTGTTAATTTCCATTAAGACACTATTTAATTTTAATCAGAACTTGGCCCAAGTTACGAGTTCATGGCGAGACAGAACTATAAAAGCTACATATGTTTTATAAAGTTTATGTTTTATAAAACTGTGCTTGACCGTAATCCCACCTGATGGTAAGCAGTGATGCAATCGTTGATGGTAAAGCGCGCTAGTTTATTAAGAGCCTATTCACACAAAAAAACTGAATGAATAGGAAGGAAGACGGCAGTTGAATAAGGTGATGCAATATTTAACCCAACAACACGATTAATGCTGCGCCAGAGGAAGATTAATCTGGAGACCCTCAACGATCGAACTCCCGACACAACAACATTTGGTGCGTCGTCGATCTATCCTCCGCACGGCTTCATCAGACATCATGCCGACATACGACGAGTCGCTAAAGTCTAAATTCTAAAATAACAGCGTTAAAATTATCCTCAATATGCTTACAACAGTTTAATTTGGATAGGTATTGTGTAAAAGTCAATATATATTTTTTATCAGTTTGATATTTTTTGACTAATTTCTTTAACACTACAATTGTATACCGTATTTGTGAAGATGTTTTTAAATATGATAACAACATTGAATGGGTTTCAAGAGCAGTTTCATGCTGCTGGAATTAAATCAACTGAGACTGAAATAATTAAATCAGTTCAACCACAGACACTCAATTATTGATTACCGATAAACAAAGCTCGATTAGTTTTGCTATTATCTTCAATGTCTTCATCGTGAACCTCAGATACACGATTGATTAGCTTAATTGCATCGTTATGCGCTTCATTAAACCTTTGTACGGCGTCTTTTATTTCATTCTTATTATTGATACTCCCAAATAACAAAGTTGTATTTTTTAATTCGTTTCTTTTGACTTGGATTTTATTTTTAGATTCGTGGATTCTTGTTTTGGTAGGGATTGTGGGTATATTGGCAAATTAAATGGCTATGCTATACGAATAATTTATATTTATTATGTGTCAAGATTTTAATAGACACATTAGCAAATCATTAATTTTGTTGTCATGTGGTCTGCTTATTACTAATATGTAACTCGAACGCAATTTCAACAAAGCAGTAAAAGGTAAACCTATATAATAACTCGGATCTTAGTCAAATATATGTATGATTTAGAAATAAGATTTGCTATACTCTACTACCGTCACAGCAGAAATGGCAGACAACGCAAGACAAGGTAACCAAATGATAAAACTAAAAGCAATTACTATTTCTTTGTTCTTTTTCAGCCTATAGAGGTCTACTGCTGGCCAAGGCTTTCCACGATGACCGGTCCTGTGCTGCCCATATCCATTGGCATCCCGCGACCTTTACCAGGTTATCAATCCACCTTGTTGAGGGCCTCCCTACGCTGCGTCTTCCGATACATTTCCGCCACTCCAGAATCGTACTGCCACATCGGCCATCCGCCCATTGCGAGATTGCTGAAACGTGGGCGTTTTAGTTCCATACGTCATCACTGGCAACACACACTAGTCAAAGACTATTACAAAATTACTATTTGCTTGAATCAAATTCCGAGACATCGACGAGAATGCATTAAGAGAAAGGAACGATGCTAATTAAGATTTAATACAAATCATAATAGCAGACAAAACCATCCCATGAGAAACTAATCATGAGACACTCCCATAACCGTAGTCACACATGCAGATCGGAAGTGCACACAAAATTTCATCAATGTTAATATATCAAGTCGTAGTTACACCCAGCCGCTGTAGACAAATGTGTAGGACAATAGACGCTGCATCGTTTTGTGTCTAGTTTATTTCAGGAGTGTCCAACGAGCCGTGTGAGGTACGGAAGATTTAAGCAATTTGTTTCACGTGCAACATTTACAGTATACGACTGTAATTCTAGTTCATTTTAATATTAGAATTATGGATACATATGTCCTGAGTTTACAGATTGATGTATTTTGAGCTTTATTTTTAAATATGTATCAAAACTTGAAGCCGTCATCATTCATAATGCACAACTGCTTCATTATTCTATAATTACATTATTAATTAGAGTTATTTAGTGGGTGTTTAATGAACAGTCATCTTCACATATATCAATGAGTGTTAGATAGTTACGTACGACTTCTTCAAACGTGAACCAATTATTTTTTAATGAATAGTTTTTATTTTTATTTTGAAATCTAAACTAGTAAGGTATATTATATATCTCAATGATCCAAACCCTCTTCTTGTTCCACATTTTTTCCGGATTTCGCTATGCTATCGTACGAAAGTCGTGTCGCATTCGTGCCGTAAACATAGCCCGGCCTCATGTTATCCTCTTTGATACATTCACTCGTATCTTTTGTTTTCGCATTTTCTTGTTTTGTTATGTTATGTAATGATCTGTAATTGTCTGAATTTAGAGTACGTGCAAGCAACTTTGTGCTTTATCGAGACGTTATTTGTATAGATCAGGGTATAATTTTGCTTGATTTTGATGTTATCCGTTGATCTAGATTCTTAAATTAATTAGTTTTAAACTCCTTTGATGCTGGTGACAATAGAACAAATAGGTTTGTATTGCATTACAGTATGTTTTATGTGTGTAGAAGGAATTATTAAAGAGTGTTTGGTGAAATGTTGCGTATCTTAGTAAAACGACAATGCAAGTGGGTAAATAAATCACTGGCTGCTTGTCGTAAAATGGAATATGTTATGGTGTGCTATTTGTGAAAGACGTTTTCTTCTATCATGTTTTATTGAGTTGGTGTTCTTAAATCATTTTGCTTTTTTTAAATCACCCTATGTGGTCTCTCATAATGGAAGTTTTGTTTATCAAACATTTTTGGATCTACACATCTTTTGGGTTCTTTGAAATTGCCTATTGTCTTCCATTTGCTTTTCATACAATTCTGAACAGACTCAAAAATAAAATGTTCAAAAATCACTTACAACTAGCTAGACACAGATTGAAAAACAAAATATCTGTCTCTTAGAATTAGACCCTTCCTATAATAGTACTTATAACAACAGGGACAGTACGATTTGTCTTGATTAGCAGAATCGATTCGCGATCGCTCATAACTTCAGCGGAAATAAGACCAAGTGCTAACAATTCAACGCGATTCGAATGATAGATATAAATCGATATTATTTATCTCGATTATTGAGTTCACAGAACTGCGGCTCGAGTTTCGGTGTGCTGATGGTTGGTGGAAGTGAAATGTTGTGACGTTTTGATGGAGTAGCTGCTACCGGGAACAGTTGTTGTAAGTTTGACTGTTTGATCCCTGAGTTAATAAACTATAATAAAGAGATTCAAAGATATAACATGTATAATGAGTTAGAAAGTTTAAGGTCCGATAATTTTGTTGAACATCAACAGTTCCATAAACACTTTGATGCAATCACAAATCATCAATCAGGCGGGATTGCGAAAAAAAGGCAGTTACCTTACGTTTACACTGAAAATAGTCTTAGTTTCAGGCCCTTTTCTATCCTTCAAGGGTTTCTGTCACATGTTTCATTCATAAGAAACATGCACATCTGGGCCGAACAAATCAAGATATACTGACTCAAAATTTCACAACATACAAATCTGATGATTTGAAAAAGCCGCAAAGAAACCTTGTAGTGGTAATAAAAATTATGTAAAACATGAGATCAAAGAATTTTCGTGCGGAGATAAAACGTGAAATCCCGATATAATAAACACATAAGATAAGAAAGTGCGTGCCCTTATTTTTTAACAGAACAGTATGAATATTTCGAAATAAAAAGCTTGAGTCTGAAAAGTCGGACTATGAAAATATCGTAACTGTAAAATTGACGATAGATTTACTTTAAGACGCTGTTTTAGTATTGAACCGTCTGCACTTATGAGCTGATGTTCATTGTAAGACCTGAAAAGATAACTGCAGTCTTACAAGCCAACAATGTATCTGTTTAAAATTGTCTCCTTGGTCACTAATGCTTCAGACAACAGTGGATTATAGCGAAATTGCTTCTCCGAATGGATATTATCTTAGAAATGGCTAAGCAATCCTTGAAACAAAATATTTAGAAGATATGAGCATCAATTGTAGGTACATACATGTAGCTACTTGTAAGACTTGAGTTCTAGCCAACAATTCTTATGACCATAACATTACACTAATGCATTCGATTAAATTGTCTTATCATTCCTACAAGTTCTAATATTTCCTACAGAACACAGACGACAGACAGTAAAATGTTTTTTTTATGTTCATCAAAGGTCAATCTGAAATCGCTTATTTATTTTTATTTATTTAAAAAGCACTGCCATATCACAAACATTAAACATTGAAAATAATTAAAACTATTTAATTTATGGCCTGACATGCATGCGACAATAATGGCATACATAGCAGTGGCAGTTCATCGTCTCGAAAATATCGCTTCACTTACATCTAAACTTTTGTATTAATTGTGATGCATATCTTTAGAAGAAATCTGCATATTAACTTTTTTGACACTGATGGCACAGAAAATCCGAAATATATGACCGTTTTATAGAAAAATACAAAATCGTTAATTGAAGGCTGGAAGTAAATTTTAGTCTCTCAAGGAAACCTGTTTATGATCAAACAGTTAACATCCTGTAAACATATATATATATATATATATAGCCGGAGGTAACACGTATCTTCAGGATATCATAAATATTCACAACTAGATACTGATATAATTTATACTATTAACGGCACCGATGGCGGCAGTAAAGATATAACTGACCTTATATCAAATTGTGACCTTATGACAAATTCAAATCGCTGCGAATACACACGGACTTCAACTGTGTCGAATATTTATGAAATTTAAAAATGTTAGGGTTTACATTAGGACACCAATAAATAGTATCTTTCTAAATTGCTAAATTACAAATATACTATCATGGTAAAGAAATGAAAGTTCCGAGTGAATGAAACAAATCTTCATAAATTACTCGAATTCTTTGAATCTCGTAAAAAATTGTGTGTGTACATTGCATAAAACTATTGCTATATAGGTATTATTGCAGAAAATTTGTACATACGAGCAGATTGCGCCCGTGGAGTGGGCATTTCATAAGGTAACTTTTTGAAAAAACTGATGACATTCATGAATGTCTACGTGAGGCAGAATCTCCTATAAATTCTGTGCATTTGGGGTGGAAAGGGATCTATAGGTACTACAGAAATGATGTATATATTGTGATGTCTTCTTCTTCTTCTTTTTCTCAGCCTATAGCGGTCCACTGCTTTACAAAGGCCTCCTCAAAGGCTTTGTACGCGGACTCCGCTTGGCACGCCGGTTGGGGATCGCAGTAGTTTGATATTTCTCAGCAGAAGCGCTGCTAATTGGGAGGACCCAGTACCTCGGAAAGGCAGATGACGAACGCTTAGGAGGTTTCTTGGCCGGTAAGAGTTCGGCACACCTCTCCGCGTCTCCGAGCGGAGGACAGTTCACAAGGATTTTTCCACATTCGAAAAAAAGGAGAAGCGCTGCTGCCCGCTGCCCTGGTGAGATTTCCCTTAGTTGCCTCTTACGACACCCACTTGAGGATATGGGTTGGTACTATTCCAAACCCGGTACCACATGGAGGTGTGCATCACTGTTGTGTTCTGCATCTAGATAATTATAATAGGTATATGTGATAATATTTGAATTTCTAACTACAAATATAATAATTAAGAGCATTGACTGAATGAGTGTCCAAAAACCTAGAACAGTAACACCTGAAGATTACTCGTCATACAAATTTGCCTTATTAATGAGGTCCAACATATCACCAAACACGCTTACCAAAGTCGAGGCTTCTACGTCAACAAATCATAATAGCGCACCATTTATCTCAGCATTAAGACCACTTGATAAAGCCACTTAGTTAATTTAAGAGCAGTGGTTTTCACACCTAAGGTTACCTAACCCACAGTTAAGCCGCTTATCATGGCTGCTCATAATAACTATGACGATAAACACCGACAAAGTTTTGATTTATTTTGGTTCGCTATCGATTCTCAGCTCATTATGCGTATGATCTGGTCGGTGTTGGCGCCAGGCAGGTTTTCAATGATAATTGTGTTATGAAGATCGAACTAAGATAAGTACGGTGTGGTCTTATATATTGCTAGTATTTGCTAATCTCTGTGAAGTGTTTGAGGGAATATCTCGTCTCTTACTCTGGGTATCGTGTAGTGATTATTATCAGGTAAATGGGTGGGTAATAAGAGTAAATATTAAGCATAGATTAGAGTATCTGCATTACACTCTGTCTATCTGATCTTTAATGACTATGGCACATTTGCATTGGCTAGATCCATCTTTGTAATTTGAACTATATCAATCAAACCTTTTGACAATCTGCATTATTTCATTTATAATTGTTCTACATTCTCAAAATATCTTATGGCCTTTTAAACTCGACATTATTATATGGATTTTGACTTAACACCGACACTAGAAATTTGTTCAGCAATTGCTTAAGTTTTTGGTAAGAGGTTCTTCTTTCTTTTCATCTTTTCCATTTACTCATATATCCCTCTTTAAAATCACATCACTATAATTTGAGTACTATAATGCACCTTACAAAATATTCACAGTACACAATACACTTAATACAATACCTTATCGAGCCTCCAAATACTCATGTCAAAGTCTTAAGCCCAGTTAAACCGCCCAGTTGTCGTTATCAAGATGTGTATATTGTGCCATAACAAGCCAGACTCGATATTGTTAATTGTAGCACTAAGTTCTCACTACCCGCAAGGCTATCGACCGCCTCTCGATATCAATACTACTTGAGTAATAATTAAGTGATTTTACTTTTGATTTCGACATTTCTTGTTTTAAATAATGTGTGCTGATAATGTTAATTTTATATATATTATGAGTGTAAGTTTTGTATCTTCGCTTAGCTCTTCAAGAACAGTAGGATCAATAATAGTTTGAATTGAGGAAAAACAAAATTCCTGTCGTTCACCGATAAATTGATAGAAATATAACAGAGCTTTATTGTTTTTATCTCTAGCTATTTTTCAAAATTAAATTAAAACGTAAACTGAATCGAGTGCGAATATAGGCTGAAATAATAATTAGGATTTATTTACGAGATCATCATCACTTAATAAACTTTCCTTTTAATGACTCTTCAGTGGTACAGAAAATCCACAGCGATTTCCTTGACACCCAAAGCTGGGAAATTAGGTCTAACCATTTTAAGAATAGGTCACAAAAGCATGCATATTTGAATTTATTGTTATGCATAATAGAATTGGGAACGATCCAAGCTTCCTAAATCCTATAAAGGTCGGGAAAACAAAATTAACTCCAATAAATAGAGCAACTGATCCCGCATCTAATTTTCATACTCAACTTCATCGCAGTGAACTAACGTTGCCTTTCGATCGTGCTTGTTCATTTATAAAGACAGAATCTTGAATTGATCTTCACGGTAACTTTTTGGAGATTAGTGCTTAGTCCAAAATGATGACCTCCACAAAACCAATTTGTAGTCCAATGTACTCCGCAAAAGTTATGATAAAACAAGCAGCGAACTAAGAATTGAGGTAGTGAAACAGAATATGATCAACAAAGAGGTAATTCCTGATATGGTGACTAATATATATGTACGGAAGAAGAAAACCCGAGTCAACTATAAAATAGATCAGGATACAGCAACAACTAACTAGTTCTATTGGATCTAGAGCAAAGTTATGACGCACGCAGTTATATACTAAGATAGTGTTAAGAACGGATCAACAGAGAACTATATTTTCAGTATAGTTATTGTTAATAAATTATACTGTATAATCCCTGGTGGATACGGTGTTGGCTCAAATCCACGCGAACTTTATCACAGAATGGCGCCAAAGAGTCCGGCTTGAAAGGGAAAATTCGTTAAATAAAATGTAGTATGTTCGTACGTATATATTATACAGTATATAAAGAAAACCCCGTCCGACCCATAAGGATAATAAAGGTTAGGTAAACACATGACCAAACAAAATATGAAATTTTACATAATCATCATAGTAACAATACTAATGAATTTTGAAATAATCTTTTTTCCGCGAATTATTTCCAACTTCCCCAAAATTTGGTAATTTATTAAAAACTGACAACACCATTTTTGACGGTATTATTATGAGCGAATATATATAATATATATATTATACGACCGCGTGCCGCGTGCCCTGCCCGCCTTCGCTCGCGCTTGTATTGCCTACCGCACATGTATTAATTTACCTCCTTTTGCGAAATAGTATTTACTTTTTTCGGAGATTTTTATTTTTAGTTTAGCCCGGCTTTGTAGGCATTAGTAGCTTCATTTATCGATATCTAGCAATACTTTCACGGATCGGACAGGATTTTCTTTACATACTGTATATTATATAAGACAAATTAAAGTGAATCTGGTAACGTATCTGCTGATACAAGGCAAATGCTATGTGAGTAAGAGACGATAAGTAAGAAATAAGTTAGACCTGCAATAGACCAGTGCGTTGTGTGATATTTTTACAAAGCTTATCATCATTTTCTTGCTACGTAATATATTATCTTCTATATCACCTCTATCACCATATAGTTCAGTATGTATTTCAAGTGGCTTTGTATTTTAAATTGTTTTTGGATGTACGAAGTAATTTTTTCATAAACTTAATACGTTTAAAATTCTGATATTTCCTTGTGGTTCATTAACCTTGTGTCAAATAGTCCATAATAGCGTGCATTGACATTCAAAAAGTGAAAGCTATAATTTTTACAAAATGAATATAATTCGAGTGATTAGCGTTCCGGCGTCGCAAATTATATCATGTTAAGATCTGAGAGCACGCGATATACCGACAAGTTTGTAACGCGAATCTTGTGGAATAAGGTACGGTGACCGTAGCAGCGAACAAATAAGATTAGCAGTGAGATTTTGTAGCCAGCTGACCTTAAAAACTTAGGTGAAGTGAGAGAGCTGGCATTCCAACTAATGTTAGAGATTTAAACCACGGACAACACATCTTCGTCAACCTTCTAATCGTCCCACTGTTGGACATTTCATATTTCCCATCTCATACAGAGAAGGATTGGGCGTAATCACCATGGTTGCTAAATGCGGGTTGGCGATTTATGACTTATAGTCCAGGTTTCCTCAAGATGTTTTCCTTCACCTTGTAATCAGTCATTGGTGTCCAAGATATACTTTATACTTAGAAAGCAGCACACTCTAAGCCAATTTCACCTAAATTTTTACGCTAATATTTTTATAGAATCGATTTGCAGATAAATCTATTATAGTTGTCACGCTTGATATAATTAATTAGTAAACAGTAGCGACGAATATTTTTTTTTTTTAATATATGTAATTATAAAGTAGTCCTTGACCGCAATGCCGCCTGATGATAAGCAGTGATGCAATCGTTGATAGTAAAGCGCGGTAGTTTATTAAGAGCTTAATAATTCTAGCCTTGAAGACATTCAGACGGAAACACCGCTGCTGGAACATTATTCCAGTCCCTCGATGTACGCGGTATAAAAGACGTGGCTAAACGCTTCGTCCGGATCGTAGTGGTATCAACAACTTAATATAGTTTATCATCTTATCTTTCAATATCATAACAATCGCTATCACTGCAACCCCACGTACAAATCGGACGAGCTGCTTAATGATTGACACAATAGTTGTTTGGACTCAAGTGGCGGGCTGCGTTTGTTGCTATTTCGTGATATTTAACACACGTTGTCCTTCGCGAATGTTCTAACAATGTCACGATTTATAGTTGCTACTTCTAATTTTCTCATTGGTTAATTTAACTGTAGTTACTGTGTATTCAAATAGATTCCAAAAGTATCTTTTTTTCAATCCCACTGCATTGCCTTAAGTTAAAGGTAAATCTGAATGGCAATAACGATAAATTTAGTAGTCTTTCGATACCTGGAACCTAGATCAGTGCAAGGTTTATGCTGAAAGTTTCGTCCACCATTAAATGGAACTCAAACAGACGAAATGAGGGTGCGTAGGTACGGAAGACGGGTCTGAGCAGTTTTGTTGCGATGTGTATCGGGTACGACGCCCCAAATGTTGTTGTGTCGGGAGTTTGGTCGTGGAGGGTTTCCAGATCAATCTCCCTCTGGTGCAGCATCGTTGGTCGTGTTATTGTGTTTAACATTGCATCACCTCGCTCAACTGCTGTCTTCCTTCCTATTCTCTACTCAGTTTATTGAGCAAATAGGCTCTAAATAAACTAGCGCGCTTTGCCATCAACGATTGCATCACTGCTAACCATCAGGCAGGATTGAGATCAGCTACTGGTTTATAATTATAAAAAAAAGAAATACTATGCACACCTTTGGCAAAGAATTTAGTAAAAAAATACCGAGGTTTTCTATTATGTTAAGTATGGAAAAAAACAAATGTCAGTTCCTGTCCTTTTCCACGAGGCTTAGATCGCTTATTGATAACGGAGACAACATTGACAGAACTTTAAAGTGACAAACGTTTTAAAAGGCGTTAGTTAAGGTGATCAGATAAGATATAATTAACTGCAATTCCAAATCTTTCAGTTAATTTCCAGCACCTTAGTAAACAATACAATAATTACCATAATAGAAACAAACAAAGCTAATTAATTTATATTCGCGATCGATCTACTATCGAGATACATTGCAGTTCGGTGTCGAGTTTCCAAACGTTAGATCAAGGCCTCGAGGCATTGTCGGCTATGGTATTCGTTGATAGCAAATATTTATATTACGGCAGTCTTAGAACTGAATTATGAACTGGTTTAATTAGGTATTATGACTTGCTTAGCGTTTGAAATGTACTTCAAGTTAAACAAGTGCTCTTGTTAGGACACTGGTTTGAATGCTTGTAACTTCTTTGAGTGGCGATGGTTGGCAAAGGTTCACTATATGAGGTTAACGCAGCAGCTACAGGTCGTCTGTAAAAGATCGCTCTTAGCGATAAGACCGCACATTGTGTCACCCTTTGTAAAATCTTCATAATTATTCATAACTATTCTATTATAGAGCCTGCAACTTTGCGTTCAATTTAATTGTTCGCGCTAATAGTTCATTTTAGCTTTGCGTTCTATTTTGATTCTTTTGTTATTTTGCTCCTAAGGTTAGACCCTGATATTATAAAGCCTTATATTAGCCTAGATTAACACAAAACATAGGTACTTTTTATCTTGAAAATATATGATCTCGTGAAGTCGCCGAGCGCAGCTAATTAACAGTAAGTAAAACCTTCAAAATAACACTTCTTGTTTTTCTTCCAGTTTGTAATGAAAATGTTATCTGTAATTACATATTAGTTTTACCCATATACGGTAACTAAACGGTGAAGTATTTATCGTAAAATATTCAGGTAATTAAAATAATTACAAAGTGATTACTAATATCTAATAGGTGTTGCTTATGACCGGAATTGATTTATAAATTCGTTATTAGTTCCAGTAATTGGTACTTTTATGACCACTTTGGTATATGAACGTGTGCTAAAGTCTCATAATTTTAACCGGGTTGTTTTATTGCATACTCAAATTATGGATTATTGAATAATTAGTGCCCGTTTTCTGGTTTAACGCTGCGACACAATATGATTTACAGAATCGTACTCTCAGTGACTCAGATATTTTTAGTTGGCTTAACTTACTGATGCGATGTTAGAAAATCAGTGAGGGCCACACTTTTTTCAAACTTAACAGCTACATTATTAATTTATAGACTTTTTTAAATATCACCCTTTACTTTTTTAATAAAAATAAATATTACAATCATACAGGCTGTCCAAAAAATATTGTTAAGCGGAAGTCCATAGATAGAGCACCCGTATATTTTGCGATTTTCCCTCTTTTTTCTGGAGAAGTTTTGAGCCCTACTTAGAAATCATGAAGTCGCCTGTTTAGATTATTAATTTAAACTTGATAATTCATTATACATTTTTGGCTTTCCACCATTCCACCAAGATTTTCACAATTCTGGACTAACTTACAAAACTGATTATTTTATACATTATATGTACATAAAAGTAAAAATTTAGATAGGTTTATAGAAAGAAAGGGAATTAAAAAATCTTCTGCTTTAAAACAAAATTTTGGGTCTAAAATTCTGAAAAATTCAGAAAAACATTATAAAAATAAATATAATCAAAACATTTATTTCAAATAAACCAGTTACAGGCACTTTTGAATTGGCATAGCATGTAAGCTATGAAAAATCGAAAGTCCCGGAGCTGTTGACTACTAAGAGAAGATATGGCTATATAGACACGATAACCAGAAAGCCAACTAGAATGGCATGCAAAAGATAAAAGCCAGCAAAGAAAGTTGTATAGACTGAACAAAAAAAAAACAGCACTCTTTACCCTTTGTAAAAATTATAACCTAGAAATTACATATAGCTACATCACAAGAACGCAACAATAAATTCTCCATTACATCACCTACCAAAACGCTCCATTCACCTCAGAACCAACCGTGCAGCGGTCACGTTCAAATAATTCTATTTTTACGAGTATTTCGGGCCCAAACCTTTTGATATAGCTCACGGGTCGGTATGGCGGCCCTTTGATCTCACACGGTGGCCACACATAAATCGTTAGTGACAAATTACTGATCAGTAGACCAATGTTATGTTTACTTTCTTTGTTAGGTAAGCGATGAAAATTAATGCTTTATTAGTAATGTTTATTTTATTTTGTAATTTGTTTTTTTTTTTGCGTTGTCATCAGAAGTTGTTTTTCGTCTTATTGAAGCATTAATTGCGTTTGTTTTTAATTATTCATCATGATTTATATTCATTACAACAATTATGGAAATTAATGATGATAAATGTCACTCCTGTTAGGGTTACTGTGTATAGCTTACCTTCTAAGCTATAATATTAAAAATTAAAAGATAAGAGAATTATTAGTTAGAAATTGTTAATCAGCACAGACTGCAAAAACTGCAAAAAACTTTGATAACGTTGTCTAAATAAACGATGTGGAGCTGGAACATTGACAACGCCATGGAAGTGGCAAGATTTAAAAAAAAAAACAAATTGAAATTTTCGAACTAGCGACCTGAAGTAGAAGAAGAATAAAATGAAAGAAACACAACGATCATATCTAAACTCATGCCTCCGAGGAAACCGCAGACCTGTCTCTCATACTAAAGATATAAAAATTCTCATGAGAATTAGGAGGATATCTACTAAAAGATCTACTCTTTATTTCCCAAATTAAACGATGATTATGATAATATTAGCCGATTTATTTTAGAACAAGTGATCGTTTCCGTAGTCAAATGGCCAATGCCTCTATTTAACCTCGATTTGAATACATCGAATAATGTCATACAGTGTTGTCATCCTAAACTTTGATTCGATACAATTAAATAATCGACTATAATTTTAATAATAATTACTATTTCAATTTACTTCTTAAATAAATACTTAATATAGTTCATTGTTACATACTAGATAGGATATTATCAAAAATACCCACATCTTAGCTAATTAAGCTTACAGCTCGGCCATCCTGTGTAAGTGAGTCCTCTCACTTGTTTGGTGTAAAATATTTAATATAAAAATAAATATAAACACACAAAAAAAAACAATTAAGACTAAATAAAGACTATCATCAGACATACTTCTATAGCTAATTTGATTCTTAAACAATAATTCTTATGATAAGGTAATTTCGTTACAGTTACGTACTATATATACTTTTCACAAACTGTTATAAATTCTCATCACAATCAAAATTTCAAAGTCTAAGTATATCATTATGTTACATCTGAGTTTAATGTATGGTTTTTAACAATGTCACAAATCTTCATCAAAATCTGCATTGTAAGTCTTGCACAGTCTGTCACGATCTTTGGTCAACTGTGCGGCACCGTTATCTTGGTACCATTCATAATCTGCACTGACCTCTATGACAAATTGTGCTCACATTATATAATCTTATTCACTATCTTGCACAGTCTGTCACGATCTTTGGTCTACTGTGCGGCACCGTTATCTTGATACCATTCATAATCTGCACTGACCTCTATGACAAACTGTGCTCACATTGTATAGTCTTACTCATTATCTTGCACAATCTGTCACGATCTTTGGTCAACTGTGCGGCACCGTTATCTTGGCACCATTCATAATCTGCACTGACCTCTGTGACAAATTGTGCTCACATCTTACTCACTATCTTGCAATCATCATCAATTTCTTAATGCCATTCATTATCTGCACTGATTGCTCATACTTGAACTTTCAAGTTCCCCACGTTATAAACGTGTACCCAGGACTCAGCCTGCCAAGACAACGCCTGATACGCATACATAGTACACGTAACCCGGGACAACACCCGATGCGCGTTCAAAGAACACGCAGGATTTCCAGGACAACACCTGAGCGCACATACAGTACGCTTAACACGGGACAACACCCGACACCCACACTGGGCACACATCTGCCAGAACCAGGCATTCAGGAACCAGGAGGACAGCTGTCAGAGCGCACTCCAACTGTGCTGCTCCAGCCGCCTGGTCAACAACGGTCTCAGAACCGTCGCGCCTTCAGCAACAGTCTCAGAACCGTCGCGCCTTCAGCAACAGTCTCAGAACCGTCGCGCCTTCAGCAACAGTCTCAGAACCGTCGCGCCTCCTAGCAACGGTATCAGCACCATCGCTCGCCCAGCGCCAGTGCCGCGCCCAATCGCACGCGCACGCCTGCAGCGCTCCCCTGCAGCGCTCGCCTGCAGCGCTCGCCTGCAGCGCTCGCCTGCAGCGCTCGCCTGCAGCGCTCGCCTGCAGCGCTCGCCTGCAGCGCTCGCCTGCAGCGCTCGCCTGCAGCGCTCGCCTGCAGCGCTCGCCCGCAGCGGTCGCCTGCAGCGCTCGCCTGCAGCGCTCGCCTGCAGCGCTCGCCTGCAGCGCTCGCCTGCAGCGCTCGCCTGCAGCGCTCGCCTGCAGCGCTCGCCTGCAGCGCTCGCCTGCAGCGCTCGCCTGCAGCGCTCGCCTGCAGCGCTCGCCTGCAGCGCTCGCCTGCAGCGCTCGCCTGCAGCGCTCGCCTGCAGCGCTCGCCTGCAGCGCTCGCCCGCAGCGCTCGCCTGCAGCGCTCGCCCGCAGCGCTCGCCTGCAGCGCTCGCCCGCAGCGCTCGCCTGCAGCGCACTCCTGCAGCGCACTCCTGCAGCGCACTCCTGCAGCGCACTCCTGCAGCGCGCTCCCGCAGCGCACGCCTGCAGCGGCATTGGTTCTCCTTTGAAGTCGGGGAGCAGCTTCAACAAGTCTTTCGCGGCCAGCACACTCGATGTCCCACGAGCCCTCCTTGGTGCGGCCTCTCCGCCAGAAGTAGAAGTCGCTCTCCTTCCACTCCTTGACCGCCTCCCAGGCGGAGCAGCTGGAGGCGCCCCTCCCTTTTATCATCCTCGCTTGGTACCATGGCTGAAAATAAATTGAACCGAGTAGAAATCCGTACCCCGATTATCCAAATCAGTACAAAAATATTCATTGCTAATAGTTTCATAAGCTTTAAGCCATTAATTTTATCCAAGCAACTACTGAACATAATCCACTCAGTCCTCGCAATAATCTAGTGGACAACATAGTCCACTCAATCTTAATAATAATCCAGTGGACAAACATAGTCCACGCAATCTTGACATTAATCCAGTGGACAAACCTAGTCCACGCAATCCTGACATTAATCCAGTGGACAAACCTAGTCCACGCAATCCTGACATTAATCCAGTGGACAAACCTAGTCCACGCAATCCTAACATCAATCCAGTGGACAAACCTAGTCCACGCAATCCTGACATTAATCCAGTGGACAAACCTAGTCCACGCAATCCTGACATTAATCCAGTGGACAAACCTAGTCCACGCAATCCTGACATTAATCCAGTGGACAAACCTAGTCCACGCAATCCTGACATTAATCCAGTGGACAAACCTAGTCCACGCAATCCTGACATTAATCCAGTGGACAAACCTAGTCCACGCAATCCTAACATCAATCCAGTGGACAAACCTAGTCCACGCAATCCTGACATTAATCCAGTGGACAAACCTAGTCCACGCAATCCTGACATTAATCCAGTGGACAAACCTAGTCCACGCAATCCTGATATTAATCCTGTGGACAAACCTAGTCCACGCAATCCTGTCAATCCCGTGGACAATCCTAGTCCACGCAATCCTGTCAATCCCGTGGACAATCCTAGTCCACGCAATCGTGACCGGAAATTGGGGGTGTGTGTTGCTTGATGCTGGATTCTAAGCGCCTGCTGCGACTTCGCTTACTGCTGCCTCGCCTACTGCGGCTCCCGTCCAAGTCCCGACGCTGCTCGTAGCTGCTGCTCCGACTGCGATATCCATCACGACTGCGACTCCAGTTCGGTTGGTGACGGCGCCTCATACTCTGCTCACGGGAACTGCGATCTTCACTACGGAGAGATTTCAACGTAGAATCACGATTGCTCGAACGCTGCCTTCGTTGCTTCCGTTTATGCGTAGTGCTCGTTCGTTTTTCTCTGCTCCGGTCACGGCGACGTTTACGCGTATTGCTCTTGCGATTATCTTTAGTTCTATCCATTGTTACCAGGTAAAAGGTGAAAACGCGTGGCAACACGTGGACACGTTGTTTGAGAATATTGCTTCAAAATTGTAGGCGTGACTGAATAATCCCGCTTCTGAGATAAAAGATCTACTCTTTATTTCCCAAATTAAACGATGATTATGATAATATTAGCCGATTTATTTTAGAACAAGTGATCGTTTCCGTAGTCAAATGGCCAATGCCTCTATTTAACCTCGATTTGAATACATCGAATAATGTCATACAGTGTTGTCATCCTAAACTTTGATTCGATACAATTAAATAATCGACTATAATTTTAATAATAATTACTATTTCAATTTACTTCTTAAATAAATACTTAATATAGTTCATTGTTACATACTAGATAGGATATTATCAAAAATACCCACATCTTAGCTAATTAAGCTTACACTACCCACTCACACTGGTCCCGCGTGGTAGATTGCGCCCTCTCCTGTGTCCTGTGTCTCCTGTGTCATATTATAGTCTGATTGTGTTATATTAACAAAATCATCCTATCCCGCTCTGAACGCACAAATCTCTGGTATTTGAAATCTATTTCTGCCTTGAATCCAGTCAAGTTCATTGTAGAAACAGCACTACAATGTAAATACCCTCGACAAATATTATTGAGAGTAAAACTAAATAGTGGGTGTTTGTGTTGTAGTCTATATTATGAAGTGCTAGCTGTATCCACAATAAGCTGGCGCCACCAGAGCTGGCGCACGCCGCAGTTGTGTTCAACATTTTGTTGTTCTAAGATAATGGCTTGAGGTAAAAACTTTGAGAAAAAGATAAGCTTAGTGTGAAACAATAAGCGCAAAAGTAAATTTTCTCCACATTTTAACATTGAATGGAAAACTATACAGAAGTTTAGATGATTTAGATCTTGAATTTCAAATCTTAGACTAAAAGCTGGTGTCTGAATTGAAAATTTGTAGAATAGACAGTGTCAACTTTACTTTTACTGTACTGTAAGTTGATGCTTTCTATGCGGCCTGCGAATCTAAAAATTTCTTCAATATGTTTTGAAAAGATACTTTGAGGCTATATTCAAGGAATCATCTGGAAGACATTTTGCGCCAACCCCATATGAATTAAGATAAGGCTAATATAATGATAAAGAAGGGATTACCTTGAATAAAAGGTTGAGAAAATGTGAATACAATTTCTCAATTCGGAAACCGAATCTTAAGAATTTTATTTTATGCGTAATAAAAATAAAAGCATTCGAAGTCTTTGAGTATTGATTCATTTAGCACATTTAGTAACACTGTGAAGTGTATTTTAGATACGATGTAATAATGAAAATGTTGTAGACTGTGACCAACTCCTGCAGGAATTAAATTATTTACATTATACAGTGAAAGTCAATGACCCTATTCAGAAATTCAAAGTTATGAAAACAATCTTAACTAATGATGTAAAATAATTTACTGAAATTATAATTGAAACAACAATCCTGCCGTTGTTTCAATTATAATTTTAGTAAATACATAAAGTATTTGAAACAACGGGAGTTGGAGTAATAACAATTACGTAACTTTGTAAATGATTTGTTTCTATGCCAATTTGGTATCGAAAATGAAACGGAGTACCTAAACAGGCACGCACTTGCTACCGCTAAGGGATAAGGAGAAAGCACGGAACCCCACCCGTTATTATTATAGTATAAGACATATTAAGCCTCTTATTAAGACTTTTCTTGCCATCTCGTTAACCTGACCAATCTACCCAAGAATCACTCCTTTTCAATAATTTTCTCTGACTCAGACCACATACTTTAGTACCCTATAATTCTACATCTTACTATTACATAACTTACAGTGTAACATATGCATTGTTCGTAAAAAAGTTAAGCCCATGATTCAGTGTAGCGTAACATTGTAAACACTGACAACTGAAATGACACCATAAATTGTAGTGACAAACTTTGATTGCGTTGCATTCATCGTTGCATTACTGATAGCATCTATTTGGGTATTAAATGACGATTCGCTTCAGCTATCAAACAGCATTATTAATCGCTGTAAAACTGTAAAAAAGGGTTTGGTTTTATTGATTCGTTCCATGTATGATAGTGACATCATTGATAGTTCTATTATTACTATCGCTATGCCTGTATAGTCAATGGCGAGGGACTTCGTGGTAGGGGGATACGACATATGACTTCAATGTAGTAAAACTGGCGTAAACTCTGGGCACTCGCCCTGCCCAGAGTTTTCCTTTATTAAGTCCAGTTAATGTGTTACATAATACTCCCTAGTAGAACTTCTTCTTCAGCCTATAGGAGTCCACTGCTGGACAAAGGCCTCGCCCAAGGGTTTCCACGATGACCGTTCTTGTGCTCCCCGCATCCATCGGCTTCACGCAACCTTCCCCCGGTCATCGGTCCTCTTTATTGGGGCTATTTCTTTTTTTTTTTTTTAATAATTATAAACTAGCGCTTAACCGCAATCCCGCCTGATGGTAAGCAGTGATGCGATCGTTGATGGTAAAGCGCGCTAGTTTATTAAGAGCCTATTCACTCAGAAAAACTGAGCGAATAGGAAGGAAGACGGCAGTTGAGCGAGGTGATGCAATGTTAAACCCTACAACACGACCAACGATGCTGCGCCAAAGGGAGATTGATCTGAAGACCCTCCACGACCAAACTCCCAACACAACAACATTAGGCGCATCGTACCCGGCACACATCGCAACACAACTGCTCAGACCCGTCCTCCGTACGGCTTCACTAGATATCATGCCGGAACACGACAAATCGCTTGGCGGCAAGGCTTTGTCTGGTGGGTGGTAACTTCTGCCGGCGGCCGATGTTATGGCCTACCACCGAGAAAATTATTCTATCTATTTTATTATCTATTTTCGGGCTTCTGACCCCCAAAAATGCCAGGAAAGGAAGTGAGAGGCTATTAATTTATAAATGTTATTACTCAACTTGCGAATACCTGATCGATAAGAAATTAATTTTATAATATGACATCTATGTGTTCTTGACTTATTATAAATCATTTATATTTAACTGAATGGATAAGACGAAGAATATGTCGCACTCACTCTAGTTTTAGTTGGTTACTCTATACTCGAATTGTAAACGAGTATCCTGGAACAAACAGTCCAACTTGGTAGGTTCAAATTTTGGATCTACCAAGTTGGACTGTGTTCATTGTATCGTTATGTATTTAGTTGTCTATTTCAAATTATGTCCTGAATTTCATGTTAACATGATATATTGATTTTATTGAATGTGTGTGTAACTAAGGCAAGCAAACCAGTAACTGAAACTGTTTGGATTGCCTAAGTTAAGGTAGTTACTATACGGATCATTTTATCGGGGTACCGAGGAGTTTTGTTCAACGTAGCTTTGCCTGGTGGATCGACCCGTACGGTTGTTAATATCAACCTATTGAATTAAATATGGTACTTAACTACTTCATTTTGGAAATTGGATTGTAACCTTCTTGTTCCCAGCGAAAGCACTAGGAAGTGGTAGGTTTTGTCTTATGCAATATTGACATTAAGAAAGTTGTAATTCTGAGCCTTATTTGAATAAATGACTGCTGATTTCGATTATGACCACTGCACCTAAGGACGAGTCTAACTTGAGATGCCGTTTATACATAAATTCCATAAGCACATTATTTTGTATCGAAATTGAGCTCGAAAGTGGTCGCGTGTACCAGCTATTAATAACTAACCAAATATATTGGATATTTAGAATATTTTGCCAGTTAGTCAGTCGCTCAGAAAATCTAGTTACAACCAGTTTTACCTTATTTTTAATGTTGGCAAATAATGCATTTTAATACTATTGAAGTTGACAATATTTATAAAGGCGCGGACAAATATGTAATGGCTATAGGGGCGGCAGAAATATCCTTTTCTCATTTTTATATTTAGAATTTTGAAGTTGTTAATCTGTTAAGATCATAATATAAGGCCACGATTGTAATCCCCGAAGGATAGGCAGAGTAGGTATGTGCGACGTGTATTTTTTGTTTATACGAAACCTGAATATAGTTTGTTCAGAATAAACAACTGAATCGATTCCAATCAGTTTTACACCATCTTCTATAATAAACAATAGGTGCATTTAAAAATTGTTCTATTGTAGTTACCGAGCGCGCCTCGCTACTTACGGTAGATCATAGTACGCGCAACAGCTGACGCCACAGATCAACGAACCGCTTAAACGCCGGAGCGAAGCGTTGACCATATTTTTGTTGGGACAACCAAGTAGGATAACAAGCTTATTACTTTGTGGTTTTTATGATATCTTTTTGAAATTTTGCATATAGATTCTTTACTTAAAAACGACACGACGGACACGTGTTGCGGGTTTCATATAAACAATAAATAATATTTCATACATTAATATAGATAATTATCATCCAAATTTCACTAGTAATTGTACTGTTATGTATTTCACTATTTGTTTAAAGGTGAAGCGCAGTTGTACCTTAGGAAATTCAAATTTTCTTAGGTTTTTTTTGCTATTTTTACATGTAGAAGTTGTATCTTGAACAAAATTTTGATTCGCGACTACAACAGGTGCACATTTACAGAATTACTAATAATTAGAATTCCACTAATATTACAAATGCGAAAGTTTCTTGGTATGGATAAATGGGTGTTTGATACCCTTTCACGCAAAACGCTAAAACTACTCAATGGATTTGGATAAAATTTGGCACACAGATAGTTTATTACCAGGAATAAGACATTTTCACTCCAATATTCCTAGGGGATCGAAACATAAGCATCAGCTTATGCAATGGAAGAGAAAGACATGCTGCACTCACTTCAAATAAAATGGATCAAGAGTAGGAATGACGACCTTAGATGACGTACTAACGGACGACAGCAGCCCAAAACTGCCAAAAATTCCCAATCAACCTTGAGCCTTATTGCTTTATGGTTGATGTTGAAAATCTAACGAAGAAATCTGACAGATTGTAGTAACTTGATGTGCTGTCGTCTGTACCTATACATTGTGGTCATCGCCCATAGATCATGAGCAGAATTCAGTCGCTCACTAATTTTCCGCCATCTTTTATGACTTTACTAATATTTGAGTAATTTTAAAAAGAAAACAATGCTTCATTCACGTTTCAATTCAATAAACTCGATTTGTCCCAACTAACCATAGGCATTTAAAAGTACACTGAAAATGAAACTACATACATACATAGTAAAAAACCTAACAAACATTGATGATTTGTTATTCAATCATTAAAGTTACTAGTTCCCATTTCACGGTTAAACTTAACTACATTATTGAGTTTTGACAGTTATCTAGTGTGGTTTAGCTGAAGTAAGCTACTGGTTTGAAGTGTGAAATTATAACTAGGTGTCAAGTTTCGGAATGCCGAGCGAATTCTCCAGTACTGGTTTAATGCAAGAAACAATATCGAGATTGAGGCAATTGTATCGATAATAATTATTAGTGTTATTGCACCTCCTAATTTAAATGGGTTTTGTGAAGATTTATTAGGTTGACCCAAGTTATTCGAAGATAGCAGGTCTGTGTATTTAGTATTTGGCATATTATCATAGATTCAGATAGCTATATAGGTACGTAAGAACCTTTCTAGGTACTTACGTACTAATATCGTCAACGTTACAGGCGCCTAAATTAATTTGCATATTTATTACAAGCTGTGCCCAACTGTATTACCCGTGTACTTTTGATACCATTGGAATGTTGGCATAAAAAGTATCCTGTGAGCTATTCCTGGTTATAAATCATCTATGTGCCATTGAGATCATTCTAGGCTGATGCCTACAATGATCCCACTGGCGGATCACAGGCCTTTTCTTTATAAGAAGAAGTAGGTTGTATTCTCCCACGCAGAACCAGTGCGGGGTGGTACATTTCACATAATTTCCATACTTCGTTATAAGTTCTCCTAAATAAAATATGCTCTTGCATTAGGTCTCCTAAGCCTGGAGCACACGCGATGAGTGGCCAGTCTGCTGGTTTTCTATAGAATGCATTATGGAGAGTGTGCGAGGGATCTCCATTTCATCATCAGACGACCCGTCGACGGTGAATTTCCACTCTTACGTTGTTGACACCACCACGTTCCGAACGAAGCGTTTCGCCTCGTCTTTTATACCGCTTACATTGAGGGACTGGAACAATTTGCCAGCGGCGGTGTTTCCGTCTGACTACAATTTAAGTGGCTTCAAGGCTTAATAGGCTCTTAATAAATTAGGGCGCTTAACTATTAACGATTGCATCACTGCTTACCATCATATCGGATTGCGGCACTAACATAAAGCACTGTTTTATAATGATAAAAAAATGCATAAAAATAACCATTTTAAACGGCACTTTCTTCATATTTCAATGATACAGCCCTACCCGAGTGTGACAGACAGACAGACAGACATGCGTAGGCGCCGCACGTCGCAAGCTTTGAGTGAGCATTCACCTTAGCGGGTACAGCAATATGTTTTACAAAAATGCAAAATCCTTGCCGTTTGTGTCAATCAATCGACGACTTACGAGCTAAAATTAAACTGTTTTACTGATATGGAATGCATAATTGCACGTACTTCTCAAGAACGGTGAGGAATTAAGTTGAATTGTAAATAATTTATGTTTCATGCCAATTTCTTATACCTACATACATTACAGATGCACATGGGTTCTCGCAAACCTAAAGTGTGAAAAGGAAGTTGTAATAAATTCTCAACTCGCATATATAAAAATCAAGTTTAATATCGTTATAAATAAAAATCATGTTTGTTGCATGGGAGCCTCCTTCACAATATGTATTTTACTATATACGTAACTATGTATCGCCAACAGAAATACATCATAACCAGCCTAATTTGTTCTCACTGCTGGGACATAGACCCCCTCACGATGAGAGGAGATGGATCGTAACTTACAACTTGGCTACCACTAGCGAACACTGCTCAGAAATACCTACATCATCTGTGTTAAAAATTTCAACTACCTAGTTCAAAAGACATTCATGCCTCATGCTTATAGTTCGGTTCATGCGTGGTGACAGAGACGGAAAGTGAACTCTTAGAATTCAAACGGTTTTTTGTACACGGAACCCTAAAACAAAACAAACAGATACTTTTATCGTATTACAAACCCTTGTTCTTGATATTCTGTAGGTGCTACTAATTGTTTTAATTTATTATTATACCTAGATCAATGTGAACACAATTACGTAATAATTCATCGTTTTATAGATATTGTAGTGTTAGTTATCCAGTTCAAATGCCGATAAGTATTTATTGCAATAATTCAGGCTTATAATAAACTGTTACGACAGCCCAATAATAAGCGGTTACAATAGGAAGGCAAGCTAACATTTTATTCAAAAAACGGAACCGAAGTAGCCCATTCACAGTTTTATTAGTTATTACAAAAACGTCGATCTATAAAATCAAACGAGTTTTTCTTGTAAAGATTGAATATTAAAAATCAGGCGCCATTTTGCAGGACAAAACGCGAGCAGTAACTCTTTCGGACAATAAAACGCGTTTCAACGTGTTTTACGATTTCCATAAAATTAATGTAGATAAAGAGAAGTCCATTGAAGGAATCCTTCAGAGCTTTAACATATAATGTGTTGTGTTGGTACTTTTGAGAATTACTTTTGAGATCACTGAATATTGAGCAATGTCTATTGTGTCCGTGTCAGAGGGGTCCAAAAAAAATGTTATAATAATAACGTTTATTTCAGGTCCATAGATTATACACACGAGACAAATTTGAATAAATTAAAATTGAGAAATTAAAACTTTAATTTAATTAAACCAAAAATTACTTACATTTTTTTTTAATAATTATAAACTAGCGCTTGACCGCAATCCCGCCTGATGGTAAGCAGTGATGCGATCGTTGAAGGTAAAGCGCGCTAGTTTATTAAAAGCCTACTCACTCAGAAAAACTGAGCGAATAGGAAGGAAGACGGCAGTTGAGCGAGATGATGCAATGTCAAACCCAACAACATGACCAACGATGCTGCGCCAAAGGGAGATTGATTTGAAGACCCTCCACGACCAAACTCCCAACACAACAACATTTGGCGCATCGTACTCTGCTCACATCGCAACACAACTGCTCAGAAGACCCGTCCTCCGTACGGCTTTACCAGACATCATGCTGGAACACGACAAATCGCTTGGCGGCAAGGCTTTGTCTGGTGGGTGGTAACTTCTGCCGGCGGCCGATGTTATGGCCTACCACTTATCTTTAATATTCATTCCATTTTTGTTCATAAGTAGTATTATTTTTATATATTTTTTCATTTATAAGTATTTTGTACGTGACATACAGAAAACTAAATCTTCATAAAGTAAAACCGGTATAACAATAACTTTGGCCAAATGACTCCCCTTTCCTAAACTAGGCGGAAAAACCCGTAAGCATCATAGGAAAGTGTATCCACCATCGGACGACCGTCGTACGGCGAGTTTCTACCCTTACGTTGTTAACACCACTACGATCCGGACGAAGCGTTTCGCCTCGTCTTTTATATCGCCTATCGGAGGGACTGGAATAATTTACTAGCGGCGGTGTTTCCGTCGGACTACAATTTGAGTGTCTTTAAGGTAGAGTAAACAGGCTCTTAATAAACTAGTGCGCTTTACCATCAACGATTGCTTCACTGCTTATCATCAGGCGGGATTGCGGTCAAGCGCTAGTTTATAATATATAAAAAAAAAATATGATGGTATAGAACCTCTCTTACCCCAAAGGCTTTTCATATAATGGTTTTTTTTTTGCGCTAGTTTACAATTTACAAAAAAAAAGAAGAAAAAAATCTTTTCTTTATTATTGATATGTAAGAGATGTTAAGTCTTTCAAACCTGTCGGAATAAGTTTCCTGATGGTGGAAGCCACATAAAAATTTATTGCGTAGCTTAGAAGAACAATGATATCCTTACTATATTAATATTACTTATAAATCGGAAAGTCAGTTTGTTTGTTTCGCTTTCACGCCGTAGCTACTGAACCGAATGCTTTGAAATTTTGCAGACGTAAAGTTAGAAGTCCGGATTAAATAATAGGGTACTTTTATCCCGGAAAAATTTGATATTCCCGAGGGAAATCTAAAGAGCGCAATATATAACCGAATCCCACGCGGGCGAAGCCGCGGGCGGAAAGGTAGTTCTAAATAAAGTTGAATGTTTGAATGGACCGCACGCTAAATTTTAGCCGGCCTGCACTACGCAAGGCTGCCTTCGGCGGACCACCTCTACAGTAGGTACCCACTCTCGAAAAGCATACCACCCTCATTATCATACACATAAAATAGCCAAGTTCTGAATCAAAACCAGGTCAGAACATGTTACGAGCAAAAGTTGTGCTATAACATAAATCATAAGGACACATATACCCACGACCCTACCTAGGTACGTGCTAAAGGTTGGTACAGACATCATCTACGCAACAAGAATCTGCGTGTTTATCGGTGATCGTGAGTTAATCGATTTGTATGAAAATTGTCGGTCTGTGTATCGTGTGTAACCAGCTCAAATATATGGCCCATTCAATACTGGCGTCTGATTAGCATCGATACACCTCGAGCAGTTTCGATTTCTTATCGAATCGGAAACGAATCGTTAACATCGTGTTGCTATAAATACATCAAACGCTTTATCCTTTCCTTGTTAGATGTATGCCATCCAAGACTTGGCAGACTGTATAAATTTAGGACAAAAATATTGCCTTTTATTGACATATGCGACGACAGTCAACAAAAGGCAAACATGTTTGCCCATTTTCTTTTACCACGGAAAATTAGTCATATTTTCTACCCTAAGAAATATTGACGATTATAATATATAGTCCTGTATTATGTATACTTATAAATTATAAATCCCGCCTGATGCAATCGTTGATGGTATAGGGCGCTAGTTTATTAAGAGCCTGTTCACTCTAGCCTTGAAGACACAAGGTCGGTAGAGGCTAATGATGATGGCCGTAATGCACCTATACCTAAATACATTCTGTTACATAAGTTATTTCTTTTTTAGAAAATATAATTATGGGTGAATAGTGTTTTCCTATATTAAGACGCAGCAATATATTTTTAAACCAAACTTTATTCGCCCAACACGATTATCGAATGCCAACAAACCACCACATTTCAACTGCTTGTATATCAACCACATCAATTCTACTCAACGCATACGCAATAAATATTCATGTTTTTGAGTAGCGACCCAACTGAACTTAGCTTTGTCATAAAACCCGTGACAAATTCATCGGGTGGATATCAAAATTGAAGCGGTTTCGTTATAAGCTATAAGCGGTAAAAGCGTAGAAAGTGCTATTCAGGTGATGGCGTGAGACTGCCCATTGTAAAAACACTGGATCATATATCTTGTACAGGCAATTTTTCCAGGCAACAGTAACCTCACAACTTTATTCATAGTATCTTACTTACCTTTGAATCCAATTTGGAATAAGCTGGAAAACTATTATGAGGATATTGTTTATAAGTCTACCATAGTAAGCCAAGTTTTTTTTTTTAATTATTATAAGCTAGTGCTTCACCGCAATCCCGCCTGATGGTAAGCAGTGATGCAATCGTTGATGGTAAAGCGCGCTAGTTTATTAAGCTATTCACAAAAAATATACTGAGTGAATAGAAAGGAAGATGTCAGTTGAGCGAGGTGATGCAATGTTAAACCCAACAACACGACCAACGATGCTGCGCCAAAGAGAGATTGATATGGAGATCCTCCACGATCAAACTCCCGACACAACAACATTTGACGCATCGTAACTGGCACACAACGCAACACAACTGCTCAGACCCGTCCTCCGTACGGCTTCACCAGACATCATGCCAGATCACGACGAATCGCTTGGCGCCAAGACTTTGCCTAGGGGGTGATAACTTCTGCCGACAGCCGATGTTATGGCCTACCACCGACTGTTTTGCTTAGGTGCTCATTTTTTCGGATAGATCTACATCATGCCATGTAATGCTAGACAACTACATAGACTCACTTGCTTCTGCAATATTTCACCATTTTTATTTAAATGTAAACTCATTCTATAACTAAAAATTAATATGCATTATTAGGAGTTTTAATAGCAAGGAGTTTTGAACTTTGAAAGTTGGAGGTGTAATACCCCATGTGGCTATGTAAGCCGTTATTCCTACGTCTGATCATTCTCCAGGTATGTTGGATTACCGTCCTATAGAACAGTGATGAAGGTAAAGATGGTGGACCTGAAGCTGCGTTCACGGGCTGTGAAAATTAGGTTTTTTTTAATAACTATAAACAAGTACTTGACCGCAATCCCGCCTGATGTTAAGCAGTGTTGCGATCGTTGATGGTAAAGCGTGCTAGTTTATTAAGAGCCTATTCACTCAGAAAAACTGAGCGAATAGGAAGGAAGACGGCAGTTGAACGAGGTGATGCAATGTTAAACCCAACAACACGACCAACGATGCTGCGCCAGAGGGCTTTACAAAAAAAAAGACACATAATAAGAACACTGGTGATATTGGCTTTAAGCTCCGCTCATCTCTCATATTTACACCAAACCCCAACCGTTATGATTAAAATACATGCAACTGGGCTTCCATGCCACCTCGTATAGATTCGCTAGGGAAAACCTGACGTCCCCAGTTCTTATGAGCCTATGACTAAGAGAAACATGTACTGACTTGTTCAGTTGGTCATATATGAAAACAGTGTTATGTAATTCAAGAGGTGATTGTTGCAGTTTGAAAAGCAAGCGTTGCTAAGGCGTTACAGTCATCTAGAGGTGGAGGGGTTTGTGTGTGTGAGTGTATGTTTGTCGGTTGGGACTTTGTTTGTGTGCGTGCCACGTGTTTGTGCGTTACGCTTGTATTTAGTTATACATCGTTTTTGGTGTTTCAGATTTGCAAGTGGTTGTCAAATAAATCTACGAGCTCAATCAGTGTCGCTAATGTGATTTTTGTTTGAGGTAATTTGTAGGGCGTAGACCAGATATGTGTATTGAAAGCATGGGTTTATTGGTTTCATAACATTGTACCCAACGCCATAGTTTCTGCCAACCTCTTCGGATGAAATCGGTTTGTGTCCAATATGAATAAGAATAAAGCCTTAATTGGTGGTAAGGTCGAAAAAAAAAAGAATGGAGATGAGAGGGGCAAGTGAGGACGAGAAAGGGAGTAAGGATGAATACGGAAGTCAGTGTGTTATGGCGCTCCTTGGGAGAGCCCTATGTCCAGCAGAGGACTGCAAGAGGCCGAGTGGATTGAAGAGTAAAGCTTTATTTGTCCCATACATACCTCCTCCTGGCCTCCTCGCGGTGAGAGGGAGTGGGCCGTAATCTACCACGTGTGCCCATTGCGGGTTGGTAGATGTCACATGACTTCGAATTTTTAACTCTAGGACGGTTTGCTCACGAAGTTTTCCTTCACCGTTTTGAGAGCAATAATGATGATACAATTTACACAAAGTAATGCGCAGGGCTCGAATCTACGACCTACATACAACATGTAAAGCACGGCCGACAGTATAGGGCCACCGCTTCCCCCAATGATGATAAAATCCAATGTCGCCTCTCCTGTATGCTTATAATTATTAACACGGCATATTTTCAAATATCGCCACGTGCCGGATTTAGTAGTCAAACATTGGTCATTTAAAACGCTGTTCATTTTTTCTTTACTAACGTTTTACCTGTTACTTAAGAATTGTAAGGCTTGTTACTTCGACGCCTTGAAGGCAAACCTAGTATCAGAAAAAAAACAAGCCAAGTGCGAGTCGAAGCTAATGTAACTCTACCGGTACAAGTAGGGTTTTCTTTGGTAGTCTTACAATTTTTACTATACGTATGTACATACCCCGAGTACCTACTCACCGGGTTCCATACCCAAAGGTTGCCAACACCAAACCCTATTATTAAGGTACCATTGTCCGTTCGTCCGTCTGTGACAGGGCTGTATCTCTATTAACAACAAATAAAGTTTAATAAAAAAGTTTCTTAAAGTGATCGTTTTTTTAGATATAAATAATAATTATGTTAAATGTTGTATGATATTACGGTATTATGGTATTTGTTAACATACGAAGGGCTCCTCGTATGTCAACAAATACGAATTTATGGAAAAATTACATTAATTCCTACACAATAAAGCTCTGTTTGGGTTACAACTTAAAATAATTTAATAACTTTTTCAATAGTCCTAGTCAATCTGATTTCTTAGAAAAAATGCTAGGTTACATTAGGGCTTAGCAATATCGTGTAATTTAGTAGAAAAATCAAATTAGTTATTATTAAAATAAGATTTATATTCGTTTAAATGGCAATAACACCACTTACCATTGATTTGAAAAGACTTTCCATAAAGCAATTTAATAATGAGCTTATGTAACGTCCTTTAACTATTACGCACAGCATTACATTTTCAAGACTTGTTTTTACAATATAATTCAAAAACCTTTAGTTATTATTCAAAACTTAACAATCTTTTACCACTTAAAATCGGTAGGCATGTAACCTAACTCTTTCGATCTATCGATAGTCTTAAATAATACCCTAACCTACTACCCAATACAGAATATACATATAAATATTTATTATACCTAAATATTTTCGACAACTTGGAAGCAACCCTAAATTCCTTTAAACAATTGACTCTCGACTGTACTTACTCAATAATAATAATAACCCGTAAACAATATGCGTAAAAAATACTTTGAAAAGATCTACAACAAATTGTCCTTTTTCTCTTCTCGTGGAAAAACCGATTCTATCTCTTAACAATTAAGTTCAAAATAATGTAGTTGGAAGCTTTCACTTGAGGTAACAATGATACTAATTAGGTGCGTTTGCGCAGGTACTTGGGTTTAAGCATTGGTTGTTTAGCGACACCGCCGTTTTTGAATTACTTATGACAGCATATTATTTGAGTTCATATTTGAATTCTTAAAGTGAAGCGTTATTATTTGTTTTAAATATACTGTAAGGAAGATAACATATTAGGAATAATTGTTCTACAACTGCTGTTTACCTTTTCTGACTTAATCGCTGTCTGCAAATTTTCAGACTTTAGAAGGAATCGAAAGTGTAGAAAATCTAGTGTAAAATAGTTATATTTCAACATTTTTTGTGTTATAAACTAATGCTTGATTACGATTACGATTGGCTAAACTTTTTATTAAGTGGGAGAAATCTTATACAAATTCGCCAATATCACTTAAAGACTTTCTTTTACACTCTATTAACTTATCTGATTTATCACATTCATCTATATAAACAACAGGTACATTGTTTTGACTATCGAACAAGATAATGCTAAAGTACCGACAACATACATAAATAACACTATAGCCGATAGGTATTCAAAACTATTATAGATATGCATTCAAATCGACGATACAGCATAGTAATCGGTTAAAATCGCACCTCAACATCGATAACAATACATCACAGTCGATAACAAACGCAGCTTCATCCGTCAAATGCAAAAATCTTTTCAGCGAGCTTTGCCAAGTTCAAGCGCAATAGGCGTGCGCCAGCGCATCGATACGCCAGTATCCGACGCACACGCAGCCCGCAAACACGCACCCATCTACGATCGATACAAAACGAGTCAACGACAAACATCGATATTCCTGATCGATCAAAGTGTATTTTTTTTTTAATTTCCAGTTTACATGAGGATTGAATAGTGTTCGCGAAAATTTTCGAATTTTGAATTTATTTTTATCGAGTGCCAGTGAAAAGTGTTTAGTGAAAATTATTGTTTATGTGTGTTAAGTGGACGCTGACGTCATTAAAATTGACAGGTGAGTGGTTGAGAAAATATTTTGAAAATATATTCGTGATAAGTAAGTACGTGAAGATACCTATGCGTTTGTATGAGGCATGTTTTTTTTTGGCGTCATTATTTCATGAAAGCTGACTTCAACTTTCTTGCGTGAAGATTTTATTCAACCAATAAACATAATTAATAAAAAAGCTAGTTCAAGAAAGTAAAAAAAATAAGATAAAATATTAACCATAAAAATACGTCATCTTAAAACTTAATATTAAACTTTTAATAAAACTAACGTTTCGACAGCGAAATACATACTTAAGCAAATCCGAATCTCATAAGTCAAAGTCATAACATACGCAAGAACGTTCGCACACTAGGTGTTATGTACTTATGTACTATAAAATACATATAAGTTTCTCGATACGGCTCGTAAATTATAAATATATAACGCCCTAGTTAACTGCATAACATATTGCTAATGCCGACCTACAGTTAGGAACGTAGGTACCTGAGTACTTAAGTTAAAGTTTATGAATGTAGCCTTACATAAACATAGCTTATAGCGTCTTCTCTCATACAGAGAAGGATTGAACGTAATCACCGCGCTTGCTCAATGCGGGTTGGCGATTTCAGACTTAAAGTCCAGGTTTCCTCAAGATGTTCTTCCTTCACCTCAGTCATTGGTGTCCAAGATATACTTAGAAAGTACATATAACTTTAGAAAAGTTACATTGGTACTTGCCTGACCTGGAATCGAGCCCGCGCACTCATACTTGAGAGGTGGTTAAAACACCACTAGGCCACCACGACTTGTTAATATTTAATGTTATTCTTATGTTATGTATTTATATGTTAATGTTTAATGGATGGAAAATCAATCTCACCTCCTGGTACATGGGTCTTCTAAAACACACAATCTCCACAAATCAATTTAGTAACGTACTTATTCCAAATAGTTTACTTTCCCTGTAAATTCTTTTTAATTTTATATAATTTTTTTATGAATTATAAACTAACGCTTGACCGCAATCCCGCCTGATGGTAAGCAGTGACGCCATCGTTGATGGTAAAGTCACTAGTTTATTAAGAGCCTATCCACTCTAGCCTTGAAGACACTCAAATTTTAGTCCGACGGAAACACTTCAAAATTTTTTTAAATTAAAGTTACAAATCTTTTTGCTTAAGTCAATGATTGTGGTTCTAATAATTAAGTGTGGAAGACGCTGACGACTGTGACACAATTTATACTAGTATAGTCGTCCACGTTATCTCTTATCAATATGACGTATTCATTGCCATGATTTTGTTCATCATCCATTAGCCTATGACAAGAGAAACTGACCACCACTAGAGTGAATAGGCTCTTAATAAACTAGTGCACTTTACCATCAATGATTGCGTCACTGCTTACCATCAGGCGGGATTGCGGTCAAGCGCTGGTTTATATTTTTAATAAATAAAAAAAGAGTATATCTACCGCGCTTTGCCCAGTGCGGGTTGGAAGTTGTCACGTGTCTTAGATATTATTATTTTCTTAGCTCTACGACGTGCCGGTTTCCACACAATGTTTGTACATAGATTAAGAGAAATTTGGAATAATTGGAGTGATCAATTAACTATTGGGTTGTATCCTAAAAAATTATTTAATGTTATATTGAACACGTTTTTTTTATTTGTTCTTTCATTCAATTACTTAGGAAGATATATTGATTTGAAATGTCGCATGACATCAAAATATACCACGGCGTGACGTAATTAGCCCCCACTCCGTAACTTTAATACGCTATATCACAGTACTTTTTGGCAATTTCGACAAAATAAAAAATACGGGTCTTATTTTTTTTAATTATCTATAAGACGGACTAATTATTTTTTTTATTTTCATACCTTGGATACACCCTTATTATTACATATTATTTAAAAAAATAAAAACTGATGAATTGTGAGTGCACTAAAGTCGCACTTCTGTTTATCTGTTCATAGTAGACGGGCGTGAAGTTGTGTGTTCGTATAAAAGGTACCATTCATCTTCTCTTCTTGATCAAACTAAGTTAATCGATCTAACGGTGTATTTAACTGTTTTCGTGCATAGTAGCTGATACTTGTGAATGTCGCCTGTAGTCTGTAGCAGGTATTGAGCATTCCATTTTCACTTATATGAGCTGATATGGGAAGTGCATACTCGTGATACCTCATCCAAATGTATCTATAAATACTGCTGGGTAAATATCACTGAAGCATCCAACTAAGTAAATGTTTTCAGGCAGCTTTAGATCTAGCCACAGTTGAAAATATGATCCGTTTATCTAACGTACAAACTATAGTGATAACATCTGTGAAGATTTGGAACTAAACTATAGTAGTAAAGTACATTGACAGGGACTAAAAGAATGAAAGTATAAATAGGCAATATAGGTGTAAAGTCTGAAGTTTTAGGTATTAATTAAATAAGGCGTAGGTATGTTTATGTTCCATAACTCTAAAGGGAATAAGATACAGCCTAGTGACTGACAAATAGACTGACTTACAGATTGTAAGTATGGTTTTAGTATCGGGATCTCAATTTTACTCGTGTATCGTACCGTAACACTTAGGTAGGCCATAACATCGGCCGCCGGCAGAAGTTACCACCCACCAGACAAAGTCTTGCCGCCAAGCGGTTTGTCGTGTTCCGGCTTGATGTCTGTGAAGCCGTACGGAGGACGGGTCTGAGCAGTTGTGTTGCGATGTTTGCCGGGTACGATGCACCAAATGTTGTTGTGTTGGGAGTTTGGTCGTGGAGGGTTTCCAGATCAATCTCCCTCTGGCGCATCATCTTTGGTCGTGTTGTTGGGTTTAACATTGCATCACCTCGCTCAACTGCCATCTTCCTTCCTATTCGCTCAGTTTTTCTGAGTGAATAGACTCTTAATAAACTAGCGCGCTTTACCATCAACGATCGCATGACTGCTTACCATCAGGCGGGATTGCGGTCAAGCGCTTCCCATTCCTGGGACCCAAGCCCCTCTGGGTTAAAGGGAGTGGGCCGTAATACCACGCCTGTCCACTATAAGTTGGTAGATGTCACATTTCTTCGAAGTTTTTGACTCTAGGACTGCCGATTTCCTAACAATGTTTGTTGATTCCTTGACCGTTGTGAGAGCAGTGGTGAAGTAAAGCACCTAATGGTTCGAAGCTATAAGTTGTAAGTTGCTTGTCTCGCCGATACCACTAGGCCACCGCTTTTCAGTTAATAGTAGATTAGTAGCCAAGGGCTGTAAGGCATCAATTGCAGCCCGAGATATTTAGGCGCGCGAGCGCAGCTAGGGCGCCTATAGTTCGAGGGTGCAATTGATGCCTTACACCCGAGCTAACTACTCTGCTTTACATCTCGATTGTGAGGTAATTAGAAAAAAAAACCGGCGTTATAAGAATAAAACATTTTAGAACTTTCAGGCAAAATATTGTTAATTGCTGCATCAGCTTCCATTTTCATTAAATCGGGAGTGCAGCTTATATTTTCATCACTTGCAGAACTCATGTTTTTTTCCTAATTAGCACGTAATTATAAAAAATCCCAAAAAACAAACAATATTTAAAGTAAAAGTTTTCTTTAGGCTTTTTAATCTTTTTTTGTCGTTTTTTTAAGAACTAAATTGAGCTTCGCCGTTCGATATTTAAAATTGATGACTATTATACTCATACGAAGAAAGGCTGAATTGCGAAGCGACCTCTTTTGTCATTGGGCTGAATACATGCTTACATTAGATGTACGAGAACTTTTTGAAAGAGTAAAGTTTCTTTTTAATGATCTACTTACCGCCCTAGGGCTTTTCTAGCTACATTATTACCCTAGGGCGTTTTTTTGGTCACTTACAAGCTCCACTTGGGGGCAATAAGGACCTACTTACCGAATATGAGAGATGTAAAATACATTTAGTGAAGCCTCTACCAACAGAATGAAAATACTCACGTTCTAACAGAATTATTACAACTACTCGATGCCTATACAATTGGTTGAGTGTAGTAAAAGTCAGCTCAATACAACAGACGATGTGAAACTGTGTTGCGGTGTCAATGGGGCACCTATAATCTGTAATACAGGATCTGTCAGTAAACGACAGTTTTATGGATCTAACAATTTGTCGTCGTGACATTGATCCTGAGATAGAGCCTTGAATCCTACTAATATGCTTAGCGTTTGTGGACTATAAGAAGACCTTCGATCAAAATGCATCCTATAGAACACCGACAGGCTGGCTACTCTTCGCCTGTGCTCCAGGCTTTGGAGACCATTTTGAGCCAAATTTGGGTCACCAATTAGCCTCTTCGCACGCCTATGTAAAATATTTGTAAAATTTGGCACACAGTTGGCTTATAACCAGGAATACAAATACTTTTCATCCGGATATTCCCTCGGCTTTGAAAATCATGCGGATGAAACCAGTTTTTTCTTTCATAATGGTGCATTATTACAGTAGTGTGTCTATAAATTTCGCATTAGTTTAGCTAAAACCTTTGCGAGAGCTGGAGTCTGAACTGTGTAGTGTGTACTGGAGTCGAACTTGTGAGACAGATTTCTAGGCTCAAACCCCTTTAAATGTTCGTCTCTTCAATCATATTTAACAGCATCTAGATTTAGGTCTTGTACATATCCATGTTAAGTACAACAAACATGTCTAAAGTAAACTAATAAGTTACCTGAGTATAATCTTTTATGAAATTCGCCATTACCATTTGGAATTGAGTCATTATATTATATCTTTATCGTCCTCAAACAGTCTCTAGACTGGAAAACTTCCTTGTTGTCAGGTCATAAAAGCTATTTGCTGAGCATGAGGTCCCAGATTCGATTCCCCGGTCAGGCAAAGTGTTGATGGGTTTTTCTATCTGATATCTATATTTGTTATTTGTGCCTATTACAAAAGTCTTGAAAATTACTGTCAAAATTTCGGTATACATTGGTAGCCGTCTAACCCTTCGAAGGTTTCAGGGGTGATGTTATGTTAATATCCGAAATCAATTCCGAACACAATACTATCTATAGAATATATAGAGAATTGCTTAACATACTTAACAGCAATAGGTTTCATTTTGACATTTCAACAATATTCATTGCCATTATGTACGATGTTGAGCAGATATATTTTTCAAACATATTGGACTGCACGGTTAGCGTAGTGGTTAAGCTATTAATTGCTGCGCTGCGTGTCGCGGGTTCGATACCCGTGCGGAACAAATTTTTGTATGAATAGTCGTTCCGGGTCTGGCTGTTTGTGTATGTGAGTTTAACTGTTTGTAAACACACCCACGATACAGGAGAAATTCTTTGTGGGGCACGGTTTAATAAAAAAACATAAGATGCAAGGATTACCCTAATATTATAATAATATCTTTCACAGTGATTCCAATTGGCTGAATTTAAAGTGCATACATACATGAAACCTTTTGTTTAAACAACCTATTTAATTTCAGTTTCTTAAGTCTTATATTTAACTATAGTTTCGTAGTCAACTATTATCTATAAGTAACAATAAACTAGAATACAGCTTACTTTTAAAAAATTGTGTTATTCGGACACAATGGACTTAACCCAGATAGTTTTAAACTTATTAATTATAACATCAATGATGAGTCAAAGACTCATCAGGGATTGAATAAGAAACTAAAATATACGTATTTAACCTCATTTACTGTTAGTGTAGTTCTACTGATGAACGTATAAAAATGTACTAATTTTTCGATAATGAATAACAATATTACAATAGGTACACACATATTTTTTACATACTGTATCCTACTAATCCTACTGAAATTAAAAATGCGAAAGTTTCTGAGGATGTGTGTATCAGATGGTTAGATATTTGTTATTATTTAATGCCAAAACTACTGGATTAGGATGAAATTTGTCACACAGATAGTTTGAAAGCAACAATAACACAGAATAATATTTTTACTATAGGGATCATGGGATCCAAACTTAGGTACACGAGTGAAACTGCAGACTGCAGATTGAAAGAAAACTTGTTTTAAACTAAATCAAATTCAAAAGTCATCTATTCAAATTAAACTGAAAATCAGCACTGTTAGAATATTAAAATTATGAAAGCCTGTCCTTCTCCACTTCCTAGTCCTTTCGCTGGGAAGAATTGGCAGAATAAACTCCTTAGCAGCACAGCTGTCTGTTCAGTTAGAACAAACGTCAAACGTCACAAACAAACATTGCGACAATTGAACACAGACACCTTTGATCGCTTTGATGTGCGCTCGAAACCGACAACGAACGGCAAAGTACAAATGTTTTAACAAAGCTTTGAACTAATACTCCAATATCCGTGCTACACATGTGTTCAAATATGTGATCAAATATTTGAACTCTATCTGGCGCCGGCTTAACGTAACATGAATTCAGCATCTCGCAAACAGAGTTTACCATGCAATTAGAGTACATACAACTTCCCAACTTCAACCGTTGGACAAGTGCCTAACAGACATAACACCCGTCTGGTCGGAGGATCCTCCCTTTTCTATGGAGGATGAGTGAACTTTACTTCCTGTTCCTCATCCCTCCACTGTAAGTATATATGTAAAGTAATTAGCATTACAAGACTGAACTTGTGAAATGTTGTATGTAATGTAATTTCTCAGATAACCAATAAAATTTAATGTGGCTAAGTTCCTATGATTATTAAGGGCCGGTACACATTCAGTAGCACCCTCAAATAGACTGAGGCGCGAGATAGTTTCAAGAGCAAAATAACTATAAATCAGTAGTGTGTGCACGCAGCCGCCCAGCGCTGAAATGTTGATGACTATGTACTGGGGGCACTTCGGGTGCGGTGCAAGGGAGAAGCTTGAAGCGGGGAGTGTGGCTAAGAACTTGAATACCTGTATTATGTTGACGTCATAGTCTTCCTCAAATAAACTTCTCAATAACTTCAAATAAAGGTTTACTGGAATACAAAATAATGGTTCTGTTTAATACAAAAGTTCAGGATATTAATCTTTAGGCAAAATATAGCAGTAGTTTCTTTATCTAGTTTTTATGGTGTACGTATACTTTTATTTAAATAAATAAATAGAAAACTCGTTCTATAACTAGGAACACACAGTTTACATATCTATATAAGACTAGTGGCCCTGGTAGAGTCGTCCTACCCATAAAAGCAGTTCTACTCGACGGTTCTAGTTGTATTTTCAATCCATCCATGAACCCATTCAAATGTACACCTTCAATTTCATCCAAATTGGTCCAGTCGTTTACGAGGAGTTCTGCATTAAAGACACGTACTGAAAATATAATATATAATGGAGTACCATGGTCACTGGAATTCGTAGAAACTGTGTATCTCCAACACTAGGCTCAGATGTAGCAAAAATGAATACAACTAATTGTTCTTACGTACATTTTAATTGTCCTCGCTTAACAGCGATCACAAACACAACAAAAATAAACCCAAACATCTGAATTAATTACAGAAATCGTACTTACAAGATATCTATTGAAAAACAATATATTCATAAAAAATCTTGTTGACAGATGGTCAACGAGAATATGTTGTTTTTATATAATATGTCCTCACAGTCGCTAGGCATTTCTTTTATGAAAAACGTCATAGCGTCGTTGTTACTAGTCGTTACACTGCTTTTACAACAATTTGCAGGTAACAATAATTAGAGTTACAAACTATAATTTGTTAATTCGTTTTACTATTTCTAACTCTCGATTTTAACATTGAATTAATTATTCATTGCTTAACATGTTTAAACATTTGTTTAAAACATGTGCCATGCTTTTTCGTTTTATCAAGAGTCTATTTCTATTAAACAAATATTAATCAAAATCTATCCAGCGCCATGCTATAGAATACGCATGTCGCTTATTAATCATGAAATGAATTAACTATAGATAACTATTTTCTTAAACCTAAGTTTTCATTAACCCTCAATTATGGGTTGCTATCAAAGTAAACGGAAATCCTAAATATTTTAAAGGTTAGCCTAGCGCCGACATATACATATTAAGATAAATAGAATTTTACGTTTACTACTTTTTGGCCTTGTTTTAAAAATTTTATTACAGTAAAATCGATCCCACCAAAAAATTCTGTAAAAAAACTTGCCAAGTCTTGATGGAGCTGCTGTTTATCTCTAAAAAGTAATGAAATGTAGAAAAAGTTGTGCCAAATCTAAGGTTCCTTACTGCGATTTGGCGATCTGGACTTGGCCCTCGATCTGTTTATATATACACCAATGACATTATGTAGTTATATAAATAACAAAAACAACAACAACATTGCCACACGGCATTTAATCGCTTAGACCATAAATACTACATTATTGCACACATGGACCATAAATATGTTATGAAAATGAATTTGAAGAATATTAAAGTGCCATGAATTATGTAAATGAACTAATTAAATATTACGATTTATAATTTCATTCAAATCATTGAAATTTTGTCATTTCATATTACTTTCACCGTTGTTTGGCGGACAGATGCTAATTTATTTTATGGTAGGAGCAAAATATTAAACGCATGGTGCAAAATTATAGAAATATTCTGAAATATTCTGGAGCTTAGTTCAAAATAACAAATTTTACTAAAATTTATATATTTTATTATTATTAATTTTTTTTATGGTTATTTTATTTTTTTAAATTTTATTCTTCTTGTAATTTTGAAAATATAAGAATATCTGTACATATTTTCGATGTAACTTCTCAATCTGTGGTAGTAAGAAACATTTAGAATTTTTAGCTATAATTTGTTGCTTGTATATCTTAATGTTAATTACTTTGCATATCTATGTATTTTTTTTGTAGAATCAAGTTTTTATAACTGAATAAACGGTAGTTACACTTCTTCCCAGCAAAAACATTAATAAGTCATTAAGGGCGGGCAATTTGACAAGCTGTATTTTATAAATTTGACTGTCGAAAAGTACAAATTCTCAGCCCAATTTGAAAAAGTGACTATTGCTTATGATTTGTAAAATAATAAAAAACAAAAACTAACTTTAAAACCACCTTTTTTTTTAAACTCGGCAAGAATGTCTGGCATCTATTTTAGTTAAAGTCTTAAAAATACACAGAAATTTAACGAAAACAATAAAATAGGCCAAAAATTTACCTATTGTTTTAAAAATCGCTATCGCCTATACTTTTAGGCATCCCTTAACAAACCAAGTTACTTTTACATAACGACAAAGTTATGTGCACTTTGACAAATCTTAAACAATTACTGTTAACACTCGTAAGCTTTTACTAACCACTGATGTTGTTATAGGATCCACTTTCAAAATGTAATACGGTTATACACACTATTTTTGGAATCTTGAACGTGTTTAGAGATGAAAAAAGTATAACGAAATGAAAAGACGCTCCTGGACTGTTGTTTCAAACAGTTGTTAACGTAATCTAAGATTAACGTAGAAGATTATTTAATCTTAATTGGTTTAAGTAAGTGAAGGCTACAATTTTCTGGAACAATGCCTTATTGGATAGACAATAGTTAGCGCCATTTTTGACGTACACGTCTTGTACAGACATCATATTAAGCTTCTATAATCTATCAGATTACATTATTACATTTGCAACTTTATCTATAAAGCTTTAAGGCTCCAAGTTGACTGGGAGTTTCTGACAGTTTCGGGTAGGTTGACCTGCTGTCATCCGTACCTCAAATGGTCTTAAAATAACCCCCACTAAAACATCTTCAACGATGCAATACAATATGAAAATTAATCTTGTTTTATCATCGTTTAATAAAAGACTATAGTTAAAGTTTACATTCGGTATATTTATCTTGGTTTCCCTAGAAAATCACTATATATCGAACGCAAAACATTATTTAAATATTATCTAGTACCTGAACTTGGTTGTAACCTTTTGGGGAATAATACAAGAAATAATTTTACTTAAATCTAAACAACGTACAAACAAACGAAGCAATACAAAATTTATACGACATTTAGAAATTGAATTTGCACTGCAATGTTCTGTTAACCAAATCTATGTAAGTCTTAAATTCTCACGAACAAAGCCGGGCACGATGGTGAAGTGGCCAATTCGCTTACTTTGCATAACCGTGGCCGAAAGATATTTGTGCAGTCATATCAGGATAATAACTATCACTTTGTTAACACTATCTGTTCTCGAAACTCATTTAACTTGACAGATAAATGAGTTGACTAATACCCGAACTGATTCCGCTTCCGTACATTTTTTTGTGATTGTTAAGAGGGCACTCTAGTGCCAAGGAATTTGTATTTGAAAATAGGTATTTGAAAAAACTATTGCCATCGCAGAAATAAAAGGCACTTGGAGGAGGCCTGTACCGAAAGGGGCCATGAATTATAAGGAAATCTAAATTAATGATTTTTTACTATAATTTTTATTGTTTCCTTTTTTTCAATATACTTAAATTATGTTATGAATTACTAAAGAAATTCATGGTTAAATAAAGGCTCATTATTATTATTGCCGTCGCGCTGCTTCCAACCTCCCGGTACAGTGCGAAAAGGATAGTTGCAGCTTAGGCTGGTATTACCTACAAAAACGTTGACCAAAAGACGTTTCGTATTGCGTTGTTTACTTCTTCAAAACATGACAGATCTCAATTATTTTTATATCAAAATTTAGAGGAAAAGTATAACTATGCTTCTATTATTTTATTTTTTGTCAAAAACTTATCATTTTTGTCTAATAGTCATCTGAACATCACGGTAAAAATGGGTTATTTTTCTGCGATTTTGAAGTATCGTATTTCTTTTATTAATTAAGTTTCGGAAAAAATCAAATGATAGGGGCACGTATAATCACTGTGTACAATTGTAGAAAAAAAATGCTCTAAAAGCATTATCCACGGATAAAACAGCAGAATACGTTTATATAAAGAAAGCACCACCCTCTTAATTTTTGTTGTCGTTGTGTTGACATCTTTTTCGCCACATCTGTAAGTTTTAGATTCTGCATTTTCATTACTATGCTACCAATAATTTGATCCAGTTTTATAATCGTAACATAACCATAGTTTCTATCATCATCATCATCATCATTATCAACCTTTTATCGTCCCACTGCTGGGCACAGGTCTCCTCTCATACAGAGAAGGAGATAGTTTCTATGTAGCTTACTAATTATTAGCATTTCTGAAATCGCGTTTTTTGATCGGTGGTAGGCCATAACATTGGCTGCCGGCAGAAGTTACCACTCACCAGACAAAGTCTTGCCGCCAAGCGATTCGTCGTGTTCCGGAATGATGTCTGGTGAAGCCGTACAGAGGACGAGTCTGAGCAGTTGTGTTGCGATGTGTGCCGGGTATGATGCGCCAAATGTTGTTGTGTCTCCAGATCAATCTTCCTCTGGGAGATTAAAAGATAAAACATTGCATCACCTCGCTAAACTGCCGTCTTCCTTCCTATTCACTCAGTTTTTGAGTGAATGGGCTTATTAAACTAGCGGGCTTTACCATCAACGATTGCATCACTGCTTACCATCAGGCGGGATTGGAATCAAGCACTAGTTTATAATTATTTAAAAAAAAAAACACACTAAACTTGAAATAATTGTGAAGTTACTAGCTTTAATCACAGGATTTTAGACTCTATTAATTATGAAACGGTGACGTCAAAATATCACCAGTCTTCTTTATTACTCATTGTAATTTCTAATGGGAAAATACAAAGTTTCCAGTTCATATAAATTCAATTGTAGTAATTTATGTTCTGTACTGCCATAACTATCGCAGTAGTGTCGTTAATATCATAATACTTATCACGTGATGCCAATAAAATAATGCTTATCCGAAATTTTAATGTATATTAAATATTGACCAAAGAGAATATACCCCAACCATTAGAATTCATTGGGCACAGCTTTGTGAAACCAATGGTTTTAAAATTAAGTAAAAGGCAGTGTTTCACGCCGAAAGCTACTTGATATGATAATTATTGTAATAACGGAAGAACGATTAATTAATTTTACGGTTAAATGGCTGATGTCACAACGTGCTTGATTAAGATTGACTTTTGATGAGGCACTAGTTATAACCCTGTGGTTTGTTTGTATTTGGTCATTGATAAAGCTTCCATAGGGTCACAAGTGCTTTACAATTATTTTACGTATAGTTTTTATAAACGGAAATTCTTCTATTTTTTTCTTCTTTTCTCTTTTACAGTTAAAATCGATCGTGTCTATTATAATTTTTCTGCTTTTTTATCAATTAAATTTTTCTAGAGTTTTTTTTTTATAGTTTTCAAGCTTTTTGGTTACGTCAATAGAAGTTAGCGTATTTCAACTCACTCGTATTAAGTATTAATCGTAATTTTATTATATTTAATGGTATAACCTTCTGCTTTTATTTTAATCTTTTTGTTAACCATCAACCTACAACATATATTTGTCTCCATCACTGACACAGATTCACACATAGAAAGCTATCAACCCTTATAAACCCAATAGATATTCATATAACAAACAGACAAACATACGAGACACTTTCTACACTTTCGTATGGAACCCGCGTGTCCAATGGAATGTCACTTAAATCGACCGGATACATTTTATGCTTACAATCGGGAACTATGGAAATCGACGACGGGAGCCGCATAGAATGAATGAACAATAAAATTTATAGCCATTTGGATATCTAAACATTTCTAATTAGCAGCTTTTTAGTTTTTGACACTTTGGAGTTTAAATTTATGAAAAGGGGAAAGCGTGTACCTACAAGATTATCTAAATCAACATACATAAATATAACAGCAAAATTAGACTGAGAATTGTGAGCGGTTTTTTAATAATGTATAATTGCTTAGATAACTAACTGGGAATCTGGCTTCAGGTGCAGCTCCATAGATACTTACTTTATTAAAAGTATAATATTATGCTTAACTTTATTTAAGACTCGCTTACTTAAACCTATTATCTATAAATATTTTTCTATTTCCTAATGTTTTAATGATCAAAGATCAAAAACTCCAGAACCCGCTTCTCTCAAGAATGCACTTAAATATTTATGTAAATTAATTTTACAAATCAAAAATAATAAAAAACCAATATCACTTTTCCAAACAAAAAAAAACTTGAAAAACGAAAGGCAGAAGATGAACATAAAAATTGATGCGGTAGGAATTAATGCGGATAATTTAGCAAAATCCGCAGATGGTGATAATACACCCAATGTGTACAAACTCAATATTGATAAATCTGCGTACAAAATAAAATATTCCAAAATCCATTACTAACAAAATCCTGAACCAACAGCAAATACTTCCAGTAATTCCTATCAGAAGTAGTGGGAAACAACATCTTCTATATTTACTTACTGCAGGCTATTTAAGGCACGCGCCTGCGTCTAAGTTATGTGACATCGCGTAATATTTTCGTTGTAAGAGCTTTTAAATCAACCAGCGGAGGTACAGGGTTGACACAAGGATTCTGCAATTTCAGTTTTACAAGGATTCTGCAATTTCTGTTTGCTGTAATATTTCATTATTTTGGTTCGGGAATTCAAAGGTTCATTACTGAGAATAGGTTTTCTTCTTACCTAGTAACTATGTGTAATGTTGGGGGCACCAAGATACAGGCTGTGCCTAGTTTGGGATCTACTGTTAATTCGAACTTTTTTTTTTTAATTATTATAAACTAGTGCTTGACTGCAATCCCACCTGATGGTAAGCAGTGATGCAATCGTTGATGGTAAAGCGCGCTAGTTTATTAAAAGCCTATTCACTCGGAAAAAATTGAGCGAATAGGAAGGAAGACGGCAGTTGAACGAGGTGATGCAATGTTAAACCCAACAACACGACCCAACGATGCTGCGCCAGAGGGAGATTGATCTGAAGACCCTCCACGACCAAACTCCCAACACAATAATATTTGACGAATCGTACCGGCACACATCACAACACAACTGCATGAACTAAATGAAAAGCTCTTCGGCTGTTTTAACTGCATGCTATTTCTTGTAATTTTAACCAAGTGTAAGCCTAATAAATAATTGTTTATTTTTCTATTGCTTTATTTGGCGTAGTATCTATTGTGATACTGATGCTTTAATACTTGTCTTATTTTGTGGTAATGCCTATAATGGTAAAATCATCTGCAAAGAAATGCTTTCTAGATTTACGTTCAAATCTATGGCCTATTCATTTAAGAAGATGATGTTATCATTATGTCCCTTTAACTGATAGTGACAGCCGAAGCAATTTCTACGAATACATTTAAGGCCATTGAAATGTACTTTCTTGAATGATCAAGACAAATTACAGTTGTTTAACATGATGTCATAGTAACACATTTCATTTCTAACATCGCTTAGACCATTTAGCAGATAAGTACATTATTTGAAAATCACTGCAATAAAGTTTATATATATAGTACCTAACTGGATGGCATCACGTCGGTTATAATTATCCCAGTAACCCTATAGTTGACTCTTATAACTTGTGGAATGACCAGTGGTCTGTACAATCAATATGTTTTGCCGTAACCCTTATAAAGAGCAATCACTACATGTGTCATCTTTATCTATACCTGTATTCATATACATGGCTTAGAATAGTACCAACCCATATCCTCCCGTGGGTGTCGAAGAGGTGATTAAGGGAACTCTCACCAGGGAAGCGCCCAGCAGCGCTTCTCCTGTGGAATATCATATTACTACGTTGCCCAACCTGCCTGCCAAGCGTGATGATTATGACAAACCCTCCCAAAGCAATAAAAGTCTTGGAGGCGGCCTTTGTCCAGCAGTGGACCTCTGTAGGCTAAATAAGTAGAAGTAGGCATATTGTTAGTAAATGGTTTCCCCAATACAAACGGAACTGTAACTCAAATTGTGTTATCCCTGGGTAATTCAATAAAATAGATTTGTAACTTTTCAATTCTAAAATTTATAATAATAGCTGTTTTATATTATTTGTCAATACTCGGTTATTTTTGTCTCCTTACTTCTGTGCCCAGTTCAAGTTGTGATCTCATTTGCACCGTAACTGTTGCGTTTCTGTTAATCATAATTATATTGTAAATATCTCATAACAATACTTGCCTATTATTTCTCTGCTGCCATCCAAAATTACTTACTTACGTCTTATACTATAAATGTGAAAATAAGTTTTTTTTATTAGATCTTTAAGCTAACATGGCTGAAATTTGGCGCATGAGTACAAAATGACCTGAGTTACAACATAGTGTAGGTATCTATCTGAGTTTTTATCCCGTTAGTGTATTTTCGAAGAATGGGCGGGCGAAACCGCGAATCAAAGCTGGTTATTTATAAGTCCAGAGTGCTTTATCTATATGTATTTTTTTCTCTTAACCTATTTGAGTAATACCCAAAAATATTTAAATATTTCGTAGGATCGATGCCCGGAGGGGCCGACGGGTTCTCGAGTGGCGACCACGCACCGGAAGTCTCAGTGTGGGTAGGCCCCCAACAAAGTGGACCGATGACCTGGTGATGGTCGCGGGAAACCGCTAGATGTGGGAGGCGCAGAACCTGTCATCGTGGAGATCCTTGGGGAAGGCCTCTGTCCAGCAGTGGACGTTTTTCGGCTGAAATGATGAATGCGATGCTATAATCCCTGACCCTTGAGTATCTACAGGTTGCTCCAAATTGCTATTTTAGGAAGTTTAAAATAATACATATTAACGTTTATTAGAATTAAAACACCTTGTATGTTCATATAAAACAGTCATGCTGTATGAAGTTAAAATAATCATTCTCTGGTGCACAATAAATTATATAACTAGGTATGTAAATTATATCACGCCTGTATTCTTCGAAGGTATAAGTAGAGGTACATGCTACATATCTTCTAAATCCGTACAGAATTTTCTACGTGTAACAGTGACAAACATTCAAAATCAAAAGTCATTTATTCAAATTAGGGCGGGGAGCAGCACTTTTTGAAACACCCACCCATCAACACTTCCTAGTGCTTTCGCTGGGAAGAAGAAGTGGCGGAACAAACTCCCCAGCAGCACAGCTTCCTGTTCATTTAAAACAAAAAACAACACGTGACTTTATACAATACTATGTAGATGGAGTAATGAACACAAGAACACACAACAACGATGAAATTATTTAGGTACCATATACCAGCTAGCCACGCTAAAATACCAGCAAAGGAAAAAAATAAATATATCATTAAAATGGAGATGTAAATAAGTAAAAACTTATTACCTAAACAAAAGCCCCAGGTATAAAGGGCGTGACAGCTCACATATTTTTGCATTGTAGAAAAGTAAATATATGAACTCATATAACGTGTCAGTAGAATAGTCCACTTTTGACATTCATAAAGTTTACGACGAAATTAATCAGCAATTTAACCAATAAGTACATATTTAAGAGCCAATATAATTTTATGTTATGACACTAGGTACACAGCTTGACCTAAATATGGTAGTGGGTAATACCTCGATATAAGATTTACAGAACGTCATAAACACTTAATCTGCACAATTATCAAATTGATACTGAAAATGATATTTCACTTAAAATATGATGGAATAAAGTTAATTGACTATTGGTCGACAAGATTTTACGGTGACCATACAGTTCAAGTCTCAAGTTTAGCGAAGATTCCGATTCAAATAACTAGTTTAGCGAAGATTCCGACTCAAATAACTCAAAATTCAAATCCCGGGCTTATAATAGTTCACTCATCCTTTTCCCCGCGTTATGTATCACTCTATCCCGTTTAAACTAATTCAGTTAGGAAGAACTAAACTCTTAATGCATCTAGGCGATAATAAATTATTAAAGTATGATTCTAACAGAATTAGAAACTTAACTCTTCAGCTTTGTTCCTACTATAGACATATGACATATATATTAATTATAGATTATGTATACGAGTAAATCAAAGGAGCTGACCAAAAAATCTCTGACTTAAAATTGACATGTGCAACTGTAACTGTAAATAACCAGTAAATCCCTCAGCACGGCACATTGGCTGCCATAAAATCTCTTTTCCTACCTTCAACCTCTGGCCGGAACAATAAATAACTTTTTTATTTTCACTTCATTCCATAATTGTTTACTTAGTAAGAGAGCGGGCGTGCCGCAGGGCGCGTGTGGGGTCCCTTCGTATATTTGCACGCCACAGTTCTTTGTATCCATCGACCGAATTAGAACTATTTTTTTCGTGTCCGATATCGGTATGAATGGTTAACAATGTGCTGTAAAAAGGACTTTTATTCATTCAAACTAAAGCTTACTTAATGGGTTTTTAAAAGGAACGTAAAGATTCTAACAATTATTGTATAGCCGGCCTCGTAAATATGTACATACATAGGTACCACTTTTGGACAAAAACTGCCCTAAAATTGAAACTTAACTAAGGAGGCATGATGTCTGGTGAAGTCGAACGAAAGACGGGTTTGAGCAGTTGTGTTGCGACGTGTACACCGGGTACGATGCGCGAAATGTTGTTGTGTCGGGAGTTTGGTCGTGAAGTGTCTCCAGATCAATCAACTGCTGGCGCGGCATCGTTGGTAGTGTTGTTCGGTTCAACATTGCATCAACTCGCTCAACTTCCGTCTTCCTTCCTATTCACTCAGTTTTGAGTGAATAGGCTCTTAATAAACTAGCACGATTTAGCAACAACGATTGCATTACTGCTTATCATCAAGTGGGATTGCAGTCAAGCACTTGTTTACAATTATAAAAAAAAACTTTTTTATTGTCATGTTCTTCTTTTTACCGTGTTAGCAATAAAAATGAAATGGATGTTATTACCACATCAGTTCCTGTAACATGCACAACAGCTGACAGGACACGCGGGACACGTTATTACGTGTCCCAGCGTTTGTGGTACAGCGCCACATTCCACTCTAAGGCAGAGTCGTCTATGAATCTCCATTTGAACAGGTTTTCCTTGAATCAGCCAACCTGGTTAATTACCTTATATCATCATCATCACATTCGTAAACTCCGAAGGTTATAGAACACCCACACATCGCCAGCTATGTTTAACAAATCCAGGATCAGGTTGGCTACTGAAAAATGCTTGATTAAAAAACCCATTTTCACTCTGCCCGACCATGAAATGGACCACACATTACTTCTAGATAAGATGAATGGAATAAAAGAAGGTTATGTACTGCCCCATAGGTACTTAAAAGTAAAATAAGCTTAATTGACTGATGGTGTGGATATCATGTGACTGACGCGGCCTTTGAAGGCTGTAACGAAAATGCCTGGCTGCCTTAACTAGACTGAGAATTTAATAGCCCAACGCAAATCGAACCAATCGAAGATAATCATGAATTGAAATGAATGTATACCATGAATACAGAATGCGTGGTTGCACCTTACACTACTTTTAATCATTCTTGATACACTGGACCACCTTTTTCGTGCCTTTATTAAATGCTACATTTCTTCCATCATCGATGGTCCAACGCAGAACACCTTGTTTTAATAACTTGGTATAGTTTATGTCACCGGTGTTTGAATACAAATTATGTGAGTTATAATTTACAAGACATGGTAACTTGATATTTAATCTTATTTAATACACCAGTGTGCAGTGATAGTTCCAGTAGGCGTCTGTTCACAGAAGTTAATTTAACTTATCGATTGAAGAACTGTCACCATTTATTTTTATGTATATCTGGCACTGCTTACCTTTACAATTAAGACAAACTTCGACACTCAAAATAAAAAAAAAAAACTATTACACAAAAAATCACAAATCTTTTGAACTAATCTTGACATAAATTGATCAAGGGTTTAGCTATAGCCAATAATATTTTTGTGCAACAATAATTCAATAAGATTTAGCTATAGCCAATAATATTTTAGCCCAATTCAAAGTCCAAGCATATGTTTTTTTTTTTAAATTATAAACTAGAGGTTGACCGCAATCCCGCCTGATGGTAAGCAGTGATGCGATCGTTGATGGTAAAGCGCGCTAGTTTATTAAAAGCCTATTCACTCTAGCCTTGAAGACCTCAAATTGTAGTGTGACGGAAACACCGTTGCCTGCAAAGTGTTCCAGTCCCTCGATGTACGCGGTATAAAAGAAGTAGCGAAACGCTTCGTCCGGATCGTAGTGGTGTCAACAACGTAAGGGTGAAAAGTCGCCGTACGACGGGTCGTCCGATGGTGGAACGGTGATGGGGAAATTAAATCATGCAATTCCCTTGCACACGCGCAGAATACATTCTATAAAAGACCGAAAGACTGGCTATTCTACGCCTGTGCTCCAGGCTTTGGATACCGTTTCGAGTTTAATCTGGGTCGCCAATCAGCCTCTTCGCACACCTCTCCACTGAATCCAAAGTAGCCAGGTGACATTTCGCAGCCCTCCAGCTCAAACGTGGTTGCAGTACTCCACACACGAGCGGACCTTTGCTTTGTACAACATTAGAAGCTGCCCTGGTGTGAAGTACCGCCGGGCCTTTGCGATGACGCTAAGTTTTCTGGCAGCCACCTTGGCTTTGGACTCAATGAACCACCCAAAGTTTAAGTTCGAGGAAATCTCAACTCACAAAAGCTGAAGGCGGTTGGTGCACTCCATGGATACATTCTGAAAAGTAGGAGCCAAGGTGAACGGGCTCCTTTTGGCGGTCAGCCGATAATAATAATCAAACGAGCCATCAATATCAACAGTAAAGACACTACAAAAGTTTTAAAGTAGCACAAACAAATGATACAATTTCTCTAAACACATAAAGTGACAAAGGAACAAATTAGTGTTACCATAACAGTACTAATCGATACGACTCGTGAGGTCCAATCGATAAGATTTATAAATCAAATATCAAAACCAACCGATTGCGTTTATAAATCGAATAAATTTTCAATTAGCCGCCGGCTTTGGGTAATGGCATACCATTTATATGGATTAATATCTCATGACATGACGATGAGTTTCGAAATCATCGTAATATATATATGTATATCGTTTTGTGTCGTTTAGACCAAATTTGTAGCTTTTTGGCTTATTTTTCACCATTTGTGCCATTCAATTGTATTAATAGTAAGGTAAGTAATGTTTATTTAGCTTATATGTGAATATTTATAACCTAATGATTTCAGCAGAGAGCATATAAGTAGTATTTAAGCAACCAAAAAATATGGTAAAAATATACTCAAGTCAGGAATTGGAAATCTCAGAAACATACTCGTGGTTATTACACTTTCTCAATATTATTTATATTTTATAAATGTGTTTTTAATCTACAGATTGTTGACTCTACTTGATTGCTATTTTTAAGTTTTTATTATTTAAGGCGGGTGGGCGCTGATAACCGAAACACAGGCATATTATTATTATTATTATAATTTACAACATTATTTCACTGGTTCAGTCCTTCGCATTAACCTTTTCTATCATTTCAATATATATAATAAAAACAATAGTGTTTTATGTGTGTTAGTTATATGTACATATAACTAACACACATAAAACACTATTGTTTACACATAGTACATCACGAGTAAACCACCACCGCTGCACTAGTTAGTAAGTCGCAAGTGTTGGTCGCAATTCACTTTACGTTTCCATTGTTGTGCCCGTAGCACTTCTGATTCTAAGAAATCGATGTAAAACCCAAAACATTGGGGTTTTCTTAGAAAGGTCCACTTTTGGAATACCGACACTTTGGTCCAACACCGACAGAATTTGGTTTAAATGTATATTACTCCAATTTATGTGCGAAAGTCTTGTAACGGACGTGACTTCTGGAACACGTTCCTATTTATAAGGTTCGATGTGGACAATAAAAATTACAATATCAGCAGTGTTCGTATGTATTCAGTAACTATATCACCGTGATAATTTAGGCGATGTAATATTGGGGTGAACTGTCATTCTAACTAATAACACTATTGATATTGATTGATGTCGTAGTGGTCTAGTGGTTAAAACACCAGCCTCTCAAATATGAGTGTGCGGATTCGATTCCAGGTCAGGCCAGTACCAATGTAACTTTTCTAAGTTATATGTACTTTCTAAGTAAATCTTGGACAGTAATCACTGATTAAGTAAGAAAATAATAGCTAATAATTCAAAGCAACAACCAGCGCTTTCTTCTAATATTAACGGTTTCTAATGAACTCATACTAAAAGCCTAACAAGCAATCATAAGATAGCCTTATCAAATAAAGATATCAAGAAGAGAAATTCAAATTACCTATGCATCAATATGGTAATCGTAATCCATCCATTTTAGCCCTCATTACTTGTACTGTCAGAGCTAGAAAGTAAGCCAATGCTCCTTCGAAGTGTTTGCTTAAAAGGGATCGACGTTTAACCTCATTTCTATTGAAAACCCTTGTGGCGTGGCCTAATTTGTCCAAAGATTTCTATTCTAAAGTAACGTAATTAAGTTTATCTATATGAGTATTGTCAAGTTCAATATGCTTTACATTTGTTTAGTCACTTAGTGCACTAGATTTGTCACTATCAATTTCTGTTTATAATTGTTCTGTTTTTGTTCGATTTCAATTTAAATTATTCAATGGGTTACAAAGAGACCGCTCTATAGATATTTATGTTGTTTTGACATTTTAATGTATGGTATTGGTTTACTAAAACTTGCATTGTTTTGTGGTCAAATACTCTATGTCTTTACGATTAATATGATAATTGGTAGAGAGGCCATAAAAATCGAAGTCATTTGTGCCACCTTCCAAGAATTTCTTGTCTTCTTAAACACTACCTATAATCCCATGTAATATATTTGGCTCATAAAACTTCAACAACTAAATCTAAAACAACAGGTAACAAATGATTCAAACACATCCTTCTATTGACTACCCAAAATAACACAAAGTCTTTCAAAAACGTCTGGCGCCACTAAACAAAGAGAGAGAGAAAAAGTAAGCTCTCAAACATTGTCCATTCGAATCACATCTCCAAGTGGTCCTTGTAAGCGTGAATGATCTTCGTGGAAAAAAACTTGCAAATCGGTGTGTCCCCGAGGCAAGAAGCTTTAACAGTGACATGACAGTAACATGACACCAAGGGGATGGTACACGTGACACAGATGCGAAGTGTTACATAGGAACATGAACCGTTACGAATGATTCTTTTTGTCAAGTACGTGTTCGAAGAAAGGTAGATGAATGAATGTCCTTTTTTGTGTTCCTCATTATTCTGTCGAAATTAGCTCGATAGCATCTAAACTATGATGACTAAATGATTGAACTGAATATGATTAAATATCAAATATCTATGCTGAATTTGTTAAACTTTTCACGCCTTATATAACACCATAAAGGATAAATCCTTGCCTCTAAATCCTAATCCAGGATTACCTGGATTAAGATTGAGGTATGAGAAACAGGGTGCAAAATTCACTCATCCTCCATAGAAAAGGAACCTCCAAGCAGATGGGTGTTGAGCCCGAACGGTTGATGTAATAGGGTATGATTACCACTACAACGACTTGCCGCCAAGCAATTCGTCGTGTTCCGGCATGATGTCTAGTAAAGCCGTCCGGAGAACGGGTCTGAGCAGTTGTGTTGCGATGTGTGTCGGGTACGATGCGCCAAATGTTGTTGTGTCGGGAGTTTGATCGTGGAGGGTCTCCAGTTTAATCTCCCTCTGGCGCAGAATCGTTGGTCGTGTTGTTGGGTTTAACATTGCATCACCTCGCTCAACTGCCGTCTTCCTTCCTACTTACTAAGATTCTTAAGTGAATAGGCTTAATAAACTTGCGCACTTACCAACAACGATTGCATCCGTGCTTACCATCAGGTGGGATTGTAGTCAAGCACTAGTTTATGATTATTAAAAAAAAAACCTCCATTTTGGCAAAGAAGGGGGAAAAGGCTAGTACGGACGACAGCAGGTCAAGCTACCCGAAATTGTTAAATATTCCCAATCAACTTTGAGCCTTAATGCCTTGGAGATAAAGCTGAAAATCTAATTAATAAATCTGACAGATTGTAGTAACTTCATTTGCTGTCGTCTGTACCTATACACTTTATTTTGCATCCGGCTTTATCACACCAAAATCCGTAGTCTAAGCAAATATCAGGTGTTACATTCTTTACTAAGATCCTGATAAGTACACGTGCCGCACGCTTAGCTGCCGTTCAGGTGTCAATGATTTCCAATATTCATTTTGTCAATTTAATGTCCTGTCAATATTTATTATTCAATACCTTTGTTGTAATTTATTATTTATTTAAAGGGTGTTCGTGGGAGGTTATTACTCACAGTTTAAGTGAGTAGTATGTGTTTTTATAAGCTATTAATAAAGCCGATAAGTGTAAAGTGGAATTGACACCCAGTAGTTGATAATCACATGTGTTATACAAAAATCTGTCAGTAAAAAGACAGCTGTTTTTCATGAAATAAAATTCCTCTGAAAATATTGAGTCATCCATTTGTACTTGACCACTTTAAAAAGCGTACAGTTCCTCGTTGTTTTTACTTGTTTTTATCTGAGCTAAAGTGTTTTCCTGTGCTTCTTACAAAGGATCACAATATTTGCCACTTGAAATACTGTCTTCACGCCCTCGATCTGTCATTCTCGCATTAACTTCTTCAGACAGTGACCAAAGAAGTTGTCGCGTTTATTGTCAAAGGCAATACAGTCGACAATTCTTTAACATCCGTCTAAGTAAAAATTAAATGGTCTCTTATCTTTTGTTGACAGCAATTGACTGAACGCTTTGTGTTAAAAAGTGAGTTGTATCAAAGAAGACCGCTCTGCGTGTACTTTAAATGCCTGCGGTTAAAATGTACCTAATTATTTTTAGTGTGAAAAGACGCTCAGAAATAATGATCGGTGGTCGTTCTTGCGACTGAGGCATTGTCATTGTAAACCTTTTTGGTCGTTTGGAAAATTGATAATTCCAAATAGTAATTGAAAACTTGGGCAAACTTGTTTTCGTCGGACTACAATTTGAGTGTTTACCATCAACGATTGCATCACTCCCTACCATCCGGCGGGGTTGCGATCAAGCACTAGTTTATAATTTATAAAAAAAGCGTCATTTGCCTAATATGCACTTTTGGCTCAACTTTGCTGGGAAAATAAGGCACTCAACCAATAGATTTCACTTTTAACATAATTTAATTAAGAAGAAATCACCCATAACTGCATTAGAGTAATAAAATGAACAAGAATTCAATTACTTCTTGAAGTATCAATTTACTGCTTATAACCATAGCTATTTTAATAAAATAGGTGAGATTCCTCTTCTCCCATCCACAATCGAAGTAACGAGTTCAATAACTGATTTTCCATACATAAGTTATGAAGCAAGATTACTACTTTCCAAGCAATTAACAACATAGCAACGAAATCGAAAGGTTTTCTTGAAGATTTGCATAAATAGGATCTGGTCTGTAATTAGGAAGTGTTTAATAATGGCCCTTATGATATAAGAGTTAGAGTTAACGTAGTTTGATCAGACTGTAAAATGTGTTCTGGTAAAAATTCTCAAGGTTTACCCTTTGGCGCCTCCAAGTGTCCTCGAGTCGGTGGCAATAGTCGACAGCCCTTGAATGGGCCAAGAAATACGTAAGAGGTAGAAGTAGCAACAAAAATAACATGGAACGATTTGCTATTAATTACTAATGGTGTGTTTTTTTCCATTATACGGTCCCATTTAATTGTATATATATAGCATATTAAATATTCTTTATTAGCCATATTGGATCTCATTTAATTTTATTTGGGTCATAATTTATTCATTTGATGTGGAGATAATGAATGTCCTTCAAAGAAATAATTGAATTATTGTTTTGCCTTTAAGAAGCCTTTGTTTTATCTACTAGTAAACCAGCGTGCACTGTGCTCGCATGGATTACAGCCCACTTTCTTTTGCATAAATGAAACCTGTTGGGAATGTTATAGGTTGATTATGCTTAATCTTTTGTGTTTAGATTTAACTTGAACTTATCGATATTTCCAAACAGCTTTTGTCAGAATTATTGATAATAAATGTAAAATTATTGTAAGTGCGAAGTTGAATGTGTGGCTCGATATTTATTTGCATGTACATGTAATCGTAGTTGGGATCAGAAATAAATTCTTAAAAGTTCAAGAACAAAATGCTACTTTGTTTGACATTCCTAGAGTTATTTATGTATGTATGTTACATTCGTACATCTATGTTGACCTTATTTCACTGTTTAGAATTTTGTATTTCTAGTTGTACCTACTTGGTTGGTTTTCAAGATTTTATTCGACTATTTTAGATTCGATCACGTATTATTACTCATTATTAATTAAAATTGTTATTGCAAAACATCTTTTTACCAAATTTCCAACCATCTTTTAATTTTGTATTTGATACTCAACATTACTATTTGTCTCATGAATTGTATAATTTTTTTTTTATCTATCAAACCGATAACTTCAGTATATGGAACTAAATCCTCAACCAACATAACCAAATCTACACCACTTGCTTTCGTGAGTTTTATGCCGTTGAAATTACAGTTTAAATTAAAATGTTGTGAGTCATTTTAACTTGGTGTTTCTCTTATCTCCGGAGGAATTTGCGTAGGTGCCCATAGCTTGTTTTCTTTGAGTTTTCGCCTCATTAAGTGTTTGTATACACGCATTGGATACACTGTCGTACACGTGATAAATGCTTGCCCAATATAAATTCCATACATCTCTTGTGGGAAACGTTATTGTTCAATTTACTCATCATTCTTTGTTAAGGTTTTAAAAGGCGATGTTTACGATGTTTACTCTACAAATATTAGTCAGATTTTTAGAAATGAGCATTGTCCCTTTTGGTTTATATCCGACCATTTTAATCAATATTAATTGAGACTAAAATGGAGTAGGTATAGGGTATATATCTGTCATTTAGATCACAAAATGTCATTATTAAATGAGTTATTTTATAATCTGTAGGTATGACACTTTTAAATGCCATATCGACCTACGATATGGCATTCGAAAGTGCCTGTACATTGATATTTTTTATCTGTTACACATTTTATAAATAAATTATGGATATGTCTGTTCAAGAAAAGCTTTAGAAGAAGATAGGAAAGACAGAATGTATAATTTAGATAATGTGATAATGTAATGAACTTAAGAGATATACATGTAAGAGTGGTCTACAATAGACTTACCTAAGCAGTTAATGATGATTTATTTCCAGATACCGCATAAGGAAATAAGAGATGAACTATATATCAGATGCAAAGTTTATTAAAATTTAAATATGCAAATGTTATTCTCATTCGCATACTGTGTGTGTGGCTATTGATTTCAATAAGGTCATGTTCAGCGAGTAACACATTGGCCTATTTCTCACAATTATAATTTACAGGGCGCGTGATATGAGACCTTTGTCTTTTATAAAACATTTATAGTCAATTTCCTAATTATTATTATTGAAGTTATTTTCATTATTATTACTCTTGTGCTGTACATTTTTAAAAAAACTATTCCTAAGATATTTTCCAATAAAAGTTGAAAACTACAACCGATTGGTTTATGTTAACATCAAAGTAATTTCATTAATGCAAAACCTCTTTTTCATTTCAATAACATCTTGATACCCAACAGCTTCTAGTTCAATTTAATTAAACATTTCAACATCGTCTGATTCCCAAATGTTTTCCGGAGTCCCATATCGCATCACATATTTACATTTTACAATTTAACCACTAGCTATCATATCATTTTTATCATTAACCTTTTACCATATACAACTTTTAACTAATTCGTAACTCTAAACCGTCCAAGCTTCCTTCAAAGATAGTCCGGTGACATTTCACAACACTATTATCCAGATTACATTATCGATATCGTTTAAGTATCGATATTTCGTAACGTTGTCTGTTATCGGACGATCGATAACCTTTATTCTGCCTTCCGCGGTGACAAGTACAAGACTTGGGGAAAGTAAGATATTGTGAGGCAAGCTTCTAATACCACTACAAGTTTTGCTTTGAGTATTTAATTTTAAATTAAGAAGCAATGAATAACCCGATGGCTCTCTTCGTGGGTGTTGTAAGTAGGAAATCTAGAACCGATATCTTATTTCGAATGCTAATTTACTTGTATGTTGTTCCTACTAATATTTGGTTTAATCTTGTTCTCAGTAATTCGAGCAGAAAACTTTAACATCTCACAACATTCTTCGCACGCTTTTATAATTTTTTTTTACAAAGATTTTAAATTAAAGTTTTTTTATAAAGACTTTGACAAACATAATATAGTTAAACGGATTTTCACATTTGTGATGTCGTTAGATTTGTCTTAATAGCCCAAGTGTTCTTAGACAGGTGACATTAAAAAAACAAAATGGTGGATGTTTGACCCTATATTATGAGGTAAAAATAGAAAAATATCTACCAAGCATAACGAGTGAGGTATCAAACTGAAGGATTTGAAACACTGGTTCTAAATATGTAAAGTTAAAAAAGTATGATTTATAAACTCCCTCACAACAATTTGCATTACAAATACACCTTGTTAGACATTTAGCTATGTCCCCGACGTCATTACAGTTAATGATTCCATCTCCATCTGTTACTTTGTTAATATTATTGCGAAACAGGCCTTATAATTGACAATATTAATCACAGCACTGTCCTTATCGCCGGGTTAACTGAATAATAACATCACGACCGGTTATTTTATGTCCAGATATTGTAACCTACTACTGCAGGCAGTTGTAGGACAATTGTTAATAATTTAGTTTTATATTAGAGCCATATAAGGAGGTGTTCGTGCTTATAGCATGAGGACCTATCAACGGTTGCCCATTCGTTACTCATCAAGACCCGTCTGTATACGGAAGGAATAGCCATAGTTCCATACCGGCCATAGTTCAACACTCGACACGGATTTAAGAGATTATAACAGTATGGTTAGCAACCCGCACTGGACCAGCGTGGTAGAATACAGACTACTTACTTCCTCTCACCTAGAGGAGGCCTATGTCCAAACAGTAAGAACATTATGAGCTGTTTTTTTTAACCGGTGTCCTCACTAAGTGTTTAGTAGAGAGAATACAGTAGAAATCACTTCTGTATCGTGGGTGCGTTTACAAACATTTAAACTCACATATACAAACAGCTAGACCCGGACCTGTAGGCCATACAAATATTTGTTCCGTGCGGGAATCGAACCCACGGCACGCAGTGTAGTAGTCGATCACACAGCCACTGCACCAACCTTGTCGTAAAATATAACAGTATGGTTGTCGGTCTAATCTTTTAGGCTCAGGATGCAAAAATAAAGACGGAACTGTGTTATCATTATGAGATCCAACTGCATCTTTAAGTTCGAAAACAACTACAACGTCATTCACATTCGTCATTAAATGTTTTACACTAACCCTTAGTGTGCAGGATTGCACAGTTTTACTTTAGATGAAGTCTTTTCAGGCTGCAGCACCTAACATCACGTCTGTAAACTCCGATGGGTTAGGCAATATATATCTATGGTACTCCTGCATTTCACAAATTATGCTCAAATCTCATTTAATAAGGGTCCCGCCTATTGTCACAACATATAGAAACTCTGGCATGTCTGATTTAATAAACTAGCGCGCTCTTTGTGCATATAATGCATCAAATGTTGTTGTGTCGGGAGTTTGATCGTGGAGGGTCTCCAGATCAATCTCCCTCTGGCGCAGTATCGCTGGTCGTGTTGTTGTTTTTAATAATGCATCACCTCGCTCAACTGTCGTCTTCCTTCCTATTCACTAAGTTTTTTAAGTGCATAGGCTTAATTTATAAAGTTAGGCATCAAATTTCTTAGAACTCGGAAGTAATAATTTCGCAGAGCCAATGAAGCTTGATCCGTTTAACTTGGAAAATAACATGGTGTACCAACAATAAACGCTTAAATTCAAATAATTTATTACCTACTGTTTTGAAGTTACAAAGGCGGCTTGGCTTATGAATTTCAGTTTTACTGGAACCGGAAGGATTTAGTAAGTTCACAATTAGTAGTAAAACACTTGTGCCAGCATAAAATGCATCGTAAAGCTGAATAGATTTACTTACACATTTTCCACCTGGTATAGATTATATAGCTTGACCAACTTACAGAATATATATATTCTCTACACTACTGTGTTTAACTTATATACGATAATTATGTAAAGCAAACCCCGTCCGACCCATAAGGATAATAAAGGTTAGGTAAACACATGATAAAATCAAATATGAAATTTTACATAATCATCATATATTAGCAATACTACCGAATTTTTTTGACGGTATTTTTGTGAGCGTTGCGACTACGTGCCGCGTGCCCTGCCCTCTTCGCCCTCGTATGTATTGCCTACCGCACATGTATTAAAATACCTCCTTTTACAAAATAATATTTATTTATTTAGGGGGCATTTTTTTAAGTTTAGCCCGGCTTTGTAGGCATTAATAGAATCAGTTATCGATACCTAGCAATACCTTCACGGATCGGACAGGGTTTTCTTTACATATTGTATAGTATACATATATTTTAGTGTTATGTATTTATTTAAGCACACCTATATTTATTTCATTATATATTATGTATATATTTTTATACTTGCTATTTTTACTTTTAGACCTTGCGCTTAATTTTTTTTCATTCCGATTCTCGCACACTATTGTCTAATTTTTTTTACTTCTCCTTTCGCTGATCTACTGGAAGATTTTTTTCTAGGAATAGTATATAATATATCGTAACCCATATTTTATAATGTGTATCACCCATGCATTTGCATTAGCAGATTAACGTAATTTCTGATGATGTCTTTTCAATTATTCCTATTATCTTTAAACATTTTTCCTTGTCTCTGCGACACAGCTCAGCAACACTGTATACTGGGATCTATTTGTTATTATTCATAAATTGAGTAATTTTATCAGTCAACACTAGCTTTATTCAAACAGATTTAGGTAACGGTGAAATGTTTTACTATTCTTAAAATTAACTAATTGTTATGGTCCATATTGTTACAGGAAAAATAAAATTACATTGTAGATAAGAAATAGCATACATCAAGCTTAAATACAAGTAACAAACACTATTTATTTTAAAGTAAATCCCCGCGCATACCATTCATATCAGCACAAATCAAGGTTGTAGGCGAGTAACCGGCGGTTTCCGAGAAATTTTTCGTCACATCTCATGTTCGCAGACATAACATTAATTATGCCTCTACCTGTATTAAAATGCTTACGGGCCTCCAAATTCGTTGGCAATCGTGACAAGGCGATATAATTTCCTGGATAAATGAGCCGTCTAAGCAAGTTCTACTTAAGAAGTAAGTGATTACTAATAAAAGAGAGTGTTAAAAGAACTGAATAACTGTTTAGAAGTATATTATATCAATCAGTTCAAGTAGATTATAATTTTCTTCAACCCTTTTCGTCATAAGAGGACTATTTGCAATGACACCTCTCTGTTGCACTTTACTACAATTACCATTTAGGCCTTTCAGAGTAAGGGATCATTTAATATAATCATTTGTTTGCGAATATATTTGAGCACGACAAAGGAGGCTAGTGTTGAACTTTTCCTGGTAACAATATGATAATAGTTAAATAACATCTTGACCCACTACATCGACCGCCCAGATATTTCACCAAAGTTTTTAGGTCGTTCCAAGAATGTTCCAGGGCGGTCCTCTTAGCAGACGAGTGATAAGTAGCGTTTGTTCTTTATTGAGCCTCTGACACGTGTGTGCGAAGGTTAAACTCGATGGTATCGGGGTGATCTGGACTACACCATATCAACATATTTAACTTGACCTACTGCATTTTCGTGAGGAAAGTTTTGTTCATGAATATGGATAAGAGTAAGAGTAGATGACCAGAACACGATAGATAAACTAGATAAGGCTAGAAGTGGAGTGACTACCACTAATACTAAGGTATGAATGTATAAGACTTGGTGCGTAAACCCCAAATACTCGATAAATTTGAAACAGAGAACGATTATTGCATAAAAATAATATAAACGTCGTGTTGAGGTTTAATACTTGACCGAAAAATTTAGGGAAATATGAGTTTAGTAGAGTTTTGGAGTGTGGAAATAATAGATTAGATTTTTACGACCACACATCAACCACATATTTACAGGCGGACGTACGCGCCGGGATTGTGCATTAGAATTTCAACTCTTAGATTTAATTTGACTATTGAGAATCCAACAGTATCCCAGAGCGACAAAAACACAGACACCAGTGCGCGCAAACATTTCTAATTATAATCATCTTGGAAAAAATACGCCTGTGCGTACTTGAGTGCACGCGCCGCGCGTACGCATCAAGCTATGCAGCTAGCATAACCACTATAACCAGTTCAAGCTGATTTCTGATTTTACGAAAACGCATAAAATATGAGGTCAGGTAAAATTGGAAATTTGGACAGTATACATTCAAAAGCTACGAGAAACGCCTATCGTGTTCAATATTTTTTGAACTAATAATATTACGTACTATGTAAGCAATATGACACTATTAATAACACTGTATACTTCCGTTGTGTCCTAGACTTTCATGTACTTCTTTTATTGTTAATTTATGGCAAAATAAAAATTTATTATAAGCACTTTTACGCCTGAGGCACAGGTAGACCTATGTAGTTCAGGCAAATTATAACATCAGTGCTATTTAGAATTAAGAATTTTTATAACATTATAAAAATTATGTACAAAGCTGAGAAATAAACTCAATGGTATAGTAGATTCTGCCAAAATGTTAGAAGAAGTGAAAATTAGTGTCCCTCGTAGTGGTAGCCGGTTAATTAACCGAAGAACGCCCTGCCTCACAGTCGAACTAATATAGGCCTTCTCCCATAAGCCGCATGCTTTCTTTTGCCAACTCTATTAGTGGTGATGTGGAAGTCTTTGCTGGTTCTATAGCCTCAATGAAAGCTAAACTCAAAAATTTAATATTATGATTATTTATAGTTTTGTTTCTGATATCTTATTTTATTCTTGTTTTCAAATTTTTATCAATTTCTAAGTTTTTATTAATAGCACCTAAGTGGTTTATTTTACCTGTGCATGTTAGATTCACATCTAGTACGTGCCAATCAGATGTATTATGTTATGATTAATTTTTTGTATGCATGATTGTACACCAGTTTTGCGAATTACAAATAATAAAAAAAGAAACAATTTATTTATTTATTTTATTTTAATTGTTCATGAAGCAAACACTGATATGTTGGGTTGGATCAAATTACAATACCGCTAGTAACTAGTAACAGACGTCTTTAATAATACAATAGTGATCATCATCATCAATCTTTTTATCGTCCCACTGCTGGACACAGGCATCCTCTCATAGAGAGAAGGATTGAGCGTAATCACCACGCTTGCTCAATGCGAGTTGGCGATTTCAGACTTAAGGTCCAGGTTTCTTCACCTTGTAATCTATCAATGGTGTCTAAGAAACACTTAGAAAGTAGATATAACTTAGAAAAGTTACATTGGTACTTGCCTGACCTGGAATCGAATCCGCACACTAGGCTACCACGACTAGCTTTATTAACAATAGTCGTTTTAAGAATGTATAACGCACCCAGATACAACAGGCGTAAGTATAAATTCGCTGTATTGGCCCATCTTTTCAGTGTCAATATTCAGTAGTAAAAACAAGTCAAACAAAGCTAACTGCCGTAAGGATTCCCACGCTAATGTTCATACAATGTGTATATTGACATTGACACTTAGTGTCACACAGTGTCACGACACCTTTGTCACTTCGTCACGTCCCTCTCACGCCTGTCCCACGTATTTGTGACAAGAAAACTTACGGAAATTAACATTATTATTGTAGAGTAAATTGTTTAGTAGACGTGTTTGCTCACGAGGTTAAAGCAATGTGTTTGTGAATCTTTAATATTGATTTGTTTGAATGTGGTCGCCATCGATCTATAGTGATTCTGTTTTGTTTGTAAGGTGGTCACTGCTTGTTCTTTATTTGGTTACGTCTTTGCTTTACTTTATTACTAATAATCAATAGTACAGCGGGTATTAAAAGTCTGTATCAGTTTCTTAAAATAAAAGATATTTTTCTTATAACAGAAAATTTAAAAAAAAGGATAAAATTTGTGTTGAATTGTAAAACTTAATTTCTGATTATTTGGTAATCCAAATAATCAGAAATTAAGTTTTATATTGTTAAATACTATTAAGTACGAACAAAATGATTACACCCACAGCTAGAATGTTGTTAGTGTCAATGAATTTGATAGCGATATAGTCGCGACTCAGTATACGTATGTCTTTGATAAGCTTTGTTTTACTTGAAAGGCCAAGCCTACATTAATACATACTCCAGATACTTTGGAGACTGCATGTGACAACAAGACTTGTAATCGATTTAAGAATTTACACACATGTTTTATGTAGACCAGTAGCTTAATATTGCGTAAGCCGCTTGCAATCGATTGCTTTTTCGGCTTGACAATGTCGTCTGCTCAAAAACGTAAATAATACAATGAACGACGATGAACTGTCAAAATGAAAATCAATCTACTTATAGTATGTTACGCCATTACCCAGACGGTGACTGGCGGCTAATTAATAATCGAGTGGAATTCAATAACCTCCAATAATAATTTTTGTATTTTGAGTGTTTCTGTGGAGTTTCTTGCCCGTTCTTTTTCAAAAGAAACTAGTACTCTATAGAACAGGCAACTAGCGTCATCGTTCTGACTGATGGATTCCTTGACAATACAAAAGTGCCTGTAATTAGTTTATAAAATGACAGCTGATGCTGTCTCGTGAAATGGCTGTTTCGATCCCCATAATCATCATCATTTCAGCCGAAAGACGTTCACTGCTAGACATAGGCCTCCCCCAAGGATCTCCGCAACGACCGGTCCTGCGCCTTCAGCATCCAGCCTTCCGTTTCCCGCGACGTTCACTAGGTCGTCGGTCCACCTTATCGGGAGCCTACCCACGCTGCCTCTTCCGGTACGTGGTCGCCAGTCGAAAACCCGTCGGCCCCATCGGGCGCCGTCCTACGGGTAATGTGCCCGGCCCACAGCCACTTTAGTATTGCAATTCTTCGGTTCGATAGTGCAAATAAGACTGCACGGGGATGAATGCTTGAATATGAATATTTGTACAGGTTTGGTCGTGCCTCGGAAAGCACGTTAAGCCGTTGGTCCCGGTTGCCATACGAACATCTAATGGCAGTTGTTACGGGTCGTTGAAGCCCCCAAAAATTTATCTAACTGCAATGCTTCGATATCGCCTTTGGGTTGTGGAAGTCAGACGGTAGTCGCTTCACGGAAAGTATCTAAGTTTAGCCAAATGAGCCAAAGGAGCCAGACTCCAAAGCTGTAAAAAGCTTCGGATGCGATTGGGATTAAAGCTGTGATGATGAAGATAAATTAGTTTATAAAATAAATGTTTTACCCTAGAGATTGAATCAAAACAATGAATGCTAAGACAAGGGCTCTGTTTTATGCATAATAAAAAGCTTAACTCAAAAACTTGGATTGTAAACATCAAAATGGAGCGCCATTTTGATTTTTACAGTCCAAGTTTTCACACGACATTATCTGCTTGTGAACTTGGAAAATACTGAACAGACATTCATAGTGCTTTAGGTAAATATAGCAGGTTTTAGAACCTGTCCGATGCCTAAAGCCTATAAAATTCAAATCGAAAACTGGGCTCACGTGTAATACTTATCGCAAATATGCATTATTAACTCATGAAGACATAAATCATGGCCTCGAGTAGGTTGTGGTAGGCATAAGTTTCCTATGAGTTATTGCCAAGGCTTTCACCTCTGTCGCTGATTGTACCATTATGTTTGAGGAGTTATAGTGATGAGGAAGAGGTGAATATCATGTTGGGTATAATGACGTAATTATACCGGAAGAATTTTTATGCAGGAAAATCAGGAAACAGGGTATAAATGAAAAGATGAACCAAGAGACCTGTGGAAGTTGTTTGTTGCACTGCGCGGTTTCACCCGTACCTATATAAGTTTCAACATCGTAGCAACATCATTTTGCATAAAAATATCCTATGTGTTACTCTGTGTTATAAACTATCTGTGTGCCAAATTTCATCTTTATCCGTTCAGTAGGTTTTGCGTGAAAGAGTAACAAACATCCTTCCATCCATACTCTCTAAGTTTTGCATCTATAGTGGTCCTGATTCCCTTGTTCACAAACTAAATTAATTTAAGTTTAGTACATCTTTTTCTTTCTATTTCATTAAGAAAAAGACAGAAGATAAAATGTTAGATTAGACCTGTCAAATTAGTCGCCATGTTTAAAATCGCGTCTAAACTGTCTAAATGTTTAAAAAGGATAGAAGATATTCTATCCTTTTCTTAATGAAACAGAAAGAAAAATATGTACTGAACTTATAATTAGTTTAGTTTGTAGAAATATTTGTAGAATTTTAATTAACTTATTTGTGTGCCACTCCGTTCACTTTATGTTTGTATATTATCCTCTTTATGTCCAGACGGTACTCATCTTCTTAACTCAGAATTCGGCTACGTGTTTAGCGGCAACACTAGCGTTCAGATTGCCATCCCAGTGAAAGGAGCGTGGAAAACTCGCTGATTGTCCGGGGCTACGCCTGGCCGTGTAGGGTGGCAGTGAATGCTTATACGAATCCCGCACCCCTTGCTATAGGTGGAGGTGGAACGCTGCGGTGGTTTTAACCAATAAGAGTTCCTCTGTGAACCCCACGATGGACGGAGTTCATAAAGTGGTGAAGGGCGGGCGTTTAAGGGGATGTAATTGTACCATTCGAAAAGTGCTGAATCTCAGGCAATCTAAACAATGAAATGAAATGAAATCGTTTATTAAGCAAGTAGGATCACCGATCACTTTTACACGTCATATATATATATATATATTTTTTTTTTAACTAGATGAAGCCGGCATTTCCTAACTGACTACCTCTGAGAAGAAATAGCCGAAACAAACTCAGGGACAATCGTCTTTTAGCCTATTTACTTTGTACACTGATTAATAATTATTTTTACAAGCGAACGCAACCATTATACTTATATTATGCTCAAGTATACCTATAATAAAAAAGTAAAAGGACAGGAGCTCATTGGGCACCGAATAATTGGCTTTTAGTCTCGATTGGAGATCTAGATGACCGATTACTGGTAACAATAGGTTTCCATAATCATCCCTAGAAATTCCTTAGAACCTTTACTGGTTTGGTTACTGTACTTAATACTTGCAATGGACCATTGTGCGTGGTCAAATTAGTAGGTACTTGGGCATATGAATCAACTCCCGTTCTGCTTATTCCCACATTACAATACCTCGATACTATTTACATTCCACCTGACCTAACAGCCTGAGGTCCTTAACCCTTCCTTATGTAATGCTAATTAATACTCTGACAGGTAACATCTGCCTGTCCGTATGTCACTTTGTTCCCGGCTGATTTGCGTATCAATAACCTACAGCAGGAGTTTGCACGTTCAACAAACACAACTTATATATTTTTCTCTGGATGTATGTCTTAAGTTTGAATACACTGTTTTCATAGTTGTACTGAAAAGTTAGTTCAGAAGTTTCACACCTAGCAAGAAGTGTATAAAGGAGCATAAGTTACGTAATGTCGGCTGGATAGTGTGATACTGCCAAAAATCGAAAGAAATAAAATACTTTTATTTAGCATAGGTTAATAGACACGCAATATAGCCACCTTGTTACCATGCCATATTTTGTCCCTACTGGTGCTTCTGTAACCTTTTCTACAATGATAAATTATAAAAAGGTATTGTCATCATCATCATCAACCTTTTTATCGTCCCACTATTGGGCACAGGTCTCCTCTCATACAGAGAAGGATTGAGAGTTATCACCAGGTTTGCTTAACATACGTTAGCGATTTTAGACTTAAAGTCCAGGTTTCCTCAAGATGTTTTCCTTCGCCTTGTATACACTCATTAGTGTCCAAGATATACTTAGAAAGTACATAGAACTTAGAAATGTTACATTAGTACTTGCCTGACCTGGAATCGAACCTGCACACTCATACTTGAGAGGCTGGTGTTTGACCCATTGGGCCATCACGGCAAAACGAAAAAATATTGTGTCAACTGTTAATTGTACCATGGAAGTAAACGTCAATTGATGAATGTCTCCTTAACAGAGGCGTTAACGACTTGAAGCACTGCGCTCGCTGACAATCCTTGACTGTGTATGTATGTGCATGTTTATAAAACAATGAGCTCAGGGACACACAGAAATATTGATTTTTTTTGCACAAAGACAACAAACGCCATTTATATTATTTGACGACATCAGCAACGGCGAACCAATAGGGTCTTCATCATCTTGATGTGGTGGTAAGGGCTCCATTTGGTAAGTGAAGTTTTTGAATTTCTATGTTTATTTGAGCAGTTCATACGCACACAAACCCACACAACACACACGCGCCTCGCTACACAACATACACGCACACTCAGCCCCACACAATACACTAATCCATATACTTACTCATCACTCCTCACCCTTCCCCACCCACGCAAACTCACACCATTACAGAATTATATACAAGCATTTTTAATTATTATTATTTTCTGTTTTCTTTTAATCAAGATTTGTTATCCAAAACCTGTTTACTTTCTTTTTTATTTTAACTTTTATTATTTTAAAACAAAAGCTATACCTGTGCTAGGAGGCCCTGCTCCTCAAAATTCTTTTTTTTTTTTATTAAAGCCCAAAGTGTAAATATACCCTCCAATCTTGACAATATCTATTTAAATAGGCAAATCGACAATTTCGCCTGATCCGCGCCTCAAAGCGAAGACCGCATTCGACAATCCGCACTTTCCAAATCGACCCTGTCGATGTGCCGCCATTAAATAATGACGTCACAGCGTTTGCGCCGTTACTACCTAAAACAAATGAGCAACTTATATTAAAATTATATCGTTTATCCACGACACATTTAATATTAACGTGAATGGCTTTTCCTGTTTCTTTTCTTCAAGGAAAATTCTTTCAGGGATAAGAGACGCTTCATTTCCAAAAAAATACTTATTAAATTGATCCGCACCCTCAACCACATCAAACATTCGTAATACAGAATCTGTAGTCATATGACGTATGTACATTCATCGCACCTAACTCCACGTGCTGGAGCAAAACACGAGAATAATCAAAAAGTGGCTCACAGTGGTAGAAACTAGAAAACCACTGTATGCAAACGCCCATCCATGAGGATGGTTTACTGACGTCTACGGATTAGTTTTGCCTTCTTATTCGATTTTTGTTTTTTTTTTTGTTTTTTGCTACATGCTACACGCACGCAAGATTTCCTTGTTATATGTATGTTTAATGTTACTTTAGGTATTACAGTACACACAAACCTTCCGAAATGTTTTTTTTTAATAATTATAAACTAGCGCTTGACCGTAATCCCGCCTGATGGTAAGCAGTGATGCGATCGTTGATGGTAAAGCGCGTTAGTTTATTAAGAGCCCATTCACTCAGAAAAACTGAGCGAATAGGAAGGAAGACGGCAGTTGAGCGAGGTGATGCAATGTTAAACCCAACAACACGACCAACGATGCTGCGCCAAAGGGAGATTGATTTAAAGACCCTCCACGACCAAACTCCCGACACAACAACATTAGGCGCATCGTACCCGGCACACATCGCAACACAACTGCTCAGACCCGTCCTCCGTACGGGTACCACTATAATTTATACAATTGTATAAATTATGGTGAAAATCGCATCATATTCTGTTTCGTATAACAATTCGTATAAAAATAATAATGTAGACAGCGACTTTAATTTGTATATAGAAATACTTTAAATAATGAGTTTACAAAAAAAAAAAAACATTGCCCCGTACTAAGAATCACTCCTATATCGTGAAAGCGTATAAAAATATTTAAACTCAAACACAATCCACACCCGGAATAACTACTAACTACATACAATTATTAGTTCCGAGCGGGGATCAGCGCGGCATGCAGCGCAGCATGCAAAGCAGCCACTGCAACAATTGCATTATCGAAATTAAGGTTTATAAGGTTCAAATACCTTAAAAACTTAGGGTTATCCACTATTAGGTATAAAACTAACAATCGAGGTTACTTATCATGCTTGGAAAATTTCTTGGCAGACACTGCTGACTCGAAGTAACTTTTTGTAGGTATTCATCTTAGTTGACAGATAAGTTTAACATTAATTGCATGATTTAGGCACTATGCATATTTTAACGCATGAGTTGGATATAACCAGGTAATTGATTGAGCAATCATAAAGGAATTTGTGAAAATCTAGCCCTAAAATCGATTATCGACTTAAACGGCGCCGAAGTCATTAAAAATAGTAATTCAACGTAAACTGATAATCCTAGTAGATTGCAGATAAGTATTCCTTATAAATTTTCGTTATGATTAAGAATTGTGTAATGGAAAGGATGCATATGAGAACTGACCTTTAGACTGCTAAAATATTATAACAGATAAGTAAGTATGACAGGGCATAAATTGAAGTTAATATCATCATTAGTAAATCAAAAATGCGAATTGATATTAGATTACTAAATTAAAATCAAATATTATCTGTTAAATAATTCATAGAAAGCCTTATCTTTTACAATCGTTCCTGCAGATAACCAAAAGTGAGAAATATGTTTTAAGAAACTAGATTAGGGTAGGTACCCAAATTATTATTTTTTTAATTATTATAAACTAGTGCTTGACTGCAATCCCACCTGATGGTAAGCAGTGATGCAGTATTTGATGGTAAAGCGCGCTAGTTTATTAAAAGCCTATTCACTCGGAAAAACTGAGCGAATAGGAAGGAAGATGGCAGTTGAGCGAGGTGATGCAATGTTAAACCCAACAACACGACCAACGATGCTGCGCCAAAGGGAGATTGATCTGAAGACCCTCCACGACCAAACTCCCGGCACAGCAACATTTGGCGCACAACACATCGCATCACAACTGCTCAGACCTGTCCGCCTTACGGCTTCACCAGACATCATGCCGGAACACGACGAATTGCTTGGCGGCAAGCATTTATCTGGTGGGTGGTAACTTCTGCCGGCGGCCGATGTTATGGCCTACCACCGAGAAGATTTAAATCAAAGTATATAGTGTCGTTAGCAACCAGATATTTTTATCCGAGTTCTACTATTTTGTAGTCGTGGTGGCCAAGTGGTTAAAACACCAGCCTCTCAAGTATAAGTATACGGATTCGATTCCAGGTCAGGCTAGTACCCATGTAACTTTTCTAATTTATAAGTACTTCCTAAGTATATCTTGGACACCAATGACTGATTAAAAGCTGAAGGGAAACATCTTGAGGAAACCTGGACTTTAAGTCTGAATTCGCCAACCCGCATTGAGCAAGCGTGGTGATTACGCTCAATCCTTCTGTGTATTCGACCTGTGCCCAGCAGTGGGACGATAAAAAGGTTGATTATGATGACGATAATGATAGGGCTTGTAAGGGTACTGGTACGGTAAGTTACGGCGGAAGGAAAATGGTCTTATAAAAAGTTATTTTTATCAAAATCGAAAGATATTTATTCAAATTATGACAACAATTTTTCGTCATAATTCGGCTCATAATTAACTAGTCCTCTTTACCATCAACGTTTGCATCATTTCTTACCGCCAGGCGTCGCCACAGTCAAGTACTAGATTATAGAAAAAAGAAAAAAATTAATGATTAAAAACGTTTTAAATATTGAAATTTTTTATATACATTATGAAATAATATAATGTTAGTTAAGACAATGATCCTACCTGTCATTGACCAAACCCATTAGAAAGAGGTCAGTAGGAAATGACCTCTTCCTAATGGGTGTGGTCCGATAACTCAATTCTTGCTACGAATATTATCACCTTATAAATTAGCAAGAAATGAATGATTCAGCCGTTCAATAGTTTTAAACACATTCTTTCTTTTAATACGTCAGCTGATAATGGTCTTACCTATTGTTATGCGTTAAACGAATAGCTATTAACATAGTTATGATATACCTATCGGGTAAAATGTTTATGAGGTTATGCAACTTAGAATCTAATGGTGCAAGGTGACTACTACGTAGTGTAATGCGTGAGGGACGCTGCGAACGCAATAATGAGAAGAATCGCAAACTCTGAGGCCAAAATGACAGTCTACGGTAAGACGTAACGTAACGCTTATTTGTTGAGGCAACCAGCAGCCGAATCGGCGAACACATTATTGTCAAATGATTGCGACTAGTTGGGATTGTTTGGACCGCAGTTGGTATAATTTTAGTGTAAAATAATATCAACTGCGATCCAAACGATCCCAGTCGCAATCATTTGGCAAAAATGTGTTCGCCGATTAGGCAGCAGATGCGTTAGCACCAATATCAACCATTACAAATTTATAGTTAGTAATTAATAGACGAAAATCCCTTATAATTGTGTTACTTAATACGTATATGTTTGCTATCATTATGCTTTGTGTTAATATTATTGTTCAATTTAATTCAACACTTAAGACATCCATTCAACAATACTGTAAAAGAATATTTGTGGTTTATAAAAAATAAAATTTGAAATATATTGGTTCTGTTCTTTTTAGAATATTTTTAAACAGGAATTATCTAGCAAAATTACACTTCACTTTTCCAGGATACGAGAAGTATTGACGTAAGACATTTGTCGCCTTTCATCGCGTCGCATCGCTTCGTATTTGTCGCTCACGCAGGATTACGTGGCGTGGCAAACAACTTGGTGAAGGGCCATTCGACAAGTTGACATTTTCATTTTCCAATCACCTTTTGCCCCCGTTATACGAATACATTATCCCCAAATTAAAGATATTTATGTATTTGTGATTGACTTTAGTTGACATTTAACACTGAAACATTAGCAAAACATCCCAATGGATGGGGGAGTATAATTAACGAAGGGTAAAGAAATTGTACAAGTCACTGTACCGGACGGTTTACACGAGGAAACTCACTGCAGTGCCGAATGGAATCGAGTTGGTGGCCTCTGTTATGCCCTAAGCCGAAGGAACAGGCTTGGTCTGGTGATCCAAGTTCACTACAAAGATGACTTTGTCGTTAAATTTACTTTAGAAATTGCCCAGTACAACTTTTGTTTTCGAACAGCAATGTTCTAGAAGATATTTAGCTTTCTATAGTAGGTCACTCTTGTTGCCTGTCTATTTTCGTGTCGATGTCGTAAAGAAAGTTCATTAGACCAGAAACTTGTACTTTATATTTTACTGAACAACAGCTTCTGGACAATTAGGTAATGTTGCAACAATTGTGCTGTAAACTAAGACCCTTACATGTCTTACGTAATTTTGTGAGTCAATTGCGGAAAAAGGGCGACACTGGTGGTAATTGGATGAGTTCTGCCTTCAATGCTGGTAAAAATAACATGTCTTAGACGTATTACTCTATTTGCTCATCTCATTCTCGTTAATTATCATCATTATTTTACTGTCGTTTGGTCAGTTTAATCGAGATCACCACAGATCAATATCTGCTGTCATGTTAATATTCAATTCCGAACTAACAATTTCAACCTTTACAAAGTACACCAATGCTTTGGGGTCCTACTACCATCTTTGGGACCCAAGTCAACCCCACCTGCCAGACGGTGCACCTGCTAGCTCACGAATGGGGCGCTGACGTCGGCTTTCCCTTCGGGGTTGAGTGGTCAGACGGCATTGGCACTCGTAAAAGCCAAACACGCCAAACCAATATGAACGGAAAAGGAAGAAATGCACGAGTCACAGTTAGGGCGCCGCGGCCGCAAAATGGCTCGCAGAAGCCTCGCCCGACCCCTGTGACCTGTGGGCTAGGGCTACCGTCTCAGAGGCGGCCACGGCTGAAGAAGCGAGCCCAAACCAGAATACTCCGTTTCGCTTCGTGGAACGTTGGAACGCTAACTGGACGCGCGAGAGAGCTGGCCGACACTCTCCACAGGCGTAGGGTGGCCGTGGCGTTCCTACAGGAGACTCGTTTGAAAGGCAGCAGATCCCGGCTTATCAGGAATGGCTACAAGCTGATCTACACGGGTGCACCTAGTGGGAGAAATAGGGTGGCCGTGATGTTGTCTGACGAACTCCAGGATGACGTCTTGGAGGTGAATCGCATCAGTGACCGGCTGATGTCGTTGCGGGTGCTTGTCAATGGGGTTATAACCCACTTGATAAATGCCTACGCTCCGCAGGCCGGGTGCGGTGACGCCGAAAAGACGTTGTTCTGGAGACAGCTCGAAGGATTGCTTCGCGGGAACCCATTATCCCGAAGGATATGGATCACCATGGAGAGATACAGATCAAAGAACATGCCTCTGTATATGCTCTTTATAGATATGCAGAAGGCCTTCGACTGTGTCCCTCGCGGGGTGATTTGGTGGGCGCTGTGGTCCAAAGGGGTACCAGAAGCCTGTGTTGACATAATTCGAGACATGTACCTCAATTCCGATTCCGTTGTTAGGACCGCTGTTGGCGACACTAAACCCTTCCCCATCACCGTCGGAGTCCATCAAGGATCCGTCCTTAGTCCGTTTCTGTTCAGCGTGATATTAGACATCTTGTCGGACAGCATCAAGGATTCACATGAGCAACCTCCCTGGCTACTTATATATGCTGACGATATCGCGCTGGCGGACGCGGACAGGGATCGGTTGCTGCAGCGTGTGAACGCGTGGAAGGACTCCCTCGAGAACGGAAGTCTGAAAATCAACGTGGCGAAGACCGTGTACTTGGCTAGCAACACGACAGACCCCATGTCTGTGCGCATAGACGGAGACATGGTCGAGAGCATAGACCAGTTTAAATACTTGGGGTCTGTGCTGCACGCGTCCGGCGACATCGATTCCGACGCTAGGTCACGTATTTCCGCAGCTTGGGCAAAATGACCCGTGAGGTGACAGGCTCATTTGTGACCCCAAAATGCCGGTTAAGCTCTATAAGACCATCGTTAGACCTCTTCTTCTTTATGACGTGAACGTCTATGAGACGTGGCACAGGCCACGAGTGACACAAGCAGGAGCTGGGTGTCACGGAGATGAATATGCTGCGGTGGATGTAAGGAGTTACGTGGAAAGACCGCATCAGGAACTGCCGTATCCGTGGCAGTCTTCGTGTCCGTGACATTGCAGACAAACTGCAGGAGGGTCGCCTACGCTGGTACGGCCACGTCTTACGCAAACCGGCATGTTACGTGGGCAACAAATGTCTTGCCATGGCGCCTCCGCCGGGTCGGAATAAGCGGGGTAGACCAAAGAAATGCTGGAGAGATGACATGCGTGCCAACAAGCTCTTACCACAGGATGCTAAAGATCGCGCGAAATGGAGGAGAATGTGCAGGAAAGCGGACCCCGGGCTTGCAACCGGGATAAACGCTGATATGATGATGTTGATGTTTTTTGATCTTTCTACCCTCTTTCAGCATCGTATAGTAGTAATATACATATGTATATTTGTGGGTATACATCATTTTAGGAAATGTTCATCCATAGTTTCTACAGTCCTTTCACTTTTCAGAAAATCTCTTTTTGTATCATGAAGTAGCTCATTATGATAAGTTTCGTAACTATGTCAAATTTCTAACGTGTTCTAGATCTGTTGGAGCAGACTTTTCCGACTTCATATCAGATCCTACGCATTTGTGTACTGTAGGTGCTGTAAGAGCTGATAATCAGGGGATTACGTCATGCAGGTAGGTGGCTGTATTTATCTTGTCGCTGATACCATTGTGAGAATCTAGTTTTCTTAACTGTTATGGAAGCTAAGTGGTTGGCGTATCGCAATTTGTAAGATTTGAAAATAGTTGGTGTCAGTAGGTATAGGAGCGAGCGATTGCTCCCAGAAGTGATCCAACGGAAGCGTTTGAACCTCCGTTAGGTTCTGGTGGCGCAGTGGAAGATTCGACTTGCTCAACCCAGCGCAGGGCACACCACGCTTGTGGCGGTAAGACCTATCGTGGAGGAGTGGATTTGCCGAGGACATTGCGCCCTCACCTTCCGGACAACCCAGATCCTTTCTGGGGAGCACGGGTGCTTCGGCAAGTACCTGTACCGCATCGGCCGGGATCTGGCGGCGGCATGTCATCACTGCGATGGCTGCTCTGAGGATACGGCACGGCTTGTCCCACGCCGGACACTCTTCCGCGCCGCGCCGGCGCGCCGGCAAAGCCATGGTCGGGAGCGAGAGCGCATGGGATGGGGTCGTCTCGTTCTGCAAAGCAGTAATGCAAGCAAAGGGTCTCCGAGAGCCGAGAGGGAGAGAGAGGCACAGAGTTCTCTCCCTTTCGACAAAGAAAGAGTCCGGGGGCACACCTCCTCGTCCCCGAGCCGAGGTTAATCCATGAGGATTTTTCCACCTTAGAAAAAAAGGGTATAGGTAATGCAAACATAAAATAAAATCATTATAATCTTTGACCACATCGCTGCAGAAGCTTAGACAATAAAGACAAGCTCCAGCTATTATGTACACTTGACAATTCAAGAAAGAACAGAAGTCAGTAGATAGTATCAACTTGGTGCATCAAAATATTCAAGGAATTAGGAACAAAGATTTAGAGCTAAAATTATTATCAACGAACGATTAATATGTAATATTCTTGTATAACAAAACAATGGCTGAAAAGTCATCAGTTCTCAATAAATTGTACATATGTTGACTCATTAATTTTTAGTAAGTAACGAACTAAAAATAAAGATCGCCATTACTAGTGGGAGAGATCATCCCAAACTTAGTCTCAAAATAACTTTGATAAATGAAATAATGTTACACATTATAATACTAGCGTAGAAAGATAAGCACTCAAGCACGGTGTTGACCGAGTCGCTTTGATGAATACATACTCGTAAAGCACCTAGCTCTAGTTGACTACTGACATAAGAGCTTGTAAACACTAGGCCATATAATGACAAGTAAATAGGTTAAGCAGTGTGTTTACAAACAAAAGTGGTAAGAAGAAGCAGGCGCAGTCACGAACAGCACCAGTAACAACAACACGACTTGCCATAATCCTTTACCTACAAAATATTCTGTACATATATTAATTCTAGTTTCTGATGATATCTATAAAATTTACGGCGCAAGCGTAGTGCAAAGGCGAACTAGTGGTTAAACGGACATAATGTAACTGATACTAAGATCTAACTTGAGATTATTTTAATGAAGGTTTTGTTGGATTTAATCAAATCAAATGACGGCAATCTGTCGTTATTTCTTGATTACGTAAAGCGATACTATCTCGTGATGATTGACTAACTGGTTTGAGGTTAAAAGGATGTACTGTACCATTACCTGTGGCATTCATTCCTCGCGATTCGTGGTAAAGGGTTTATTTAATTGTCAAGTCTCTGTTTGAAATGCTAACCTGATTGCTATTCTGAATTCTATATTATAGTATTTTACGATTATGTTAAGAAAACGATTCATTTTGATATATCTAAACACCAGCCTCTCAAGTATGAGTGCGCGGGTTCGATTCCAGGTCAGGCAAGTACCAATGCAAGTTAACTTTCAAAGGAACTTTCGAAGGAAAACATCTTGAGGAAACCTGGACTTCAAATCTGAAATCGCCAACCCGCATTGAGCAAGCGTGGTGATTCCGCTCAATCCTTCTCTATATGAGAGGACACCTGAGCCCAGCAATGGGACGATAAAAAGGTTGACATTGAAACAACATTGCTTTTCGGGCGTTCCGTGCCTTACTTGGCATTTCTTTCTCATTCTCAACTAGCAATTTTTAAAATTCATCTTCGGGCGTTGATATTATAGTTTCAACTATGCCTAGCTAATTTAATGTCATAACCCAATTACGAAAGCGTCCCATTCCACAGTAATGCCATCAAGCATAAGATATCAATCAATATATTTATAATGGAAATCAACTTAACAGCAATAAAACCACAATAAAGCCCGTTTTTTAAACAAAAGACCGCACAGACAAGTTCTAATTCTCTAGATATACATTAACAAGCTTACAATCACACTTAAGCTCTTACTAAACCTTACAAAATACCGTACAAACAACACCTATAGATCACTGCTCCAGAACCTAAACTAAATAGCGTGAAGTAATTTATTTAACTGTATTTTTGAATAACAGACTTGCTCGCACGTTTAACAGACAGACCAGATAGCATGTTAAAAGCTCGGAGCAAATTATACGAGGGCATGGGGTAATAAGTAAGAGTTAATGCAATATACAGAATTGTATGTAAGAAATTAAGACTTGTTACAAATGGTTGGTAGTCCGCATTGCATGTGGGTTTAACATTTCATGAGCGTGTAGCACCTTCCTTTTAGTGCGTGTTGTCAGTCGTGCAAAAGTTCGCTCACTATCTAACGCTCTAGTATCTTGTTTATTAGTCTGACTGCGTAATATCTAACTTGTTGCATTTCGTCACGTCATCACTGTTGATTAGATTGACTCGTTTGCTTATTTAGTAGTTAGTACGTTCATTATTATTTCAATATTTAAATTAAAATATGAATTTATTTTTGCAGATGGCATAATCAATACTGTGTTTATATCAATATGCAGCCCGACTACAGAACCTGCTATTGTGTATGGTCCATATACTGTATACAGACGCCAGCTGGTGAAGGTATCCAAAACTGTCATAAATTCTAAAACAATCTTGAACCAATGCTTCGATTTGAAAATCTATTCGCGTTCATCAAGGGACTGGAACAATTTGCGAGCGGCTGTGTTTCCGTCTGACTAGAATTTAAGTGTCTTTAAGGCTAGAGTGAAAAGGCTCTTAAAAAACTTGCGCGTTTTACCATCAAAGATTGCAGTACTGCTTACCATCAAGTGGGATTGCAGTTAAACACTAGTGTATAGTTATACAAAAAAGACATTTGACAGGTTGTAGTAGCATGATATACTGGCGTCAATACATGAACTGTCTTTTTACTGTCCCCGACTAGTCCACATCCTAGAAAACATAGAAGTTTGGTTATTAGCATGGCTCATTTCATTAGAGCAAGACACGATTTAGAGAAAATATATAGAGAACTCGAGGCTAATTATGCTTTCGAAACAAAAATAAAAGCTGGTATATTAGCGTTAAAATGACTGACTAATAAACTGGTAAATAAAAGATACTAAGAGAAAGTAAAAGTTAGATAAAAATTATACTTCAAGCAAACATAATTCCTTATGGATTCACTTATTACGTACAAAATCACACACACTCATATCTAATTGCGACACATTACTATCCAAGATCACAGTTAACCATTAAAGTAAGTTAATTACCACATTAAAACAGTTTAGTAGTTCTAATTGAGCTATTATCACACTCGAAGTGTTTGGGCATCATTATGAAGAGTATCATTAGTCTAATTTAAATAAAAGGGTGAGTTGGATTCCTAACGGGACATGAGATGAGGCAGAAGTGTTTAATGTTATGGCACAAGATTCATATGGAGTATTATCTACATATTAAACAAGAAATGGTTGAACGAGTATGGTAAAGCGTTGTCTACGACGCTACTCAAAAGCAACCAGTTAGAGAAAAATGGAAGTGTTACAAACTCAAATTCACAATGAGTAGCCAGAATCTTACAGCACGATTATTGAAATGGTGGATCGTACACTACTGATGACTTTATTTATTTAGCCAAATATGCACGTTGTACATATACATAAAGAGACAAGAAGAAAGCAATAGAAAGATACATTCAGAGGTAATGTTTATTAGCTAAAGAAGTTTCTTCCAGTATATCTACATGACATTAGGTTATCTGATGATCTGATGATCATCAGATGACCGATAATGTCAGGATCTACATAGGTAGGATAGTTACAGTAAATATATAGTATAAAGTCGTAGATTGACGAACGTGTTTGATTTTGATTATATTATATATGTATATCGTGGACTATCTGTCTTTAAAGGCATATTCAGGACAGGACTGAGGCTGGTGATGATGAAATAGTAGAAGTCGAATTACACTAAACGATCACGAAAAACTACGAAGCTCGTTAAAATTTTGTCACTGATGAAATGTTTCAATCATATAGGTAATATAAGGGACTGTTCTTACTTCTATCCAGAATTTTAAATGTCATAATTTTACCAACTACACTATCAAAATTTCTTCTTAAACAATCGTGCCTATTCTATTTTTAAAGCCACTGATGAAGACGAGAATGATTTTATTCATAAACAAAGTTTTATTTTAAAACGTTCACTTTTATGAGATCCTTTAAAATATTACCAATACTTAACACTACGAGCCGCTGCAACATGAACAACCCGCTAATATCACCATAAACCCATGATCACCATAAGCGCCGTAATTATGGGAATCGGTAAAACAATCGATTGCATTCGATTCGATTCTCGGACGATTTGGAATCGTAAACCGATGGTTACAAATAGGTTCCTTTATAGCTTAATTATCCTTTTAAGGACTTAATTATGTTTTCATAGCTCTTGGAATGTAGGGATGTGTATCAGTTGGTTTGAACTGATTATACATGGAGATTTTTTTCTTACTTTGTATCTATAATATAAAAAATGAGAAAAAAGCGTGAGGCGCTTTGTGCCATAATTTTTATATATTAAGCGCACATGCTTTTTTTCATTTTACTAGTATTGTTTATATACTATTGTCTTAAATTAAAATTTTAAGATTATTTTTAACTTTTTAGTTTGATGGATTTAAAAGCATTTTTTTTTAATTTTTTAAACTATATTTATTTTCGAGTTTTTAGTTCGATATTCTTTTTTTAAATAATATACGGATAACGAACGCTTAAGTGGTCGCTCGTTTGTTTTTACCAAACTTTTCTTGTTCTCCAACAGACAGAATAGCAAGTGCTAAAATTCGTAATGATGCTTTACCTAAGTAACTAAATCTAAATCTAAACTTAAAAAAATACTTTACCTGCACAAATTAATGTAATGGACAAACATACAAGTGAAGCTAATAAAAAGCATGTAATAAAGCTTATTCCATCCTTCATTAATATTATGTTTAAAACTGGAAAGTTAGCTGTTACAAAAGCATTAATAATTCGAGTTTTCAATAAAAACATCTTATTTGCTTTTTACAGAACTTTCCTTAAATTATACTTTTCTATTATTTGGACACATCTAACTCGTTCATTTCATCTTCGCCTGTTTATTTCTTCATACATTTATGGCAAGGATTATATTCCAGTTCAGATATACAGGGTGTATCTGACATCGTAACGCAAACTACGCGAAAAGGCTACACCGCATGCCACTAACAAAATTATGATAGCCGTTTGTGTCGTTAATGAGCGGTTACAGAAATATGTAACAGTGTTTAAAAAAAGTGTCGGCTCGGCCTTTAAACGTTGCAAGCGTGCCGCCGTGCAGGTTTGTAGGTATGACGTTGATCCCTGACGTGAACTCTAATAAATCAGCTGATAAGATAGTTTATCGAGTTTTGTTTTCATTGCGCTTTATTGTGTAATTAGCGAATTAATTAAGCTTTACTTTAAAATCTTATTGGGTTATAAAAGTATAGCAATTATGAACGGTCTAAAGTGAAAAAAACTAGATATATTTTTTTTAAATCATGAAAAAGCCGACGAACAATTCCGCCACTGGGGGGTTCAGAATCATGTAGTGGATCCATGGTAGAGGTTTGTGCGTCGATGTCAGATACACCCTTTATATGAACTTTCGACCTCTACTACTAATGCCACGACAAAACTTCAAAGAATTATGTTCGTCAAGCCAAACCTTCCACAATAACTAAGTTGTTTGACAGAGCGTAGAGGCGATAATGAAAACACCATTGCCTATAAAAAAGACGCATGTACCAATAAAATGTCTTCCATTGATACCAAGTGTCAAGAGACGTTTATTCATCTACCAAATGTATAACACCCTAATAACATTTTTAACACGAACCCCTTGGAACTATGAGAACTTGAGTAATTATAGCTCAACGGTCAAGTGTGAAACGCGATAATAAGGGAAACGACCATTTTTATTAGTCTACACAATATTCAATTTGATTATGACCAAGTCGATAGATCGCATTAGAATGCGGATACAGGGAAATCGAAATTTGAAATCCTTTGTTGTATTCCTCGTGATTTAAAGAATGGAGTACTTACCGATAACCATACTCTTCGAATTGAAGCTTCAAATGATTTGAAATAATATGTACTTCGTGTGTGTGATTTACACGCGTGCAGTATAAATATTTAAAGTACATATACATATAATTCTCTAGACTGATTCAAATTACTTAAACGAAGAACAGAGCATGACTCCAGTTATGAAAGAACTATTTTGAAATAAAATGAGAATTAACGGTTTTTAAGTGAACGAAATTCCTGAGCATTTCTAGTAGGTATTGTTACAACGACAATCTGTTAAGTCTCAAATCATCGAGTATTGCTTCGAAGAGTGGCTCTTGAATAACTTAAGCAATGTTTTTGCTTCCCACGTCTTGTGAACGCATTATTGTAAATATTATGACTTTTGGTCTGTTGAATAGGTGTGACAGTGAACTGTGTTATGAAATCGATTTCCTTGTTTTAAAAAATATGTTTGTAAAGAAATGCTATTCAATCTTTGTAATATTATGAAGGAAGGCATGAAGTTTTGACATAACAATAAGCATTACAAATCAAAATTAAAGACAAAATTCTAGTTTTTATTTCTAACAATAACCCACAAAGAACCTATCAACACTGCAACTGTGAGTCTAGACCGAGCCTAACTCACTCGCAGTAACATTAGTTGAATATCAAATATGGGATGACAAGCCATTAAAACACTTTGTCACTTCTATGAGTTCTAGACTAACATGGAAGTAAGGAAAATAATTTACTACATAATTGCAAAAGCTACCCAGAACGTTTCATGATTAATCCTGTCTTTAATAACTAGTTGCCAGCGTTTGCGTAACGTGGCGCCTGTAAGTGTTTTCTTATTAGTACCTATAATAAATTGATGCTTCGATTCTCAGCTATTCGTAATTAAGTATACATATATTAACTTTACACTGATTTTAGAGTGTGCGACAGTTTGTTTGTATTTACTTTATTTTTCTTAGGATCTTTCTAAATATGTAAGTACAGAAAAGAGACCGTTATCATTCTCTCCTTCGTCATATGTCATGTTAATTTACAATTTACTTAAAAGCTCCCTCTATTCTGAGTGAATCTATAATATTATAAGTACAAAGTAACTAAATTTTGGACCACTAAAAGTCGAGTTTTCAGTAATAAAAAACAAATATTTTCAATCAAATTAGTAAAATAAATCTAAAAGGACACAAACATTTCCAAAACCTGTAGCAAATAACACAAAAACTTACCAAATCACTTCAATTATTCTAAACAACCAACCCCAGTCCAAGCGTAGTATAAATCTGTAACTTGTCGCCGTCAATGTTGATATGTCGTTCAGCACTAACGAAGTTTTTGTGCGAGCCTATTAGCCCAAGCGTGAAGAATGCTAATCCAATCAACTGGTGTAAAACAGTCTGTCAACACTCCGCCCTACATTGCAATCAGTTATAAGTATATTTGAATATAAGTGCCGACTGAAGTGAAATAGGTCATTCCAAACAGTCCCGTGGGACACTCATAGGCATTTTGGGTATTTGGGTTGTTGATAACCAGGATCTTGTCAGTCTGTGACGGCTGATTTGCCTGAATGCGTCGATGTTACACGTTTGGATTTTCCTATAATTCTATTTCGATCTTGTTTTGCAAATTATGACTTACGAAGATATGTTATTTGACCATGTTTAAGTACTAAGTTAGCCTTAGGCATATGGCTCCACAATCAATCTTGGTCGATCCTATCTGTATACATGGCTTGAGCTAGTTGTTATCGGAGCTTTTAACCGATATTGTTATTAGCCATTTAAATTGGTTTTAACAGTTTAGGAGGTTCAATAGGCATTTTAATATATGTATATTAAAATAAATTGCACCAGGTGTGATTTGATCGATCATGATTTCAGTCGAAATATATCCATTATCCACTACAATCGGACACCAAGTCTTCTCTCAGCGTCGACATATTGACCGGTCCTGTGTTTCCTGTTGTCGTTTAGTTCAATGTTAGTCCTCCAATTTCTATTTTATTATTATATACATATGTTAAGTAAATTCTGTGGCCTTATTTAGCAATAATAATAGAGCCGCGACTGCCCGCGACGGTATCATAGAGCGCCCACACCGCTGCCGTCCCGATACGCCGTTAAATATCTGTATAACACTGGTGATCACCGAGTAAACAGTTCACTTAATCGAGTTGAAATTCTAACATGTGTACAAAACTTAATAATCTGTAAACAAGACTACTGTACCAGCCCTTTACTTTAGTCCTTCACATTCACACGAACAAAACGCAACAACATATCAATCCTACAATCCGTTTATCAATTACGTTCATTATACGATACCTAATTCGATAATGCTCGGAATTTGGGGACTAATTGATTAAATTAAGACCATAATAATTAATAGTTTATTTATAATAATTATGCATATTGCATTAAGTTTTCATGCTGATGTGATTATATTATTATTATATTTTATTTTTATATTATTTATATCTAGCAATGTAAATGTTTAGGATGTCCTAGTTATGAGTTAATTTGCATGCACGTCATTAAATGAAGATAAAAAATATATTTAGATCGGAAATCTAGCACTGGGATCTCAGCGTGGGAACGCAGTTTTTGCTACGTTTTTATTTAAATTCACACAAATTGTACCATACCATTTATCAACTGAAACTATGTAGCTTAACTTTTAAAATCAGCAATATATAAATTTACAGACAATACAATATTTACATAAACAAATTTCATCAAAATACTATTTACATTTCTATAAGCACCACTGTTTAATTTAATTTAACACCATAAAAAGGAAACTGGAAAATATACTTGAAACCCATAAGCCACCCATGACGAATCCCAAGCTCTAAGTCATAAAAGTTGACCCACAACAATGCATTATTTACCATTATATATCGGCAGGGCGACACACAGACTAATCACAAATATAAACATCACGCTAACGTAGGTGTAAAAGCGGATAGCAGCCACAACTCTGTTTGGATACAACACTAAAGCTACCAAAAACTTGACAATGAAATTGTATGGCCCAATATTGACCATTGCGGTACGCCTGCGTTCTCACGATGTCCTGACGAAATTTCTCATGAAATAAACTTCTTTAACATTGAATGTAACACTAGAGGGCGCCTGCTCCCCAATACGAAGGGTAAACAAATTGCAGAACAAATATTGAATCTGATTATTCGGGTACTCGGCTGGATATGGTTTACAAAGGCGGCTTTTAGATCACAAAAGATGTGGTAATTGAATTGGATTTTTGTGTAATCACTGACCACTTTTGATCCTTGTTTAACATCTTTACTGTTCCGTGTTGGGAGGTGAGGAGTTTTTTTGGTTATTGATTGAATTCTGGTTTTACATACGATCCTACTCATCAAATGGGTTAATTTTCTAGCCTTAATTCGGAGTGTTAACACTTTCTACATTACTAAATTCAAATTCATATTTGGGCTTGTTCGAATCTTTAACCTACTAGCCTATTTAAGAAAAAAACCGTGCTGTAATATGGCTCATATCAGGAATAGGTTGTAATAGAAACGACTATTACAAGAAGGACCGAAGAATATTTTATAAAACTAGAAAAATGTTAAGAAAATATTGTTGTAGTATCATATTCTGGATAGTTTTTCCTTGCCATGTTTAGCATTTTGCTGGAAAACGAGCCTCCTTTATGTGAGAGGATGTGCCTCGTATTCCACCATGGACCCAGTGCTTGTTGATAGATGTCACATAATTTGGAATTTTTGGTTACAATAAATGCCAGTTCCTTCAAAATGATTTTTTTACTGTTCTCTTGAGAACAGTGATAAGGTCGACGCTATGTCTGATGGGGTTCAGACTTTCAATTCACCTTCTTCCACCACTGCTCCTTGTTTGGGAGCATCCCAACCATGTGAGTAATTCAAATATTGCTGCATAAAAAGTGGATATGGTTTAGTATTTTTGTCATCTAAAAGCTAATGCGTCATGTTCTCAACAAATTTCCCATAGAGAACTAACGTATGTATGTTTGTCTTAGATTAAATCCATCGTTTGTACGATATCCTTTAGATTTATGAATACCATGCACTTGACGTTTGCATTTAAGTATAATTATCGCAAATCATAATGTTTGAATTGCATTTACTGTACAAATGAAATGAAATGAAATGAAATGAAATGAAATGAAATGAAATGAAATGAAATGAAATGAAATGAAATGAAATGAAATGAAATCGTTTATTAAGCAAGTAGGATCACCGATCACTTTTACACGTCATATGTTTTTTTTTATTTTTATTCTTTTTTTTTTTTTAACTAGATGAAGCCGGCATTTCCTAACTGACTACCTCTGAGAAGAAATAGCCGAAACAAAGTCAGGGATCATCGTCTTTTTTAAAGTCCAGACATTAAAAATGAAAATGTTTACAATAATTTACGTTATAATTACGCATATTGCTTAATAACAATGCTTAACAGAGCGAGCAGCTCAGTCCCAAGCCTCCCTATCCTCTAAATAATCTGAGATTTTATAATACCCCTTTTTGCAAAGTTTGGCCTTTATATAGGTTTTATATCGTTTAATGGGTAAGTTTCGAATGTCCATGGGAAGCTTGTTGTAAAAGTGTATACATTGACCCATGAACGAGTTGCCTACTCTGTGGAGACGAGTGTGATGTACAGCAAGATTGTGTTTGTTCCTGGTATTTATATTATGAATATCGCTTATTTTCTTAAAATTAGATATATTTTTATGTACATACATAAGATTTTCAAATATATATTGCGAAGCTACAGTCAGAATGTTCACCTCTCTGAATTTTTCTCTAAGAGAATCTCTAGGACCAAGGTTGTAAATGGCTCGAACAGCCCTTTTCTGTAAAACAAAGATGGTATTGATGTCCGCACAAGTTCCCCAGAGAAGAATCCCATAAGTCATAGTACAAGTTTGTATTGCTCTAAAGTGATATTTTCTTAAATAGGCTTCTATAGACCAATATGCACAATGACGAAAACTTCAATCAATTTTGAATCCAATGTTCCCTACCTTCAAAGTTGTTTTTCTTTTGAAAGTGTTTCTGTATGTAATATAAATGTTCTTTGGCTTTTAAGAATATTATGCGCTTTATGAATTTCGATATAAGGCTGAAATTTCTATGAATTAAAAAGTAAAGGTGATTCAACATTGCATGAAGTCCTGCTGCGTTGTTTGTTGCAGTTGTCAGTGTGGTAATTTAAATTTATCAGTTGCGGTTACTCGAAGGTACCGAACCATTTTGATACCGAAGATTTCGAGAAATAGGTTTTCATGGTGGTATCGCACGGCGGATGATCTACTACAACAGTAATTATCTAGCATTATGTTTCAAGGAAATGGAGGAACAGGTTTCCATATTGCTGATGGAAGTAGGATGACACCCAGTTGAACAATTTCGGTAACAAGATTATATTCTAAAAGGATTATAGAAAGTATCAAAGATTTAGAGCTTTACTAAATAATTGTAGACTCCGAAGAGCGGTATAACAGTTAGATACGTAGGTACTTTTAAGGACACAGATCTTTTCCCAGAAACAGAAATCATCATCATTTTCAACCTTTTTATCGACCCACTGCTGGGCACAGATCTCCGCTCATACAGAGAAGGATTGAGCGTAATCACCACGCTTGCTCAAAGCGATATCAGACTTAAAGTCCAGGTTTCCTCAAGATGTTTTCCTTCACAGAAACAGAAATGTTTAATCAAAAATGAGACAGTCTTTGATGAGACTGTTATTAAAAACCGGCCAAGTGCGTGACGAACTCACGCACAAAGGGTTCTAAACCATTGATTTATGAAATTAAAGGATTTAAGTTATTTGTATGAAAGATTACGCGGTAATAAGCGGTTTGCGATTTACGAGGTATTAAAAAAAACTACTTACTAGATCTCGTTCAAAACAATTTTCGTTGGTAGTTTTAATAGTAATGTAAGTACATCACGTGTTTTTTTAGATTTTTAATTTTCTTGTTTTAGAAGTTAGAGGGGGGAGGGACCAACTTTTTTCCACTTTGGAAGCGTTTGTCACGCAATAAAATGTTGAAATAAAAAAGGCTTATTTTCCTGAGACAAAATTACCTAATATTCTCAAAAAACAGCGAGAATCCTTGCCCAACGATAGAATATCATTAGAATGTTAAAGTATAAATAGGTCAATATGACGTGTAATCCTGATCATACCTTCAAAAAGTAGGTAACCAACTTCTATTAGTTACCACCCATCAAACAATGACTTACGCCAAGCGATTCTTCATGTTCTGGATGATGTCTGGTGGAGACGTATGGAGGACGGGTCTGAGCAGTTGTGTTGTTATATGTACCGGGTATGATGTGCCAAATGTTGTTGTGTCGGGAGCTTGGTCGTGGAGGGTCTTCATATCAATCTTCCTCTGGCGCAGTATCGTTGGTCGTGTAATTGGGCTTAACATTGCATCACCTCGCTCAACTGCCGTCTTCCTTCCTATTCACTCTGTTTTTTTCACTGAATGGACTCATAATAATCTAGCACGCTTTACCATCAGCGATTGCATCACTACTTACCATCAGGCGGTTCAAGCACTAGTTTCTAGAATAAAAGAATTAAATACAAAACACTCTGAGCTTTAACTAACGTTTAATTCTACTTTCAACAGGGTTTTTAATATTAAAGAAAGCAATCTCTTGAAAACACACCCGTGTTCTTATTTCCTTATTCCAAAAACCCAAACCGTTTTTTTTTGTCTCGATCTCAATGTCACTGTCACGTCCCGCCCAAAAAGGCGGCAAAATCTATAACTCACTTGTTATAATTAAAAAATAAATATGCGTTCGGAAATCCTAATTACATTATTGTTGACTAAAATGTAATTTATAACAATATCTAATAAGAATAAACAACTCTTCCCATGTTTTCTTAATAATACTTAACTTCTATAACTCTTCAGATAGCCCCACGTGTAGTGCGGAAATATAATCCGGACATAACATCACTATTAACCAGGCTTGGCAAGGAGTATGTAAACTCACTTATGAAGTATCAAAATTCAAAAGCAGTTATCCACGCTATGGAAGGAAAAGATATAGATAATAATGTGTGAAGATGATTAGATCTTGTTGTAATAGTGTTCTTTTGAATATGTTCTCATATATTAATGTTTTATTAGAGTGCTAGAAAGTTTAAGAATCATAGCTTTCTCGTCCATAATATGGTTATCAAAAGAGCTGGCGTCAAATACACGAATATTAATAAATCTTATATTTTGGTATTTTATTTTACTGCCCAACCTGAGACGTTGGTCAGTAAAATATAACTTCGACCATTTTTGTCACTTTTAAAGGTAAACCAAGACTACGTTCTTCTTATTAATAAACTTAGCCTGGATCTCACAATCATATTTTATTATTGCTTAATTTCCACCACACAACTATCTGGAATCTGAATTATCTTAACAACAACCATGTAATATTGTTAACTACATCATTACCTGTAAAATGCCATAATTCTTGTTAAATAACACACGTATTATCACGGATTTGCTGGTTAACAGGCGTCCTTAACCAAGGAAGCTAGTTAGGTGTCAAAAGATTATATCTGAGACTAAGTCACGATTCCGGATTATAATAAACGGAATATCCATCTATGGAGTTGGAACTAGTGTTGATTTCGCTTTTAGACTTATAAGACGAATGTTTGTCTATTAGAGTAACGGGACGTGAAGGATTTAATAGGGCAATAGGAAATTATGATTCTGATGATAGGCTAACGTATTGGTTGTTTCAAATGTTCATGTTTTAGAGACACACAATTACGGTTTCATTTACTACAGGCACTACATTATTTTCATAGCTCTCTTGTACCTCATATAGCTATTATTCTATCACATTATTATGAAATAATGTATGGAATTAATAATAAAAAAAGACTTGACATTAGCTACGTAATAATAATCTTATTTTCCAGTTGGTTCCAAACAATTAATGAAGAGGAAAATGTAAAGCAACTCGATGACTTCACTCATTACCAACTTCCAATCAAACCTATTTGTTACTAATAAAAATAATTTCTCTTGTTTCAGATACATCACAAACGTTTGACCTCTTACGAAGATCAAAATTACAAAGGTAGCTATTATCAACTACTTGTTACTGTTGTGATTATCAATTATTGTTTTGGCATTGAATGCAGAAAATAAAAAAATTGCTAATGTCAAATCGATCAACATAAATCTATATGAAAATACAATAAAAAGTAATGATAATGGTTGGAAGAATTGTGTTTATGAAACTATGGATGCCTGGTTCGTTGATGCATTCATTTAGAGATATATTGATTTTAATCGATGTTACTGAGTGCAAAGATGTCTCTCGTAAATATTTCATAAAAAATTAACAGAAAACAACTTATTTGCCGCCCTTGTCTAATAACTGTTAACAATCAAATCACGTGCAAAATGTATATACTTATAAAAGCACGCACATTGATTTTTCAGACCAATTTTATCCACTCTGAAATTCATAAAAAATACTGCACTGAAATTTTAAAAGTTCCCGCCTGATGAAATTCAATTACGACTTTGGAATTTCGAACATCCATTATAATAACAGTGCCATGACTAAAGCTGTTAACAGACGATGACAAACGACATGACAAACGACACGACAAACGTCGTGACAACCGTCGCTATTAATTTGCCATCATTTATTTTTTCTTTTGAGCACTTTCATTGAAACAGACGGCTTTCTTCTCATCTTAATTTATATTTTCAAACAGCTTCACGTTTTGTGGCGATTCTCTTTGAAGCTTCTGTGATCATTATGAGCCCCCTTGAATGATTTTTGACTTCGTTTGGTTAATTTTTAGGGTTCCGTAGCCAAATGGCAAAAAATGGAACCCTTATACATTCGTCATGTTTTATCTGTCCGTCTGTCCATCCGTATGTCACAGCCATTTTTTTTCGAAACTATAAGAGCTATACTATTGAAACTTGGTAGGTAGATGTATTGATGTATTCTGTGAACCGCATTAAGATTTTGATGCAAAAATAAAAAAAATAATAGTAAATATTGGGGGCTGCTCATACTTAAAACTGAAACTCATTTTTTTTTTCGTCAAGCACATACTTGTGGGGTATCTATGGATAGATCTTCAAAAATGATATCGAAGTTTCTAAAATATTTGTTTTCTAAACCGAATAGTTTGCGTGACAGACGCTTCCAAAGTGGAAAAAAGTTGGTCCCCCCCCCCTCTAACTACTAAAATAAGAAAATGAAAAATCTTAAAAGAACATATGATGTACATTACTATAAAAACTACCAACGAAAATTGTTTTGAACGAAATCTAGTAAGTAGTTTTTTTTTTTATTACCTCGTAAATCGTAAACTGCTTATTACCGCGTAATATTTCATACAAATAACTTAAATCCTTTAATTTCATAAATCAATGGTACTGAACCTTTTGTGCGTGAGTCCGACACGCACTTGGTCAGTTTTTTTTTATAGTGATTTATTTTCGGATATGTCTTCAGTACCGCACTGAGCTGTGGACGTCTTGTAGAAAGTTCTGCATTTATTTTAATTTACTTTGCAACAGCTTGCCAAACTTAGTCTTAATAATATTTGTTTTATTATACTCTTTATAAGTTGAATATTTAAGTCCTAATCTTATCAAAATATAATACCAATTGGTTGATTGGTTGATTTTGATAAAATCAACATTCCATTAGATGTCAAACAGTTTATTGAACTGTGATTCGATAATTATGTTTTGAATGATGCTGTCGTACCCGTAGTTAATTCAATGAGCCCGATCTAACTGATAACTTGATCCATATAAGGAGTCGATCAAGTGAATGTCAGAACAAATTGTGATCGCCATACTGCCATGTAAAGCAGCTTATGAATTGTTAATTGTTCTAATGGCCGATGTATGACATGATTATTGCCGCCCAGATAAGATCTGTGATTGACTGATAGGCGTTTGCGTTGAGTTTGCTAATAGGATTGGCATTTGTTTTGACATTTCATAAATGTGAAGTTGAATCACGATCGAAACAGAGGAAAAATTCCTAACATTTTCTGATAAAGAAACAATCCAATAATGACCAATTCCGGCCTATAAACATTTCTAATCGAAGGAATTTAGAGGAAACCCAATAAATTAATAATCTGATTGGTGAATTATGAAATGTTAAATTACTTTCCAATTGCAGAGTCATAATTTATAATGATTAAATTATGAGTAGGTAAATAAACTGATCATGCGCATACTAACGAGCGCTGAAATAGTTCCTGTATGCAAATTCGGACCACAGTCAGCCATTAGAACGCCACGAAGAGATGTATGGTGGCCCCGCGAAGATATAGGAATGGCACTCGTGACAACAATTTAAAGGAGTTTGCAATACAGTCAAAATATGCAACAGTTTAATATGGACAAATAAGTGTTGCCAGTTAATTTGTAGACACTTTGAACTTCATTGTACATTGTCAAGTGCATTTCTCCAGTTCACAGGTCAAGTTTAACGAACTATTTTGATTGGTGCAAATTGGCGCCGATGTTTCAAACCATTCTGTCATCTTCTATCAATGAAACAGACTTGACGTTGCAAATGATAAATAATGCTTTTTTAATTTTGAACTTTAACTTAAAGAGATAAGGTTGAGTTTGTTAGAGTTTTATTCTGCAAAGAAATGTAAGATTGTTTCGCATTATTGTATCTGATTATCGCTTTGTATCATAGATCTGTCGTCAAAAGGTTTGAAGTATACTGGGTTATATGAAATTTATAAGCATTTACTCGGCTACGAATTTTACCTTCCGATTGTATTTTATACAGTGAATAAATGTTTTCAACGACAGACTTAAGACCTCATAGAACTCACCCACAAATCTTAAAGATTTGTAAAATGGAGTCAAACATGTTTTTTGTGGAACTTATTTATTGACAAATATAAAATGACATGAATGGGAGATAAAATTGTAAATTGCGTATTAATTTGACGATAAAAGAGATGCTTTGGACGACAAAGCAATAGACGAGGTGTCAAGGGCTTTATTACTACTATTTTTTTAGTCTTCAGATATGTAGTTATATTACAGTCGAAAACTTTCCATGAATAATAAGTAATAACTGCCAAGTATTTTTCTCATGTGTTATTTCTAGAAGATACGATTGCCCAATATTCAATAAATATTACAAAATAGTAGCGCCCCGTGTTTCACCCGAGTAAGTTTCGATACAAGGGAAATATTGGGATAAAAGTATCTCCTATATTATTCCTTATAAACTATCTGTGTGCCAAATTTCATCTAAATCCGTTCAGTAGTTTTTGCGTGAAAGAGTGTCAAATATCCATCCATATCCACAAACTTTCGCACAATTTTTTTTTTTATTACTATTATAAAACGCTTTTTGAGTATCTGTGTGACCGTGTTGATCTTCTAAATTCTGCAATGGATGCATGGATGTATTCTCCATACAGATCAATGTTTTAGAATGGTTATTATCTGGCTGGCTTTATGACAATTCAAAAATGCTTTAATATGATTTTAAAAAATTATACAGGTATAAGTGAGTCCGATTGGGAAGCGTACAAATATTGCTTACCCAGAAAAACATTGTTAATAACAGTTTTAGATATACAAAAAATAAATAAATATTTTTTTTTTTTTTAACAATTATCTTGTTTTTAAATAAAATGAATATTTAATATTTATTTTGAGAAAACCCAATCTTTTGTTAAGACGAAAAAATCGTGAAAAGCAGAGATGTGTGGGTACTTAGTTAAGCAATATATCGATCTTAGATAAATAGTCTCTATTCTTATAAGATATTTAGATATCAAAAATATAAGTGCGTTATCCACTTACAAACTACGAGTCTAATAAAGTCATGATAATTAAATGCTTCGCCAAGTTAATAGAATAACAGGCGCTAGCAAGCAATTAACTAAGATTGATAGCTCGACAGTTCGCAAACACGGCAAAATTGCCGCTCAACCGTCCCAGCCGTCATATGATTCATAGAGTTGATTTTCAATTAAATTTATTGAGCTTTAGCTTCAGGCTTTAGGTGAAGGATTTGATTCGCTCTTTTCCCAGCTATAATGTGGCGAGTGGGTATTTACTCAGTAAGCTGAGCTTTATTAATTTGTTTTACTGACAGTTTAATTCAGAATTGCTAGTTTTTAGACAAGCTAAATTCTGCCTCTACAACGTTATTATTTATTTATGCGAAACCCAAATATATTTTATTCAGGAAAAGCAACTGAATCTATTCCAATCATTTTTACACCATGTTATATTTTAGAGGCAGAGTATGTTCAATTTACTGGCCGAGGACCATAGTTGAATCCCGTAGGTCAAAATTGGTTTTATGACTGAGCTATAGACTCTAAGTTTATTGCTTAGGGACAGAGTTGATTGCTTGGCAAGCATCGACAAGAGATTTTTAAGTCGATTATTTACTTCATTCCGTTTGTGCTTAGTATGGTCTTTCCAGGTCATACGTTGGTCTAAGTAAAATCCCAAGTATTTGACACATTTACTTGTCGGTAGAGGATCTTGGCCAAGTTTGACTGTTGGGCACAGCTTCTTTCTCAGCGTGAATGTAATATGGTGCGATTTAGGGGCGCTCGCTTTTACACGCCATCTTTGCAACCACTCGTTGGTTACAACAACAACATTCTCAGGTCCATAATAGTGCAGCTTGGTTCACACGTAACACACGTCCATGAATACCTAAATATGAAGACTGTCATTGAAGAAGCCAAACAATACTCAGATAACTATGCTCTACGATTAAAGCTCCATACCAACCCATTGACAAGTGCTGTATGACTAAGGAGAGTTAAGGCAGTGGCTTTAACTCACCAATATTTCAAACCACGGCAACATATCTGATTATAATCCTGAAGACTGATCGCACATTATTTAAAAAAAAAACTGTGGAACGTACGACGCCGAAAGTTTGGCTAAATACACTCGCAGTGTATTTCAAGTAATCTATGACACATCAGCCGAAATTACGCCGCGTTCGGCGTAGGGCCTAACCTTCCTTCGGGTGTTTTTTTCAGCTAAAACGCATTTAATGTATTTTACATAGCAAGCGACACATCATGCGATGCGTTGCGCGACCGAAATTTCGGCGGGCGTAACTGAACGTTCGGCGTGTGTTGTGCATCGCGCGCGTGGCGATAGCAAAGAGCGGCAACGTCTTCTAAGCTCTCTATAATAGCTAATATTCTAATTACATCCATTTTTCTGGGCAACTCAGGTACGTCACAAAAACCGTACACCATAAATTATCGCGACCCTTACGCGTGCGCACGCCGCACTCAGCTGACGCCACAGGTCAATGCACCCGTCTCGCCCGCACGAACGGAGCGTGGACCATATTTTTGTTGGGAAAACCAAGTAGGATAAAAAGCTCATAACTTTGTGGTTTTTCATGTTTTTTTTTTTAATTTTGTAATAGATTCTTCACTTAAAAATACTGGATGCCGTATTTCGGGTTTCGCATAAACAAAAAAATATGTTGTATTTCTCTAGCTTCGAATTCATCGCGTTGCGCTGAAACACTTTAGGCTGGTACGATTTTATCATTTCCAACTCAGTTTTATTATTTAAATCACTTCCAGCTTTTTAGGTTTTATTTATAAATCCTGATATAAATTCCGACCCACCACAGCCACCATAATTTTTAATGCAAATTTCACACGTATTTAAATGAGAAAAGCTTTTGGGTATTAAATTCTTCCTTCTGTGAAGACCCACCGCGGTTCTGCACCGTCATAATCTTTATTTTATCAGTCACCTACTTCTCGCGGAACATTTTGCATACAAAAGCTTCTTGGTATTATCACTTACGTACGTTTAGTTCACGCATCCAATGCGCGCGTTATTTTTATAGGCGATAAATCGCGCGCACGTGCGCTGAAAGAACTCGTCTGCGGTCGTTATTACTATAAAGTCTAAAAGTGCGGGTGGCTCATAACGACAGAAAGATACAAAGTTTGACATTGGTACACTGGTGGCTTTTTTTAAGAGTAACCGTGGGGTTTCTTGCAGGCTCTTATGAAACGGCAGAAATGTTGCCAAATATACTTTTTTTCTTTTTTATTTTGAATCATAAGATTCTAAATCGTAAAATGTTCAAAAGCTAACAATAGGACCACGCGTCGTACGGCGAGTATAGCCTTATATTGTTGACACCACTGTGATTCCGACGAACCATTTCGCCTGGTCTTTTATACCGAGGGATTGAGACAATTTACCAGCGGCGGTCATTCCGTCTGATTACAATTCAAGTCTCTTCAAGGACAAGTGGACAAGTGAAAAGGCTCTTAACAAACTAGCGCGCTTTACCAGCAACGATTGCATCACTGCTTACCATCAAACGGGATTGCGGTCAATTATAAAACATAAATAAACATAATATATAAATTACTGTTACCCATCTCCGATTTTTCTTCGTCTTAATGAAAGAATATCTTTGCACTTGTTGAAACCTATCTTATAGAGGGTGTATCTGACATCGTAACGCAAACTTCGCGAAAAGGTTAGACCGCATACCACTAATAGAATTATGATAGTCATTTATGTCGTTAATGAACGGTTACAGAAATAACAATGTTTAAAAAAAAGTGTCGGCTTTGAACGTGCAAGCGTGCCGCCGTGCGGGTTTGTAGGTATGACGTTGATCCCTGATGTGAACTCTATTAAATCAGCTGATAAGATAGTTTTTCGAGTTTTGTTTTCATTGCGCTTTTTTGTGTAATTAGCGAATTAATTAATTTTCACTTTAAAACCTTATTGAGTTATAAAAGTATAGCAATTATGAACGATCTAAAGTGAAAAAAACTACATATCATTTTTTATAATCATGAAAAAACCGACGCAAAATTCCACCACTGGGGGGTTCAGAATGATGTAGGTACTGGATCCATGGTACTCGTTTGAGTGTCGATGTCAAATACACCCTTTGATACAGTCGACCACACATTACAGTGAAAACAATTACCTACACATATTGTACATCACATACATTAACAGCATCTCTGTATAGCAACTAAGGTTTTTATAAAGCACGTCTTCGTTCCAACCTCTGTAACAAACTCAGATCAAAATTACTTTCAAAATCGTGACTCTTCAAAAAGGTCTTCCAGCATTTTTATTTTAAATCTGATTTGTGACATAAAGCACGCGAATACCGGGTGTACCCATCGTTCATTCGGTGGTAGGTAGAGATCTCGCCCGGTGGTCGTCTGCGCACAGTTGTCGATAAATCCAGCCATGTCAAGTTCTGCACCCACATTTTTATTCATCACCTCGCGATCTTTTTATTTGAGCTGTTGAAGACTCCCGCGGTTTCTTTATATTTATTATGTCGATGAGTTCTTTCTTGTTCATAAATTTTCTTTGGAAGTATTTTATTAGTCTAGAGTTTATTAAACACGTTTGCGAGCTCTTTATTTGATTTCAGTACATCTTGTTAATCGATTTCTTTGTTTATTGTTTTATTGTATTCGCACATTCTTATTTTTAAATTCGGTAATTTAGGAGCTATTTAGTCATGGTTCGCAATTAACCACGGAACCGCCTCAAATACCATACTCAAATACTAAACATTAACCTTATTGCAAATCTATTTTCAAGTTGAAAACTTAAACAATCAATTTCCCCATAACTTTCCCGCTAACAACGGTTCAGTAAACCACACGACTTCCTAGTTATGGAGTCCTGGTCGTAATCACGTGCAAATGGCCAAACAATCAATACGTTGCCTGTCTAAAGTAGGAAACCAGAATTTTAGACACAACAAGAGCAATGCTTGGGCTATTTTTAACCTGTGCTTACGTCGTAAGAGTCAAAACATTGTTTAATTTTATATACTCGATTAGAGTTCGCGATCGTGTAGGTGTTGTGTTGATTTAGCAATTGAATGTATTCTTGTTTGTACTCGTCTAGCAACAAGCGTTCTTTATCCGTGATTTACACCTGCTTACGGTATGGAATGGGGTCACAAAAATGAAAAAAGAAAGTGCCGGACTCACGCATAAAATATTATATCTATTATTGGGAGCTCCCCTTAAATGCTTATTTTATTCTGTTTTAACATTGTTCTTATAGCGGCTAGAGATATAGGTAAATACATACATCAACTGTGAAAAGGTCAACTATCTAGCTATCAGGGTTCGTGAGATATATTCAGCCAAGCGACAGACAGGCAGTAGGGCCTTAGTAATAAACAAAGTGTCCCGGTGGACACGGAACTCTAAAAAATTACATGGACTTTGTAAAATATAGAAACTTTTGTAGTTTCACATTATAGAACTTTAGTCAACTATTTAAAAATATTTCTATTAGACTCGTACATCTTTACTCATTTTGCGAGTAGGCCTTCAATTATGTAAATCATAGTTAGAATAAGTTTTTAGACATTTTAGTGTTGTCAAACCTTTCTATTTTTGTGAATCAGTTTAACAGCAAGTCGTGCATAAATAGCATGCTCTTGTAATCCGCTTCCTTCAATTAGTCAGTACAATAGTGTTTGCCTCTTAAAAATGTCCGTTTGTATTTTTCATTATGCATTCATTATCAATTTATCATACTCCAATGTCACCTTATAGACAATAGAAGAGTGTAACTACAATAAATAATAATACAAAAACAAAAATAGTTAAAGTGTAACTTTTTCTGACAAACGCCTTTCATTTTATCCCTACTCCGCGGCCGATCGTCACTCGACATGCAACACGCAGACAAAAAGTTTGAGACGATGTAATTAAAAATCTTTTAAAAAAAAAGCTAACTAATATATCATCAAATACTAATTCTAATAGAGCACATGTACACAGCACTAACAAGCAATTTACATTGGAAACATTAAAATAATGTAGGTACAAAACAGCGTATGTGTTGTATTTCTGTACCCCTCGTAAATTACCGTAGGAAAATGGTTACAACTACTGTGTTTGTACAACCAAATGCGCGTACAAATTAACTATTTAACATTGACAGCGAATTTATGTCCAAGAGAAAGAGCGGTTTTCGTAGTCCAAGTGCTAGTTTCTCGTGTTCTTGACTGTACCTCTGGACTGACAAGCTATCACTATCTTAAACATATTATTATTATTATTAGTTATTGGTTTTATAGGTGTAAAGGTGTTATGATTCTCTTTATGATAATGGAGACTTTCCCGTAGACATAATAATTATATTTATGGTAATTGTGCTGCTTTTAATAATATAGGAAAGTTAACCTTGGCTCTGTAATGTTTTCTCTATTTGCTATGTTTTCTAAGTCAATATAAAAGACGCTGTTAGGTCGATCAATACTGTTTTAAAACAGTTATTTTTATAATTTATTCAATTGTATTATGAAGTATAAGCGTAATAAGCCTACTTATAACATTTCCATATCTGGGACAGTCTCTGTGAAGTGCAATGGCTGCCCACATTGGAAACAAAACATTTATTAATGACTAGAAATTTAACTGCTATATATATATATATTAAAAAAATGCGAAAATCCTGAAAATGCGAGCAGTGTCCAGAAGTACCGTTTTCAGAATCAAGCCCTTGATCCAGCTACCCATCGGTAGACTCTTCAGGTGTTGATCGAGCTTCTTGGCTATTAAGCCATTGGCTGTCACGATTATCGGCACAAAGATCGCTGATTCCACATTTCGCATGTCGACAACCTCGTGGGCCAAGACAAGATATTTGATTTGTTTATCTCTTTTTATTATATTTATAAACTATCGCTTGACCGCAACCCCGCCTGATGGTAAGCAATGATGCAATTGATTGATGGTAAAGCGCGCTTATTTATTAAGAGCCTATTCATTCAAAAAAACTGAGTGATTAGGACGGATGACGGCAGTTGAGCGAGGTGATGCAATGTTAAATCCAACAACACGACCAACGATGCTGCGCCAGAGGGAGATTGAACTGGAAACCCTTCATGACCAAACACAACAACATTTGGCGCATCGTACTCGGCACACATCCCAACACAACTGCTCAGACCCGTCCTCCATACGGCATCATCAGACATCATGTCGTAACACGACGAATCGCTTGGCGGCAAGTTATTTTCTGGTGGGTGGTAACTTCTGCCGGCAGCCGATATTATGGCCTGCCACTTACCATCTCTATTTCTTTATTATTATTATTAAATTCGAATAACATCTGGGCATTTTAAGACATGTTCATAAATCCTATGAACAGGTCACGCAGGCAATACACGAACATACACAGGCTTCACAAGCCGGTTCACCTGTAACCGCTCATAATCCGTGCGATAGCTATCGGGGAGTGCCTTCTCTCGCTTCGTTCTAGATAAGGTACTATTGAACGCTCAAGTTTTAAGGAAATTGTAGAATTATTGATGTAACCTTGTTTGATCAGTTGTTGCCATGCCTTTGTTAAGTAAGGTTCGTAATATACGTAATTGATAAAACTGACGTTTTTGATCAGCAGGTGTGTTATGTGTGTTCAGTTTCCTAAGAAATGGTTTCATAATAATATGTCAGAAGAAGAATTTGCTTTTGATACAATTTAGGGCAAATTTCGAGCTTCGCACAATAGTGAGTAAAAAACAGGGTCTAATAAATTAAAATAACGAACATATGGAGCAGCCTTTTCTGGGTTCTTTGTAAAAAACTTTGAAACTGTGTCATGAATAGCCAGCAGAGAACTGCAGCTTCTGACAATTTCTAAATGCCATTTTTCGCAATCAAAAACGTTCAAAATTTAGTTTGTGGCTAAATTTTTACCGTTTTAAATTCATTTGACTGTATCAGACTGAGATCAGAATGGGAACATTCCTAAAATTACTTGCTTTTCAGTAGTGTGCTCGTAATTATAAATCTGTTTTGTTTTATATTCGAGTTAACTAGCTTTTTGTATGCAAGTATAAGCAATTTCTTTCCTCAACCGGCTGAATTCCGTAATTGCAGAAACAATTAAAGCCATTGTGTCCACGTTCCAGGGAAGAGTTAATCCGGGAAACTGAACTATGTAAAGTGTTCAAACTATATACCTAAAGTCTCTTACCTATCATGGCGCTGGCGAAGATAAAATCAGATATCAAATTAAAATAATAAGTTCGCTCCTAGCACTTCTGCTCACCTCTATACCTTGGATAAGATCAAGATGCGGGTCCAGTATATTCGGCTTGATGTCTCAATTAAAGGTTTTTATTGGCCAATTTGCGCTACACAGCGACAGAAGAAAAAAATGGCAGTCGTTTATAATCTCCACTCATTTAATCTTTATACGGTTTGGTGTAGGTTATATTTCTGAGGCTGTTAATAGCTTTGTAGGAATATGTCATTGTCATGGTGTGTGTTCAAGATTACAGGCTGTTTCTGCTGAAGTAGTGTTGTGGGGGCTGGCTACGTTTGACGAAGGACTGATGGGCGGCAGAGCAAACGACTCCTGGAGTTAAGACTGCGGATATAATAATTTCCGTGTTGTGTGATAATCTTAGGTAGATGGAAAAAGACCTAAAAAAGCTAGGACAGTCCAGATGCGAAAGCCCGCGCATAGTTAACTGAGTAACACACTTTCAATTGGGATCATTTTAAAGCATTTTTTTTTATATATTTATATATTAGTGCTTGACTACAATCCCGCCTGATGGTAAGCAGTGATGCAATCTTTTGATAGTAAAGCGCGCTAGATTATTAAAAGCCTATTCACTCAAAAAAACTGAGTGAATAGGAAGGAAGACGGCAGGTGAGCGAGGTGATGCAATGTTAAACCCAACAACACGGCCAACGATGCTGCGCCAGAGGAAGATTGATCTGGAGACCCTCCACGACCAAACTCCCGACACAACAACATTTGACGCATCGTACTCGGCACACATCGCAACACAACTGGTCAGGCCCGTCCGCCGTACGACTTCACCAGATAGATATCATATGCGAATCCATTGCTCCATATGTTCGAAAAATGTGTCTGCTCAAGAATGAAACGAATGATGAATGTTGAATCATTGAATGTGGTTGAGCTGTCGATGTGAAACCGATTGCTGATAATGTGTTATACGTTGAGAGTGTTACCCTGCTAGTGTTGTGGCGTAGGCTAAGAGAGAAGCATATGATTGATGCCTTTTACTTTCCTTCTGAAGCATTTAACTGCGAAGGTCTTGACGAAATCGACACACCTTTTTAAGTGTATACTCCCTTTCTGGGGAGGAGAGTGACGAGTAATATCGGGCTCTTTATAAGTAAAATCCCACAGTTGTTCTGTTACCGTTGTTAAGCTTTGCTTAGAAAGAATATAATAGAAAGATGCTAACTTGTTGTAACAGCATCGAATTACACCTATTTTGGAAAAGTCTTCTTGTAGATCGAATAATAGAAGTAAAATGAATATTTGAAATCCGAACAGCCTTGCACTGTCAATACAGCATTGATAACAAAGCAATACAATTAAATGCTCAAGATATTAATTCTTCTTAGGGTTGGCGCTCGCCGATGTAAATTAGACCCGACATGGTGGCAGCCTTTGGCCATATTTTAGACAATAACATTAAACTGAGCTAAATAAATTTATATTTGTCTATGTTAAATACCTATTTGTATGGAAATAGACATGTCAGACGTTAAATTACACTAAATAGGTAACAGTTCTAATGATTTGTTGTGGTTTTGGCATTCTATTCTGACAGTACACTTTCGTGGCATAATTTTTAAGTTACATTAGAAAATTGCCTCCGAGCTATTTGGTCAGCAGTAGTGCTGGGACACGAAACTCCCCTCTTCAAGAAGGAGAGGGTCGTAATCCACTACGCGTACCAGTGTGGTTGTGTGAATGTCACATATTTTTTAATATTTGGTTCTAAGACATGCCGGTTTCCCCGCCGGAGACCGGAACTCGATAGTGGGCTGAGTATTCTTTCTTGCGATGCTTGCCAGGCCAGCGGAGGTTCTAGTGAGTCAGAACCGGTATAGTTCACAGAGATTTCCCAGTGAGTCGGGATGGTGGCGCTGCGTTATACTCCAGTGCGTCGGATGTCGTACAGAGCCGGGTTGAGGCTGGCTGCTGCGTCGACCAGGAGAGAAGGCTGTTCTTGTTGACCGGCCGAAAGTGCAGTGTGTTCTGCCCGGGTAGCTGATGAAGCTGAGGGTCATGATCAGGTACGGTCACTGCATGCTTGTGGTCAGGATACCTGTTGAAGTTGCTGCATAAAGGCTGCGCTGATGTTCATGCTCGAGGTCATCAGTGTGGAGGATGAGTAAACTTTACTCCCTGTTCTTTATACCTCCACACGAAGTTTTAGTCCCTTATCATAAATCTATATTATTATCTGTGTTACTAAGCATTTCACTTATTTACTTCTTCCTTCTTATCATTATCACCAGAACAAGCAACAGTCATTACCAACAACATCAACACATCAAGTTCTAAACAAAAAAGCATCAAAAGTCCATAAAAAGGGCACCTCATTACAATGCCACCATTTCCTGTCCCGTGGGACATGAAAACGGCCATAACTAATGGCTATTTGGCCATACACCTCAATGGCCCGAGCTAACAAACGCGCCTGATATTTTACAAGCCTGTAAAGTCACGTAGACAATTTGACCTTATCACACAGGACTGACGTTTATATCTTGTAAATAACTAAAGTCTATGCTAGACCACACTTGGAGTTTTTTTTTGTGTTGTAGGACATGTGACAAACGACGTGGTCCAAGCATGTGACTTTGTAAGTTAACTACAATTATTTCTGGTGTGGAGGAATGAGGAACAGGGAGTAAAGTTCACTCATCCTCCATAAATAAGGAGGATCCTCCGACCAGACGGGTATTATGTCTGGTAGGCACTTTTCCCATGCTTGAAATTGGAAAGTTGTATGTTTGTTAGTTGCACGGTAAACTCTGATTGCAAGATGTAGAATTCGTGTCACGTCAGTATGACGCGTTGTTCCATGTGGCGTTTGTAGGTACCGCTACACTGGGATCGGCTTCCAAAGTAAACACATATGTATACCAGTAGTTTATATGGAATGGCGGCCAACCCAGTAACCGATCTTCTCGGTGGTAGGCCATAACATCAGCCGCCGGCAGAAGTTACCACCCACCAGACAAAGTCTTGCCGCCAAGCGATTTGTCGTGTTCCGGCATTATGTCTGGTGAAGACGTACGGAGGACGGGTCTGAGCAGTTGTGTTGCGATGTATCCCGGGTACGATGCGCCAAATGTTGTTGTGTTGGGAGTTTGGTCGTGGAGGGTCTTCAGATTAATCTCGCTTTGGCGCAGCATCGTTGGTCGTGTTGTTGGATTTAACATTGCATCACCTCGCTCAACTGCCGTTTTCCTTCCTATTCACTCAGTTTTTTCTGAGTGAATAGGCTCTTAACAAACGGGCGCGCTTTACCATCAACGATCGCATCACTGCTTACCATCAGGCGGGATTGCGGTCAAACGCTAGTTTATAATTATTTTAAAAAAATCCGAATAACACGATTGTCAGATTTTCGGACTTCTGTCGACCTGTAACAACTGTCGTAGAGTACCAACTCCTTTCAGAGGCACAAAGAGGTTTTGTTAAGTAAAGATTATCATCCATCCACGAACTGACCGCGGCAAGCATCATTTCCAGCAGTGGACGTCTTTCGGCTGAAATGATAATGCGGCAAGCGTATGTTCACCTAATCGATTGACCGAAAACACAACATGACTTTGTGTAAGAAAAACTCAGTCTTTCTTTTCGGCCAGATCCCCGTTTTTTCTCAGTTTTTATTTCTGTAGAAATCTTGCCATACTGTAGGATAATAGCGTATCACACTATAAGTAGCAATAGGTTCCATTTTGACAGTTTAACAACATTCATTGCGGCATTTAAGTTATTGAGCAGACCCATTTTTCGAATATATGGAGCAATGGAATAACAATAAGCTTCAATATGATTCCAAATGTTAGTAATAGTGTGTTACGCAATCAGGGTGCAGATTTTTTAAAAACCCTATAATTAATTTTCTGAAAGGCAAGTCCATGCTGCATTAGTGTCCTTCTGGCATAAGTTTTGTAACCTTATCTAGACGAAGACGTATTACATCTACCGACTTATGTAGATTTAGTTGGAGCTAATGGAGTTCTATGTTAGCCGCGTGTTGGGTGGTGTTAAATAGGAGTAATCAGCGAAAATAATAACAGCCTTACAGCTAACAGGTTGCTACACATGTGTTTAGGACTTTTTGCTTCATCTTTGTTATTATCTATCTGCGGTAGGTAGGGTTGGTAGTTAGTCTATTTTTTGTTAAGAAACACTACTTGGTACTAGATAAATTAAATTGACTCTTTGGAGTTTCCGCGAAGTTATAATCATCAGTCTAATGTTTAGTGTAACCCAATGCTCGTCGCAAGCTACTGAGTGTGGGTCCTAGATTTGATTTCCAGGTGATGCTGATGATGGATTTAGCTCCCTTCATAACGGTTGATACTAATATGCGTCAACTCTTTGCTGTCATCGTTAGCTATATAGTATATTTATTATTTATATAGTTTGAATGCTGTGTGCGTGTGTATTCTAATTGTACAAATAAGATTTTTATCTATTATATCATCAGTCTGTATCATTCCACTGCTGAATATTTGCTTCGCAAAACCAATACTATTCACTCCACCTTGTTTGAGAGCATCGTCCTTTTCTTTTGTTGACCTTGCTATGGCTGATGACTGCTTTAATTGTTCCTTACTCACATATTTCGAATAGCTCGTAAGATTCCTTATAATATTTTAATGAAAATATTATACAGAAATAAATTTGTTTGTTGCGGTAAGCACAAACATCCAGGAGCCTATTATTTAGTTAGAGGCCATCACAATTTGATGTTTATGCTATTGGCTACCTATAAACGATACTCGTTTTAGTATGTCTAGTCTTACAACCTTATCATGAGATATGATATAAATAAGTTTAAGTAAACGACCAGTAACTATTACTAGTGATTATTATGACGATATCAAACACAATGAAAAGTATATCTTTATTGGCTTTACTCCAAGAAGCTTTTTCCGATTTCCCAAAAATTTTAGTATTTAAGTTTTTATTAAATTAACTAGGTATATAAATATGAGCGAGAAAAGTAGAGGGAGGGTAGGTACCAGAGCTTCAGGTTGGTTAATAAAGAAACCGTGACCCTAACACACAGACAAGTCAAGGAACACGCGTAGGTTTTAGTCTGTAAAATACGGTCTTCCGCTTCGCCCAGAGTGGGACAGGTCATTTGATGATATCCCATACACACAAAAAAGGGAGGTTAGGATGGCTTTTGCTCAGCAGTGGGATAACTCAGACTTGCAATAACAATGTAATGTACGTGGCTCATGCGATTTCATCATTATCAACCTTTTTATCGTCCCACTGGTGGGCACAGGTCTCCTCTCATACAGAGAAGGATTGAGCGTAATCACCACGCTTGCTCAATGCGGGTTGGCGATTTCAGACTAAAAGTCCTGGTTTCCTCAAGATGTTTTCCTTCACCTTTTAATCGGTTATTGGTGTCAAGGATATACTTGAAGGTACATATAATTTAGAAAACTTACATTGGTACTTGCTTGACCTGGAATCGAACCAGAAATCGAGGCTGGGATATATCATGCGATATAAATCTCTCTAATTAAGGGTGGCTTTAATTACCAGTGGGTAATCTTATCAAATGGGCCGTCTAAAGATTTCATCACAATAAAAAAACTATAAAGTTTACAGCTGCCAGTACAGAAATGACACTTTTAATATATATGATGTTTTTTTTACACAAAAGAGCATGAAGGCTTGCCAGCAATTGGCAATAACCTCCTTTATTACAAACGAAAGAATGGTGCTGTAAAATTGTAATTGCTACCACCATGCCTGCCTGTGGTTTATTAGTTGCCTTTAAATAATAATCTTCGCTTAATGCACCTTTTTACGACCAAACAAGAACTTTTTACTCTAGAGTTGCTTATAAATGTGTGAAGATCTATGCACAATTTGCTATATAATTTTAAATCTTATTTGCGTGAATTAAGATTGGAATTGGCGTATTTGTAACTGCCTGTATGTTAAATTTTTGTGTCAGTTAATTTTAAAGCTTCTATCTAATAATATTAAGGTTCGAATTGCAGTGTTTAGATGTACTGTACATCTAAAACACTGCACTGAGTATTGTGTCGGTTAATTGGCGGGGTCAGCAAAAAGTTGATTAAAATTCCGTGTGATTTTTAACTTCCTTTGTCGCGGAGTGATTAGTTCATTTGATTTGGACATTGTTTATTTTCTGTTTGAATATTGAAGTGATAATTCTTCTTTAGCTTTGTTTGAAGTTTGAGAGTTGATGTCGATGAACGAAACAGGGACATTAAAAAGAGACTGGTGATGATAAAATAATGTTTTAGAAAATGAAATGGGAAGCCCTACAGTCTTCACAGTGTACCCACTCGTTCCTTTTTTATTACATACTGTGTTTAACATAACCCTTTTGTATCATATATCGAAAATGTAAACTGTGTGTCTGAATACCTAAATCCATGTAGGTATTATATAACTTTATTTTTTGTATATACCCCGAAACACATGTTCAGTATTTTTAAGTAAAGAATCTATGCACAAAATTTCAAAAAGATATCATGAAAAATCACAAAGTTATGAGCGTCTTATCTTAACCGGTTGTCCCAACAAAATTATGGTCAACAAACCGCTCGCCCGCCCGCGTCTGCAGTGGCGCGGCGAGGGGGCCCTATCTCACTATGCGCACTAGTACTATCTACCGTTAACTGTGTTGTGCGCTCGGTAACCACACTGCAACAATATCTAAGTGTATTTGGGAAAAAAATATAAAATGGTGTAAAAATGATTGGAATCGATACAGTTGCTTATTCGAAACAAACTACATATATTTAAGTTTAAGGTATAAAAAAGTAACGTACATGAATAAAATGTAAAATAATTATTCAACTTAGTGATCAGATGAGAACACCATGATCACTACAAGACCTACAACTATCCACTTACCAAAATTTTTACATTCGCCTCATCATTTTGAAACCAAAATTTTTGATTCACTTCTACCATATGTCAATTACACACATGCCTTTTTCTAAATGTATAATGCAACTACAAGCATATATTTATAGAATACTGAAGATCTTTTGAGCTCATTTATCATCATCATTTCATCCCAGAATTATCCACTGCTGGTTAAAGACCTTCCCTTTCTTCAGCCATACTTCTGTGCTTCTCTGATCCAGGTGTTTCCCACGAGATTGAAGCATATCATCAACCCAGCGTTCTTTTGGACAACCCTGTTTTATTTGGCCGAACCTTGGCCACCAGCTCATTTATAAAAGTGATTAGGAAGAAATAAGTTGCTGATAGGTGAAGCCATTATTACGATGGCCAGTCCTAAGCATAGTCACATGTTATATTATTATATCATTTTACGTGTAAACAATGCTTTATTTTAAGATGATAATCCATACAACATTTCAACAATAATTGTTCATTTATTTATTTATTTTTATTTATTTATATCGGCCGCCAGCAAAAGTTACCACCCACCAGACAAGGTCTTGTCGCTAAGCGATTAGTTGAGTTCCAGCATGATCAGACATCATGATCTTGTCTTGGCTTTACCAGAGTAAAGCCGTACGGAGGACGGGTCTGATCAGTTATTTTGCGATGTGTGCCGGGTACGATACGCCAAATGTTGTTGTGTCGGGAGTTTGGTCGTGGAGGGTCTCAGATCAATCTTCCTCTGGCGCAGCATCGTTGGTCTTGTTGTTGGGTTTAACATTTCATCACTTCGCTCAAATGCCGTTTTCCTTCCTATTCACTCAATTCTTTTGAGTAATAGGCTCTTAATAAATTGGCGCACTTTATCATCAACGATTGCGTCACTGCTTACCATCGGACGGGATTGCGGTCAAGTGCTAGTTTATAATTATATGTATAAAAAAATATTTCTGTTGAACTTGCAACGGTAAACTTCAATACAAAAGTTCTTACAACCTGTCATTACAGGAGCTGCACAGTTTTATGCATATTGAATGTATCGAAAACGGAAGCAATATTATTACAATCTTGACAAGTACAGGCGAGCACAGAGAGAAACTTGTTGTTTGTTGACAGTTAAAATGGCGGTGGGTTTGAACAGTTGTTTGATTGAGGAATTTATTATTTTGCTGGGTTGTTTTATATCCTGGCATTAATTCTTTGACTATTAACAGCACCTGACAACACTAACTACCGAATAACAGATGAAGTATGCATAGCTATATTTTTCGCTAAAATTAAGTGGCAGTGGGCGGGGCACAATGCTCGTAGAACTGATAGCCGATAGGGCAGTAATGTTCTGGAGTTGCGGCCACGTACCGGAAGACGTAGCCTAGGGAGGCCCCCAAGAAGGTAGACCGATGACCTGGAGATGGTCGCGGGAAGCCGAGGATGCGGGCAACACAAGAGCGGTCATCATTGAAAGCCTTGGGGGAGGCCTTTGTCCAGCAGTGGACCTCTATAGGCTGGACAAGAAGATATTTTCTATTGGACTCAAATATTTTTATTTTCCTCTTTTAATATTAAGTATGTTGAAGTGCCTACGTAGTTTTTTTTTACAAAAATAACACAAATTAACAAATATAAATGATATTTTGTTTGTAGTTTACTGTAATAATATTGTTTTTTGATCAAATGGACTTTATATCATAAATTTATATGCTGTGCTTATTTGCGTTAAATTCTGTGTAGATTTGGTCTACTATGCTCTAATATGATAAAATCATGAGAAAAAAAACTGCCGACTATTACATTAGTCGGCAGTTTTTTACTGTACAGTACTCGTTCTGGCTAGTAATTTGACGTTAGATAAATTGGACAGATTTTTTCATATAAAAATATAGATACCTATATCAGAATCTAATAACTACAAAATATGCATAGCATTCACGGAAAATATTGAAGTTTAGCCAAAATCAGCAGTTAGACTGGTAAAGCGGACCCCAGACTCCTAAGATGAAAAAGCTTCGCATGCGACTGGGATTACCGCTGAGATGATGATGATGATGATGAATCAAATGCTTGGCCACAGCTATATCACACAAAATCCATTCCTTATAAACTTCAAATTTAATAAAACTACACGATAATAACCGTGGAAATGTACAAACAAACCACTTTGTGCTCGAACAACCAATCCGCTCCGTATAAGGTAGCACACATAACTTTACTTTCACAGGTCGCATGTATTGATGGCGCGAGCCAAAAGATTTACATCCTCACACTTTAACGCCGAATAATCAATTTTGTATGAAATTGTAATTTACGTTGCAATTTTACACCTCTTTGTGGTCCCGTTATATTTCGCAATATATTGTGTATGGCTCTCGGAATTCAAGAACGTAGTTTTACAGGGATGTCCGTGTTTTCTTTAGAATATTAACTAATTTTGCTTTAAAAGTTAAATTTTTAATAATTTGGTTCCGACAGATTAATTCTTCTAATTTAAGACGTTCAAAATCTAGTCATTGAGGGCTTTGCCGATATAGCTCTTCGAGTCGCTAACATTAAGTGGCAGTGGGCTGAGCATATTGCTCGTAGCACCGATGGCCGATGGAGCAGTAAGATTCTGGAGTGGCGGCCACGTACCGAAAGACGTAGCGTAGGGAGGCCCCCAACAAAGTGGACCGATGACCAGGTGAAGGTCGCGGGAAGCCGATGGATGCGGGCAGCACAAGACCGGTCATCGTGGAAAGCCTTGGGGGAGGCCTTTCCCAGCAGTGGAGCTCTATAGGCTAAAGATGAAGAAAGAAGAAAATCTAGTCTCATCTTGGACACAAACAAATGTCAAAAGCTTATTAAAACGTTGGAAAATCTCAAAAGACGTCTAATTTACAACTAGATCTACGACTAGATTTTTAATGAATTACGATAATGCGCTTCTGTGCCTTGTTAGACTATAGGATGCATTTTTTTTAATCTTCTATTTTATTGTAGGTAGCTGTATCTACAACGCCACATACAATCAACGCGTCATACTGACGTCACACCAATTCTACATCTCGCAAACAAAGTTTAGCGTACAACTGCTAAGTATGTATGCTAATACATACATACAACTTCCCAACATCAACCGTTGGGCAAGTGCCCGCCAGACATAACACCCGTCTGGTCGGAGGATCCTCCCTTTTCTATGGATGATGAGGGAATTTTACACCCTGTTCCTCATTATCTTGCGTACTCTATTGTTTTCCTCACTAAGAAGAGACAGTTAAAACATTATTATTTAGTTTATTATGCCCTACTACTCCATTTAGCCTGTACCTACTGCTTGTATGCAATATCGTTTCTATATTATATTAAATGATTTCCTGTAAACATCATCATCATCAACCTTTTTATCGTCCCACTGCTGGGGACAGGTCTCCTCTCATACTGAGAAGGATTGAGCGTAATCACCACGCTTGCTCAATGCGGGTTGCCGATTTCAGACTTAAAGTCCAGGTTTCCTCAAGATGTTTTCCTTCACCTTCAGTCATTGGTGTCCAAGATATGCTTAGAAAGTACATATAACTTTAGAAAAGTTGCATTGGTACTTGCCTGACCTGGAATAGAACCCGCGCACTCATATTTGAGAGGCTGGTGTTTTAACTACTAGGCCACCACGACTTATTCCTGTAAACATGTTATTCTAAATAAGTAAGCAACTGGCTAAAATTACTCCTATTCTCTAAAGCAACAGCTCAGTATCAACTTGGCGGATATCTTTCCAGTAATTAAAATAAATCCAAGTATTTAGACTGCAAACAAAATTATATTACCAATCCAAACACTTTATTAGGTAATAATTATAATGAATAATTATTATTCTTTCGCAACGTTGATTTAATATACCCGTAGTTAGAATAGTCTCTAATGAAGTTAAGAGTAATTTTATTCACTCTAATTACTAAGAGCCTTTCGATAGACTGTCTTCATAAACATACTTGGCCTCCCGATGTTAAACAACCGAATCAATTTCCAACTTTAAAATTATGATGTAGAATTCAATTCGGAATGCTGCTGAGTAAGTGATTCTAAAAATTTGCATCACGGAGTCGACAATTTGTCAATAAGACGACATGTCGCTTTTAAAATAACTCGGCTAACTAAAGGCTCGTGAATTTAAATTTAAATCGATTAACTTATGCATTAATGACTATTTAATGCCTTTCTAAAGTGTTGGACATCAATTAAAGCCACGATTATAATAATGAAGACAAAGACAAAGACAATTTATTTTGCAAATATGGGTACAATAATGTTGTTACATAAATAATTAAGAAGTAAACCGTAATCTGAAAACTGATTCACATAAGCCATCGTGAACAAAACAACACGTAAATATATAATTTCCTAGTCTGAAGAACAAAAAAGAATCCGTAACAGTAACCGTAGACGATTATTATTAGTAATCGTTTACTTTCTAATTAAACTTGTACCGAATCATAACTAACACCACAAACACTTGACCATACCAAACACAATTAGTTTAGCAATACTTTAAGTTGGCCTTTGTTAGATAAGTTTATGTATGTTCATAGTTTAGACTATGAGAATAAATTCCTAAACATTTTTTCTCACACACAGGGGTGTCCATGGTACAATAGTCTGAAGAAGCGCTGTGGCTCTGACAGGCTGTACTATGTCACACCCTCAACAAAACCCCGCAAATTCCCACACTATGGCCTCTAAATCTCAACAGGGTCAAGGCAAGGCCGGGTCAATATGAGTCACAGAGAGATTCACATGATGGGTCACGAGCTAAGGCACTCGTTAAGCTGTAAACTGGGCGTTTCCGTGTTATTGAGTCCTACGTAGACTATAGAAAGAATAGAGTGACAGATGAGGACGAGAAAGTGAACAATTACGAAAATAAAATTGAGCAGCTTGGAAACTGATCCATGGTGTGAATGATCTTACGTCTGGAAAGGAAATTATTATGATGATGCCTATTAGAGATGTCTGGATACAAATTAATTCTGAAAAGACAAAATTGTTTATTTTTTAAAAGGGGAACGTTTATATTATAATTTTTAATGTACAGACGGCCAGCACATAAAACAACTACAATATGCCAAATTACTTTGATAGATTTTGAACTTTATCTATGAAGTATTAGGGTTTAGTGTTGATTGAGAAAAAATTACAGATTCGGGTAATTTATATGCTGTCGTCAGTTCATTACTAAGCATAAATAATAAGTAATAAAAAATCTGTAGGATTTGCTTCAATAAAAAAAACTATGCAGTGTACTTGGATAGCAATTTTGAGCACTAATAAATCAATTCGTATCTGGCTTTCTTAGAACATTCTGTAAATGCTCAAATCTTAACTAGCCCACTTCTCGCCATTCTCGACTCAAAAATTTAATCCGTCTTCGTAACCACGACTTGTAGGTCGATAGTACCGCTCATCTCCGGATCTATCGGGTTCTCTCTAAGCAACCAGTCGACATTGACTTCAGCTGCAAGTGTACTGTCAGGGTCACGCGAAAACTACCTCCATTTCACCGGATGACCGAATTGAATTCTAAGACCTAACTTGTGGTATTTTTGAAGTACTTATTTCTTTCCATAGGAGTAAAGCTCCACCATCTAATGGTGATGATGGGTAAATTGATGAACTCCAGGATCAACAACGTCAATGAAAAACGAAAATCATGTGCTAAACATATCCTGTCATCAATATCAGCAATCGATGACCTACTTTTATAGCCAAATACCTACAAGTGGATGTAAATATTAAAATTAAAATTTAGAAGAACTCTTTGTCACAAACTAATTTAGCTTAGTTTTAGTCTCCTTCAGTAAAGACCATTCTGTCCAAATATTTAACACGTTTTATAAATGATAAAATTATTAGTGAGTGCTAAAGAAACACTTAGAACTTTTGAAACACTTTTAGAAATTTAGATTAAAAGCTTATGGAAGAGACAGATTGCCATCCTATATTTAATATTGAGTCATACTTTTAAGTCAGATGCATCTATTAGAATTCTTCTTTTAGTACATCCTCACAGTTGCTTAGTTGTGTCACCCCTTCCTGCAAAGACTATTAAACGAATACATGTATGTCATTTAAAGATAATATATTATATTATTTATTTTGGACTGCAAGTGATCACAATCCCTATAATTGCTGAAAACTGCGTTAATAAACTTATACAATCTAATAATCTGTATGGGTACGGATTGTTAGCTGGTAAAAATTTTGTGCCTTTTAAAGGAATTGTCCATTTTAAGATTATGTACTTGTTTTATTATTTCTTCTATATCTTCGATATCTCTCATCTACAATGAAGCAATAGCCATCAGTTCTAATTCAGATATATAAATCCTAAATGGTTTGATATTCAGCCTTCGAAGGCGAACCACAAAATCTGCCTATCAGGTTTTCCTTTACTTTGATTAATAGAAACAAGAATGTTAATGTTTTGCGTATCTAGAAGCAAAATAGTTCGCTCTGTTTATATTACGATATGATTAATGGCTTCTTTAGGAGTGCAGCGGATTATCTTCTTGGTCAGGAGGAGATTGATGGTAGAGATGACGCCATCAGGTAAGCTGATCCTTTTGAGGTTGCTCTCCACGTAGGCGATAGGAGTGGCAAGATCCGTAGGTATAAATAAACTATGATATGAGTTATGACGGTAATAATTTAGGATAAAGCATCAGGATAAAAACAGTTCTTATTGCATAGGCATTGTATGTGACTAAAACTATAGAACTAAATCTTGCAAAATCTAGTAACATAAACTGCAAAACTCCTTTTCTTCGCGATATAACTGAGGAAAAATACCTTTTTTCTGTTTTTATTCATTGAATCTAACTTATTTATTTATACTTTAGCACAAAAAAATGTACACAGCAATACTTAATGCCTTATACATTATCTACCAACCAACCATCGGTGGGGAAGAGATTATATGGTAGGAGATATAATTGAAAACAACGATAATTTAAAAAAAAAACTCTTAACACAAAATGACCTCAAAATAGCTCAGACGAATTGAACTACCTTAAATCTACATGTCACATAAACCCTTCAATGTCTAAACACTAACGTCAAGCTACATTACACCTAATCTGAACAAAATACTGACTGTCACCGCCCTTAACCAGAACAGCAATCCATCAAACTTGCAACTTTGCAAATCCCACAAACATCTCGTTGGTGGGTGGACATTGGATAAAGCGATTATTATATTATAAATGTAAATAATCGATTACCATGAGCCGGCGCCGCCCGACCCGCGTCACTAGCACGCGGCGCCTGCGACGGCGTCAGCGAACCTATTAAAGGTATGCTTCCAGCTGCATGTGTGGTCTTGGGTAAGAATAGATCTCAATATACCTATGAACAAATTTGAAAATGTTGAACTAATAATTATAGGACAATTTTCAATCAAAGAATGAGGATCACCCCAAAGGAGTAAAGATCCTCAAAAGGAATGTTGTGCTAGACTTGTGTTACCTATTATAATTCCATTAACATCCACTGCTCAAAAAGAACCTCCTATTAGATCTCTTTCAAGAACAGCGCCTCGCCTACTAATTAATATTTGGCTTACGAGTCACTTTATACTAAGTTTGTACGTGTGGGGTATGCCTTACATACTAACTACGAAGGCCTAACGCGCGTCGTCCGCTGTATGCAACACCCTTACACAGTGATACTATCGATGTCGTGTCAATCGATCCCGCTTATCACAACCATCGATCGATTGATTTCATTTATAATTTGTATCAAATTGCTTTTCAGTTAGCGTTCTACGAGTATTAACGGCAATTTGCATACGTATCGGCCATGCTGAGCAAGTGAATACGTCGTTAAAAATGTTGACTACTTCTGTTTTATTTATAAGTAAATAAATCAACGGCCATTAACCTGGTTTTTGGTTGTAAATTGGTGGAAACATTCGCTTAGTTAAGCTGTGACATAATGAACTTATGAAGATGGCGGACTGGTCTGGATAATTGTACCTAGTGGGTGTCTTGATGGAGCAAGTTTATCTAATAGACTTCCAATTTAATTGATCAAATTAGGAGTTTTAAATTGCTGCTACTGTAATATTTCATTCTGTTTCTAAACTCTTTGGTACTGCCTTTCAGTAATCGACTCTGTGTGAAGTCATCTCAGTGTTCCTAGAACAATATTATGAACTAAAGTGAAGCTTTTTGCCAACTTTCTCCTAATTATAATAAGTGAGATTGAAACTGTTTCGTTGTATTATTTTAGTATGTTTCCTTTAACTATTGTTTTTTGTTGTTTCTACACGAAACTTAGTGTTAACTTCAATACTTGATAAACTTGGTTCTTTAAATATTTATTTAAATAGTATCAAGAGCTTTTTTCCTCTTTATATTTTTTTCAAGTAGTGCAGTTGCCATCTAATCTCTTCACCACCTGTGGTTGACTGGTAGAAAATGCCTAAGACATTAAGTCCGCCTCTGTACAATTCATGTGCGAAAGAATAAATAAATAAATGCTTGTCCTCCGTTTCTGTTAATCTGACTCAAAACTGTTATATATCCTTTTCATAATTATCTAGGTACACGCTTGTCACGGTTTCTACTGCATTTATAATCACTTAAAGGCAATGTTTTCAAATCGTGTAACATTGCACTAGTAGCTAACTTGTCACATTAATCATGTTGAATTTAGTTTTCATAGTCGTTTATAAAGTAACGAACGACTTTAAAGTCTGTGGGCTAAGTTTTAACTTTTATGATGCCGTCTCCATAAAAAGGACTAGAATCAATTTCCGTTTAGTTTGTTTTACTACTTACCTGTTAGGTAAATTAGTTCAAGGATAATTAAAAAAAACGTATGAAGAACTGCTCACTAGCCGCCAAACAGAGCTCCTGTCTTCCAGTTTTAATGGCCGCTTAGAAGTACATGATGTATTTCAGTTGTGTCTCTGAGATTGCAACTCTGCGATACCTCTGCTTATGCAGATGTTCTATTTGGGCTAGCGAAAAGTAAATAGTAATCTAGTTAGTTTTACGAGGAAAGTATTTTGGAACCATTTTCATTATAATGTTATATAGAAAGGAGATATTGTAGATATACAGTTTTTGGCGCCATTTTTACAATACGGTGGCCCGATTGGCCGATGTCACGAATTACAAATACAAAATTGAATGTCGAAATCAACGTGAGTTTTGAAAATTAATGATTTTTATCAACGATTAAAACTCGCGATAAGCTTTCCAGCTAAATACCTTTCTGAACAGTAAACCACTGTAATCTCCATAAAACAAAAAATAATCGCCTATTCCAAATTCAAAATCTACTTCGAACACAAATTCGTTTACCTACATACATCGTCAACGTAATATCGCTCGATCGTTTTGTGCATACAATTCCTAAAACATTTCAATAGATTAATTATCAATTCAATACTGATAATTATAATTGCATCAGTCGTTCTATCATGATTCATTAAGTTCAAGTAAGGACTGGCGCCGTCGTTCATTGGTCGATACAATATTCAAAATGTATTTGCACACATTACAATATCTATTATGTACAATTACATATGCATCTTTAAGTACTGCTATTTATGGCCACCATCGTAGAATACCGGACGGTGATTGCGACAAGTCGTTTTCAGAATTAAGGGACAATTATGCTGATCCTGGTGAGTCGTGCCATAATCCAATAGCTCACTTCAGATACCATAGTGATCACAATATAGCGATTTGCGTGTGCATTATAATGATGCTTTAGGATACTATTGGGGCTGTCGTGGAGTTGTAGTGCGTCCATGATGTTTGCGGAGCTGGGCACAGATGAATTTAGTTACTTTAAATATACTTACAAACGTATTAATGTGCATACATATATGTAGGCGAAGCTGGAGAAGGGCAGCAAGGGACGGGCCAGATCGTATTATATCATAAATTTTGATTCGAGCTGATGGTATATTGTTGAGGAACTTAACCCCTTCCCATTGTACAGACACAATCTCTCAGATTTCTTGAACCGATTTTCAACTTTATCTCGAAAATCATTAAGGCTCAAGTTTGATTGGGATCTCACAGTTTAGGGTAGCTTGGTCTGTGTGGTTACCATGAGTTTTCATTACGAGACTCGATCATACGCATCGACTGTGTTTGGCGCTCTCATTGGTTGAGAGTTCTTACAACCTTGAAGCGGGTCAATCGATGAGTCAAACGCGCTCGATATCGATGATCGAGTCCTCGTAATGAAAACTCATGGTAGCCACTCTGCTGTCGTCCGTACATATATTATAACGATACCCTCGGTACTTACCATCTATTCTGTTTTTCTCAGCTCAGCTTTGACTCTTTGAGCTTTATTAAGTACTCGATATATCATAAATATGATATTTTACGACTTGTTATTCGAGCATACTCAATAATATTGTTTAAACCTTTTAATGGCGGTTATAATATTTTTATTACTAGCTTCATAATACGTAAGCACCTACCCAAGATGTAAAAATACTGTAAATAGTTTTGGCCAAAGAAAACTTATCTTTTAAGTGAGGTTATAAGATCTGGGAATAGGGTATTTAACTAAAAAAAACTAATTAGTCCGTCAGTCAAATTTCCGAAAAATAGTAGACACGTATTTTTTCTTTTTTTCATGTAAACAAAAAATTAAAATGACACAGTCTTCAAACTCCTTTGACGTCACTGCATGCTACACTTTTTAGAGAGCAGTGACGTCACCAGCCACCACTCCTGATATTTTTTACCCAGGAAACATTTCTATTGAATACTGCAAAGCCGTAAAGTTAATTTGGTTACTCATTTTAAATAATGAGTTATTGGTCATTTGTACTGGAATTTTAATTCATTTTATGACATATGCGTTTGCGAATCTATACTAATATTATAAATCTGAAGAGTTTGTTTGTTTGAACGCGTTAATCTCGGGAACTACTGATCCGATTTGAAAAATTATTTTTGCGTTGGGTAGCCCATTAATTCAGGAAGGCTTTATGCTATATAACATCACGCTGCGACCAATAGAAGCGGGGCATATAAAAAAAAACGCGGGTGAAACCGTGTGGCGCAGCTAGTCTATACTAATCTTTAAAGCTGAAGAGTTTGTTTGTTTGAACGCGCTAATCTCAGAAACTACTGGTCCGATTTGAAAATTCTTTTTCCGTTGGATAGCCCATTTATCCAAGAAGGCTTTAGGATATAACATCACGCGGCGACCAATAGAAGCGGAGCATATAAAAAAAAACAAGTCGAAATCTACGCAGGTGAAACCGCGTGACGCAGCCACTTTTATATATGTCTCATTTTTATTTCCTGTCATAAAATTTTCACCTTGATATTCCAACTAGGAATTCTACAAGTATCATGTGTTTAGAATATACAATGGCAGAGTAACTAAATTAACAGAATATACAACCGTCAACCTGTCCAACAGTTTGCAGTTAAATACAAAGCGAAGGAACTTGCAACAACAAATACCTTTACAAATCTGGTACAAATTGGACGTCTCTGACTGCATTCAAGTTAGTTTATCAGCTACTGGAGTTACTTAATCCGGTCTAGTCTTATCCCTCACGCAATCATCTTGACACGTAGCATGATAGTCGACAGAATGGATCGTTCATTTTGAATTGATTGGCCTTGTTGTATAGTGGGCCATGGGATTTTGCTTTGAAGCGTACCTTGGCATTGTGCGAAATATTGTGACGGAGTTTTATGAAAGTAGAGCAATATAAAGGTAATTGAAATTCATTTGTTTTGAATGGTTGTTTTTTTCCTATTTTTTGTTTTTCTTCTTCAATTTGGTTTTGAGCTGCGAAGGCATGTTCTAGAGCTGAAAATTCAAAAATATGCGGCATCTACCTACAGGCACAGTGCCCAACAAAATATAAATAATATAATAAATATAAAAAAGTCGTGGTGGCCTAGTGGTTAAAACACCAGCCTCTCAAGTATGAGTACGCGGGTTCGATTCCAGGTCAGGCAAGTACCAATGAAACTTTTCTAAATTTATATGTACTTTTTAAGTATATCTTGGACACCAATGACTGAAGATGAAGGAAAACATCTTGAGGAAACCTGGACTTTAAGTAAGTCTGAAATCGCCAACCCGTATTGAGCAAGCGTGGTGATTACGCTCAATCCTTCTTTGTATGAGAGAAGACCTGAGCCCAGCAGTGGGACGATAAAAAGGTTGTTGATGAAGATGATGATGAATAAATATATACATAGATAATAAAAATTACATCACTCCGAAGAGAGGAAGATGGTGCCCCAAGAGTTATAAGCTAATTATACATGAGCTGAGAAATGGAACTTCTCTTATACATGCATCTGAGATACAATTGAATTTATAGGAGAACATTATTTTGAATAGGCTCTTAATAAACTAGCGCGCTTTATCATCAACGATCGCATCACTCCTTACAATCAGGCGGGATTGCGGTCAAGCGCTAGTTTATAATTATTAAAAAAAATATATATATATTTTACTATTATTACATTACGAAGGGTCGCGGGACGTATAATGTACTTCTTCAGCTTATAGAAGCCTCCCCCAAGGCTTTCATTGCTTTGGGGAGGTTTGCCATAATACCCACGCTTGGTTGGCGATCGCATTAATTTGATATTCCACAAGAGAAGTGCTGCTGCCCGCTTCCCTGGTGAGAGTTCCCTTAGTCGCCTCTTACGACACTTGAATGTACGGAAGAAAGTAATTAAAGTTATGACAATCTATTTCCTTCTTTTATTTTCATATTAGCTGTATGTCTGAGAAAATTGTGTGCAATATTACAGATGAATAGATATCATGAATTTTAAGGAGTATGAATGGATGTATGTTTGTTACCCTTTCACACCAAAACCACTTAACGGATTAGAACGAAATTTAGCACATCGATACTTTAGAACCATGATTAACGTCATCATCACCATCATCATTATCTTAGCGTTAATCTCAGTCGCGTCCGAAGCTTTTTTCAGCTTTAGAGTCTAGGGTCCGCTTTACCAACCTAACTGCCAATTTTGGCTAAACTTCGATATTTTCCATGAAGCGACGTCCGTCTGACCTTCACAACCCGAAGGCGATATCGAAGCATTTCAGTTAGACTTTTGAGGGCTCCAACAACCCGTAACGACTGCCATTAGATATTCGTTTGGCATCCGGGACCAATGACTTAACGTGCTTTCCGAGGCACGAACAGACCAGTGCAAATATTCATATTCATGCATACAAATAGTTGCACTGCGCGGGGATAGAATCCGCGCTGCGCAGCGGCCGCGTTCGCTACCACTACGCCACGGAGGCTGTCATAACCGGGATTAACGTAAAGAATACTTTTTACACCAATATTACTGCGGAATCCATCCATCCATCAATCCAATCCAATCCAATAAAACCACGGGTTCACTCGTATTTTATTCTAAACCCCACCGCCGAACCCACACGCGTTGGAACATTTTCCAGCCCAATTATTTCGTCCGTAAATATTTTCCAGTCGTGACACAGGCAGGCGCCAACGAAACGTTGGTTCACACTATGTATATCTATGGTTCTAACTGATCGACCGTCCATGAGACACCTTGTCTTGTCCACAAATCTGTGCGACGTGGCTAACACTAAATTGTCACGGCGTCCTGTTTACTGCATTGCTGATTATATTAATTTTAAATTGTAGCCTGATCTAGAAGTGGTCGGTGAATTGTTGGTGTCTTAGTTTTTAGTGTTTGTTGAGAAACCGATGAGGTGTTAATAGATTAATTGTTGTGTCAACGTCCTTGTAGTCCAGTTTATCTTCATCTGAAAATTTGATAAAGTAGGTAGCTGTTGCTCGCGACATCTTCTGCGATTTAGGATGAAAAGTAATATCTATGTATGTTTACCCAGGTTATGGTCTGCCATGTGTGTGTGCAAATGCTCCCTTTCGTATTTATAATATTAGATATGTTTATGTATAGTTCGTTTAGCTTAATATAATGTGAGTTAACTTGTTTGTGGGCTTACAGTCAAGTTGTGTTACCTTTTCTTAGCGATTAAACTTTAAAATGGCACGTTTTTCCTAATAGAACCATTTTTATCAGTTTTAAGCCTTATCGTTTTTACCACCTGTGGAGAAATTACACCTATCTAGTAATTTCTAAGAAGGTATAATCTTCCTCGATTCTCGGGCGTCGTATAGAACAATATAACAACGCATTCATAAAAGTGATGGAATTACAATGACGTTGCATTGCATATAATAAAATCATTTATCATGGATTTTCGCGGCGACGCGTATTGTTGATTTGCGCTGCGTCGATGGTGGCTCAAGTCTTGGCCCCAACAAGGTTCTGAATATAATTACTGATAGATTGGACTGTACGCATATGATTCCCAGTTGTCAGTGACATTGTATTGTGTTGTATACTGAAACTTAGTTAAAGGAAAATGTTACTAAGTCTTTATGAGTCCTCGTTCGAATTTTGAATTTCTCACACAAACCGTTATCGACCCGTTTCACTTACCATCCGACATCCAAACAACTCTTACTAAGAGTTAGACATGACCCCAACAGATACCACAGTATCACAAACGTGTTAACAAGAGGTCCCCGTCGTCGTTCCACCGACACAGAGCAGCAGAATGTTGAATACCGCCGGTACCGCCACATATTTCAGCGGGCGACAGATATATGAGGGCGGAACAACGCGCGACAAGATAAGAGGTGGTTCAGAACCACTGAAAAGATACGCAGTTTACGTAATCAGAAGTAAAACGCGGCGGTTTTAAAGCGGTTATTTTTTAATTAAAAATAATCACCTCAAATCCGCTGCGATATTATTATTTTTTTTTATATAGCGTTTTTATAAAGAGCTACTTTTTAAATGAGTGGATACGTTCTGCAGGGATTTTGGTTGGTGGAAGTTCTGGTGTAGAACTTATGAGCAACTACTACAAAAATAATGAAGTAGTAGTCTTCTTTTTCTCTTTCTCTTCTTTTAAATCTTTTTTTTTTTTAATTTCCCTTTTAGTATCCATCTTTTTGTCGTCCTCCGTGGCGCAGCGGTCAACACGCCTGCCTGCGACGTGGAGGCCCCGGGTTCGATCCCCGGCCAGGTCATGATGGAAAAACGATATTTTCCTGATTGGCCTGGGTCTTGGATGTTTATATATATATGTATCTGTTATAAATATAGTATCGTTGAGTTAGTATCCCATAACACAAGTGTAAGTTCGAGACTTCGTTGACTTTGGGGCTAGCTCAATCTGTGTGATTTGTCCGTATATATTTATTTATTTATCCATACTACAAGGTTTAATTTGCTCAATACTCAATTCTTTATTGCATTCATTCATTTAAAGAACGTTGATTAATTGTTTACTGTGCTTTCAAAATGATGATCTGAATAAGTATGTTATAGGTACTAAAGTATTTTTTATTTTTGATGGATATGTGCATATCTAACTATACACACGTATAGTTAGATATAAATATATTTAAATAATACAACCATTGCATTAGGGTAAGGTTGTCTGTAATGATGGCTGTATATGTTAATAAATAAATAATATTATGTATATGAAATAAGTTATGGATGTAATTCATTATATAATTACTTACTTATTTGTTTATCGAAATAAGTTGTGTTTTACTAAAAGCCGTACTGAGAGGAAAAACCGCGATTGTTCAATAAAATACTTTTTTCTTCACTATGAAATCTATTCAAACTGCATATGGCAAAGGAAAAGTGACAAGTTTCAATTATACGATACATAATAATTGTAAATACGACATCATTTCATCGAAACAATCGACGGAAATCATTTCATTAACCACCGTTTGTATTTACAATAATAGGTACTGTTAGTAGCCACGGTAGCAAAATCTTACAATAAGCATATTGTCTGACGAATTTATAATTGTAATAAGCTTCTTAGTTTATGTAATACGTTTTTTTTATTCATACGGTTTATAATTTATTAATAAACTGATTTACAACTTAATTCCCTTCAATAATGTGTGATTTCTTTGATTTTTAATGATTTGTAATGAGATAATTTACAATTATCGCTAAAAATAATAAAATATGTATGTCATGGATGACGGTGTCATTTCGATGGGAGTTGCTCATTTGACTTCTGTGGTAGTGGGGCAACCGCTGTGACGTTATTTTATGATGGTGGCGCATGGATAGGGAGGCAATCGCGCCAAATTTATTCAACCCAAATAGAATTGGATCGCAACCAAACCATAACTTTTGTTATGTTTCGTATCGCGCTAACGGTTTAACCATAACTGGATTGTAATTGGAACGTAAGCGTTCTCAAATGAAAAACTTGAAACAAAGCTAACTTTTTCTATGCCATGTCAAACTTACGTCTAACTGTAAACTATTAGATTTTCTTATAATTGATTTAGTTTTAATTACCATGATGTAGCTTTTCAAGAATTCGTTAAAAAATATTCAAAAACTTTTAAGAGAGCCTGTTCCTCAGCAAAAGCCATACACATTAAAAATAAAATAAAATCTTCTAGAAATAAAATCAAAACAACTTGGCAAATTATAAATTCTGAAACTGGAAGAACCAAAGTACAAAATCGCGATTTCCATCTTAAAATTAACGATGAAGATATAAAGGCGGACTTGGAGGTAGCAACTGAGTTTGAGAATTTTTTTACTAGTATTCCAATAATAACAACAAAAACTTTGTCTTCTTCCTCCACTTCTGCCTACGCCATACTAAAAGAATGTGTTCCAGAATGTGACAAACACTTTGAATTTACGTTTGCGACTGCTAAAGACATTATAGAATCTTTTAAGGATCTTGATGTAAAAAAAACTGCCGATCATTGGGGTTTGTCAGTATATACTGTAGCTTCAATAATAGATGTTATCGCACCTTTCTTGGCAATTGTTTTTAATTCTTGTGTCACATCTGGTATATTTCCTGATTTGATGAAACTTAGCAAAGTAATTCCACTGTTCAAATCTGGTAGTACAACTGATCCCACGAATTTTCGGCCAATTTCTATATTACCAACTTTGAGCAAAATTTTTGAAAAATTAATTTTGAAACAGTTGTTGAGACATTTCAACTTATATAATTTATTGCACGTGAAACAATTTGGTTTTACAAAGGGTCGTTCAACTACCGATGCGGGCGTGGCGTTGCTAAAGAACATATTTGGGGCCTGGGAGGAATCGCAAGATGCTCTTGGTATTTTTTGTGATTTGTCCAAGGCCTTTGATTGCGTACATCATGATACTCTTATTAGGAAACTGTACCATTATGGTTTAAGGGACAGAGCTCTCGACCTTCTGACTTCTTATCTGAATAATCGAATTCAGAGGGTTGATGTTAATGGCAACAAATCTGCAGGATCTGAGGTCACCATGGGCGTTCCGCAGGGCTCAATTCTAGGTCCTTTCTTGTTTTTAATTTATATTAATGACTTACCTCATCACGTGAGGGATAAACACAACATAGTATTGTTCGCGGATGACACTTCTCTTATTTTCAAAGTCAAGCGTCAGCTAGCAAATTTTGACGAAGTTAACAATGCACTTTCGAAAGTTGTCCATTGGTTTAATGTAAATAACCTTCTTTTGAATGAAAAAAAAACTAAATTCATTAAATTTTCTACGCCAAATGTCAGGCAGTTAAGTACCAATGTTCAACTGAATGGAGTAGAGTTGATCCCTGTCGAGTCGACAGTTTTTCTTGGATTGACTATTGACTCCAAGTTACAATGGGGTCCTCACATTGAGAAGCTGTCGGGTAGACTCAGTTCTGCCGCTTATGCTGTTAAGAAAATTAGACAGATAACTGATGTGAATACAGCCAGAATTGTTTATTTTAGTTATTTTCATAGTCTTATGACTTATGGGATTCTTCTCTGGGGAACTTGTGCGGACATCAATACCATCTTTGTTTTACAGAAAAGGGCTGTTCGAGCCATTTACAACCTTGGTCCTAGAGATTCTCTTAGAGAAAAATTCAGAGAGGTGAACATTCTGACTGTAGCTTCGCAATATATATTTGAAAATCTTATGTATGTACATAAAAATATATCTAATTTTAAGAAAATAAGCGAAGTTCATAATATAAATACCAGGAACAAACACAATCTTGCTGTACATCACACTCGTCTCCACAGAGTAGGCAACTCGTTCATGGGTCAATGTATACACTTTTACAACAAGCTTCCCATGGACATTCGAAACTTACCCATTAAACGATATAAAACCTATATAAAGGCCAAACTTTGCAAAAAGGGGTATTATAAAATCTCAGATTATTTAGAGGATAGAGAGGCTTGGGACTGAGCTGCTCGCTCTGTTAAGCATTGTTATTAAGCAATATGCGTAATTATAATGTAAATTATTGTAAACATTTTCATTTTTAATGTCTGGACTTTAAAAAAGACGATGATCCCTGAGTTTGTTTCGGCTATTTCTTCTCAGAGGTAGTCAGTTAGGAAATGCCGGCTTCATCTAGTTTAAAAAAAAAAAAAAAAAAAAGAAAAAATAAAAAAAACATGACGTGTAAAAGTGATCGGTGATCCTACTTGCTTAATAAACGATTTCATTTCATTTCATTTCATTTCATTATTATATCTGATGAAATGTAACACTCATACCTACATTAATTTTACTTCAACCGAAGTTAAAACTTTAGCGCGATACGAAATGTGATCGAAACTATAACTTTAACTGGATTAGATACGAACAATAGTTGAACTTCTACTGTTTTATTTAGCGCGATTACCCCCCTGAGTCGTTTTGGAAAGTGGGGACTCACGAACAGTCACTTCGCTTTGAGGCGCGGACTAGGGCACTTCTCCGAGGCGAAATTGTCGGTTTGCCTATTCAAATTGTGATTGTCAGGATTGGAGGGTATATTTACAACTCATGATTTAATTCAATACTTCACCTACGAAATGGATCCTTTACCACCACAACAAGATGCTGACCGCTTCACCGTCGCTGACGTCGTCATGTATAATAAATACGTTACAGGTATCCAAAACTTACAAAGATCGAGTACGAAAATACACGTGCTCGATAATGGTTCCAACATTAGTTTTAGATCGTATCTTTATAGATTTATATTATGTATTAGTCCACAGTAAGTTAGCTTTTACGGTTGTTATTATTAAGATTTTTATTACCATACAGACTTTTTATTCATTGTTGATCTATGTTTTTTAGTGAATTTCATTTTCATTTTCAAAGCATCAGTGTGATGTTAGCTGACAGCAATTTTATCAAAGTTACTTTAAAGATGTGTAACAATTTTTAGTCGCTATTTTTGAAGCTAAAGATGGGTTTAAATACATTGATATACAACGTAAAACGTTCATCGGTTGTAAAGAAAGCACCGCTTCTTTCTTTAATTTTGACACAAAATTTTTTCAGAGAAAGATCCGCATTTTCACCGCGCCGTTTTTCATACCCAGTGCGATAACCAGCGAACAACCAAGACCACTGTATTTGGTTAACGAACCGATTAAGATGACCGTAAACCAACAGCTTCGTTAGCTGCGTCGCTTTGGAACTTATGTACATAAATAATATGTTTTATTATGTTCACGAAGTGTTTACATAAACACTTAATTTATTTGATGAACTCTATCTAGACCGGCTTCTTTTTTATTTGCGTTTTAATTTGACAAAATCTTTGATGCAACTATTACTTCAAAAAAAATAAAAGTCCCTCACAAGGAATTTCCCCTATATCATGGGTGCGTTTACAAACATACATATAACTAACATACATAAACATCTAGATCCGGAACAACTACTTGTACTTCATACTTAATATATGTTCCATGCGGGAATCGAACCTTAAACTCTGCACTATCCATGCAATGAAACTGAAGTCAAGTGTAGGAATTATAGTTCTTATTCTATAAACTCAAATTTGTTTACATACTTGTACGAATATTTTGCAAATGCAGATTAGGTAATACATGTATATGTATAAAAGATAGTAGATAAGTTTTTTTTTTTATTTTGTTTTATTTGCGTGCCTACGTATTATAATTTAATGCTCTATTTACGGAAGAGAACATGTAAACGGTAAACAAATATGTATGGATAATAGAATGTAAATTAAAACACGACGCCTCGACGTATGTCTCTCAGACTTAGACACGCGGGAATCTGTAGCTAACCCCTAATTGATCTCGAAGGAGTTTCTCACTCTTTATTAGTGATGTAAGTGGCAGGTTAGATAATGTATGTATATATAGCGTGGAATTTTAATGGTTGTTTTCCCGCAGCGAAACGGTTTTGTCTTATAAAATGGCAGATTTAACATAGTGATAAAAAAAGCTCGAAAGTGAGCACAAACCAATAGTAAACTTCTGATAATCTACAGCTGAATGGCGCGGAGCCATTGACCCGCGTGCTTCAACTATTATCCATTCATACTTTTACGGCCTTATGATTTTCATAAATACTTTTTAACTGCAATTTACTGAACACGAAAATAAAATTATTATCTAAGATAATTGTTTATAATTTTTGCGCGCAGACTACTTTATGTCGTATCTGTAGAGTCGAGAGCTTATTTTACTTTAAACATTTATAAAGCGGCAACGCCTTTGAACGGTAGTTTTTTTTAATGCTAGTTTGAGCGGTAATTGTTTGTATTGGTACATTTAGGTTATTTTATACCTTATTAACGCACATGACAGATTTTTTTGGTTTGAACATTTTTTTCTTTTGTCGGAATGGCGTTGAATTTTCGTATTATTGCTTACAAGCTGTTTTATGCCCTATCACTGCGCGCGGGAGCTTATTATGGTTTGAACATTAAATGCATTGCTTTCAATTGAGGCGGTTTCATGCCCATTCCGAGTAGTACCTACAACGTGTAGGTAGCGTAACTAACTTTTCTCACTTTTTCGAGTTGATGATTTTTTTTTTTAATTATTTTGTATTATTTTATAACACAATTATTTTTAATTTTGTCTTTTACTCTATTCATCGAAAGTACTCCTTAAAGCAAATCGTTCTGCCGCGGGAAAACAACCATTAAAATTCGACGACCGTCGATCCGTCGACTCGGGCCTGGTCCTTACCGACAGGCAAGCTGTCCAATGCTCACCGCCCGCAGGATCGCAAATCAAAATTAACTCTTAACTTCTATTATACCAAAAGGAGGAACTTGTTACTTTAATTGTGTCATTATCATTATTTATGTATATTTGTTGGTTGTTTGTAAAAGATCGCTCTTAGCGATAAGACCGCCCATTGTGTCACCCTTTTTAATATTTTTATATTTATAGAAAACCCTGTCCGAATTTTGAAATAATCTTTTTTTCCCGCGAATTAATTCGGACTTCCCCGAAATTTGATAATTTTTAAAAAGTGACCACACCATTTTGACGGTATTATTATAAGAACGATGAGACCACGTGACACGTGCCCTGTCCCCCGTCACCAGGGTTGCCTACCGCACATGTATTAAGTTACCTCTTTTTGCGAAATAATATTTATTTTTTAGGGGGATTTTTTTTTAAGTTTAGCCCGGCTTTGTATCATTAGTAGAATCAGTTACCGATACCTAACAATACCTTCACAAATCGGACAGGGTTTTTTTTTACATATTGTATAAGTACTTTAAAATATCTTGTTAGTACGTCAAACCTATAAAACATACATAGTGTGCTAATTAAAAAACATAGTCATAAACTTATGAAAGGAACCAAAAACCCACAAATAATTCGGTAAAGCTATAAATTAAACTAATAGGGCCATTAAAAACGTCTGAAAATTAAATAAAGAATTACTTATAATCAAATACCTGACACCATTAACTCTATGTCCTGTACAAATAAAAATGCTGTAAAACACAGTTGACTATTAACTATGATTCACACGCTTTAGGGTTCCACAGGTTTCCGTCTATAGGGGATCCATCATCTGGGGAGTTTTTTCCTCGACTTCTTCTTCCCAGCGAAAGCACTAGGAAGTGGCGATGGGTGGGCGTTTTGGGGTACTGTCTTATGTAATATTGACGTTCAAAAAGTGCTGATTCTCAGCCTAATTTGAATAAATGACTTTTGATTATGATTATAGTAAAAGTTCGCAGTGCTGCTCACCACCCCTATTTCACAGCAAACGCATATTATCAACTTTATTTTAATGTCGATTAAGTTAATTTCAGAGTGACTATTAAAAAAAGTTAGATCTTTCTAAATCGTCTACCGTAAACTGAAATTTATTGTGTAGGAATTAAAGTTATTTTTGTATAAACTCAAATTTGTTTACATTTTTTGGCAAATGTGTTGCAAACGCATGTTACAGAGTTTTGTTTTTGCACAATTAATTATATTTTTATTCTATTAAGGAAAATAAAAAATATACACAAGTATATAAAATGAAAAATTGTTTATTCCGCACAAACAGAACACACATTACGATAATAATACACTTTTTTTTTCAAAATCAAAATCAAAATCAAAAGTCATTTATTCAAAGTAGGCTGAGAATCAGCACTTTTTGAACGTCAATATTACATAAGACAGTCCCCCAAAAGCGCCCACCCATCGACACTTCCTAGTGCTTTCGCTGGGAAGAAGAAGTGGCGGAACAAACTCCCCAGCAGCACAGCTGTCTGTTCATTTTTTTAAAAAACATGTCTTTATACAATACTATGTAAACAAACGATACGATAAAATACAAAAATGAAATTATTTACCATATGCCAGCTACCACGCCAAAATACCAGCAAAGCAAAACAATATATTTATATTCAAATGAAAATGTAATTAACTAAAACTTGTTACTTAACTAAAAAGCCCCAGGCATAAAGGGCGTGACAGCTTACATATTTATGTAATGTAAAAAAGTAAATTATATGAACTCATATAACGTATCAATAAGCTAATTACTGAGAAAGAACACGAACATTGTCCTGAGTTAATCAGAGCGACCAGCTATTCTTATCATTTAAATAATCATTCACGGAATAATATGCCTTTGAACAAAGCCTGGACTTAATTTGTGCTTTAAATGCATTGTAGGGCAAGTCTTGCAAAGCAGAGGGTATCTTGTTATAAAAAGCTATACCAAGCCCAACAAAAGAGTTATGGACCTTTTGAAGTCGGTGAAAAGGGGCTCGCAGTTTGTCCTTATTTCTGGTGTTAATATTATGAATATCACAGTTTCTGGTGTACACGTGAATATTTTGCCTAACATATAAGATGTTGGCTAAGATGAACTGTGAAGCAACCGTGAGAATACCAATGTCTTTAAACAAATTTCTCAGAGAAAATCTGACACCGAGCTGGTAAATTGCTCGGACAGCTCGTTTTTGAAGTACAAATATATTTTGTATGTCAGCGGCTTTGCCCCACAGTAGAATACCGTAGGACATAACGCTATGGAAATAACTAAAGTAAACTAAACGAGCTGTATCAACGTCAGTATATTGTCTTACTTTCCTGACGGCGTAGGCGGCCGAACTGAGCCTTCCTGCTAGGGTTGATATGTGTGGTCCCCACTGAAGTTTGGCATCTACTGTTATTCCCAGAAAAACTGCCGAGCCCACAGTTTCAAGCACCTCTTTATCTAAAACGATGCTAGGTCCTAAATTTCTAACGTTAGGCAAGGCGAACTTTACACATTTTGTTTTCTTGGGGTTAAGAGCTAGGTTATTTGACGTAAACCAATCTGTAACTGTTGAGAGTGCACTGTTTACTTCGTCAAAATTATGTCTATTCCTGTCTACTTTAAAAATTAGAGAGGTATCATCTGCAAACAACACAACGTCACAGATGCCCTTTAAATAGAATCACTAAACATCGAGGGACTGGGACAGTTTGCCAGCGACGGTGTTTCCGTCGGACTACAATTTGAGTGTCTTCAAGGCTAGAGTGAATAGGCTCTTAATAAACTAGTGCGCTTTACCCTCAAAGACTGCGTCACTGCTTACCATCAGGCGGGGTTGCGGTCAAACGCTAGTTTAGAATTTTAATAAAAAAAAAAAAATGATAAACACATAATAAAGAAAAAAAACTTTCCTTAGGGTTCAAATGAATATAAAAACCACCCACAAATGTTGCCATGTTTCAAAATAAATAAGAAACAATCATCTTTATTTGGGCACAGCTCGTGAAACACAAAAAAAAATACAATAATTAAAAAATATTTCATTTTTATATCACGCTTATTATCGGTCCTCAGTGGATATGGTTAAAAATAGTTATTTCTCAAAAACAAAATGCTTCTTTACTGAATCTTTTCACTTTTAGTGAGAAATAGGTACTGGTTCCATACATATAAACATTTCTTGGAGTGTGAGTGTCGGAACAGTATTTCAGAAATGATACCATGACCCCTATCACAAGTAACTAGAAGAAAGAACACGGGTGGATTTTTGTCTGCAAAAATCTGACACGTCTTTTCGCTCCACCTAGAATGTCTACCCAAAAAATGTTTCATAACCATATTTGTATACCCGCATTCTAACAAATAAATAATTTGATTTAATTTGATCAAAAAAGGCAAGGTTTAGTCAGAAGTAAAGTTTAAACATGTAGACCTATCACATGATACCCTGTAACCTTAATTAATTTAACTGCATCCAGTCTAACTGGATACCCTTCAACCTTAACCAGTCGGTGTCCAAGATATACTTAGAAAGTACATATAACTTAGAAAAGTTACATTGGTACTTGCCTGACCTAGAATCGAACCCGCACACTCATACTTCAGAGGCTGGTGTTTTAACCATTAGGCACGGCGACTACTAAAAATAACATAGTGTAAAAATGATTGAAATCGATTCAGTTGCTTATTCTGAACAAACTATATTCAGGTTTCGTATAAACAAAAAGTAGGGTTGTAAAAGTCAAATGAATCGATAAAATGATTTTACATCCTCTATCCACTTAATGCGTCTATTTAATGATGGGGAAATTATACATTCTTGGGCAGGCATTAGGTAAAATATTATCATGAACCGATTACGGGCCCCCAACAGTCCAATCCGACTCACGCCTCACCACTACAACGTTAAAATAAATGTATACAACTTGTCACTGGTTTTATGACGGCGGCCATTAAATAATTCATTAGTAAAACGACCAATCATAAATCAGGAAAGTGCGACAGCATGCGTGCAGTGTTTTGTAACAGCCAATCACCGCGAGGTATTTCTTATGACTGCAATACAAATTGGATAATTAAAACACGTGTGATGTATGAACTAATTGATTGTAAGGGATAGGTGTAGGGATCGATAATTAATTAACAGAAGTAATAAAAGGATACGTTGTGGAATCTTGCTGTTATTCAGACTTTAAAATTGATACGAATGATGTCATGACAAATGATGTAAGCAAAGGATTCGAGAGTAATTTGATTCTCTTCTATAAATAATTTGATTCTCTTCTCTAAATAATTTGATTCTCTTCTATAAATAATTTTATGCTCTTCTCTAAATAATTTGATTCTCTCCTATAAATAATTTGATTCTCTTCTAAAAATAATTTCAGCCACACAGATCGATCAATCAGGATAAGCTTTTTCTCGGTGGTAGACCATAACATCGGCTGCCGGCAGAAGTTACCACCCACTAGATAAAGTCTTGCCGCCAAGCTATTCGTCGTGTTCTGGCATGATGTCTGGTGAAGCCGTACGGAAGGCGGATCTGAGCAGTTGTGTTGCGATGTGTTGGAATTTTTGGTTCTAGAATAGGTTTCCTCACCATGTTTTCCTTCACCATTTTGAGAATAGTGGTGATGAAATAATTTACACAATGTAGCCTTTCTGATTTCAAAACTAATCTAACAACTCCGGTTTATATAATAGCTCGCTCTCTCTTGAAGAGGAGCAGTTCTGTGTTCCAGCAGACGCAACATTAGGATCTTTATTTGTCCCAGCAAATTGGTTAAATTAGCCGTTTAGTCAACTGCCTGGCCCTGGAAGTAGTGCTCGCCCCTCTTCGTTCACTCGGCTCGCACGTCTCTAGCTTAAACCATTTGTTTAGGATGCCCTAGCATCGATACTGCGATCAATTCTACTCACACGTGATTAGTTACCATCTTAATCTAAACTATATTTTTTCTATTTTTTTTTTTTAATAATTATAAACTAGCGCTTGACCACAATCCCGCCTGATGGTAAGCAGTGATGCGATCGTTGATGGTAAAGCGCACTAGTTTATTAAGAACCTATTCACTCAGATTGAGCGAAAAGGAAGGAAGACGGCTGTTGAGCGAGGTGATGCAATGTTAAACCCAACAACACGACCAACGATGCTGCGTCAAAGGGAGATTGATCAGAAGACCCTCCACGACCAAACTCCCAACACAACAACATTTGGCGCATCGTACGCTTGCTAGCATTGAGCAAGCGTGGCGATTTGAGACTTAAAGTCCACGTTCCCTCAAGATGTTTTCCTTCACCTTATAATCAGTAATTGGTGTCCAAGATATACTTAGAAAGTACATATAACTATATTTTTCTATATTATAATTATAATTTAATCATTCAGGGCGTTAGTAAAACGGCGTCCGCTTATTCAAAAGGCAGTTAGTTACCCAACAGCTAATTATCCAGTTACCTGCGACGAATGCTAATGATTTTAGGTTTATTGATCAACACAATATTTTTTTTATATTAAATTATAAACTAGCGCTTGACCGCAATCCCGCCTGATGGTAAGCAGTGACGCAATCATTGATGGTAAAGCGCACTAGTTTCTTAAGAGCCTAATCACTCTAGCCTTGAAGACACTCAAATTATAGTCCGACGGAAACACCGCCGCTGGCAAATTGTTCCAGTCCCTCGATGTATGCGGTATAAAGGAGAAGGCGAAACGCTTCGTCCGGATCGTAGTGTTGTTAACAACATAAGGGTGGAAACTCGCCGCCGATGGTGGAACGGAAATGGGGGAATTAAATTATGCAATTCCCTCGCACACTCCCCAAAATAACCCACAAGTAGGTGTACATTACCCAATAATGATGGTAGCCGCAGATAATCTCGCAAACTACCACAACTCATTCCTGATAACGATCCGTTGTACTGACTGCTGTATACAAGTGATGCCAACACACATTGTAACTAATAAGGTAATTAATTACACTTCTATTCATGTTAGAGATACAATAAGCGTGAGGAGTTGCTCATACTGAAGGTGGTTAGTCATCGTCTGCGTCCTTTCGCAATATGTTATTCAATTGATGTTTCCAAATGGAAACTAAATAGGCAGTTCTGGCTGCCACATTATCGTCAAGCATATATACAAAGCTGTTCGTATTGCTTCAATCCGGAATTCTCATTAATTTTGAGCCTAATCAGCCACCAAGACAAATGACAATCTCTACTTGACAAAGCTGAAGCCTATTAACAAAAACTGTCTAAAACGTCATTTGTGTCTATAACCGCATCTAACTCTCGCGAGAATATTCAAAAAAGAGTGGTCGCATTCTCCATCTTTCAAAGATACCTCCAATTTCCTTCCATTTTTGTTCTATTTGTTCTCTGAGAGACCAGATAGAGAGAACATTTTGAATGTTTTCAATTAGGTACGAGAATTAAACGTCCGACTTCCTCGTTGACTTTTGTCAATTCTCATACAAAACCTTCATCTATGACAGAACAACAAAACTAGAAAAACTCCGTAGACAAAGTAGATGCAATTAAAAACATGGTTACTAAAAATACGTCACTTTACGTCAGGCGCGGTCCTTTTCTTAAAGAAATGGAAAGAAAAATATACATTGAAATCAAATATAGTTTAGGAACAAACAACAAAATAGTAGCGATAAGAAAGAATGAAAGTGGCTTGGACCGCACTCGTACTATATTCTGTGTAATCCGACTAAATGTTGTAAAATTGTCATTACTATAACTATTAAGCACATCGGTTACTAGTTTAAGGCAGCAATACTTAGGCAGTTCTTACGGCATCATCGTCATTTTCTCAGCGTTAATCCCAGTCCCATCCGAAGCGTTTTCAGCTCTGGTGTCCGCTTTACCTATTTAACTGCTGATTTTGGCTAAACTTCGATATTTTCCGTGAAGCGACTGCCGTCTGACCTTCATAACCCGAAGGCGATATCGAAGCATTGCGGTTAGACCAATTGTTGGACTTTTGAGGGCTCTAACAACCCGTAACGATTGCCACTAGGTATTCGGTAGATGTAAGGCAGTTCCTGCTGTAACTGATTGTTTAAATTTCCGAAGATTTACCAAAATCACAATTAGGTAATGTCGCAATTAAAACTAATTCGGTAACACTAAAACAACTAGTTTTCTTTTAATAGATCAATGAACCTAATTTTCCATCGATCTCGATTTATAGTCATCACATATTCGTAAATCTTATTAATCGATTTGCTTCATTGAATATATAAATTCGAATATTTTTATCGATGACGAAAAGCTTATAATTATAACATAAACTATCGATATTCAAAGCTATAATGAAATGATTAATTCGACATCTATATGTTTTAAATAGGTGCTATAAATTCCATTCAACTATTAATTATGAAAAAATTCACGCTTGAAAACTACCAAAAGAACGAGGCCAGAGGGCAGTTTCAACAATAAAACTGTTCACGAACATCATTAAACCGAGTTCAAATTCGGAGGTTTCATCTCTTTTAAAGTCCAGATATGAACTTGGTAACATAAGATTATAGGCCTATCTACCTTTTTGGTCTTCCTTGATATCCTTTAAAAAAAGTACCTTTTGGAGCATCTGAAAAGAACAGTGTCCTCTATGTTAAGTTTATTCACCGCCAGATTGTTCTCTACTGCCTTAAATAAGATGCCGTTAAACACATAACGTCTGAATATCTTTAACATAGAAGCAAACGATAATGGCTCTAATCAGGGTTGAAAATTGATCAAACCCAGAGCCAATTCCACTTACAAAATGTTTGATAAAAGCTTGTTTTGGCTAAACACTGTTACCCTATACATATCGAATGAATCAGCATCGAGACCAAAATGATACGTGGTACTCACTATAGCATGAATCAAACATAATAGTCAATTGCAAGTTTCAACTTCATTCCTGCGTCAACATATTTCGCATATGGCGCTCAAAAGGGAAGGGTCCGAATGATTTATTATAAGTATTATTAATAATGCACACGCCATTTTGCCCAAGATTTATACACATTGAAGTCTAATGGTATTCGGTGAAATATTAATAGTTAATGGGATATTTGAGTCATTTGGGTCAGATTTTAATTGAATTAATATAGCAATGAAGACTGTTGGGTATGAGAGTGAGTAAGATGTATCATATGACGGTGTTCATGAATACCAATACTGAATTGACTCAGTGTAAAGGTCATGGGTCAGTTGAAACTGCGTTAAGTTCAGCTTGACAGGAATATACTGTTGTTAGAATGTTTCTGGTTAACTTATAGACGCAGGTTTTGGGTAAGTTTCGTTGGCGTCATTTAGATTTTTTCTGTTAGTACTATTCTACAAATCAAGTCAAAGAAATTTTTGTAATCTCGATGAGTTTGGCGTTTCCAATTTGACTACGCTGAGAAGAACGACCGAAATAAAATCAGAGGCAACAATCTCTTTTATCTTTAATACACAATCTTAGTCAGATCAACACCATGTTAATTGGTATCATAAATAGTCGTTTTTTTATGAAAAAACCACACATATATATTGGACCACACATATTGGACCAATTCAGTCAATGCACGCACTTGTGCTAAATTCGTACAGGTCGACAATTCAGTACCAAAGAAAGGACATTTCGGTAGTCCGTGTGCCATTTTTTAGTAAGTGTACTGTACATATTATCAAATGTTTATCTAGGTGCTTTGAATGACTACTTTATTGGAAATAAAACCACAAATATGTCCAAAGTGGAGTAAATACATGTTAATAAATATATTACAGCACACCCAGATATAACTGCGATAACATGGAAAAATCCGTTTAGTTTTCAACTAGCCCCCAACCGGTTGTGTGTCTACAATCAATTTCACTCTTGCTGAAACCAGTCCGACTCTTGCGCAACTGACGATGTTTACCGCCTCACTCTTTATATTGACAACTTAGGATAATTAATTAGGTTTGTGACCTATTGGAAGAAACAGGATGACAGAATCTAAATCCTCCATAGGAAAGAGAGGACCCTATAACCAAATGGGTGTTGTGTCTGATTGGCCCGACGAAACGAATTATAGTATCAATTATAATTACACAATCACATATAGTAAAGCAACTAATACGACATCACTAGAGTTATTAATCACCTGCGCGTAATTAATACGGATGCCTAATCCCTGACACACGATATATCAACAACACTATTTGCGGAGATTTATTTTTAGTTAATTCAATATACGGACTTTGGTATTTTCACATGACGGAGTTAGTAGTTACACAGTTCCGTTTTAAATACAAATAGTGTATAGGGTTCTGTTATATTGATAGCGGATCGCGGGTCGAGATCTGAAAATAATTATATCGCTCGCCTAGTAATATTATATGTAACTTAAGATGCACGTGTAAAATCTCGGGAAGGCTTCCTGACCCAATCTGCAGTTTATGCTAAATTTCTTAGTATGTAATTTGTCTATTGTTTTAGATCAAACTTTGCAATGCTAGCACGTTTTCTTCTGTAACAGCCCTCAAAGCGCGACCACTTCTTAATCCCCCAAAGTTAGTCGACGCTCTTAAATTCATTATACCATCGATACACGGATGCCTTAGAAGGGCCTTCATCCATGAATGCCATTTAAAGCCTATCGTACGATTCGTCTGGTTTCAGGCTACAATTGAAATCGTAAAAAGTCATACCGCGAAAATGGTCTCGACGCAAATCCATTTTTCATAGATATCTGTAAGAAAAACTCTAAATGAGTTTATTACTTAACCTTAATATTTATTAGCACTAGTATCTCGAACCCGTTGACCACTGCGTTTGGTTATTAGTATACCTAGACATGAATCTGTAAAAAAACGTAAAATGAACTCATAAATTAATTTCAAACATTTACAAGATCTTTGATTCTTGTTTCTTTAAAATATGGAAAACGTATATGGGCCGATAAATTACTAGGTGAGCGATATATGTAATAATTAATAATATAATTTTTAATAGACGGCTAATGATTAAATGATCTACTAGTAATTTATAAATCAAAAATTTAACTACAAAACTGTTTTTACTATTTTTGCTTGGTTATTTTGACGTTTGGTCATTCTTCTTCGCGTAAACTTGATCAAAACAGTCTATAAAAAAATTGCGACATATTTTGTCGCAATGTTTATATTATTGGCAAATATTATTTGCCATTCTGATCTCATTGGCAAATATTATGTTCCATAGATTTAACAGTCTTATTTAAATATAATTTCCACATATTTAGTTATGCAGAATATGTATCAATTTCATGCAAAAATAATAATTATGTTAACACTGTTCTAATTAGTACTTACATTGCTTAAATCAATAGTAATTATATATAAATTATTTATGTCAAAGAAATCCTTAACGCCATTGAAATTTCGCTAGTCACTCTAAAATCAATTAAAAACTCAATTAACAATAGAATAAAGTTGATATTTGTGTAACTTGGAATGAAATAGGGTCGGGTTTGCAGCACCATTCCTCCTTCACTCGGCCGTACCATATGCAGCCATCGCAGTATATACATTCAGACAAGTGATGTTTATATTATAGAATGTACGGGCTTTTTACTAGCCAAAGTTATAGCAGATTTTACATTTTTAGAACCGCTGCATCCTCCGCCTTTCCGTCTGTGAAGCAGAGACCTAAATTTGTCTTTACACAGATATAATTACTTAATAGCTTCCGTATCAGTAGTAATGTGTAATCTGCGTGGAAATTCATCGAGGATTGTGGGTAAATGTTCAGAGTTTTTTCAATCACAAGCACCTTTGTTTTAGTTTGAAACTTTTTTCCAATCTAATAATCCCTTAAAGTGTCAGGCCATATTATTGCAAGCTCACGCACGATGAGTAGGTTAACTCTTAGCTCACTCCCTCAGCTTATGATGACGTGTGCTACTTTGACCTGAATGCGGCTTTACTGGATCAGCTTGATAGATTACTCAACAATGGGATCCGGTTCATATTTAATCTAAAGAAATATGACCATGTGTCGAGCTACAGGTCTGAACTGAAATGGATGCCCATTCGTCAGAGAAGAATAATGCGCGCCTTGACCACGTTTTTCTCCCTTCTTAAATCTCTCCTCCTCCTTCTACTCCTCCTTCTTATCTTGTGACTCACTTCCAATATTTATGTTCTTCACACACTAAGAATCTGCGTTCTTCTAACAATCTCCTCTTACTCTGTCCTTCAGATACGTCTGACTTTGTTCATTCTTCATTTCATGTTCAATCCATTCTCCTGTGGAATACGCTTCCTCTTGATATCAGGATGGCCACCACTCGGTTTTGCATTTAAGCGGAAATCGCAGAGTTATTTTAGCAACAATTAGGGTAGACTCATTCTTACACCTCTCTGCCAAATTTTAGTTTTGTATGTAACATCATCAACCTTTTTATCATCCCACTGCTGGGCACAGGTCTCCTATCATACAGAGAAGGATTGAGCGTAATCACCACGCTTGCTCAATGCGGGTTGGCGATTTCAGACTAAACGCCCAAGTTTCCTCAAGAGGTTTTCCTTCACCTTCAGTTATTGGTGTCCAAGATATACTTAGAAAGTACATATAACTTTAGAAAAGTTACATTGGTGCTTGCCTGACCTGGAAACGAACCCGCGCACTCATATTTGAGAGGCTTGTGTTTTAACCACTAGGCCACCACGACATTGTATGTATATATTATAAGTATATATTTTGGTAATAGTTTGTGTGTATGTATATAACTATATATAGGTAGCTTATTTAAGTATTTTTAATAGTGTTAAGAGCTTTATTTTTTCTTTACAATATTTTTTCAACTAAAGCACATACCATCTTATCTCTTCACCACCTGTGGTTGACTGGCAGAGAATGCCTAAGGCATTAAGTCCGCCTATGTACATTTCACGTGCGAAAGATTAAATAAATAAATGTTAAACCCAACAACACGACCGATGCTGCGCCAGAGGGAGATTGATCTGGAGACTCTCCACGACCAAACTCCCGACACATCAACATTTGGCGCATCGTGCCCGGCACACATCCCAACACAACTACTCAGACCCGTCCTCCGTACAGCTTCACCAGACATCATGCCGGAACATGACGAATCGCTTGGCGGCAAGACTGTCTGGTGTCGCCATGTCAGTGGCATTTTAGGTCATCTAAGAGCAAATGGACACTAGGACACTTCAGCTTAGTTCTAAAGACTTTCTTTAAACGTCTAAATAGATCTGGTAAGATGTTGTAAGTCATAACAGAAGAAATTAATCACCACTGACCAGATCCGTGCTCAATGAACATATATAATTTCAATACTCATTAATTTAATATAAGTTCAGTTAAATGAAATGTGAAATTAACTGAATTATCATTAAAATAAAGTTGATTTTTATTTAACTTAAGATAACATCAATTTGAAACATTAGCTTGAATAGACTTTAGCGGCTTTGTCATGAAGTTACGTCACTTGGCTATATCAGGCCTTTATCGCCGTCATTTGCTTTGCATGCATCATCACTAATTAAACGATGGATTCGCTAATAACTATTGAGAAACTAAAACTATAAACCTTACTTTAACTGTAAGCCGTGGGTTTGTTCGCGTAACTTTATTAATGCCACGTTATGTAACATCCCACCAAAAATATTCTGTAAAAAACCAGCAAACATGGAACTGCTTGTTTATCTCTAAAAAGTAAGGAAATCTCATTAAACGCTAACTCTGTACCAAATTTTAGCTCTCTGAGTTTATGGGAAGTATTAGTTCTATTATGATGATCATGAGTGAGTGAGCTAGTGTCATAAATGCGAAGCAAAGACTTGAAATTTTGGATTTTAAGTATGTGATTATAGGTTACTGGGTGACGAAAATTCCTGAGTTCTAGTCTTATCTAGTGGTTTTCAAATAGGGGCCTGAAAATGCGGCGAAATGGTTCCAGTACAGGATGGTAAGTCAGTGTTTGCTTGGCGGGGACACTGCTGTGCCCCCGATCTGCTTCCGAGTTGTTGTCCGTTTCAGATTTGGCATCCGAATGGACTATAATACACTTCTTGAAAATAAATATCGAGAGTTTTCACAGAACATCTAAAATTTTCCCCGACTTCAAGAACAAAAACGTTTGACAACTTACCCGATGTTTTGCGTCATGGAATAGTTGTCCATTGAATCGATTCATAATAATTGTTGAATAAACGATGCTTAGACCAGCAGAGTAATTTGGTAACATATTATCAGTAGCAATGAGTTTTATATTGACAATTCAATAACATTCATTACCTACGTAATGTGGGTACGTTATTGAGCAGACACATTTTTCGACCATAAGGAGCAATGGATTTGCAATTTGCTTCAAAATGATATCAATTAATAGTAATAGTGTATTAGGCAATTAGGGTGCCGTTTCTTATCTAGTATCTTTGAGTAACATAAACATAATGTTCTAGGATCAGTTACTTATATTGACAATTATAGTCAGTGTAATTTAATACAACTGTGCAACATCAGAAAGTTAAAATTTTCACAGATAATGTAAATCTGTTCCCGCTAAAACAACGAGCATTAAAACATTCTATGTTCAAAAAACCGAGAACAATGTATTAGAAAAAAAAATAAAAAACTCTTTTGGAGAGTTTGCGCGGGTATCGCATGACTGACTTCCTTCATCTCCGTTCCATTTTCGAACGACGCGTCGCACGGCGAGTATCCACCCTTACATCGTTGACTCCACTACGATCCGGACGAACCGTTTCGCCACGTCTTTTATACATCGAAGGACTGGAACAATTTGCCAGCGACGGTGTTTCCCTGTTACTACAATTTAAGTGTCTTCAAGACTAGAGTAAATAGATTCTTAATAAACTAACGCGCTTTACCATCAACGATTACATCACTGCTGATCATCAGGATTGCAGTCAAGGACTAGTTTATAAAGAATAAAAAAAAAAATTAAGTCCGAGTTTTTTATTTTAATTACGGGATATGGCCTTTAGTTCGATGAATTCAAATCATTAAAAATGACATAGTCGTTTCATTGCCCAGTTGACAGAAGCGAAATAAACAAACAGACAAACACATTGATTGTTCCTGCGCTAATAACTTTATTGTAACTTGTGAAATACGTCACTGAGGTGCTAAATACTTTACAAAATACGTTGTAAAGTTAATTTTGTGACGCGTTTGTGTCTTTGCTATAAATTATCTGACCTCAATGTCTTTGCTATACAACATCTGACCTCAATGACGATACTAAGGTAACTGTTACGTCCGGCGCACCCTGGTGCTGTCAGTTCCGGTACTAACCATGCTGTCACGACGTAGCTTCAAGCTTCTATGTACACCAAGAAGATAATAGGAAAATAAGTTACGTGTTAAAACCTTCAGGGTTTTCGGTACCTATGAACAATGACATAAAACCGTCCAACTGTTTGTCTTACTTTAAACATAAAAGTGTTTTTAGAATTTTTGTTATATCTACACATGGACGTACCCTGGGGGCAGCTGCCCCCCCCTGGAATTCTCGCAGTACATGTTGAACTTCCCTAATTACTTAACAAAATATAAATGAGGACTTATCTCTAAGTCCGCACATCACATCTTGTGGGAGTGTGTTCTTTGGCAGAATGAATGCAGTATTATGTTGGATAGTGTACAAGTTACATCCAGAGGCGTTTAATTATTATACGGACCTTGTAGAAACTAGAACCAATTTCGGAAAAACGCCGAGCAATGAAGCTCGACGAGTCCCAGAGAAACGATTCAACTGTCTTGGGTCCCGGAACGAAATTAATCAGAAAATAATAGCGGAGGAGTAAGAAAAAAGATATTTTTTCCACTTCCCTCCATAACAAGCAGGAGACAGAACAGAACTAGGCCAAGCGGCACAAAGGTACATTATTGCAACTGGGAGAAGCCGAGATTGCCAAACACCACGGAATAAAATTTGATTAAGTTAATGGGTAAGTAAGTAGGTATGTGCTGTTACAATTGATTCCAATAATAGGTATGGCAAAAGCGCCTGAACGCACGGAAATTGGTTCTAGTTTCTACAAGGTCCGTATAATAAACGACTCCGGATGTGACTTGTACAATATCCAACATAATATTGCGTTCAATCTGCCAAAGAGTACCTACACTCCCACAAGATGTGATGTGCGGACTGTTCAAATTCACAGTTCGATGTAGAACATTGACACAAAGGCGAAGGAACAAGTTTAAAAGAATAAAAGGATAGTAAGCAATCATGAGTCTTCAATTCTGTGTAAAGGTATCATCATCATCATGTCAGCCACAGGAAATCCACTGCTGGACATAGCCCTCCCCCAAGGATTTCCAAAAATGCCGGTTTGACGCGGCCTGCATCCGCTTCCCTGCGATTTTGGTCAGGTCATCCGACCACCTAGTTGGTGGGTGTCCGCCGCTGCGCTTGCCGATACGTGGTCGCCATTCAAGAGCCTTTCTGCTCCATCGGAGATCGGCCCTACGTGCTACGTGCCATGTATGAGTGTGACATCAGTTATAGACATTAAAAGGTTAAAAGTTTATTAAAATTGTATACATTTCTGTTTATAACACTTTGCACTAAATGTTTAGCTTGGCGCACCCATTCGACATTACTTGGCCAGTCATAAAAACTTCACCTGTCAGCAAGGTTGTACCAGTACCGCTGAAGGAGCCACCGGCGCCGGCGCTGGCGCCGCCTGCTTACATAATTACATATTCATATCGCAAAACCATTTATTTCAATTGCCTTAACCATTTAGGTACGCAGAAATATGAAGCTACATAGTAGCCCATTCCAAAGCCTAGTTGGTTCCTATTAGACATAAGTACTGTGGATATTTTTTGAAGCAAAAATATTATTACAAATCATCATTATCATCAACCTTTTTTATCGTCCCACTGCTGGGTACAGGTCTCCTCTCATACAGAGAAGGATTGAGCAAAATCACCACGCTTGCTCAATGCGGGTTGGCGATTTAAGACTTTTAGTCCAGGTTTCCTCAAGATGTTTTCCTTCACTTTCAGTCATCGGTGTCCAAGATATACTTACTTGGATAGTACATATAACTTTAGAAAAGTTACATTGGTACTTGCCTGACCTGGAATCGAACCCGCACACTCATACTTGAGTGGCTGGTGTTTTAACCACTAGGCCACGACTTCTATTCTTCTTCGTTGGTTCCTATAAGGCATATGTACTGTAGATATTCTTTTGAAGCAAAAAATATTGTTACAAATGTTAGATTAGTATTTGTTCACAATGCCATAAAATAGTTTTATCACAACAATTAAACGATTCAACAATATTCCAAATGAAATAAGGGAAATCCCTCTAAGACACTATAAATCTATACTACGTGGTAAATGGCTTATTGGTAATTGTTGTTAAAGTGTGACAGAATTTATTGATAGATGTGGCATGAGATAACATAATATAGTTAGTTATTTAGTTTTCATTACACTACTCTATTTATCGTCTCTTATTGTTAAGATTAAACAAGCCTTATTAGACACGTTAGAATAACTATTCAGGGCTCAGGGAATCAGGGCTTTTCAAACGTCAAAATTATAAAAGATAGTCCTCAAAAACGCTCGTCCTTCAGTTTTTTTAAATATTTTTAGATTTGTTAACACGTGTAAGCAGAATAAATTAATATTCCTATAATATTAAAAATGCGAAAGTTTGTAAGAGCGAATAGACGGATGGGTGGTATTTGTTAATCTTTCATGCAAAAAGTAGAGAATGGATTCGGAAAAAAGTTGGCGCACAGATAATTTATAACTAGACGTTACACATAGGATTGTTTTTACCCCGATTTTTCCACAGTATCAAAATTTATGAGGGTGAACCACAGAGAGCAGATAACATAATTAATATATTTCTCGACCTTAGAAGCATTAGATTGTATGTATAGCTCGAACTTAGGGGCATTAGGCCGTATGTATAGTTCCTACAACCTACACATACGACCTAATGCACTTCTAAGGTCGAGATTTGTTATCAAGATCTATGGCGTCACTCGTTGCCAAGAAAAGTTATGAGCTATACGAGATATCCGCTCTGTAAAATATTTACTCATTCGGTTTCAGTTTTTTTCGAGTTGATTCATACTCAGATCCTGCTTAGACAAATTATAGTTTACAGTACAGAGAAAAGTTAAAATAGGATGACGTACCAAAATTCAATTTAAACCATAGCTTAACCAGAAAAATGGAAATACCTTTCGTAGATAACGCTATCAAAAATACTTATCTATCACTTATTCACCAGACAAATATTTTAATTCTACAACCGCGGCGCCTATGTTAAGAGATAACGGAGTAATCGGTATCATAATCAGACATATCCTGTGACGTATGACCGGAGGCGCGACAGCTGTGACGTCTGCATCAAGTACATTAAAGCAGAATGTTGGACTTTGATTGCTGAAACATGACGTTATTTTGTAAAAGTCTTGAGGGAAATGCTTTTGGTTGGCGATGGGGAAAATTTAATATGGATGTTTTTTACCAGCTATTAATGTTCCAGCTGGAAAATCATCAAACGACCTCTCTAAGACCCGCTCTGGGCGGAACGGAAGGGCGTGTCAGACTTTTACTGACCAAAACCCACCTACCGAACGGTCTCTTCCCAAATATCTGTAAAAAAAATATTTGATTGCAGCAATTTATTTTCGGAATTTAAGGTGTGCTTTCATTGTTAAAAAAAAGTGTTTTTTGAGAATTTTGAGTAGGTTCTTCATGGGGACATTGAGTACATTAGCTGTACTTAAAAGTAAGAATGTATTTGAGGCAAAACCCGTTTGCGGGTTGGTTTAAAAAGAAACCGTTGCCCTGGCGCACAGGCAAGTGAAGGAACACGAATGGGTTTGAGTCAGTAAAAGTCTGACCTACCGCTCCGCCCAGAATGGGAGAGATCATCAGATGATTTGAAGAATGCCCTTAGAATAGTAGGTAATAAAGCGGTCAATTAAAGCGGAGAATTAACATTGTATCGAATAGAAAATGAGTGATTTGACCGCAAGCGAAGTCGCCAGAGCTCTGACCATGATCGAGGAAGATCACACATACCATTCAGTGAGTCTAATGTGGGGTGTGTCAGTATCTGTGATCTACCGTAATGTCCTAGATCAACCATTTTATAAGGGTGCAAACTTTGAGAAATCGTCGTCAAACTGCTGTTCAGACCCGTAATCTCTGAGAAGAAGTGCGTGTTGTGCGTGATAGTGAACGAACAGTGAGAAGAAAGTTAAACGAAGCCGGTTTAAAGTCGTACATGCCAGCTAAAGCGCCCAAGCTCGAGGTATGCCATCGAATTTGCAAGATTAGCGTTCGCTCGTCAACACCAAGATTGTTCTGATGAATGGAGCCACGTTTTATTCTCTAAAGAAAGCCGGTTTTGCGTAAATTTCATCGACGGCAGGGAACGAATATGGAGGTAGCAAGGAGAACGCTATCGTCAAGCAAATTACACCAAAATGAGGAGGGTCCGTTATGGTGTGAGGTGGCATAACTATGACAGCACCCACCGGTTTGGTCATAATTGGTGGGGTTCTTTGACAGCTCACAGGTACATAACAGAGATCTTAGAACTATATGTAATGCCTTTTGCCCCATTTATAGGCCCAAATTTTGTGTTTATGTACGATAACGCACGACCCCATACTGCTCGTGTGGTTACTGATTGATCATCAACCTTTTTTTTTATCGTCCCACTGCTGGGCATGTCTCCTCTCATACAGAGAAGGATTGAGCGTATTCACCACGCTTGCTCAATGCGGGTTGGCGATTTCAGACTTAAAGCCCAGCTTTCCTCAAGATGTTTTCCTTCACCCTCAGTCATTGGTGTCCAAGATATACTTAGAAAATACATGCAACTTTAGAAAAGTTACATTGGTACTTGCCTGACCTGGAATCGAACCCGCGCACTCATACTTGAGAGGCTGGTGTTTTAACCACTAGGCCACCACGACTTTACGGTTACTGATTACCTTACATTGAAATCGAAATAACCCAAATAAACTGGCCAGTACGATCACCAGACATGAATACAATAGAGCATGTCTGGAACATGATTGGGCGGAGAGTACGAGAGAAGATTCTGGTTGAGGAGTGGGACAATTTGCCCCAAGAAATTATTGAAAATATCATTAAAAGCATGGGCAAACATATCCAAGGTCTAATAAAAGCTCGCGGAGGCAATACAAGTTATTGATTGCTTGATTTTTTTTAACTGTTTTGAACTTTTTAAAATTGTGCAGGAAATTCAGAGTCTATTTTTTTTTGTATTTGTGTGTATTTTTATTTTTTTGTTTTGAAAATAACCCTTGTTTTGGATGTGTCATACTCATATCGAGGAAATACGCTCAAAATAAGCGTAAAACATGCGTTATAGGTATTTATTTTTTTAAATAATCTGGCTTTTTCGAGTTCCTCTAATTATTCCGGTTTGTGTATATTAACATAAATACTTAAAATACTATAAATACATACTTATAACATAATTAACTACACTTAATGTACACGAAATGTCGCCGTCGTGTTTCGCTGACTGGTGTCACGTATTCCACTACGACGATAATGGAGGTCGTATCAAAACCTACAGATGAGTATAGTAAGCAGGATGGCATGGGATATCCACCACAAACAAGTCGTGGGCGGAGCTTGTGGTTTTGCACATGCGCTCCTGTGACAATCGCCGCCATCTTTATTCACCCCTTGACTGATGCTCCGCCCTACTAGCGACCTGCAGGGTAATTGCGTAACAAACTATTAGTAGCGAAGGGTTTCATTTTGACAGTTTAAGAACATTCATTGCGTTATTTACGTTGATGAACTGACACATTTTCGAACATATGGAGCAATCGAATAGCAATAAGCTTCAAATTGATTCCGACTGATAGTAATAATGTGATATGTAATTAGGGTGCAGAGTGACAATTCTCGTGATATAAAATATTCAAAACCTAGGCGCAGTATTTTCTTGGCGACGAACAAACGTCAGAATTTGAATTTAGAATTTTTTGAAAAAAATTGAATTGAGACTAAGATCAGGCTGTGAACATTCTTAAAATTAGCCCTCTGTAGTAGGGTGTCTAATAAAATATGTTGTAGATAAGATCTACAAGAGATCTTTTGTCAGGCACATATTAAATTGATACAGGCACATTTGTGCCTGATTGAAGACAAATTGGCTTAGGCTTCACAACAGTATTTAAAACAAAGTCGCTTTCTCTGTCCCTATATCCCAATTTATATCTTTAAAACTAATCAACGGATTTTGATGAGATTTTTTAATAGATAGATTGATTGAAGAGGAAGGTAAATAGTGAAGAAATACTGTTATTTTTGAGGTTTCTACTGTAATGTTGTAAATAATTACATTGTTACAAATGCAGGCTGAAACCTTACGAGATTTATCAAAAAAGTCGGTTAATAATGTACTAAGTATTGAAAAGGTCTTCGGAAAACTCCAGGATGATATACCTATGTCTATATCTTATGTATATCCCACAATAACATTTTTTGGGTTCCGTAGCCAAATAGCAAAAAACGGAACCCTTATAGATTCGTCATATCTGTCTGTCCGTCCGTATGTCACAGCCATATGATGTACATTACTATAAAAACTACCATTGAAATTTGTTTTGAACAAGATCTAGTAAGTAGTTTTTCTTTAATACCTCGCAAATCGTAAACCACTTTTTACCGCGTAATCTTTCATACTAATAACTTAAATCCTTTAATTTCATAAATCAATGGTACGAAACCCTTTGTGCGTGAGTCCGACACGCACTTGGCCGGATTTTATTATTTACTTTTTACGACAAATAATGGCCAATTTTCGAAGCGATTTTACAGCATATATATGACTCTTTACAGTATATAATTTAAATGAATATTTTCGAAGATCAATAGGGATGTATCCAAGGTATGAAAATCAAAAAAATAATTAGTCCGTCTTATAGATAATAAAAAAAATTAAGACCCGTATTTTTTATTTTGTCGAAACTACCAAAAATTACTGAGATATAGCGTATTAAAGTTACGCAGTGGGGGCTAATTACATCACGCCATGGTATATTTTGTACGACGGCGTGCCGTCATGTGATATTTCAAATAAAAGAAGTAAGTATTTGAATAAAAGAAAAAATAAAAAATACGTTTCAATATTTTTTAGAAATCTGTCTGATGGACATTAAATTATTTTTTAGGATACAAGCCAATTACAGATTTGAAAAATTTATATTTTGAATAATGGCGGGACTTAGCGGGCCACAGTTTTTCTGTAGTATATTTAGGATCAGCATTGCACACGTACGAAGCCGGGGCAGGTCGCTAGTATTACATAAAACTTAAACAGAACTGGGAAAATGTGAGGGTATTATAGATACATGTGTCTGCCTGCCACACGTCATGGGAGATGTTTTGTTATGTATTTTAAAAACTCATCTTCGTCTGCCTTTTCCCAATTATGTTGGGGTCAGCTTCCAGTCTAACCAGCAGCTAAATACCCGTATCTTACATCGACAGCCTATCTGACCTCCACAACCCAATTCCTTCAAACCCTTGGACTGGTTCTCAGATTTCTGATGACCGTAATGACTAACAAAGATCCAGCTGCCGAGACGCACTGATGCACTGCCTGCTCTTGGTCTAGTCACCCATCCAAGTACCAACCGCAGCAAGCGTAGCTTACCCTGTACAATGGACCCGTGTGGCTAATATAATTTAGTCTATGTATATAAAAGACTAAGACCGATGCCCGATGGGGCCGACGGGTTCTCGAGTGGCGACCACGCACTGGAAGACGTAGCGTGGGTAGGCCCCCGACAAGGTGGACCGACGACCTGGTGAAGGTCGCAGGAAACCGCTGGATGCGGGAGGCGCAGAACCGGTCGTCGTGGAGAACCTTGGGGGAGGCCTATGTCCAGCAGTGGACGTCTTTCGGCTGAAATGATGATGATGATATAAAAGACTATCCTAATCAACTATGTTTGTTCGCAGGTGCGCGATGCCGTCGCAACGGTGGTAGAGGACCGGAGGGCGGCCGGATGCGGCCCGCGCGCGCCCGTCCGCCCGCCGCCTCCGTCACTTAGCGGCGCCCGCGCTCCCGCCGCGCTGCGACTATGCGCATGGCAAGCGCCCTGGCCACTCTGCTCGCGGTAAGTCAATTTTCTAACCAATATAATACAGAATAGAGGGAATATAGGGTGACAGCCTCCGTGGCGTAGCGGTAGTGAACGGTGCCACTGCGCAAGGAGGCGCGGGTTCGATCCCCGCACAGTGCAAATATTTGTATACATAAATATGAATAATTGCACTGGTCTGTTCGTGCCTCGGAAAGCACGTTAAGCCGTTTGTCCCGATTGCCATACGAACATCTAGTGGCAGTCGTTACGGGTTGTTGGAGCCCTTAAAAGTACAACAATTGGTTTAACTGCAATGCTTAGATATCTTCTTCGGATTGTGGAGGTCAAACAACAGTCGCTTCACGGAAAATATCGAAGTTTAGCCAAAATTTTGCAGTTAGACTGGTAAAGCGGACCCCAAACTCCAAAGCTCAAAAGCTACGGATGCGACTGGGATTAACGCTGAGATGATGATGTTGATGAGAGGGAATGTAGGGTATCAGAAGCCGCTATTGAAGTGCTCGTTGTAGAATGAAGTCTGTTATTATATATGTACATAAAGTAATGAAGATCTAACTGGGCAAAGTGCACTTTCCACTGAACTAAGTCAAAACATGTCTGCTCTAGTATTCCACAGTGGGCGTTATAGATTCTCAGCAGCCCTAAAGTTGGAGAATAGGTCACCTCTAAGTAGGCCATAACATCGGCCGCCGGCAGAAGTTACCACCCACCAAACAAAGCCTTGCCGCCAAGCGATTTGTCGTGTTCCGACATGATGTCTGGTGAAGCTGTACGGAGGACGTACAGCTTCACCAGACATCACGACGTTGTGTTGCGATGTGTGCCGGGTACGATACGCTTAATGTTGCTGTCTTGGGAGTTTGGTCGTGGAGGGTCTTCAGATCAATCTCCCTTTGGCGCAGCATCGTTGATCGTGTTGTTGGGTTTAACATTGCATCACCTCGCTCAACTGCCGTCTTCCTTCCTATTCGCTCAGTTTTTCTGAGTGAATAGGCTCTTAATAAACTAGCGCGCTTTATCATCAACGATCGCATCGCTGCTTACCATCAGGCGGGATTGCGGTCAAGCGCTAGTTTATAATTATTAAAAAAAAAAAAAAAATAGTGACACAAATATTAAAACTGTTTGTATCTTCAAAAGAAGAGCATGGTAATCATCCTAGCCGCTCTGCTAGTACCTAAGGTACGTTCTGCCTCTGCCGGATGCGATCCGTTAGGATAGAGGCCCAGGTGGCTTTGTGCCAAGTCAACAAAGTAATCACAAAGATACGTAAGCGCCCTGGAGCTTGCTTAAGATCCGTTTATCTTTGTCACTTTGTCATACTTGTTGATGCACATCAGTCACAAGCGACAAAGGTGAAAGTAACAGCAGCAGCCGACGGGTATGAAGCGCCGCCGTCAACGCGTTATATGGTGGGCCATAACATCGGCTGGCGGCAGAAGTTACCATCCACCAGACAAAGTCTTGCCGCCAAGCGATTGGTCGTGTCCGGCATAATGTCTGGTGAAGCCGTACGGAGGAAGGGTCTGAGCAGTTGTGTTGCAATATGTCGGGTACTATGGGCCTAATGATGTTGTGTTGGCAGTTTGGTCGTGGAGGGTCTCCAGATTAATCTCCCTCCGGCGCGGCATAATTGGTGGTGTTGTTTGGATTGGCATTACATCACCTCGCTCATCTGCCGTCTTCCTTCCTATTCACTCGTTTTTTTTGAGTAGGCTGTTAATAAACTTGCACGTTTTACCATCAACGATTGCATCACTGCTTACCGTCAGACGGGATTGCGGTCAAGCACTAGTTTATAATTATTAAAAAAAAAATACGAACGGCACATTGTGGAGTGTAGCAGTTGACAAATGTCCACGCCTACAGTTGCTTTTTTTTTAGGTGGGATATCATCAAATGACCTCTCGCGCTCAGGGCGAAGTGGAAAGGCGTGTCAGACTTTTACCCATCAGTGTTCCTTCATATGCCTGTGCGCCAGGACCACAGTATCTCTTTCGAAGTGCCCACTAGGCACCTCTGCCGCTGACGCCTTCCACTCGCGTGTAATTAAGCAGTACCTAAGCTTTTCATATACTCTTCATTAGACGTATCATACGTTCCCTTTCCCCATTCATTTGCCAGAAATCTATACAAATATGAATTATTTGATTTAAAAAAAAACGCTGCGAACGAAAAAAAAACACAACAAATAAACATATAACTATTTTAAACGTTTTTCCTGCACAAATGCATACATATTATTTGACATTTTAAATAAGGGCCGATCTTTTGATTCGTAGAAAAACTAACAATTGATTGAAATACTTGCACTTTGCTAAAATTTAATCATTAGTTATCATTTTTAACAACGGTTACGGATCAAAATGGCCCTTAATGGCCTAACCATTAAAGGGAAAAGCTTGGGGAAAACACACTATTGGCCTGCCATTGGGAATATTATGAAGTGATGAGAATAGAAGCTTATGATTTCGTGTTCACTAGAACGTATTTTCTCCGACATTTAAACCGTGTTTATGATCGAAGTCATAAGGCAGCCTTTCCTGTTAATCCTCCAACCGTCTCGCCTGTTAAAAAGTGTTGACTTGTTTTATTGCTAAACAAAAACATTCATCATCATCTCAAGGTTAATCCCAGTCGCATCCGAAGCTTTTTCAGCTTTGGACCTCCACAACCCGAAGGCGATATCGAAGTATTGCAGTTAGACCCATTGTTGGACTTTTGAGGGCTCCAACAATCCTTAACGACTGCCATTAGATGTTCATATGGCAAGCGGGACCAACAGCTTAACGTGCTTTCCGAGGCACGACCAGACCAGTGCAAATATTCATATTCATGCATACAAATTCAGTGCAAATCACTGCGCGGAGATCGAACCCTCCTTGCGCAGCGGCCGCGTTCGCTACCGCTACCCCACTTAAGCTGTCAAGTAAACAAAAAACATTGTACCTACATAATAAAAAGATATATTAGTACATATAATAAAAGATATATTAGTACATACTAAAAATGGATTGGAGAAGCAAGAGTGTACATAACAAAATAAAAAAAAAAATTCGGGGCTACATTGGACGTTTTTATAAGTATCTTGTGAGGTATATTTAGCTTATATTATTGTGGCGGAAAAAAGGTAAGACAATGTTTTTTGGTTCAGTAAAGTATCTGTTGCTATAGGTACAGCAATAGATACTTTTGGTTTTATCCCCTAAACACTCGATAAACAAAGTGCATCCCACAATCGGGTACCCAAAACATCGTCTAGTGATGTGTATGAATGTCAGTAAATTAGTATTTAATAGGTCAGTCCATCAGTCGTGATCGGTGTCGGGTGTCCAGCCACTGGCGACAGTCTGGTGGGTGTTAATGTACCATTGTTCAGTATCAAATGTATGTAGTTAGTGATAAGGATGCCATGGGCAAACGTTGAACAATGCTAGTAAAAGAGACTACTACAAAAATGTTAAATGGTAAAGTTGAGAGAGATGTCCAGTAATTGTGTCAAAAATAAATGCATAGGGATGCGAAAATTTCTTTTGGTTGATGCAAATGGCACGTAAATTTTAAGTTCCATTTTTTTAAGACTTTTAATAAAAATAAAAAATTGATGGGTCCCTTACAATAAAAAAAAACAATTTACTGGTTAGTATAAAATTGAAGCGTTCTTTAAATGAAAAAAAAAAAAACAAAACAAAATTAAGAATTCTATGGCTTAAAGTTTATGATTTACAATGGTCATAGTTTACACGAGATTTTTTTAATTAAACTATTTAAATAACTTTAATTAAAAACTGCGTTGGAAAAAGAACTGATACAATATGTACGATAGTTCAGAGAACCCATAATTCTCTTTACGATTTCAATAATTCGACACCATGAATTTTTATATTTTCCGAGTTCTGGTCTTGCAATTTCCATGCTCGCGCCAAAATATATCTGGCATTGATAACATTGTGTAAACCACACTTTATGTCGCAATTATTTGGTTAACATCATCTACAAACAGGCTTATCTATAAAACTATCGAACATTTTCATATATTTATTATTAGAGGCGATGATGAGCGAAAACTCGATGGAATTCCAATAAAGCGGTTCATTCTAATCGGACACTCCATTATGCGGCAGAGGCGATACCCGTGCAGTATGGAGCAAGGCGCGAGCTGTACTGGTCGCTTATAGCACACATCCCGCCAAGCACACAGCCCGCGCTCTCGAAAATGGAATAAATTCAAAATTAATAAAAAATAAAATAGACATAAGTTAGTGATGTGTGTAATTTATTTAACTAAGTTTCAAAGTGTGATAAAAGTTTTCAAATGAACGTAGTGACGTTTTGTTTTATGTATGATTTATTCAATACATTGGACAAATTTATTTTTGCTCATAGCAATTAAAATGGTGAGTTAAATTATTTTTTATTCAGTTTTGTTTTACGTACATAAACCTAAATTTTTGTTTAGTTGAAAGATTTCTTATCGCCAATAAATTGCTTTGGATATTAAAAATTAATTAAATGTACGATGAATCGGAGATACAAACTCCGATCCCAGAAAATAGGACAAAAATTATTATTTAGTAGGTAGATATTACAAATTATATTTAAAAACTAAATACTTACAATTGTTAACGGTTTTCTAAAGAATATTAAATTACGAGTTAAAAAACTATTGCGAATTTTATTGCAGTAAAATTCGCATTGTATCTGACATTTAAAATTTTATCTGTTCAGCATTAACTAATAAATGAAGTAACTTAATTTTGTCCATTCATAGTCATAGTCGTAAAAATATATTTAAAATATTTTTGAACAAGTATTCCTACAGTCATTTTTAATGTTCCGTGTAGGATCTACTTAATAAAAAAGCTCGTATAAAATTAAAAATATCGTTCGGTAACCAATAAACATTTTATGTGTGAACGTTTCAATCGCCTATAAAACGCGTACGAAAATCTAGAGCTCAGTTAACACAAACATCAAACAATTTCCTACTTTCCCATTTAGCTGGTTTTACTAAAAAGAAAAGTTGTTTATAGCTACTATATTTATTTTTAAATAGTAACTTACATTTGATTTTTTGTCGGTCAACTATCAAACTTATACTTTGTTCTACAGTATAATTATTACCTAGAAATGCTAAGGCTAAGACATTCATTTCGAAGTAACGGCTTTCAGCAGCTATAATAGGTGCTGAAACCCGTCGTTTTAATATTTACTTAGCATACAATTTTGCTTTCGCAAGAAAATTACTTTTACAACAAATGGCAATAAACACGTGTGTATTACAAGGAAATAGTCACGTTAGAAAATAAATTAGCGTTACATTGTTATTTTACGCCAAGAAAATTATGATGAAAAACGCCATTTATCAGCGATAAATTATAGTTCATGCCTCAGTTTAACATTAGTTTACGCGTGCAAGCAAAGGTCAATGTATCGGCACTCATTGTTGTGGTCATGAAAGAACACGATAATTCTGAAACGTGGTTCTCATTAAAACGATTTTATTAATCGATTAGGTTATCAACTTTGTAACACCGGACAACACTATTAGCAGGTTTCTCAAATAAATTTTGAATTTTCTTTTTATTTAGCACGAAGCTTGATAGACGTTGACATTTCTTATTAAGTGTAGTAGTGTACGCGACATTGGCTAAATGCACAAACCGTTCGAAGCCAAAGAAGAAAAGAAAAAAATAGTGTAGCGGGAAATTAATTTTTCAATTAGTCCTGAAAGCAATAGGTTGCTATTCTCAATTATTATACAACATATAAATAGTCATTGTTTAGGTATAAATATATATTCACTGAAGCAGCTTATTATTCGTATACGAAGCAATTAAAAACAAAGCTTTTATCATAATAGGAAATGGAAAACTGCCGTTCCCGGGCATGTAGTGGGGGACAACCCAGAAATGGGTCACGATACTGTTGCTGTAGGAAACGGACTAGCAACCTATCACTTCATGTTTACTTTGAGGTCATATTGCGAAGTCGTCAATGGATTTCCTGCATAGGTAGTATCTTGTTGCATACTCATGCACCTACCTACCTTTTATTTTGAAAATGAAAACTAACCTCTTTTTAAGCTGTTACAAAAAAAAACCAGTTCAAATGAGCTATTCTATAAACATCTTAAAATCTGAAAATTTAGGTGAAATGCAGCCAGTAGTGTCAACCCTTAGCATCAGTGAAATGACATCTCACTTCACCAAAATTTTAAGTTTGTACGGTGATTTTTTTTTTTTGGCTTACGACTGGTTTCAAATTTACTTACGGTTGCCATAATTAATTAAACATTTAAGTAGTTCATCAAAGGGGCCGCAAATTTTCCCGACTAAGCGAAGTGATTTCAATGTAATTTTTAATTGATTCGGTTAATTGCGAATAATAAGTTGGATAAGTAGGTAATAATGTCTTATTATAACTTTTTTTAAATATTGTTGTCTATGGATTTCACTGAAGAGTGGTGTTAATAGTGATGTTTCCTGGATTTAAAAAAAAAATATTCTATTTAGTCCGTCATCCAGATTATAGAAGAATATTTTATACGTATATTTAGTTTTATCAAATCAATAAAAATTGACAAATATAAAAGGTATCAAAGATCAGGAGTGGTGGCTGTTGACGTCACTGTGCGCTTAAAAGTGTAGCGTGCAGTGACGTCGATACGAGTTTTCAACGCACTGTGTCGCCTTCATTTTTTGTTCATATGAAGAAAGAAAAAATATGTGTCTAGTATTTTTGGAAATATGACTGACATACTAATTAGTCTTAGTCAAATACCCTATTGTTTAAAATTGCCTTAATTTATTCTGTAAAGGCTTATGATAACCAAATGAGTGTATACAACATAAACACACACACACAGATTTGTAATCTAGATCTTAGCGAGAGAACGCGAAGTATTTGCGCAAAAAAAAAATACCTACTCAATATTTTTTGTGATTATCACAAATATTCTTCGATCTATGTATTTCCTAGACTACACTTTATTGACCCTTCACACGAGGTCCAGAGGTCGGTCCGTATGAATGACATGCTCTAGTGAAAACTGGTCCGAACTGCAACAAATAAGAGCCGCTGTTTTGGCTCTGAAAGCCAAGGACTAAACCACAAAGTACGCTTACGATTTTATATTTCTTGTTTGAGTAATGGGTATAATAGCTAATACTAACTTGGAATCTTTTAAAAAGAATTAAAAATAATTCGTTTATTTACGACAAACGTGATGCAGAAAAAGACAATACCTATAAAAATAACTAAGTAGGTATGTGATACCCTTATGTGGGTACCATATACAAATCGGACATCCAACGACCCTACTTCTTAGTACTTAAAATTTTCTTTATCTTCTCATGAGCGTCCCGGTAGCAATCTAAATGGATTCAGTCCAATATTCAACTACATGTTTACCGCCATCACCAGTCCATCGTCCATCAGTTCCTGCAACATGCAGCTTACACTGCGTTATTAAATGCTAACGTACTAAATTTAGTAAGTGTCGCATTGCTGTCAAATTTACATTCTAAGACGGAGTCGTCTATGAATCTCCACCCAAACAGATTTATTGACAACACAGTCTAAGCTTACTACACATAAAGTTTCACCATCCGTGCTTACTTTCTAAGCTAACCATAACTTAACCACACTTAAATCACCAATCCAATCCCCAATCTATTGACTAGCGTACCTAACCGCTTCCAACGTAAACTCATACAATCTGTTGAATCCGTCCGGAATTCCGCTCATCTTGTTACTAGCCCACACAACAATAAACGCAGATATGCGGTCATATCCGATATAGTACAAATGTATGGCCGTGACCATGTGACAAAGCTTTACCGGTGTGACATCGTGGCTAGGATTATGGCAAACGAAGATTTGTAGCGAGTAGTAGAACTAGAAGACATTGTAATGGAATCTTCTTAGGTTATCGCAATAAAACTGAAGCTATTATGATGTATATTTGCTTTTTACAATGCATAAATATGTGAGCTGTGACTCCCTTTATACCTGGGGCTTTTATTTAGGTAATAAGTTATACTTATTTACATTTACATTTTAATGATATTTTATTTTTTGTTTTTTGCTTTCCTGGTATTTCGGCGTGGCTAGCAGGCATATGGTAAATAATTTCATCTTTGTTGTGTTTTCTTGTGTCCATTACTGTACCTACAGAGTATTGTATAAACTCATGTGTTTTTTTAAATGAATAGACAGCTGTGCCTCTGGAGAGTTTGTTCCGCCACTTCTTCCCAGGCAGCGAAAGCACTAGGATGTGGCGAAGGGCGGGCGTTTTGGGGGACTGTCTTATGTAATATTGACGTTCAAAAAGTTTTGATTCTCAACCTAATTTCAATAAATGATTTTTGATTTAGATATATATATACATATAAAGGGTATTAAAAAATTATATCAATAATACTTTATATGTAGCGCCGTATTAGTTGCGCCCCGAAGTTTCACCCGCATTCATGATCGATCCTGTGGGAATGTCTGGTGAAAGTGTTTTATATGTGAACCCCGCTTATAAACCATATGTGTGCCAAATATCATCTAATTCCGTTCAGTAGTTTTTGCGTGAAATAGTAACAAACATAATCCAAACTTTTACATTGATAACAGTAGCTGCGCCTTGTGGTTTCATTCTCTAAAGTCTCCGGCTCGTGGAAATATCCAGATAAAAAGAATTCGATATTTTAATACTAGTTGTAAATCATCTGTGTGCTAAATTTAATTTCATCCATATCTGTCCAGTAATTTTTGCATGAAATAATAATAATCATTCATATAGATACTTCCAAACTTTCGGATTTATAGGAAGTAGGATTGGATTAGTAGAAAGTCGATTAGTAGGTTTGTTTGTTCAGTTTGAAGAAATTCGATTCAACAGTAAGTACGAAACATTAAATAAAATTATTTGACATAAACTTTCAGCTAGCTAGTTTTTAATATTTTGGTTTGCGTTAAAATATTAAAAACTATATACATTCAAATTCATATAAGGCTTTCAAGTTAAGAAAACCTGGACTTAGTCTGAAATCGCCAACCCGCTTTGAGCAAGCGTGGTGATTACGCTCAATCCTTCTCTGTATGAGAGCCCAGCAGTGGGACGATAAAAAGGTTGATGATGATGATGATGACAAAGTTAACTTCGCGCCATTGATTTCAGCCGATCTGTTTAATGTGCAACTTTAAGTTATGTTATCCGTAAAGGAAGCATGACATTACACTAAAGATATAACCCTTTATTCAGAAATGTTGCTTAAAGTTAACCAGTGACTAGCGAATGTTTAAGCATACATTTTTGACATCTGCCAATAGTGTTTAAAGGGTTTAAAGGGATTCATGAACGATGATTAAAATTATATGATCTACAAACATCCAAAATGTATGTTAAACATTCGCTAATCACTAGTCAGCTTTAAGCAACGTTCATGAATAGGGGGGATAATCTACTAAAGATATCTCTCACCCCATCAGCATTTCAGGTATTTTCCACAAAAAAAAAACGTATTTATAAATTATTTACGACTAAATAAAGATACAACAATAATGACCGTCTACGAGATAAGCGACTAATTTGTGAATTAAAATATTTATGATACCGACCAGTATCTTCCTTTATGGACTGATTATCTTTACCCGACACACCCACCTAAGACACTATTAAAATACGTAAAACTATAAAGTGGATAACTTTTTTATATGGCAATATTAGACTTGGAGAAATTCTGAATATTTAATCATTAATTTTATGCAACTGGATTTTTGGACATAAAAATAGCGTAGGTATAGATATTGATATTCTTTAGATTTGTAAACAGTAGGGTAGTTGACTAAAAAAAACTAATAAGTCCGTCAGTCAGATTTCCAAAAAAATACTAGACACGTATTTTTTTTCATATAAACAAAAAACGAAGACGACACAGTGCGTTGAAAACTCGTGTGACGTCACTGCACGCTACTTTTTAGCGAGCAGTGCCGTCATTAGCCTCCACCCCTGATCTTTGATGCCTTTTATATTTGTCAATTTTTATTGATTTGATAAAACAAAATATACGTATCCAATATTTTTCTATAATCTGAATGACGGACTAAATAGAATCAACTTTTTTTTACCCAGTAAACATGCCTATTGAAAAGATTTGAAATTAATTGAGTAAATTAATTTAACAACAAATAATAATAGAATCCAAATTTTACAGCAATAGTTACAAATTGTGTCCTAGTTTTGAAGAAGAATTTATTAAAAAGAAGGATTTTAAAACATCAAAACAATCATAATTAGCCTATAATGTTCCCACTGTTGGGACACAGGCCTCCTCTGGGTAAGAGCGAGCGGGCCGTAATCTACCATGCGGGCCCAGTGCGGTGCGGGTTAGTCGAGGTAGACGTCTTCGAAGTTTTTGCCTTTGGAACATGCCGGTTTCCTGACGATGTTTTCCTACACCGATTTGAGAGCAGTGATGATGAAATCAACACTTAGCAATAATTCAAATCAATGTGGAAACTATGCAAGTCCAAAGCCATAGTACTAATAAAAAAAAAACTAGATAGAAATAGATCAAAGTTCATAGCAATGTTATTGTTTTTGTACCTTTGTCGTAGGAGTTACGCGATATTATTTTCAGTATTGTGCAGATATGAAAAGTTCCTAAACCTTTTTAATTACAAAATACTAATTTTCAGCTATTCAGCATTATATATTGCTAGGAATCATGTTTATATGTGCGTTTTTATCGCGGGGTCTCTTCCATACTTCAGTTTAGCCATATCCTTTGTGATGCTCGGCGATATTTTAAGGAGAGCATGACTATGGTATTATTTTGCCACTGTGGAAGCGTGCGAGCCTGTCTCAACTATAGACGTGCTAATTTATAGAGCCGACAATCATTTTGAATTGAAATTGATTTATGTGACATTACAATCATGTCGGATTAAAGCGGCCAGCTTTGTATAGATTACGCAGCTGGTGTTAAGTTTGTAGTTTTTATTTTTAATGAATTCCTGGCTATTGAGTTTCCGATAAACTATGATGAATGGGTTTGAGCTGTTAAATGTCACGTTAACTGAGACTTATAAATAGATATAATAGATTAATAGGCTTTGTTGCACTTAAGAGTTTTAAGCTATGTGATTAGTTTCAAGTAGTGTCATCATCATCATCTTAGCGTTAATCCCAATCGCATCCGAAGCTTTTTCTGCTTTGGGGTCTGGGGTCCGCTTTACCAGTCTAACTGATATTTTCCGTGAAGCGACTGCCGTCTGAACTCCAAAACCGAAGGTTATAACGAAGCGTTGCATTAAGACCAATTGTTGGATTTTTGAGGGCTCTGTCTTTGCCATTAGATGTTCGTATGGCAACCGGGATCAACTGCTTAACGTGCAGTCTCAAGTAGTATCGCAAGACAAAAGTCTTCGACCAGTGTGTGTTGCCAGTGGTGACTTATGGAACTGAGACGTGGTCGCTAACAATGGGCCTTATAAGAAAGTTCAAGGTCACTCAAAGGGCAATGGAGAGGGCTGTGCTTGCGGTTTCACTGCGTGATCGAATCAGGAATGAGGAGATCCGCAGAAGAACGAGAGTAACCGATATAGCCCGAAGAATTGCAACACTAAAGTGGCAGTAGGCCAGGCACATAGCTCGTAGCTCCGATGCCCGAAGGGGTCTCGAGTGATGACCACGCACCGAAAGACGCAGCGTGGGTAACAAAGTAACAAGACAAGGCAGACCGATGATCTAGCGAAGATCACGAGAAACCGCTGGATGCGGGAGGCGTAGGATTGGTCGTCGTGGAGATCCATGGGGGAGGCCATGTCCATCAGTGGATGTCTTTCAGCTGAAATGATGATTAGTTTTTTAAATGGTCTTGATTATTTCAAAATTAAAATTAAGTCTAAGTACGTAAATAACAATTTATTTAAACCTAATTAATAAAAAAAATTACATTACAATATCTTAATTAAAAAAAAATTGCAGTCAACATACACTTTGTTGAAATTGATTTTAGAAACACTCAATAAAATAAATTAAAACTATATTACAAAAAGAAGAACTTCCAACAGATCATTACAAAGTTATAAATAGAAGTTTGAAGTCGGTGGTAAAAATGGATCGTTTATTTTTTCTTGTTAAAAAGAAGTTTATATCAAGAAAAAAATTCTTTTTGTAAAAAGTACTGATATCTGCATCCGGTCAGACTAGACGCTGTACATAACATGGTTTGGAAATCACTAGCAAACAAACGAGGTTATTTCGTTTACTTGATTTTTTACCCGTAATTTTGGATAAAAACCAAACTACTTAACCAACTTTAAAAACTTTGAAAACTGGAAATATATCCTTTCACATAAAGAAAGAATATTGAGTTATACCTACATCCATTTGCCATGCACATACTTAACGCAAATTTAAGACTTATACTATTTTCTCATGGACGCCATGTCAGAACTGGACCAAAGTTAAAAGCGACCACACGCGAAGCACCTACTTTCAAATAAAAAAAAAGAATCATCAAATTCCGTTTGACCTTTCGAAAGTTCCACCACACATAAAAATACAGTAGAGTTAAAAACCCTCTCCTTTCTTTGAAATCAGTTAATAAAAATAAAAAAACTTAATTCACAGACGAAACATGTAACTTTGCTAAATTGAAGAGTACAACTGTGAAGTAGCAAGATAACCGGATTATGTCGTGTGGCTTAATGATTGCCTTTAGTTTACTACCTAAGGCGATGAAGTATTTGACGTACCTAATACGCATTTATGAAAAAATCACCTACCTATATCCAACCGCCAACGACGCGGGTTACTTGTCTCCTTTGGCGACTGTACATAAATATTATGATCGAAAAACAGTAATTCTCGTCTACAAAATAAATACAAAAATACCTATATGATAACTTCTTAACAAATTACCTGAATATAAAATTATCGTGTTATATTTATATTATCACACAATAAACTAACCCACCAATCAAATTGTGATCTTTTGGTAATACGCTAGTAGTTAGTAAACTCTATCAATGTGTGTGTAGTTTCCATGTTATGCTTTATTTATCAATTTATCTAAATTGGGGAAACAACTAAAAGATTTATTACGAAAACAAAATACTTTTTTTTGGAACACATCACAACACATTTTTTTTTTTTTCATTTAGGTATTATTTTATCTAGAACTCGATTCGAAAAGAATAAGCCAAAAGGCAAGGTGCGAAAAGAAAATTTGTATAAATATGTACAACTCCAATAATGTTAAACAAAAAGCCATATGACTTAATTAACACACTAAAGTCACACCTGTCACTTCAGTTGCAGCTTTTTTGATCTTTGTACAGTTTTTTCTCAGATCATTAACCAGTAGGTTTAACACATTTTATATTAGGCAAACCTCAAAGTAAACGCAAAACACACCAAATTATACTATATCCATTATTTCGATCACCTTATTACTCATCGTCGTGAATTATTATGCAATTCTTAACAATAGTCCGAAGAATAATTAAAAATAAATTAATAGGTAATGCTATCGCTTAGTCATCCATTGACATTCAAAACATTAGTAATTAAATCATTAATATGTTGTTAGTTAAAAAAATATATTTGTCGCAGCCAACTGGTTAAATTAACTGATAAGTTACCTGTAGCTACCTGTACTTTAAAAAAAAAAGTTGTCCAACACTAGGTATTTTCCTGTATCGTGGGTGCGTTTACAAACATATCTCTCTCATAACTCTCTCGGCTCTCAAGCAGTTGATCACAGTTCTAACATAACTCATTTCTTCGGGGTGCCCTGGGGTAGTTACTGGCACCAATTCTGCTGGCAAGTGATTCCAACCAAAGATAGGTTGGAATCACTTGCCTTGTTACTTTAATGAATATCATTCAAGCTGTTAAGTTAAAAGGGTAGAAGGGTGAGGAAGAGATTATTTTGAAAGGATGTGATACAGTATCTAACTAAATCACTTTCTCTATAGGACCGACATCGTCATCGTGATAAAATTAATTAATTTGAAACGAGTAAGTATTCAAGTTTTTTATCGGTACATACATATTAAAAAAAGCCATAACGCCAAAAGTAACGTGCAGAAAGAAAACTTCTGCGTATTGCGCTTTGGTTCCTTTTTTTATTTTGTTTTTAATTTAGTTAACAGACTAAACCTGTCAGTTATAAAATATTTCACTTTTTTTTAACATACACTTTTTAATTTTATAAACTAGTGCGTGACGGAAGCACTGGGGCGATCGTTAATGATAAAGCGTACTAATTTATTATGATATATTATTATGATTTACCAGCTGCAGCCCGCGGCTAAGTCCCAATAATCCAGGATGAGACGAAGCCGAGTTCTCCTAGTCATGGTTCACCCATGAGCCAAATTTAATCAAAGTGCGTTCAGCCAGCGTGATAGCGTAGCAAATAAACTTATTTTCGCATTTATAATATTTGTTAGAATTAGGTTATCTAAGCCGTGAGCCCACTTATGACTAGTAAAACCTAAGACAACCGTGACCAATCCCGGACCAGATTAAAGGCTTGCCTTAATTATTATGTTGGGAATGCTGATTGGATTTCACATTGGTCATAACTCCTCAGGCGTGGACACATTATGGCAATAGTTCACGAAATCACGACCCCAGTGGACGCTGTACCAAGCGCTTGTGATAAACCTCCACAGGAAAAGTTGCAATCTAATATAATTCTAATAGGCAGCGTAAAATCTGTAATTACACGAAATATGTATATTAAAGTCGTAACTGACGTGTGGCCAGTTGATAACTTTATTGAACGAAAACTGGAGCTTAGTGCAACTGGTTTCGATTCCTTCTTTATCGAGTCATACGATTTATTATTAATTTTGTTGTAATGACTTTTAGTGAAATAAACCTATTAGCGAGCCTTTGGATGTAAAGTTACACGGACTTCTAGTCTTTTATGCACTACCTACAGTATAGACGACGAATCATGGCAGCTCTGAACTTCGAGCAGAAAGTTGCGCAATAACATTTTTAGGAAACAAATATTAACATAAGACGAGTGTGACCCCACACCCAAAACCTGGATCTTATTTAGATTATGTTGAAACAACATAACTAGTTACATTTAGCTATTATAGAAATGCAGTTTTTTATATAAAAATGACGGATTAGTTTGGTACTAAATTGTGACTTTTGTATTAGGAACTTTGACTTAACCTCACTAAAGTTCGAATACAAATACTGACTCAAAATCGACTTATACTAAATCTGGAACTAAAGTTAGATTTCGTTTTGTAATAAGGGGGATAATGTCTATCCTATTTGTGATATTATACAACGTGTAACATAAAGGTTATATACATACCAAGAGCATGGCATCTTTACATGATATCAAATCATATCGGAAGGTTTTCAACTCAAAATAAAAAAACTCGAAAAATTTATACTAAATTTTCGGTTCCGTGTGTTTCTTAAATTCAAATCATAACAAACGTGAACCACACTACATACGTTAATAACTACTCGTTACACGTCACATTACTTGGCAAAATCACGATAAATGTCTTCAAAAATTCTGTGCGCCTAGTATGGTAGCAGCCTATCACAGGCGGTGTTTTTTCTCGTAACTTCCTAACATAAACAGATAGGATTAAAAACCCTTCCAATATCGATTGATATCATGTAAAGATGCCATGCCCTTGGTATGTATATACCCTTTATGGTACACGTTGTATATATGAAATTCTTTCATTCTGGTATTGGAAAGAAAATATCATCAACTTTGCCTGACTATGTCAACTTCATATTTAAATGGTTATTTTCTTTTTACACTTTTTTGTTTCATTTCCAAATCACCAGAAACAAGTGGGTCAAAACCAACAATTCCCGCTGGTGGCGGTTATCTCCAACATGAATGATCGTGTTTACACAAACGTTTGACCAAATATGCACCAAATCAAAGGGTTCCGTGGCGACCCAATATTTGTAGGAAAGTTTGACCAAACTTTGTATGTAGAACATATTGTTGGACACCTTCGTTCATTGGAGGCCCATTTCCTGTTTGTTTTCGATAAGGGGCTGTGTAAATGATGTGTGGACATGGAGGCGTACCGTATGTTTTGAAATTTTTACTTTCGTTATGCCTTTCGTTTCCTTGCTTACCGTCAACACTTGTTGGACTGTTCATCTAGATAAGCCAAGAATGTGTTGGAACTATTTTTACGTCCACTTTCGTCATGATTTTCCATTCTTTATCTAACCAGCTCCTTACCACGACCATTTTTGTTCTATTGTATTAATTCACTTCCTTCTGGGCCATTCATTACTATTCCTGTTGCTAATAATTTGAGTGCAATCTCTTCTTTCATTATTTTTTTAACATCAATATTTTTCTTTTTGTCGTATCGATTAATTTATACTATCGTACATATTACTTTTTTTGTCTATATCATTAAATTAGACTGCAGTTACGTTTACCTTTATATGTTTAAAATCGACATCTGTGCGTGAATAATATAATGTCTGCCTAGTAAAGCACTAATACTTCACCAGCTACAACTAATATAACTCTACGGATTTGACCAAAAGCGTCTTGGTTTCTAAAACGTATTCACGCTTACAAACTGAAATGTAAACTAACCTATTGAGTTATTTGCATTTTTGGTAATCCAATATGGCGACAAATCAACTTAGTACCTTGAAAGTCGATTAGGAATATTTAACGTAGTAGATACTCTACTGTTAAATGAAATTAATTGTTTCCTCGGCGAGTAGTTTAGTATTATCTGAATATTTATATCCTTTATTGTTAGTTGACAAATCTATTTTGTATTGCCCAAAAATAGAATTAAACGACTCATTAATAGAGCAAGATTATAATTTGAAAAGATTGGTTCAACTGCAAAGACAGGTGTTTAAAGCTTACCGTAACTATTTTTTCTTTTTTTTTTTATTGTCTTAAATACATTTACGAAAATTCCTCAAACTTACTCATATTCAATAAATCAATCTCCTTTATCCCAAAGTCCAGCTTTATTCCTCCAAGGACTGGATCTGTCATACTTGATATGAGATTTCCCTTTATCTTCCTTCGTAAATAACATCATACCGTTAAAAAGGATTAACTCACTGAGAGAGCTTAAGTCCGGACTGTCGGGGTATCAGGCTGATTGTTTGACATTTAATTCTCCATGCCCTTCCTCCTTATTCGCTGGATTATTAACTTCGCAAATGACATGCGAAAGTGACATTTCTTTATCTTGTGGCAATTGAAAAGGGTCTGCTAATTTCGGGTGTGATTGGTTTGAAGTATGTGAGAAATTGTGTCGGATTTCAGTTTTAGTGACTCATGTCCCGTGAGTTGTTTAATGAAGTTGATTCTTTGCAGCTTTATTGAGTTTGTAATATTTAATATTATTAAGTTTGGATTAAAATTTCTGACATCTGCAACTTTAAATGAATTAATTGATTTCATTTCTTCTTTGATAGCTTTCAAAATTAATCTTCTTGTTATCACCAGACACACAATTACATAGACTATCGATAAAAATATTGGAGCTCACTAGCGCAAATTACACAAATCATCTGATAATCGAGTCGTATTCGAGTACAATCGGCATCGATAAAGACGTATCGATACAATCGATTAAGCGTGGGCTGTCTGTGACATCGGCTCCATCACGATTGCTTTATTTATTACTTGGTTATATCATGTTATTACTGTGTTGATCATATGTTAAGGGCCCCCATTCATTGTTTTAGTACAGCTTTGTCTTCATAAAAAGTAGGGTTCATGTCGGCCTAGTTTTATAGATACTTTGAATGAAACTGAATCGTTTTGTGTCTCTTTCTTGGCTTTTCTGACAGCGTTTAGAATTTAATACCATTTTCGATAACTGACACAGTAAATGTATTGATTAATTACCAATCAAGCTAATCCAACAAACTTTCTTATTTGTATAGTGTATTTCAGGAAAAATTGTTTGGAAAGCTACAATAATGAAATGCTTCAAAAAAAGAAATCTCTCCTAAATTTTGCAGTTACGATACATGAATTAATCATGTATCGTAACTACATTAGCAACATTAAAACTACACGCATGATTCACAACAAAACACAAATCATTTTCATGTCCAACGAATTCATTTAACAGATTTTCTTCTTTATTACCATATGCATCCTCATTACGTATTCAAGCATATTCATTTGATTGTATTACGCGTCCTTTGCTCAATAGGCTAGCATACTTGAAGATCTCGTCCTTCAGCGCCGTCGCTTCTCACGTTCGCAACTCAAAAGGATTATTTCCGAATCGGAATGTCTTTAAATGTAATGGAGTGCGAAGCGTATGTGCAGATCCCGCCGGTGTTGTTCAGGGGTGGCAGGGATATAGGTAGACATTCATTTCTGGCACAAATGTTGTGGGATGTTGGAAATTAATTATGTCGTTTATAGTTGGTAGGTGAGAGTAATTCGAATAGTTGTAGGTGTTGATAGAAATGATGGTAATGATGTTACGTTGCTAATAATATACGCTGCTACAATTGGTATGTGGAGACACCAAAACGCATTCGTGCTTCGAAAAACAAGTTAAGCCGGTAGTCTCGGCAGTCATTACCGGTGGTCAAGAGCCGACTAGTCTTACCAAAAAGTATCGTGTTACCCAGTAACTGAGTTGTGGGGGTCAGATAGGCTGTCGCTCCATGTTAAATAGGTACTGGTATATATGCGATTCTGGTTACACTAGAAGCCGACCCCAGAATACTTAGAAAAAATCTAAGCAGATCATTTTCATTATATCCTTTAATGAATTTCATAGTGCTAATAAGCTGTGGATATTAAAGCTCTAATGAGTTTTAATGAAAAACATATCATTAGTTTTTGCTTTATCAGCAGACTTAGCACAAGCAGTAGCAGTAATATTGTAAGATGACTTGTTTGAGTTTGTTCATAATTAAGAAGCGAATATTTATGGCCTTAAGAAGCAGACATAGAAACAAAAAGTTTCTGTCAGGACTGCGGATTGTTTGAAAGAGATCCCGTGGTCCCTGACACACAGGCAGGTGAAGGAACATTATTTGAAAAAAGGAACTAATAGTTAACACTGAGATGATTGTGCAATCCCGTTTTCTAGTGCTTCCAGATCAAATGCCACAATCTATTGACATTATAAACGTGAAAGTTGATATCTTTATTAGTTTTTCTCGCAAAAACGACTCAATAAATTAGGCTAAAAATTGACACACAGATGGTTTTTATCCCGGTAAAACTGCGGAACACAGCTAGTTCTAACATAAAAGCAGCTGCATTCTCAACTGGAAAAGTCATCACAACGATGAGTTTCCATGCGTGCCAACCTTGCAGCATGCCGCACTCGAGTCTCAAGATACGCTAAAAGCCGCTGCGGCGTGCACTAGTAGATAACTATATATTTTATACATATTTATTCCACTAGTGTCAAACCTATCAAGATTTATTACATTCCATTTTTAATTTTAGATTATTCAACTCTAGTAAGGCTTTTTGGCCCTGGTTTTGAAATGAGAATACCCCATTATTATAATGTGCGATTGGCGCGAATGGAAGTATGGATTGATTTATGGAAATAGTAATTACTTAAGCAATACTGCCTTTTTAAATATTCTCTTAAATTTAATTTAGTTTGTGAACAAGGCAATCTACGCCAATATCCTCCTGGCATCCGAAACCTGAAACAGGCTGGTATACGAGTATTGTTGCTTGATTAACCATTTTTGTTCCTAATTTGATAAAGGAGCATTTTAATAGTCATGTAGGTAATGTACAAAACACAATTATGTAGTAAGTACCTATATACTTCCACTGTATATGTCATAGTTAGCTTACTGTTAGTTAACTATGTTGTAATTGCGATGATTCGCTATAGAAATCGTCAAGGAAAAGAAATTTTCTAACTAATAGAAAACTTATTAATGGAAAAATATCCAGTTATGTATCTTCGAAGTAACACAAATGTGAAAAATATTTTAATTTTAACCTTTGCGTTCAGTTCCAAAAGAAAATGCTTAATTTTTTTCAATTAGATTAGTACATATGTCCTAAAGAAATTGAAAGAGTTAATCTTTGTCATTATGCAATTACAAGATCAATTGTACGTAGCCCTTAAAATAGTTACATTAATATTACCACGTAAAAGAAATGTCTTTTTCATTGAATCAACTATCGAATGCTGCACACCAACACAATACACCAATAAACATAGGTATCGAGAAACACGTCTGATGACGTCATCCGACACAACAATAACATCATCAATCCAAAGAAACAATCGATTGTCACCGATCGCGTTCGATACTAGCATGTATCGATTACGAACAATCATTTTAAATTGTTCTATGAGCGGCAAATTAGTTAGCTAATCCTTGATTAATGTTGTCTGTGGGCTGACAATTTGACAGATGTAATTGAAAACACTCGTTGAGCACCATCGTTCAGGCGCGAGGTTAACCGCCTTTGCCCTTTTAATCTTCAAATGAAAACATGGTGTATCTAATCAGATATCTTGATTGTTCGCCCACCTGTAATTAAAATTATTATTCATCTCCTATTTTCGTGCAAATTTAATATTTAGGTAATGGAAGAATTATCTGCATAGTGTATTTACATTGTAGAGAGGTCAAATGAAATAGGTTTATTATTTTCTTAAGCCATAACAGTAGGGAATAAATTATGATGTTCAAGATAGTATATAATATATTCTCCTAATACATAATATTTATCCACGTCTGCCCACTTGTAGGCAACTTTAAACCTTTCGGCCACGCCTAGTGCTTAAAACTTCTGTATGTCCTCAACAAATCACGCAAACGAATTTATGTACTATTCGTAGATGCTTAAAAGCTAGAAATGTGGGGCAGTAAGTTTAATATATACAGGTACTTTATGGTTGAAGGAGTTCCCATGGCTATGATTCGAATCAAGCGTTTGAGCCCATTAATTATAGTTATTGTTTGACAATCTCTTATGGACATATTATAGTTTATTGTTATTGTAATTAGACACCTATTTGTGGGCGCCACTGCCATTCTACCGGTTGATGCAATAGAAAATATAAATGATAGTTGAGTGATTGTTGCGTGTTCTGTTCTGTGGAAATCCTTGAGCCAGGATTAGAGTTACTGGTAATCGAATATATCTATGTTCAAAACTTTCTGTGGGTTCCCTTTGTGGACCTAGGGTTCCCCATGAGAACCTCGTCTTTATCATTGTCAAAATCTGGGTATCAATATCGTAATTATTCAAGTAAGTTGCTTTTACACTATAATAAAAAGATACGTTGGATCTATTAGACGCTGCACGAGATGGAAAAATCTGGATATGATCGAAGCTATAAGTTTGGAATCATGCAATTCATTTCCTTTTTTATTTTTCTCACAGAAGAGGACCGAAAGGTGGATAAAAAGCCGTTCATATTTAATCCAATCTAGACCAATACAACCGGGCTACTAAGTACTAAATGTTTACTATGTGTAAACATTTATTTAAATTCTACCGAGGTTGTTTCTCCAGACTTATAAATGAATTTCCCCGTTCTGTTTGATTTCAACACAATTAAGCCTAAATCTGAAACAATAAAGTCATTAATTATAAATACACTTACGTCCTAATTTTTGAACACAAGTGTAAATCCAAAGAAAATATTACAGAATCGCCATTACTGTGTTCTACTGTAATTTATATATGTACAAGTATTTCATTTTAAGAGATAATCAAATGAGAATTTTATTACCTAACATCATCTTATTGGAGTACATAAAAATCTTGTACTCTCTCCTATTTGCTGTTCTGTTAAGAGAAATACATCTCTGTTTTGAAAGACTTTAGAGTCATGTGTATGTTTTGTGTTAAGTTGGTGATTTTCTTTCCCATTGATTATATTGACTTTAATGTCGTGTTTATTGTCAATTAACCCAAACCTTAGGGCAATAAGTTTAGCTCCAGTATCACCCTGTCTATGTAGGTGTTCGTTTGTGCAACCTTTATGGGTTTTCAACTGCATTTTAGGATGTATTTGTTACCAATTGTTCTCAGCAGGCGATAGCATGTTGCTGTTTTTTATCGGCCGATCTTAATCTGACTAGTTTGGGCACTAGGAGTATACAACGTTTTTGGTTTATGCAAAACCTGAATATAGTTTGTTCAGAATAAGCAACTGAATCAATTCCAATAATTTTTACACCATATTATATTTTTTCTCAAAAACATAAATTTAGAAATTTTTGCAGAGTGGTTACCGAGCTGTTATGATAGATCATAGTACTTGCGAGCGCGCCACAGCTGTCGCCAGAGGTCAACGCATCGCGCTCGCCGGCCTGAGCGGAGCTTTGACCATATTTTTGTTGAGTCAACCAAGTAGAATAGCAAGCTCATAACTCTGTGGTTTTTCATTATATCTTTTTGAAATTTTGTACGTAGAGAATCTTATGTACAAAATTTCTTACCTACTTTACTTAAAAATACAAGACACGTGTTTTGGGTTCGGCAATAAACAAAAAATAATGTTGTATAAAGAGGTAGGGCCCTCATTATTGTTGCCATTTGTCTAAAAAAGGGGTTATTCTTAAATGATTTGTAAGAAATTATACTCAGATTTGATAGGACTGTGAATCAATCTGCCTAGCCTTTTTACAACTAAGTTGGGGTCAGCTTCCGGTCTAACCGGATTCAGGTGAATACCGGTGATTTACATGGAGCGAATGCATATCTTACCTCCACAGTCTAGCTTCTGGGTAGTATTAGTAGTAACCTTGGTAAAACTGGATGTCAAAATAGCCGGCTTATAACGACCGTAACGGCTGTCAATGATCCACGAAAGACAGCCGCGATCAACGGCTTACCACACGGCGAAGTCTTGTTTATGTAAAACCGTAATAAAGTTTGTTCAGAATAAGCAACTGAATGGATTCCAATCATTTTTACGCCATGTTGCATTTTGTCCCAAATACATTTAGAAATTGTTGCAGTGTGGTTACCGAGCGCACCACGCAGCTTACCTGATTATAATACTGCGTACGCGTGCGCAACAGCTGACGCCAGAGGTAAACGTACCGCTCGCCCGCCGGAGCGGAGCGTGAAACATAATTTTTGTTAAGGAAAGCCAAGTAGAATAACAAGCTCATAACTTTGTGGTATTTTATAACATATTTTTGAAATTTTGCACATAGATTTTTTACTTAAAAATACTGGACACGTATTTCGGATGTCGCAAAAACATAAAATAATGTTGTTTAAAGTTGATTACCCATCCACAAACCAACTGCGACAAGCGTAGTTTTACCATCGACCTGTGAGAGTATTATTAAATAGCCACCGGCCCTCTCTTTTTAAATTAATAATGCAGACTTGACACGGATTGTCAAAATCAAATCGACAATATTTTATATAATATAACAACAAACATTTATTTTTATATTAATTGTCTATGGAGACTTCCGGCCTGCTTTTATATTTTCTTACATTTTTATTCAAATACCTTTACAGTTAACTAATTCAATTTATAACAGTAGAGTCACAGTTCTGAATAATCTATATAAATCTATGCTCTAAATTAGTGATTTCCATAAATACGACGCACAAAAACATGGAATTCAAATAATTAAATTGATTTCTATAACTAATAAATTAAGTTAATCCCGCTTTCTGCTAATTACGAACTGTACCGTCGTCATACCAGACGTGAAGCCTAAAGCCATTTGAATGTATACTCTGATATTTAAGAAATAGAGTGGCTTTTATGTTTACGAAAACAGTTTGATCTCTTTCGTCATTGTCAAATGTTTTGTTTAGAATATCGTTAATGATTTCGTAGAATTTTGTTAATATCATTCATTCGTCATGATTAATTAAATATTTATTATGGTTTTCTAAATAGTTGCTGTGTATCCCTACTTTGCGGAAGTTCGATAATGGAGTTTATATAACTTAAAGGGTGCCTTGAGGCGTTCCAGTGTTTAACAGAGTCGAAGGCTTATGAAAAATCTGATCTGAAAAATGAACAAATTTTTATTTGAATTATCTTAACTAACTCTCAATGGAAGACAAAACAAAAATATACATAATACCTACTTATGAACAATACATATATAAACGAGGACGTTTTCTATAGAGATACGCATAAAGTAAAAAACATCACCAGGATTATTCCTGTTTGTATTTTTCTAACACAGCATCGTTGGTCATGTCATGTGTTTTACATAGCATTACCTCGCTCAACTGCAGTCTTCCTTCCTATCCACTGAGTTTTTTGAATGAATATGCTCTTAAAAATCTAACGAGCTTTACCATCAACGATTGCATCACTGCTTAACATCAGGCGGGATTGCGTTCAAGGACTAGTTTATAATTATAAAAAAAAAACTGTTCTACAGGCTAAATAAGACGTGATCTGATTAGCTTAATATTTTAATTAGCTAATCTCCATTAATTATTACGCATCTGATCGGCAATTATATTTATAGGTAAAGAAATAAAATTACTCGGTTGACCAATAAATCTGTTTACAGATCGCATTATATTATATTACTAATCGTGGTCGATTATATTCGATTGGTTTCGTATACATCTAATAGCTATTGGACTGTAATACAGGTCTATAAAGACCTGTATTTTTATGGTCGTCCACACTAGTATTTTAAACAGATTAAGTTAGATTTATTACTCTGTTTCTATTAATATGTATCTTAATTAAATGGTTTTGCCTTGGGTAAAAACCGAAAGTGTCAACCGATTCTAATATCGTATATCTAAAACAACATACTATCAATCAAAAATAAGTCATTTATTAAAATTACATAAGACGTCAACATTACATAAGACAATTGACTCCATAATAAATAAATCAGCAGCATAGCAGTAAAATCAAGTTAGAATAACTTGATTTTACGACTTTGTTTAAAGACAATAATGTTACACACATGTTATCAATTTATTTGCCAGACAAACACGTACACATTTATTATATAATCTATTTAAATAGTACACTGTAGACTACCTACATTTTTTCTGTCTCCTTCCCCTTAGTATTCCATCCAAAGGTTGGCTGTAAAAGATCGCTTTTAGTTTCAAGACCGCCCATTGTATCATCCTTTGTAAAATCTTTATATTTATATTTCTGTAATCTATATGGTGTACATAATAAAGAGTATTCTATTCTATATCAGCTGAAAACTATACTCAAGCAGAAACTGTAATGATATTATTTACAACTGTAATAATATTATTTATTATTTCGCGGTGGTAGGCCATAATATCGGCTGCCGGCAGAAGTTACCACCCATCAGACAAAGTCTTGCCGCCAAGCGGTTCGTCGTGTTCCTGCATGATGTCTATTGTCTGGTGAAGCCGTATGTAGCCGTAGCGATGTGTGCCGGGTGCGATGCACGAAATGTTGTTGGGTCGGGAGTTTGGTCGTGGAGGTTCTCCAGATCAATCTCCCTCTGGCGCAGCATCGTTGTTCGTGCTGTTGGGTTTAACATTACATCACCTCGCCCAACTGCCGTCTTCCTTCCTATTCACTAAGTTTTTGAAGTGAAACTTCTTTAGGCACGCTTGACTTGGGGAGTAAGCTAGCGAAAGCGTTACGAAAAATGATCGGGCAAGGCGAACGGAAGTTAAGTGGGGGATATAAGCACAGAGGCGCCCGTGGCGCGAGCTTGGTACTACGAGGTCTACGAGTTTTTTTTTTTTCAATAAAAATAGAAGATTATGCAAAAATATTATTTATTTTTTTTTTAATTTTGAGACACGGGTACACTCATTTATTTATTTATTTACACTTAACACTATACATTAAATTTTATGTTGACTGACAACCATTAAGGGGGTCAGTTAACATAAAATTTGGTACCGCCTACTTCACAGTCCCTCCTGTATCCCCCTCCCCTCCCTTACTCCCCCCCCCTCACCCCTTAATATTCCCACAAAACTACCCCCGACCCCCCTCATTGATTACCTCACCCCCCCGTGGATTATCTCGGGAACCAGAGGTCGTGGACTACCCGAGTTTGGGGTCCCCTGAATCAGGAGGAGGAGCCCGACCTTTTGGCCCCGAGGGAATCCACTCCCCCCTCTCCCCCTCCCCCGCAACCCCACGAAACCTATCCCCCCCCCCCGACCCCCTTTAGTTACCTCACCCCCCCGTGGACTATCTCGGGAACCAGAGGTCGTGGACTACCCGAGTTTGGGGTCCCCTGATTCAGGAGGAAGAGCCCGACCTTTTGGCCCCGAGGGAATCCACTTTTTTTTTTCAATAAAAATAGAAGATCTATGCAAAAATATTAATTTACCAATGAAACCATGAAATAAATTTAAATATTTATAGAAAATTAATATATGTATATGTGTATACATGTATATATTGTACACACATATATATATATACATACAGATGGTGCGAAAGAAGTTTCACTTCAGTCGTGTGGTCATAAGCACACTCGTTTTTTTAAGTAATAGGCTTAATAAACTAGCGCGCTTTACCATCAACGATGGCATCACTGCTTACCATCAGGCGGGATTGCAGTCAAGCACTAGTTTATAATTATTTAAAAAAAAAAACAGTGTTATTCATTACATCTTTAGTCAAATAATCACCTGCTGTCTCATTCATCACTTAGATTTCTGATCTTAGTTTTATGGCAGTAACTTTTTCAGCAACAATTTCAGCTTTGCTTAGCTCAATTCTACCTTTCAATTCAATTTTAGCTTTACCTATTTTGCTTAGATTATTATTTTGCTTGACAATACTTCTTTCAAAAATCGTATCTACCAATACTATTTACCCATGTAATATTGTCAATCTATTACCAACACATTCATAAAATAGTAATAAACATTAAATCAGGGATTACAATATTAAGTTTGTGAACCCTGCCGTGTTACTATTTTTACAAATAACTCCATTTTGTGAAAGGTCAATGTTATTTACTTTACTGGCAACATCATTTAATAAGTCCAAATGTATGTAAGTGTTAAATGTGAATACTTACGTCTGGCGACAATCGTAAAGACATGTGTAAATTATCCGTTTAACGTGTAAATTGCTGTTGTTTAATAGGGCTGACACTTTTAGACAACTATTTTTGATTTGATTTTGTTGCTATGTAAATATACAGTTACACTAACGTAGCTCTGTTGTCGTGTCCTAAAACAGTTACATTAATTGTTATATGTGTATTATTTTTAATAAGAAAACTAATTGGCATACAGAAAATGAAAGTATTTTCCCATTACTATTTATTTCGTGTTATTCGCTTCATCATCAGGCTTCTCATCTTCTCATAATCTTTGCGTATCGATGTCAATCAAGCTAGAGTCGACCCAAAATTTTGCCGCACCTAGTACCTTCAAAAGGGTCTACCAATAGTGAAGACTCGTTTTGCGTGTCACTTCGTATAGTTCCTTTTTTAACCCTCTCAGATTTCCAAATTCAACGGCTAAGCAATTTAATATCTCGTCCGCGGACATCCCTAACAATATATCGATAGCAAAGACAGATTTTGTGCAAATGAAATTGTTAATACACGAACATGGACATATAGGTTAAACATTTGCGTTTAAAATCAAATACGACGAACATTTGAATGCGTATGCAGGGCCTAACACCTGTCTATTTAGGAATTAATGCGTGAACAAGACATTTCGGAAATTGGACCGTGGTCGACTGCTTGTTAGTGATATCTGCATACAGATAAAGAAGGTATATTTGATTAAATCCCATTGGACAATAAAAGACTAGAAGGTTTGCGAGATTTGGTCATCCAAGTGCCTCCTGGGTACTTTGGATTCAGTGGAGAGGCGTGCGAAGAGGCTAGATGGCGATCCAGATTTAGCTAAAAACGATCTCAAAAGCCTGGAGCAGACGTTGAGTAGTCAGCCTGTCGGTGTTCCGTAGGATGCACTTCGGAGAGTGTGTGAGGAAATTGCATGATTTAATTCCCCCATCTCCGTTCAATCATCGGACGACCCGTCGTACAGCGAGTTTCTACCCTTGCATTGTTGACACAATAACGATCCGAACGAAGCCTTTCGCCGTCTTTAGTAGCGCGTACATCGAGGGACTGGAACAATTTGCCAGCGGTGGTGATTCTGTCGGACTTAATATTAAGTTGCAATAATAAAGTAAAGTAAGTAAAGTAATATACCCTTGAAGACACTTAAATTTAAATGTATTTTTTATATAAATAGCCTTTTTTTATATAAATTATAAACCAGCGCTTGACCGTAATCCCGCCTGATGATAAGCAGTGATGCGATCGTTCATGGTAAAGCGCGCTCTTAATAAACTAGCGCTCTTTACCATCAACGATTGCATCTCTGCTGACTATCAGGCGGGATTACAGTCAAGAACTAGTTTATAATTTATTTTAAAAAATCCAGTTTGATTGGATTTTTCATCTCGGAATTGGTTCTGATATAGTTACATCGATGAATTACGTACCAGATATAATTATTAATTATCTTACAACACCCTAACTATCAAAACCAATTCGAATTATTTTGAAGGATACTGCTAATTCATTAGTTCTTATATTTGAAACGTTATCTGCTCAAGAACTTACAATAAATGTTGTTTAACTGTCAAAATTAAAGCCATTGGTTACTGATAGTGTGCTAGATAATTACCCCACAAACGGTGGTTACAATATACGAGAAATTACTAGCAATTACAATTCTCTATTATAAGAATTCAGACGCACTTTAGTTAATTTATTACTTATATTAGGCTAAACTTTACTTTTACTAATCATCATCATCATTATCAACCTTTATATCGTCCCACTGTTGGGCACAGGTCTCCTCTCATACAGAGAAGGATTGAGCGTAATCACCACGCTTGCTCGACGATTCGACTGTTACTAATATTACATGGATATTTATATAATTTATCCGAAATAAATTTTTTGAACTTGAATTTTATGTTGATCTTTACGAGTATCCATAATATAACACATTGAGCTTACTGATTTTACTTCATCTAATTAGCTAATCGCTATGTTCTGGACAAGTAGTAATCATATTCAAAGCATTTTGTGTTTTTAAAACGACTTTCTATTTTACTGTCCTAAGTTTTCTGTACTTTAAGTCAGTTCCATCATCGTCACTTCTCACGCTGACATAATTTCTCATTGTCTTGTTCTTTGGATATACTTCATCATTAATGTCTTAACTGCATTGTTATAAATGAGATTTCTGCAATCTTTATTTCTGGTGGCACAGTAGCGTTCATAATCAACTTAGAAAACCTATTTAGAACACCGCCGTCCTACTCACATCCTTTAGCTGGCTAAGCCGTCCTTTTAGAACCAAATGTGTATCTGTAAGCTTGCTAGCTTACTGGTATCTGCATATTACGTGGATTTAATAAATCTATAGTAATATATAAAGCTGAAGAGTTTGTTTGTTTGTTTGAACACGCTAATCTCAGGAACTACTGGTCTGATTTGAAAAATTCTTTTTGCGTTGGATAGCCCATACATCGATGAACGAAGATGGAATCATCAACAAAAGTATGTGTACACTCGCTTTATTTAAAGTCCTTTATTTTTGTTATTCAATTTTATATTATTTAAAATCTCCAGGATTATGTAATGTATCGTACATTGCATTCGTCAGTACACAAGGAAGTAAACTCGGCTGGGTTTTAGTCGGTAAAAATCTGACACGCTCTTCTGCTTCGGCTAGAGCGGGAGTGGTCATAAAAAGGTCATATTCTACCTGTGTACCAAATGTCACCCTAATAATTTCAGCCGTCATAGCGGGATTGAGTTACAAACATCCAAACATTTGCGTTAAAACTGATCAGACTTTGGCCAAACAAATAAAGCAGTTGTGGAATTATGATTCCATGGAGTTATATCTGCTAGCACCAATGCTTTTGTTCGCAAAATAAACTAAATTTAAGTTCAATACACCTTTTTCTTTCTATTTCATTAAGAATAGGACAGCAGATAAATATTAGTTTAGTCCTGTCCAATTATTCGGCGCCAAAAGTAAATTGACGTATTTTTAGGCCCCATGTCTTAATTACTTCTAAAATGTCGAGAGTATCTTAATTGTGTATTGAACGAAATAGTCTGTGAGTCGTAGTATTTCTTAACTAATTCCTTTTCCTTCAATCTCTTGCAATACTTTTCTCAAGATTAAGGCGTAATTTTTAATTATTTATCAAACAGCCGTCAAATAAAATGAATCCAAATTAATTCTGAAGCTGTAGTTTCTTTGCCGTCGTCCTCATTTCTCATTGCATTACAGAATTCGTGGTAAATGTCTTTAGATTGATAGAAATGGGTCAATTTGTCGTGTTCCACAATTAATATAACATCTACATATTGCATAAATGATAATTAATTATAGAAATAAGTATTATAACCATATTAATCCTAATAATTTATGACTAACTAAACAGTAACTATGAAAATAATTACAGCTGTATCATTGTAGGCTTCTTCTTCTTCTTCAGTCTTTAGGAGTGCTCTGAAAATGCCACTGCTGGAGAAAGGCTTCTGCCAAGGGTTTTCACAATGACCGGTCTTGTGGTGCCCGCATCCATCGCCTTCCCGCGACTTTCACCAGATCATCGGTCCACCTAGTTGGGGGCCTCCCTAAACTACAGACTAAAAAAAATATTAAAATATTCCTTTCCTTTTGAAAGATTTTTCCACCGCACGCGCACCGGCTGATAATGAAAACTTAATTTAATTTCATGGTCTTTCCAAAAAGTTTACAATATAAACGTCATCTGTCCTTATTTCAAAAGCACAATTGCAGTCCCACTACCAGATCTCAAATTCACAAAACCCCACCCTACCACGTCAAGATATGGTTGATTTCCTTTTATTCATTGGTGCTGGAGGTATGAAATAATGTTATAATGCTCATAGGAACTGCTGTTACATAATAATGATACAGAGAACTGAAATTCTGACAGCTGTTGTTAAATATGATGTCTACAAATGCTCGCTATGTGAGTTATGTGGACGTAAACCGTCTGAGAAGTAGTTTCTACCATATAATATGTGCCTAATATATCTCTATTATGTATTATCATGATTACAGATTCTAGTAATTTTACCGGCGTGGAATTTGCGTTTTGTTGTTTTCCTTTTTCTTTTGTGGAAGCGTCGTCTTTTAAGTCAACACCTTTATGACGTGTTGATGATATGTTTATTTAGGTTGGGACAAGCTTCTACATTAATAATGCACCTTTCACTGGTACAAATCTTTAGATATAAGTGTAAAGAATTTAAATATTCTTTGGAAAAGTCGCTCTGTGTGACATATTGGTATCCCGCTGCATGAGCAGGAGAATTACGTACCTAACACACTATCAGTAGTAATGGGTTTCATTTTGACATTTCAACAACATTTATTGCATTATTTACGGTGTTGACCAGACACATTTTCGAACACATGCAGCAATGGATTAACAATATGATTCAAATTGATTCCAACTGATAGCAAAAGTGTGTTACGTAATTACAGTGCTGGTAAGACTAGTAGCTGACCTTATCGTAGTTCGGAGGTGGGAGTGGTAGATGAGTACAATGTATATGAGACATAAAACATATGCAGTACGACTAATATGTTGTTACTATTTCTGCAACCCCAATACTTCATCTTTGATAACAATTACCTGACTATACTTATCATTGTAGCTGCGTCCCGCATACATTTCCATCGCGTATGAATTGATAATGTGATAATACTGCTTATAAACTATATGTGTGCCAAATTCTATCCAAATCCGTTCAGCCGTTTGACTGTGAAGAAGTAACAAACATACACACACATGAACTTTCGCTTTAAAATATTAGTGTGATAAAAATGGAACTGTAAAAAGTGAAATAACGACTATTTTAAATATTAATGAAACAAAATTCATATTTATAATTGATAAACAAAATCGTTATCATTTTTTAACACGAAATATTGAATAATTTAAATGGATCTTATCAGATTCATAAATTGTTCTAAACAATAATTACAATTACTTATCTTTTCGTATCATGACATAAAATCTATGAATGATTTCTATTTCTAAGTATTTTTTTAATATATCCGATTGCGAATTCCTTCATTATCAATAATTTTAATGAAAAATTAAGCATTCTTAATTAATTATTTCCTTTGTTTTGTTTTGTTTCTAGTGGCATTAATCTTTAGCCTATTAGTATGTTTTCTCCTTTTTAGCCGAGGTATAAACCTAACCTATAATTAAGCCTGGCTGTATCTTATGAGCCTAAACAGTTAAAACGCTAATATATTAAAACTAATATATTACAAAATATTTTTTTAGATAGGTAGGCACGAGTCTTATTTGAAATTGACTGGTTAGTGTTTAGTTTTAGTATTGCCGTAGATGTAACGTATCTCTTTTGTATCGTGCAGGTGCTGTGTGGTGCAGTGGCGGACGCGGGCGACGTGATTGCCAACGTGAGCCGCGTGCGCCGCGCGCCACAGCCTCACAACTCGCACCGCGTGTTGTAAGTATCATACTGCCTCTATAAAACATACAAAGAAGCCAGCAAATATTTATAAACCAAAAATAGAACTATCCAAAAGCATTATGTCTTTTTTGGGTTGTTCAACTTACTTTACATTTAGTCCGCGGGCTATTGTTGGATCCACAGGGACTGCATTCATTTATACAGTATGTTAAGAAAACCCTGTCCGACCCATAAGGATAATAAAGGTTAGGTAAACATATGACCAAATATAATATAAAATTTTACGTAATCATCATAGTACCAATACAAATGAATTTTGAAATAATCTTTTTTTCCCGCGTATTAATTCTAACTTCCCCGAAATTTGGTAATTTTTAAAAAGTGACAACACCGGTATTATTATGAGCGAATAGCGATGCGACCAGGTATCGCGTGCTTAACGCACATTTATTAAGTTACCTCTTTTTGCGAAATAATATTTATTTTTTTAGGGGGATTTTTTTTAAGTTTAGCCCGGTTTTGTGCCCATTAGTAGAATCAGTTATCGATACCTAACAACACCTTCACAGGTCGGACAGGGTTTTCTTAACATACTGTATACTACTCCACCAATAAACCTAGACAATAGTCAGAATACAAAAGCTTACAATTTTACACGACTTTCTTGATCGTGTTTTGAAAGTTCTCTTCTTAAATATCAATATTAAAAATCCTTCCTTTTCCAAAAAAAATATCGACTATCTATCTAAATTCTGGCTACAGTTATTTTTTTTTTTTTATTTTTTTTTTTCTTATGTACTTTACTTAACTCTTAAGTGTAAGCACGTCTAAAACCAACATTCGTACAGTTTCATAATCTGAATTATCCTTACATTAACTTTATCCTTTCAGAACAGACGAGGAGCTAGACATGACCGCGGCGTGGAAGCGCTCGCACTGGCGCGACATGCAATCCATACTCCGAAAAGAGGGCAACCAGAAGGAGGGCGTGCAGTGCTGCCCCTCCGTCCTCGAAATGGTCACCAAGAAGGGAGGCCGAACTCCCACCGGCCTCTACGTAGAACTGTACGAAGACGGAGAGAACCAGCAGAGGCTCTTCGAAGTTTCCTGCGCCCCCAACGTCGTCGACAAACCCTGTCGGTTCGTTGACGCGCGGCTCTACAACGAATCAAAGTGCATACAGAAGTACTCGTACTCCTACGCCCTCGTCCGGTACCTCCACTCCACGGCCACCGAGACCCCTCAGCCGCGGACCGAAGGACACTTCTCAGTGCCCGGCTCCGGAGGCTGGTCTATGGACTATGTGCGCGTGCGTGCCGGTTGTGAGTGCCAAATTAAACCCAAATCCAATAAACCCGCCCGCAGAAGACACAAGCAGAGAAAGCGAAATAGGAGGGTGATCGAGGACGACGAGACCTGATTTCAGGTTCAGTGCTAGTGAAATCGTGACTTTGAACAAATTTGGGATCGTCCCATAGTATTACGTTTACAAAGATATATTTTCTGATGTTTTCTCTTTGGTTCGGAACTGTTTCGTATATAAAACAGCAGCAAAGTTATGTTTGTTTGTGTGGCGGCTGCAGATGGTTTCTCGTTACCCACGTCAAGTGTACGTTTGAGTGGCACGACTGTCGGTAGATGTATCAATGTATTTATTTTATTTTTCGTCTATATTACGCTTCTTGTTGTAGTCCGTTAGTTAGTCTCGATCTTATGAAATTAAAGTGCCTTAGATTTAAATAGTTCACTATATTCTGGGAATTGTTGAAATTTTGATTCCAATGCGTTTTCTGTATGCAATAAGTATTAAATGTAAAGGCTAATGTCACACGAGTCATAAGGCCCCAACAAATCTTACAACATTATTAGTTGAACAACATTACAAATCGTTCTTAAATTAATTAACATTTCATTACCAAAATATATTCACGGCAGCAGGAATTTTAAATATTCATATCTAATATATAATTCGTGTGACACTCGCTTATAAACTACATGATAATGTAATAGTTACCGGTTGTTCGAGGTGCATAGATATAATTCGACTTCACTGCGCTGTCGGTCTTCAGTTAATTTTAAGACAGAAACCAACGACTTTCATGTACAACGTACTACGGACGGTAATCGAACAGTATTTTTCACCAACTTGTAGTTCACATAGTTTGAATTTCCAAATCTTGACCATTTCCCCAATAATATGTCGGAATCGTCTCAAATTCAACCAGATGCGAGTGGATATGAGAATCTCTCCATTGTAATTTCACCAACTCGCGTAGGAGAATCCTAAAAATTATAAGGGGGAATCGCAGACAGAATGCCAGACATTTTTTTATTCCTTAACTATTGCGGAACAGGTTTTGTCATATTCGTAACATGTAGTACTTACTATTTCAGCTTGCTCTTCAAGAAGTCAATAAGCAATTCCTATCCCTTTCCCAACCATGTTGGCGTCATTTTCCAGTGCTTAACGAGGCACGAAGAGGTTTCGGTATGTAATGATGTTCTATAGATCAACCGCAAGCATAGCTTAACCTGGGTCCCTAATCTGCTAATACAAAAGTGTTACAATAATCGATCAGTGATCATATAATGATCGATATTGACACGTTTCGTAATCTACTCACAAAATGGCGTCATTGTGATTTTCCAGTGTCGTTCCAATCACCAATACTGCACTCCATATTAATAAATGTTTTTTTTTATATACATATTATAAACTAGCGCTTAACCGCAATCCCGCCTGATGGTAAGCCGTGACGCAATCGTTGATGGTAAAGCGCACTAGTTTATGAAGAGCCTATTCACTCTAGCCTTGAGGACACTCAAATTGAGTATTGGTTTTCAGAAAATCATTTCTATTAACAGGTTTTATAATAACGGCAATACGGCAATGTCATTCTTTCACTATTCCATTTCGAGACGACTGACCGATAATTGATCGATCATTATGAATGAAGATTATGAACTTTTAAGCACAAAGACAATGGAATCTTGTTGGAATGATAAATTTATAAAAACAGCCGACTAGGGCCCTTGATCGATCGATTCTGGACTTAGGCCTCCCCCAAGGATCTCCACGACGATCGGTCCTGCGCCTCCTGCATCCTGCGCCTTCCCGCGGCCTTCACCTGGTCGTCGGTCCACCTTGTCGGGGGCCTACCCACGCTGCGACTTCCGGTGCGTGGTCACCCCTCGAGAACCCGTCGGCCCCATCGGGAATCGATCCTACAAACCATATGCTCGGCTTTCTTCGACCGGAATCCCCGGAATTCTTCGGGCTATGTCGGTTACTCTCGTTCTTCTGCGGATCTCCTCATTCCTGATTTGATTACGCAGTGAAACCTCAAGCATAGCCCTCGCCAATGCCCTTTCAGTTACCTTGAGCTTTCTTATAAGACCTGTATGGCTGTTATATTTTGCCAAATTTTCTTTTATACTGTGCAACCTTGCGTAAATCTTCGTATGTAGTACGTGGTAGATAGTGGTGGATGTAAATAACAGTAAAGAGTCGTCTGTGATTACTTCATACACGTTCTGTAAGCCGTAGTGGGGTCACGATGATTCTCTTGTGAAACAATTATTTTGTAAACATATTTGACTTTATTTACATTAAAGCAAACGAAGAAAAATCTTTTCTCGTTCTTCGTTTTGAAATGGCTATGAAGCAAGCCTTAAAGATGAGTCCAAACGACAGTAACTAGGCTTGTAAACGTTATTATCAATAATGTTATTGCTAGGACTTCCAGGGAATTTATTCTTGCTTTGTACTGATCTAATTAATGGATATGTTTATTTTTTGGTTAATTTTACAAATAGATACATCCATTCCTTCACGTTTAAACTTAGCTTGTCCGTTAGAGTCACGTGGAATTTTAATGAAAATTAAATTGTCAAAATCATGGCGTATTTCGGATTATCAAAGTTAATTAAGCCAGATTATATTTTAATTACTCCTACTTTTGTTGCCCAGTGGTATCTCTATCCCCGAGAGTGACGTCGTGTGGTTGTTTCACATGAGGATCGTCGGCAGTTAAAGTCGTTACACTGATTAAAATGCTCTCTTCCCTTTTAAAATTAAGAATATTTATTCAAAGTTAACAATTTATAATTTTTGTTATTATTTGTAACGGTATTTACTTCTTAGACATAAGTACATCGAGTCAAAGATCTGTATTATTTTCTATTTTGTAATACTTTTATTGTATTTAAAAATGTAGTTATACTTTTAATGATTAATTTCATTCTATTTATACTGTTTAATACGAGGTATTCCGATATACAGTATGAATGCTAGTTTGTACGTAGAAATCGCTTCCATAAAATATAATTGATGTATATAAATAACGCAATAGTATTGTGGACTGAGATTATTTTGTGCATTTAGATGTGTAATAACAGAATGAGAGAATATTTTTATAATTAGATAACGCTATCCATCGACAGTAAAATCTTACAACATACATGTAGCGCCATCTGTTAGTGAGTAGCTATAAATAAACGGTTTATTGCGCAATAATTAGATGTCGCTATATCCACCTAACCTGTCTAGCATTACGCAGAACAGTGCCATGTTTAATTAATTATAATTATGTAAGCCGATAACAACCAATGTATTGGCCTGCTAATAGTTTAGAAAAGTTTGTTATATGCATATTATAGTTCTATTACCCGTTGACATTCAATGTACTTACCATCAAAATGCCTTTAAAGGTTAAATGTAAATAGTTTGAAATATTAATACTGAAGTGCAATGTGTCATATGGTTCGTAGAGCAAAGGATACAATTTGAACAATATCACTGCAAGCTATAACAATGTTACTCCATCATCACAACAGCTACACGTTATTTTATTGTTGACATCAAAAACAAAACTTTAAATAAAATAAAAACCTGAAATAGCAGAAATTCTTTTATTGTTACCTTATGTTCTAAAAGTCCTTGTAGGATTCACTTACACACTATACATACCATTGTATAAAAATAACAATACAAAAGTCATATTTTATCTCTAAGAGCTTCCACATCACATAATAATTGTAACTGGTCTTTTTGTCAAAAAAAGAATTTATCTTATTATTTAGCATCATGATCTGAAAATAATGAAAAAGAATATTATTTACTGATGGCTAACATTGAACTTAAATCATTAAGTAAAATCACGCACATCAAAATTATGTTGAACACCTAAAACCCGCGCGATTACCTCAGCAGCGCCATCTCTTGTCGTAAAGTAAGAAACATTGTATTTTGATATCAATAAAATCAATCAGTTTTGAAATATATCTCAAAAAATATTAAAAGGATATTTCAACTCACCCAAATACAATGTTGTCAAATACATTAGAACAAATCCAAGTCCAACGGAAAATAATTGCAATAATCCCGCCTTCCTTTTGCGTTCATGCCAGCGCGCCCTCTCGCGGGGAAGCACCTCACTAACTGTCACGTAGAGTAGCGTACCAGCTGCCAAACCCTGAAATTAAAATAGATGGCGTTAGTTGTCTCGGTGATCTCTGGTATTATTAGGTATCTCTAAGCCATGGAGAAAATATATCTAGGTTCAATACTGAAAACAAACAAACCAAGTAATAAATTCCAAATTGAAAACTTTGGACTTTTACTAAGAGGTTCGCAACGGAAAAATTCAATAACACTGGGACATTTTCTTATGCATCCAAACCAAAAATACAAATTAATCTTAGCTAAAGTCTAAATTACGATACATGTGTTACTTCAAGTTTAACAGTATCGACTTTATTACAGTAATAATTAAGGTAATTAAATCTTAAGGATAAACATATAGTTGTATGGTAGTCTGTACTTTATTGTCTAGGAATTAAAGTTATTTTTCCAGCAACTCGTATTTGATTACATGTTTAGCGATTAAATCGTGAACGTAGATTACCTGCATAATCGGCACAGCCATAGAGTCCTTCAGTGAGTTAACCGTCTCCAATCCCGCGCCGATCCCGATTCCCGCCACAGAACCCGCGCTGAACAGGCTGATGCACGTAATGTGCGCACACGCACGATTCGGAAAGTTCTCGCACAGTTCTGCGCCCAGACAGAAGCCGACGACGAACTTGTGGGAGGCTACCGCTGCTAACAAGAGGAGCACCTGGAAAAGATTTGAAATTTTTGTGACTCAAATAAATATTAAATATAATATTTTGACGGACGTCAACAGATCAATCTACCCGTAATTGTCAAAGTTTCCCAATCAGACTTGACGCGATAGCAATAAAGTTGAAAATGTATTAAAGACATTTGACAGATATGTAATAGGTTGATGTGGCCTGTACTTAGTGTGTTTCGTGTCTATACATTTACTGTATTCTAACTGATCTCGCATTGTGCAGGGTTTTGGTACAACCAGAAGTCTGGTTATAGTGGTTAATAACTTACGACATGTACCAAAGATATTTCAACAGAGTATGATTCACGTTTAGGCTACCTAAACTCATAAATTAATTACTGTTACTCTTTGCCAACTTCAAATCACTGCTGAGCAAAGACCTCTCCACATGATCAGGGCTAAGGTAGACCGCTGGTTGTTTGTTTTGTCCCGCCTTTTTCTATGAGGTCTGCCGCGACGCCTTTTAGATCCCCAGTCGCACTTCATCTTAGCTGCTTGTTAAGCAACGTCAGTAATCTATGTCTTTGAGCGTAGTGGTGTTGGGGATAGAATGTCAGTTTTGGCGCCTAGAGTTCTGCTCTCCATAGCGCATTGCGCATGTTGGCGAAACTTTAATTTGGACTATTCAATATTTATCGAAGACTGAGTCTGGAATCCTTAGATCGGAATAGGAAGCATATGTGCTTCCATAAATTAATTATGTCGTAGAATATTTAGGCACTTTCCATTTGCACAAACGAAATAAGTATTTAATTCTTTCCAAGCTGTTGCTCTGTATCAATGGTTTTTGCAGCCGTTTCTATAGAGAGGAACGCACGAATTCACATTCCGCAGTCAAACAAGTACTTAGGATATTTTTATAAGTATTCAAGCCTATAGAGAAACAACTGCATAAACCATTGATAACAGAGCAACATCATCATTTATTTTAATCGTCCCACTGCTGGGCACAGCACAGGTCTCCTCTTATACAGAGCAATAGCTAATAAACAAACAAATATAAGTCTAATCTTGATTAGCAATGTATCAATCAGCATAACGATATTAGGTAATTCCAGTTCACTTGGAATACGTTTCTACATATTATTACAGAATGTCTCTAAACAATTTTTACGATGAATGTACTTAGTATAAGTAACAACCACCGTACAGCACCCTAAATAGGTAACACACTATTAGGTACTATCAATTGGAATCATTTTAAAGCATATTGCTAATCCATTACTCCATATGTTCGAAAGATGTGTCTGCTCGACAACGTAAATAACGCAATGAATGTTGTTGAACTGTCAAAATGAAACCCCTTGCTACTGATAGTGTGATACATAGTTACCCTACAGGTAAGTTAGTAAGTAAATCGATCAGGTCAGGCTGTGCTTTGCTCGGTTCGTCCGTGAATTAGATGATCATCTTTACACACCAAGACACCTTTATAATGGACACGTGAACCCTCTCCTGGTCACGGCACCATTTATGTAATGGACGCGCGAACCTTAATCCTAGCCTGGTCTTGGTACCATTCTGAAAGTGGACGCGAGAACCTTACCTTGGAAAGCACGTCATGAGGTTGGTCTCGGCTGTCGTTCATAGATCTTTAACAGACGTTACAGGTCATCTGAAGTCCGGAAACCTGACAACCTGTCTTACCAAGGGGTATTGTATCACCCAGTAACTGGGTTGTGGAGGTCAAGTAAGTGATCATCTTCGTCAACCTTTTTTAGCGTCCCACTACTAGGCACAGGTCTCCTCTCATACAGAGAAGGATTGAGCGTAATCACCACGTTTGCACAATGCGGGTTGGCGATTTCTGAAAAGTCCAGGTTTCCCCAAGATGTTTTCCTTCACCTTTCAATCAGTCACTGGTGTCCAAGATATACTTCGATAGAAAGTACATATTACTTAGAAAAGTTACATTGTTTGCCTAACCTGGAATCGAACCCACATACTCATACTTGTGAGGCTGGTGTTTTAACCACTAGGCCACCACGACCAAGTATTAATTAAGATCGATAAGAATAATATGCAACACACAGCATATTTTTATTTTTCCTGTCATTAGAAATATGTACGTGGGTAAGTAAATAAATATGTACCTGTAATTACCCACACATTAACAATATTATCAACTCATAAAAATGCACCAATGTATGGTACTCGGTGTGAAGTATGTATCGATACTATCAACAATCACCACTTAGCAACTATGGTCGGTAAGAGATACGTAATCAGGAAGCTAACTACAACACCTTTTTGTAAGCCATGTTGCATGTATCCTGCCAAATCTTTGACAATAGCGGTCTTAATGTAGCGTATCTTTAAAAGTTAAAGCATGTAAAGGATACAGGATTTAAGCAGTGCGTTGTGGCGCGGAATGCCTTTATGTACGCAAAGCCCGTTGCACGGGAGTAGAAACAGTTTAAAATAAAATTCAAAGATTCAATCTGTCTGGAACAGTTACTGCGTTGTGGTAAAGCCTGCCAAGGCTACTGTGGCGTATTTTTGTAATACGCAGCCTGCGGTCGACCCCGCCGCAATAATCCGTTTATCTATTTATTTATTTATTTTAGCCATAAGGCACAAATATCCAATACTATATCAACTAAAAAATAAAATCTATAAATATAATGTCTTGCTGCCCTCGTGCTACGCATTTACTACGCCTGTGCTACTCTCGTGCTACGCATCTACTACGCCTGTGCTACACTCGTGCTACGCATCTACTACGCCTGTGCTATACTCGTGCTGCGCATCTACTACGCCTGTGCTACGCATCCGCTAACCCTATCCTATCTGCGCTACTACTACGCGACTACAATACAAACACGCATTTTGATTATATTTTTGAATTTAGCCGACGCAGTGTAAGATCTGGTTGCTTATCTGTCAGTGACTGTTTAAGCTAAACAAGGAAAACACTGACTCAACTCTTGTTATACAAATGTTATAAAGCGATTCATAATATCTTCAATATGAATCATTCATAACGACAAGGACGGCGAGCTTCGCTACAATGCCTTGTTATTTCATTAATTTACTCATTACTTATAATGTCGTGGTGGCCTAGTGGTTAAAACACCAGCCTCTCAAGTACGAGTGCGCGGGTTCGATTCCAGGTCAGGCAAGTACCAATGTAACTTTTCTAAAGTTATATGTACTTTCTAAGTAAGAATATCTTGGACACCAATGACTGAAGGTGAAGAAAAACATCTTGAGGAAACCTGGACTTTAAGTCTGAAATCGCCAACCCGCATTGAGCAAGCGTGGTGATTACGCTCAATCCTTCTCTGTATGAGAGGAGACCTGTGCCCAGCAGTGGGACGGTAAAAAGGTTGATGATGATAACTCATTACTTTGACATTTTAGATCACCGTTTATTAAGATCACTTTGTGGGCCGTGCTGAAATAACTCTGCAAGCTCCAAATAAATAGTTTTTGGAAAGGTTCGTCTTGCCAGCGGTGTGAAGTAACTTTTTGTTATTTACTTCATTTGGTTGTTAGAAATTGATTTGATATTAATAAGGTTGAAGGAACTCTTATTAATATTAAATCTGTCTAAAGACACAGATCACACACCACAACTCGCAACGCGATAACGTATCCCGTCGCATGGTACGCATACGCATAGTAGGTATGTGTTCTACCTAAGGTTCATTGTGCCTAAACTAAACTTGTATCACTTCCACACGCACTAACTTAAAACTGGCTAACGCTATGATTTGTTGAGCCGTTTTCCTCATGTCTGTAAAAATGAATAGGTTTTTCCTTGTGCAATATAAGAACCGCAGTGGTAAAGAGGACAAAATTGTATGTATTAAACTTTGCAAATCAAGAGAATAGCAGCTGTGGGCTAGTGGTGTTGGCCACGACTTACTAGTAGGTCGTAGGTTCGACCCCCGTCAGGCACTTTACTGTGTGTAAATTATTATAGTCACCACTACTCTCAAAACGGAAAAGGAAACATCATGAGGAAACCGGCATGACCAGAGGCGAAACTTCGAAGCCATGTGACATCTATCAACCGCACTGGGTCAGCGTGGTAGATTACGGCCCACTCCCTCTCAGTGAGAGGTGGTCTGTGTCCCAGGAGAGGAAACTAAAAAACAGATAAAGCCTTGCCGTCAAGCGATTCGTCGTGTTCCGGCATGATGTCTGGTGAAGCTGTACGGAGGACGGGTCTGAGCAGTTGTGTTGCGATGTGTGCCGGTTATGATGCGCTAAATGTTGTTGTGTCGGGAGTTTGGTCGTGGAGGATCTCCATCAATCTCCCTGTGGCGCAGCATCGTTGGTCGTGTTGTTGAGTTTAACATTGTATCACCTCGCTCAACTGCCGTCTTCCTTCCTATTGTCTAAGTTTTTTTTTTTTAGTGAATAGGCTAAATAAATAAACTAGCGCGCTTTACCATCAACGATTGCATCACTGCTTACCATCAGACGGGATCGCGGTCAAGCACTAGTTTATAATTATTACAAAAAAAAATATAGGAATGTTTTGTTATAGACATGGGACATCCCCGAACACGGGGATTTCGTTGAAAAAACTGCTTACTGCGAACATTATTACTTCCATGACCTACAGACAGGCAACGCAAAACCTAATCTTCCAATGGCAGTTCAACAAAATTCATTGTGGTATTTACCTACATTGTTGAGCAGACACTGTGCACACACAATGGATTAGAAATATGCTTCAAAATTATTCCAACTGATAGTAGGTAATAATTGCGCAATTTGGTTTTATATCAGAGAATGATGTTGGCAAACTAATTAAGATGGTAGACGTTAGGTATCAAACCATGACGAAGTTTGCATAAAATAATTCTGTTTGAGCGACGTGAATATATAATTAAAAGAGGAAAAAACATTGCTATTCTATGTATGAAATGAAATGAAATTGTTTATTACTGATCACTTTTACACGTCATATGTTTTTTTTTTTTTTTAATTGATGAAGCCGGCATTTCCTAACTGACTACCTCTGAAAAGAAATAGCAGAAACAAACTCAGGGATCATAGTCTTTTTTCAAGTCCAGACATTAAAAATGAAAATGTTTACAATAATTTACATTATAATTACGCATATTGCTTAATAACAATGCTTAGCAGAGCGAGCAGCTCAGTCCCAAGCTTTATTGTCTTCTAAATAATCTGTGATTTTATACTAACCCTTTTTGCAAAGTTTGGCCTTTATATTGTTTTTAAATCGTTTAATGGGTAAGTTTCGAATGTCCAGGGGAAGCTTGTTGTAAAAGTGTATACATTGACCCATGAACGAGTTGCCTACTCTGTAGAGACGAGTATATAATTGTATATAGCTATTTCCACTACATACTGAATTGAATGATTAACTAAGTAACATAACACAAATAATTAATTAGTAGGCTAGGCGTTACCATACAATGTGTCAATGCCGCCAGTCTCTTGGGTACATTACCAGTTACCAACATAGTTTAATGAGTAATAGGTACATATACTGTTTATTGAATACATATAGATGATCATCCGTCTAGCTTTTTTACCAAATATGTTGGGGTCAGCTTCCAGTCTAACCAGATTCAGCTGAACACCAGCGTGAAGCAACTGCCTATGTGACTTCCACAACCCAGTAACTGGGTAATACGATACCCCTTGATGAGACTCATGGTTAAACTGTCGGACTTTTGACTTCTCGTAGCGACTGTCAATGATCTAATGAACACGTAATATATGTATATAAATACTAGTGACACCCCACGATTTCACCTGGGTAAGTAACAGTAATATAAAAAATTGATAAAAATCTATTCTCATGCTTAAAGAATGTATACGAAATTTCATTAAAATTGGTTCAGCCGTTTTGGAGCAATTCGAGGACAAACAATGTGAGTGACAGAAGAATTTTATCTAATAGATCTAACGGATTGATGGAATACAGCAAAAAGTGACAATTAATATCAATTACACAAAGTACTCAAATATATCTACAATAAAAACTTTGCATTCGAGAACGTGCCTGATAGCATTGCCAAGTTTAATGGCAATGCTATCTTTAGGAAAGATTTTTTTTTTTCTTTAAAAACGTGGCGCAACCATGTACTTGATATTTAAAACGATAAGTCAATAAGTGCATACATGTATGAATGACATTCAGTTGCTGTCTTATCTTCTTCAAATATCTTAATCTAAATGTCCTAACCTTGTTCACAACGCTACCTCGCCTAACCCAATTACCACGGGGTATATACGTTCACTATAAAACACCTTATTAGATTAAGATTTGTCCATCATCAACAACCTTTTTATCGTCCCACTGCTGGGCATAGGTTTCCGCTCATACAGAGAAGGATTGAGCGTAATCACCACGCTTGCTCAATACGGGTTGGCGATTTCAAACTTAAAGTCCAGGTTTCCTCAAGAGGTTTTCCTTCACCTTGTAATCAGTCACTGGTGTCCAAGATATACTTAAAAAGTACACATAACTTAGAAAAATTACACTGGTACTTGCCTCACCTGGAATCGAACCTGCACACTCATACTTCAGAGACTGGTGTTTTAACCACTATGCCACCACTAAAAAAGTGAAACTTTGTACCTATGGGTGGGTTGATGGATGGCTGTTTATTCTTTCACGCCAAAACTTCAGAACGGATTTGGATGTGCACAGATTCTAACGTCGGGTAGAGAAGAGGAAGCCCCGTTTTCGGAGATCAGCAAGTTGCCTTTGAGGGAACAAGATTCAATTCACATTATTATAATCCCTGTCAGGAGATTGCGATGAAGATACTAAAATTTCGCTTATCTATAATTTATGTATTTTATTATCTGCTAAATGTACTTCAATACTCGTCTGTTAGATTATTTTTATACACATGAACATATTATCTATTGCTTTTGATTGATACATTTGGCAAATAAGATGCAAACTAAAATTAATTATTCAAGCCATCATTAAGATAATATTATTACATTCGGCATAATGTAGGTTTTTGAAGCACTATTTTTTTATTGCTAGAATCCAAGAACGGTATTGGGTAGTTCTACTTCAACATATTATTTTGATAAGTACGCCCATCGACAGCCTCCGTGGCGAAGTGGTAGCGAACACGGCCGCCGCGCAAGAAGGCGCGGGTCCGATCCCCGCGGAAATATTTATACACACATCAAAAGTGTCTAGGGATCAAGCATTTTTATGCGGATTTCTTGAGATTGAGATGTGGCTTTGTAATAAATTTATGATTTTATAAATTTATATGGATCCTTTTTGGTGCATTTCATAATTTGAATCAGGAACTGTGAATCAAATTCGAGTAAAAGATGAAAATCAGCTGTCAATATTTTCCTTATAAAAACATACAACGCATTGAAGACATTATTAGTGCTACTGTTTCCCTACTACTGATTAAAACCAACGTTATTATGGAGCGGCGACGTCATTTAAGCAGGGAAGAAATGCTCAGAGCCGTGGGAATGATAGAAGCTGGTTCCCGGCAACGTACTGTGGCTTTAGCTCTGAATGAAAGTCAGAGTGTTATCAGTCGACTTTGGACACGTTACCGAAGCACTGGTACCGTGTCTGAGCGCCATGGAGGACGGTATCGCTGCACCACACGGAGACAAGACCGATACTTTCAAATCTTAACTCGAAGAGCTCCAACAATAACCGCCATGATGTTAGCCGTGAGGCTTCATCACTCTTCAGGGAACTTAATTAGCGACCAAACAGTCAGAAACCGCTTGCATGAAGTGAACCTTCATTCCCGAAGACCGCTTCGGGTACCACCTATAGCAATGCACAATCGTAGGATTCGATATCAATGGGCTCTTGAACACAGAAATTGGGCAGAAGAACAATGGCGTTTCGTGTGCTTTTCTGATGAGTCTCGTTTTGGTATGAGACCGGATACAAGACGTATACGACACTGTAGAACCCCTGGACGCCAACAGCGATTAAAATCCTGCCAGGAAGTCCATCCTTATAGTGGTGGAACCATCATGGTATGGGCGGGTATTTGGATCGGCGGAAGAACTGAGTTGATTTGGATCAGAGGCAACCTCAACGCTCCAATTTATGCTGAGACGATTGTATCAGACGTCATCGTTCCTCTACAAGTGCAAATCGGTCCCTTATTTCAGTTAATGCATGATAATGCACGACCGCACACCGCAAGAGTTGTAAGACAGACTCTCGCCGCAGCTAACATCAATGTCCTGCCCTGGCCTGCTCAGTCGCCAGACTTGAACCCGATTGAGCATGCATGGGATATGCTACAGAGAAGAGCTCTGCCGAATATGGAGGGTATTCAGTCGCAAGAAGACCTTTTTTTGTTGTTGCAACGAACATGGGCGGCCATTCCACAGCGTGATTTGGATGAACTCATTTTGAGTATGCCAAACCGATGTTCTTGTGTTGTTAGTGTTCGCGGTAGAAACACGGATTATTAATTGTTTAAGTTACCCAATAAAATTTTAGAGAAAACTGTTATTTCAGTCTTTTTTTCGAACTTTTGTGTTAGTGGTTCAAATGTCAAATATCCCTTTATTAAGAAAATGGCAAATTTCTTTATTAATGCAAAGGTGACTTGGTTTATCGTTACTGTGACAAACGAAAACACTTTATTTGATGAATCCTTAAAGAAAATTTTAATTAATATCAATCAGGAGAAAAGTTATTGCAAAAATATATGTTGATCCCTAGACACTTTTGATGTGTGTATATTCTGCAAATATTTGTATGCATGAATATGAATATTTGCACTGGTCTGGTCGTGCCGCGGAAAGCACGTTAAGCCTTTGGACCCGTTTGCCAAACGAACATCTAATGTCAGTCGTTACGAGTTGTTGGAGCCCTCAAAAGTCCAACAATTGGTCTAACTGCAATGCTTCGATATCGCCTTCGGGTTGTGAAGGTCAGACGGTAGTCGCGTCTATCGAAGTTTAGCCAAAAATCAGCAGTTAGACTGGTACAGTGGACCCCAGACTCCAAAGGTGAAAAAGCTTCGAATGCGACTGGGAGTAGCGCTGAGATGATGGAAGTACGCCGATCTACCATGGCCCTGGCGCACAGGCAAGTGAAGGAACATGAGTGGATTTTAGTCAGTAAAACTCTTACACGCCCTTCCGCTCCGCCCAGAGCGGCACAGGTCATTTGATGATTTCCTAGCCAAAAATAATAGAGCATCATTACATACAATTGTCAAAGAAGAAAAGTTGTGATTTGAATATACAGACGCTTTGATTTGGTACTGGTTGTCGATTTGATTTACAATTTGATCCCCAAGATATAGACTCTCTTACTATGAGACTCATAGGAAAGCTGAAGGTCGCACAGAGAGATGTGAAGAGGGCTATCCTAGGTGTTTCTCTACGTGATCGAATCAGGAATGAGCAGATTCGTAGAAGAACTAAAGTCGCCGACATAGCCCAGCGCTCTCTGAAGTGGCAGTGGTCGGGGCCCATAGCTCGTAGAGCCGATGGTCGATGGGGCAGAAACGGTCTTGAATAGGGACCACTTACCGGTAAACGCAGCATCGGACGCCCATCGATTAGGTGATCGAATGACTTGACCAAAATCGCAGGAAAGCGCTGGATGCAGGACGCGCACAGCCGTTCTTTTTGGAAATCCTTGAAGGGAGGCCAGAAGTGGACTTCATGTGGCTGAGATGATGATGATACAGACTAATGTCCAATTTGGGGTTCTAATGGTTATGTATGATGTAAGTAGGTACTTGATTCACCATCATCTAGCCTTTTCCCAACTACATTGGGGTTGGCTTTGATTACTAGTATTTATATGTCGATCTATCCAGTTGCTGGGTAAAACTGTTCACCTTGGTAAGACTGGTGGTTAGACTTTCGGACTTCTAAAGACCCGTAACGACTGTCAAAGATCTACAAATGACCAGCCGGAACTATCAGCTTAACGTGCTTTCCGATGCACGGATGGGTCTTGGTGTGTAAAGAAGGTCACCCATTCACAGAATGACCGCGGCAAGCGTTGCTTAACCTGGTCGATCTAATTGTGCGGCTGTTTATATTTAACCTGGTCGATCTAATTGTGCGGCTGTTTATATTTAACCTGGTCGATCTAATTGTGCGGCTGTTTATATTTAACCTGGTCGATCTAATTGTGCGGCTTATTATATTTAACCTAGTCGATCTAATTGTGCGGCTGTTTATATTTAACCTGGTCGATTTAATTGTGCGGCTGTTTATATTTAACCTGGTCGATCTAATTGTGCGGCTGTTTATATTTTACCTGGTCGATCTAATTGTGCGGCTGTTTATATTTAGCTACGAGCTCCAGATGTACTTGATTATTAATAACTAGCGGCCGCCCTCGACTTCGTTCGCCTGGAGTTCGTTATTTGAACATTTTATTTTAACCCCAAAATATACAGCATAAATTTTAAATGTGTGTTATGCTCCGCTCCTATTGGTCGCAGCGTGATGTTATAGTTGTTATAGCCTAAAGCCTTCCTGGATTAAGGGGCCATCCAACGCAAAAAGAATTTTTCAAATCGGGCCAGTAGTTCCTGAGAATAGCGCGTTCAAACAAACTTACAAAGTCTTCAGCTTTATATATTAGTATAGTGTATAAATTAATTTAAAAATATATGTAGATAATAAATAATTTCAATTAATTTTTCTGACTTCACAACATTTCTATGATTAAGCACGACTAGCTTGATAAAACAAGAAACCATTTATCCATAATAGAAATAGCTTATTACAAATGCATTACCAAATCTAATGTATATTTATTCACGTGAACACTTGTGCAACACTTAGTGCAATATGTACTTGTTGATAGAAACAGAATGACAATGACACGTAAAAGAAACATCATGCTTTGATAAATATATTTTTTAATCTGTAGTATTTCTGAAATACATTTTTAGGGGGAGTTTTGGCGGGAAAGCTAAGGTGAGTGCCACGCTCATTTTTCATTGGACTTATAAATTATTTATAATCTAGTTCACTAAATACAAACGCGTGATTTAAGTAGTAAAGAGTGAGAGAGAGAGAGAATTATAAGATTTTATGTTTATTTTGTTAAATAAAAACTAAAAATATGTTGTATTTATATTGTAATAATAATTCATAATAATAAATTGTCATGCACCTGTGCAAATCGTATAGTAATAAGATAATTCAATGACAGTCTTAAGAAATGGATATAAATATCGGATACATATCCGATTTTGGATATATATCGTAAATATCGGATATTTTGATATTTATTATAAATATCGGATATTTTCGAACCCTGTACAGGGTACACAGTATACATATGTATATCGCGCTGTATCGATCACGGTGTCGTGTCGGTCATGCTCTGCTTTTTCCCCATCCAACATAAGTGCTCAACGTTGCCAAAAGGTTTTCACTTCAACTAGTAATAAGTAAAACTGCTAACGTTTTTATAATTTCAAAATTATCTTTATGATCTCAGCCTTTTTTTGTTCTGGATGAGAAATCATCAAATGAACTCTCCCGCTCTGGGCGATGCGGAGGGGCGTGTCAGACTTTTACTGACTAGAACCAACGGTTTCATTTTTAAACGACCCGCAACCCTGACCCAGGAGGCATCGGTCTTCGTGGACCCCGTCACGATGTGCTGACATCTCTTTAATCTCTTTAAGGCGCGCGTGAGACAAGACATGATCTCAGCCTCAAACAGTCAAATTACTTAAAATGATATTTGTTTAACACCGCGATCAGGCTACGAATACATTTAAAACATTACGAGAATTGGCCTCATTCAAAATGTTATCTTTTGAGGAGACCAATATCGACTAGTCGACATCTTTTACCACAAACAAAATATTATTGTAATAACAATCTTATCAGTTATTATTACCGCGACTAATTTACTCCTTATCAGTAACGGAGCGAGGAGTAACGGTTTCGTTACAAGGTGTCTATCACAAAGAGGTGCTCACTGTATGTAGGTCAATAATCGTAGATAAGTAGATAACGTTCGTAAGGAAATGTACTAGACAAATATACATTATACGAATAATACTCAACCTACTTATAATGTTCGAACTCCGGAAAATAGACAAAATCCCTTTTCTGTAAGCCTCCTCCAAGTGATAGTTAGTGGGCCACAATCCACCACGCGGAGCCACCATTGCCCTTTGTGTGACTCTGAGCCTTCGCATAAGGCCACCAACATAGCTCTTCAAGTCGCTTAACTTAAGTGGCAATGGGCGGGGCACATTGCTCGTAGAACCGATGGCCGATGGAGCAGTAAGGTTCTGAAGTGGCGGCCATGTACCGGAAGACGCAGCGTAGGGAGGCCCCTAACAAGGTGGACCGATGACCTGGTGAAGGTCGCGGGAAGCCGATGGATGCGGTCAGCACAGGACCGGTCAGCGTGGAAAGCCTTGGAGGTGGCCTTTGTCCAACAGTGGACATCTATAGTCTGAAGAAGAAGAAGAAAGTTAGAGGTCTGAATTAAATAATACTTTTTATCCCGAAGAAATTTGATGTCCTCGAGGGAAAACAAAAATACCGAATTACACGCGGGCGAAGCCGCCAGCGGAAAACTAGTAATTTACATAAAGTGGCTGACGGGGTTCAAACCTACAACTTGTAGGTTGCGGCCAATACACTAGGCCACCGCTGCTCTAATATCATAAATGGTAATAACAATTATTGTTGTCATAGAGTAACTATATCATTATATATAATTACAGTATTTATCATACGTGTTACCTTACGCACAATACAACAAAGGTGTTTGAGTTACGTCTAGCTAACAAAGAAACAACAACGTTTCCAATCACAATTTATTTTGCTAAAGAATAATGGCAATCAAGTCATTCTGGCTGCGTCAGTCGAGGATCTAGGTGTACAAAAATGCCTCCAAATTCGAGGTATTTCTTAACTAGTTGCGCCCGGGGTTTGCCTCGCGTAAGTTCCGATCCCGAGGGAATATCGGAATCATCATCATCATCAACATCATCATCATCAACCTTTTATCGTCTCACTGCTGGGCACAGGTCTCCTCTCATACAGAGAAGGATTGAGCGTAATCACCACGCTTGCTCAATGTGGATTGGCAATTTCAGACTTAAAGTCCAGGTTTCCTCAAAATGTTTTCCTTCACCTTTTAATCAGTCATTGGTGTCCAAGATATACTTAGAAAGTACATAATATATAACTTAGAAAAGTTATATTAGTACTTGCATGACCTGGAATCGAATATCGGGATAAAAAGTCCTACTATTATGTATCCCTGGTTATAAACCATGTGTGTACCAAATATTATCCATATCCGTTCAGTAGTTTAGGTATAAAAGTGGAATAAACACACAAAGAAACAAACTCACTTTCACGTCTATAATATTATAATACATAGAAGGGCAACGTTTTTTGTTTAAAAAAAATAACGTATAATAAAGGTCTTTGGATTTTAGTATTGTTATGAATGCACCTTATTTCGATGGCATAAGGTTCAATATCGCGTGACAAGCAGTGCGTAACTTTTAAGCCCTATAACTCGAGACCTAGACATTGTTGAGGTACCGAATAAAAAGGCATTGCTAGACCTAGGGTGACCTATCGAATGGTACAGGTCTCAACAATTTTGTCAGCAAAGTGTCGACATCGAAATTTCCAGAAACTCGTCTCCGGTGAATTACCGTAGGTACCTACTGAATGTACTCGAAGTTATGCGCTATTATTATTACGTCTAGACGAATCTGTAATGTTCGAGAGTCAGTCTGCATTTGACTAGCGATACGAAAACAAGCGACAGTTAAGAAGCGATCTTTGAGAATACCTACTGCGACAACTGTAACGAGAACTCAGTACTAAGTGTAGTGACATCTGTAGTGTTATTGTGTGTGTACGACACGGACTTCGTGAACGTAAGTTAAGACTTCGGTGCGACATCAGCTACGTTCTACTTGTCATTGCCTACTACCAACTGTATCTTCGTTGTCAATAAACTTCGAAACCCTTAACCGGCATTTTGTTACCCCTAGCCCGTAACAGTGTTCTGAATGTCTCCACATTCAAAATGATCCATAATAGTGGAGCAATTCTCCTAGGTTCTTAATTAGGTTTTTTAAAACCCGCCACACTTTTCCCAACCACTGCAACTCCTGAAAGCCAGAATCAACAGTGGCGACCGCCAGAAAAAACGCCGAGCAATGAAGCTCGACGAGTCCCGGAGAAACGATTCAACTGTCTTGGGTCCCGCAACGAAATTAATCAGAAAAGAATAGCGGAGGAGTAAGAAAAAAGATATTTTTTCCACTTCCCTCCATAACAAGCAGGAGACAGAACAGAACTAGGCCAAACGGCACAAAGGGACATTATTGCAACTGGGAGAAGCCCAGATTGCCAAACACCACGGAATAAAATTTGATTAAGTTAATGGGTCCTAAGTAGGTATTAGCTGTTACAATTGATTCCAATAATAGGTATGGCAAAAGCGCCTGAACGCACGGAAATTGGTTCTAGTTTCTACAAGGTCCGTATAATAAACGACTCCGGATGTAACTTGTACACTATCCAACATAATATTGCGTTCATTCTGCCAAAGAACACACTCCCACAAGATGTGATGTGCGGACTGTTCAAATTCACAGTTCGATGTAGAACACTGACACAAAGGGGAAGGAACAAGTTTAAAAGAATACAGTTTACTTTTAAAGTTGCCATGACCTGTGAGAAATTGGGCAACGCAGTGGTCAACCACCAGCCATGTCTTAGCCAGCCGATCACCAACGGATGGAAAGAACAGATGGAGGTGCCGGCCCTTGATGGAATTATCCCACCTACTTTGCCATTCGGATAAGAGGTCCTCCCAGACTTCAGTCTGAGGTTTAAATAATCTAGAGATTTTATTAAAGTCGCGTTGTGTAACAAAATTAGTGTCCATGGCCTCCCCCCTCGCGGAGTAGTACATTGAAGCACGTCGCTGTACCTCAAGGTCGACTGGAAGTACACCTGCCAGTACCGGTAAGGCTTCAGTACTGACCGTTCTATACGCCTTGCATAAAAATATCAATGCCAAACGTTGGCTTTGAAGCAGTTTACGTCGTGCCGCTCCTATGCTGGCCCTATCGGCCCAAACAGGTGCACCGTAGCACATACATCCTAAGTAGGTAGCTCCATATATAGTTTTTAAAGTTAGGAATGATAGACCCCAAGTTGCTTTGGATATTCTAGTCAGGGCATAAAAGTTCTTTTTAGCTTTTTCACCAACTATTTTTATATGTTCGATAAATGAAAAATTCCTTTCTAAGATCATACCAAGGTAGCATACGGATTGCTGTTTTTTAATGGGAACGTTGTTAAATTTAATAGTAGGCAATGATTTAAGATTACCTTTTAGTAGAAGTTGATAGGTTTTATGTGGCGCAAATGCTAGGCGGTTACGATCACCCCACTGAGATATTAAATTTAGGCAAGTATTGGCCAAGTTCTCAAGTCCAGCTCGGGTACTTGACTGAATGAGCAGTAGGCCATCGTCCGCGTAACCAGTAAGTGAACAGCCGCAAGGAAGCGGGATCGCGAGGAAGTCATCAAAACCCAAATTCCATAAATAAGGACCGACAACTGAACCCTGAGGACATCCCATGGTTAGTGTTTTAGTACTAGAAAAATGACCGAGCTTAAGTACCGCGGAACCGTTTATAAAGTAAGAGTAAACGAGATTATATATGTTTCTATAGCAACCGCGGGTTTTTAATTTTAACAACAGCATAGGCCACCAGGCGTTATCAAAAGCCCCAGAAATATCCAGGAAGATCCCAATTACGTACTTGTTTTCAGATTGGTTAACGGTTCTTCTGACAGAAAGCGCCGCGTCGACTGTAGATTTACCTATGGTGAAGCCATATTGATTATTATGGAATTTTGGACCGTTCGGTAGTAAACGTGGAACGATGAGGCGCTCAAGAAGTTTACCCAAAGATGGTAGAAGAGTGATAGGACGATATGACTTCGGATCATCCGGTGGTTTGTCACCACACTTTGGTATTATTCGTAAGAAACCGCGTCGCCATTTACGAGGAAAAACGCCTTCAGCAATGCATCGGTTATATACAGTTAAGATGGCATCACCCGCTGTTTTACACGCTTCTTTAATCATCCTATTAGATATTTTATCTTCACCTGATGATTTGTTGACCGGTAGTTTTCTAACAATATTTATAAATTCGTCATTAGATGGTACGTCTGACATTGGTGATTCAGGTGGCACAGGAGCCCACGCTCTAATCTGTTGGTGGTAGTCGCTATCGTTAGCCGGTGAATCATCAGGGATAAGTGTATTTATTAGCACTTCTGTTGTTTCCTCTATGCCCGTGGTATGCCTATCATTGACTTTAATGTTTTGAACGTATGCAAGGTCGACCGATCTGTTAGCTTTAAATTCGTGATATAAGGGAGACCACGGACCCTCCCTGTCAAGCTTATCAACAATTTTTCGCAACAAATTACCCTTAGATTTTTCCACCGATGCTTTGTAGCGTGACTTGGCAACTCTAAAAGCATTCAAAGCGAACGTAAGAAGATCTCCAGTAATCTTTCGGCTCTTGAGTTTATTTAACTGTTTACGCGCTCTGCGATATCTTTTACGCTGTTCAACTAAGTAATCACTCCACCAGTCACATCTACGAATATTGGTCATAGATCCGCGACCAATGGCAATGTCAGCACAGTAGGTAAAGGTTTCTGACATAATGTCAGCACTTTCTTCGGCTGACAGCCCGTCCCGAGTGAATTCTTTGGCGTGACACGCAAAAAGCGAGCCGAAAAATTCCCAGTTCGCGCCTTTACATCTATATCTGAAATTACCGGGAATATGAGACGGACCCTGAATATAACCAGGAACAAATTCGTACACGATCAGGCGATGATCACTACAAGACGCGTCCGGTAGGACACGCCACCTATCCAAACGTACGTCGGCACTTGAAAGTGTGACGTCAATACAAGATTCGCCCATTTGGCTGCAGAAAGTAGGTGGTGCATCAGGGGTATTATGAATCGATAGGTTCATCTCAGCAATGAAATCCTCAACAGCGCAGCGTCGTTCGGTATCGGTGGCCCGAACCTTGCCATACCACAGAGACGATGACGCGTTGACATCCGCGCCAACGATAACTTTGCAGCCCGCGAGTGACCGCAAGACATGACGGAGATTATGTATATGAGGAGTAACAGGATCTGAATATTGAAAGTAACAGCTTACAACGAATACTTTAAAAGAAGCTGATGATACTTCGGCAACCGCACAGTGTGGCGTCATGAGGTCACGTAAAGACGTTACCGTAAAGTTAGAAGACCGCGCAATATAAATTCCGGCTCGTGCCCTGCAATCCAGTTGAACTACCCTGTGACGTAAACGTGAGTTTTGATATTGTTCTTGAATGAGTACAAGGTCTAAGTTGTAGTCAATAATTAATTTATCTAACTCTGATGTCGCCACCTTATCGTTGTGAAGGTTTAATTGCCCTATTTTTAACCTATCCATCTTAATTAGTAATTAGTATGTAGGATAAGTTGTTCGAGTTTTAATTTATAGGTACCGCACTGGTCCGACCCGCATCTATGATCATAGGGTTTTTTAAATCGTTTACACGCCGCGCAAACCGGGGTAAAATTCGAATCGCCCTTATGCGGGCAAACATTGGTTTCGTGAGCCTCGGAACAGACAGCGCAGGTTGGTGATTTATTAGCGCAATGCTTTTTAACATGACCGAATTGTTGACAATACGCGCAACGAACTACCTCGATATCATCAACAAAACGGCAAGTGGCCCAGTCAATAAATAATTTATCCTTGGTAGTCACAAGATGTTTACGTACCGCAGGTTCAATTTCTATGCCTATCCATTTCCGACCGGTATCGGTAGAACGCCTACGGACTATTTTTGTGGATTTAATAAAATCGTCTTCTTTTATTGGCAACTCATTTTTAATGTTTTGGCGGTATATAGCTTGCAAAAAATTTTTGTCTTCCATTGAGGCGGGAATGTCCTTAACTAATAGACGGGGGCGGCGACCCTTTGGTTTTTCTAAGCGGAGACCGGCAGACTTTATAGCGTCTACCGATTCTAATCTTTTTAATTGGTTTTGATTAGCCACCCGTAGTACAACTCCCGATTTGGCGGTTTTTTTAATACCGACTATTTGAAACCCATCGTCACTCGGTCTAATCGCTTTCATAAGAGCTTGTTTAGTGGCGGACGATGACGCATAGTCAGCTGATCGCTCCTGGGTCGGATAGGCGACGACACAAGGCAGAGGCACTCTAGATTCAATAGCCGGGGCCACTTTAGGCAACCGCAGTTTCAAAGAATCTGCGTACGACACTTTATTGTCCTCATTAACGGTTTTAACGCCGGATTTTAATTTGATTATTTCTAATTCGCGCTCGGTATTAGCAAGCTTTGTTTCGTTACACGAAGATTTTAAAGCTAACAAAGACACGATACTTGTAACTCGTTGAGTCATATCCATAATAGATGATTTATTAGCGACATTTATACGAGAACCGTTATCGTTAACCAGTTCGTTTATTTTGGACAGGTACACAGACGCCTCCGAAACCAAATCGTAGTAACTATCACTGTTACTATTGGATATATTTAATGTAGGCGAGGACTGTTCTGGAGAATTAGGAGCTATTTGTAAGCGCTTCGACCTATCATCTACTAATTTGTCGGTCGGAGACATTTCACAAAATAGACGCTTAGCCGTCTGCGTTGGCGGGGACCTAAGTGTTTTATTATTTCTACGAAAAATATCTCCACCACGATCAGGCGGGTCATCATTGTAAGTCGACATAAGTAATTAATAAACAAGAAAACAAATCTAACTTAACGAAAAGAAAATAAAACTAGTGAGAAGAGAAGAAAAAAAAAAATTACGTTACCCTCACAAAAAAGAAAATAAATGTACTCACCGAGATTGATTGATTTACAGTAATTACAAAACAAACACTAAAAATAAACTTACGATACCAAAACTAGACACAAATTGAACAATCCTAGAAAGAAACACACCAGCCGGAACTAATCGGAACACGATATTCGTAAATATAAACGGAGCGTATTAACTTCACACCACACGGCGCGGGGGCGCGAAGAGAAGTGTTCTTAATTAGGTTAGGTTAGGAGCAAAACCAGAAGTGGGGACCGCTTCGGCGGTCACACGTGCGGCGGGTCGGCCACCACTCCAGGTGGCTGACGTGACCCGAACTCCGGGTCACCGTCGGGCAACCCGGTCTCCTCATTGAGAGGAGCTGGGGGCCCCGTTTGCTTCCGGGCAAACGAGTGGGGGCAACTAAGAGGAAGGACACCTCGCTAAAAAACCCTTGGCTGCTGCGTCTTCTCGCACACGAAGACGTACCCAGCCGGGCCCCTCCGTATGGAGGGCCCACTGTGGGCCCGCCTTCTGGCGGGATTCGCCGGCGGGGGATTGGTAGGCAGGCTTGCCCTTTGCAGATTTCCCATGACCCCGCCACTAAGGCGATGTCGGTGTGCCGCTGTTGGGTTTAGTGGGTATTCCCGGCTTGGCTGGGCGAGTCCCACACACGCCCTTCGGGGTATGGTGCGTAAATGCAATACCACAGCGTCAAAAAAAAAAGGTTTTATAATAGTCTAGTAGTTTGGGTAATTTATATGACCTATACAAATGTCCTTTCTTTGGTATTATTCGTCGAATCGTTGAGCTCTTTAAGTTTTGAGTTTAGTTGCACGAAATCTGACAAATGCGTTCTTTTCTCAAAGGATCATCTCAGACATCGATTTACTTCGTCTTCATAATTCGATGGCCCCACAGAATGAACTTGTAAGTCAAAAAAGACAATTTTACAGGAAAAAATAAAAACGATAAAACTTGAATAACCGTTGTTTGGTGTATATAGCGTTAAACAAATTATACTAAATTAAAGATAAAAAAATATATTTTTACATTAGATATATTTTAGTTTAAACCGTTTTCCGACAACACAAGAAAAAACATTATATTTTTTTATTCTTGTGAATTTCTATGACTAGATCACAGTAAACTTTCATTATACGATTATTCGTGTAAAATAAACAATCCGATTAAATACCTTAGGAGGCAATGCAATATTTTCATTGTGAATTTTAAAAAAAGTTGAATCTTTCATTGACACGTTATGAATAAACATTGAATGAACGACAACATGAATAAACGTATAAGCTGCTATTATACAAACTCATAGAAGTGCACAAATCTTCTCTCAAAAGTTTGCTTGTTATAACACATTTATTCGTATGAACTTGGGGACCCAAAAACGTTTAACGATAGCATATACTTTTAATCTTGTGATATATTTCCATGATTTTTTCCTGGAATAAAGAAATCAAATGATATAACAGTTGTATTTTGAGTAAAAAAATTATAAAAAAAAAATTAGAAGGTGCTGCATATGCCAATGAAACGAAAAATGCAAGAAAAAAAATATGTGTAAGTATGTGCTTTTGCACGCTTATTCTGTGGGGCCATCGAATTATGATCTGACCAATCTGTATACTATTGTGTTTCATATATCTGAACTTTCAAGATACTCATCATTATCTCAGCATTAATCCCAGTCGCATCCGAGGCTTTTTCAGCTTTGGAGTCTGGGGTCCGCTTTACCAGTCTAACTGTTGGTTTTGGCTAAACTTCGATATTTTCCGTGAAGCGACTGCCGTCTGACCTTCACAACCCGAAGGCGATATCAAAGCATTGCAGTTAGACCAATTTTTTGGCTTTTGAGGACTCCAGCAACCTGTAACGACTGCCGATGACTGTAGATGTTCGTATGGCAACTGGGACCAACGGCTTAACGTGCTTTCCGAGGCACTACAAGACCAGTGCAAATATTCATATTTATGCATACAAATGTTTGCACCGTGCGGAGATCGAACCCGCGCCTCCTTGCGCAGCGGCCGCGTTCGCTACCGCTACGCCACGGAACCTAAACTTTCAAAACACTGTGACCTCATAACATTTTTGACCGTTCTTTCACCAGTCAGATATGAAATAGCGAATACCTCTAGTTAAAAAAAAATTGATTGACATGTAAAAATGTTTGTACGGTTAGTAACAAAGGTCGATAACATGATATGATTTGATAACCTTATTTTTTGGTATTTTCTATTAAATATCTCTTCGATTTCGATTTTAATAAATATTTGTTATAAAATGAAATTAAATCGTTTATTAAGCAAGTAGGATCACTGATCACTTTTACACGTCATATTTTTTTAAACTACATAGATGGAGCCGACATTTCTTAACTAACTACCTCTGAGAAAAAAAAGTCGAAACAAACTCATGGTACATTGTCTTTTTTCAAGTCCAGACATTAAAAAAGAAAATGTTTACTATAATTAACGTGATTTAAAAAAAAAACAGTGTTTAAATTGTAGAAATTGTAGCATAATTACGCATATTGCTTAATAACAATGCTTAGCAGAGCGAGCAGCTCAGTCCCAAGCTTTATTGTCTTCTAAATAATCTGTGATTTTATAATACCCTTTTTTGCAAAGTTTGGCCTTTATATCAAAATTTTAAATTGTTTAATGGGTAAGTTTCGAGTGTCCAGACCATGGGAAGCTTGTTGTAAAAGTGTATACATTGACCCATAAACGAGATGAAAAAAATAAGTTTACTCTGTGGAGACGAGCGTGATGTACAGCAAGATTGTGTTTGTTCCCGGTATTTATATTATGAACATCGCGTATTTTCTTCTTTACGGAAAATAAGTTATTTACCTATCATTTAATAGATTGTACCTACATACAAGAAAAAATGATTGTTTCTGAGTTCGTTCCTTTTTGCTTCTCCAATCCACTTTTGACATTGGCAGAATAGTCGATATCAGTTTTCATCATCATCATCATTTCAGCCGAAAGACGTCCACTGCTGGACATAGGCCTCCCCCAAGGTTCTCCACGACGACCGGTCCTGCGCCTCCCGCATCCAGCGGTTTCCCGCGACCTTCACCTGGTCGTCGGTCCACCTTGTCGGGGGCCTACCCACGCTACGTCTTCCGGTGCATGGTCGCCACTCGAGAACCCGTCGGCCCCTTCGGGCTTCGGTCCTACGGGCAATGTGTCCAGCCCACTTCCACTTTAGTGTTGCAATTCTTCGGGCTTTGTCGGTTACTCTCGTTCTTCTGCGGATCTCCTCATTCCTGATTCGATCGCGCAGTGAAACCCCAAGCATAGCCCTCTCCATTGCCCTTTGAGTGACTTTGAGCCTTCTTATAAGGCCCATTATTAGCGACCACGTCTCAATTCCATAAGTCAATAAGTCATCACTGGCAACACACACTGGTCGAAGACTTTTGTCTTGAGACACTGCGGTACCTATTTCGGACGAGAAGATTCTACGTAGCTTCCCGAAAGTAGCCCAGCCGAGTTGGATTCCACGAGTGACCTCTTTCTCGAAGTTGGACCTTCCTAACTGGATAATTTGTCCCAGGTAACTGGCAACAACTTCGAGAACAGAGTCTCCAATCTTTATAGGAGTCGGTACAACATGGGCATTGTTCATCAGTTTAATTTTTCATAAATAAAAATAAAATAGAAAAGAATTCTTACCTCAAAATTATGAAAACAAAACAGTTTTTAACTGTAGATACTTATCCAAGTAAATAATTAAACATGCATACAAGGTCATGTAAAGGACAAATTCAAAAACCCATAAATAAAGGTTATGCACATTTTTTGCACAAAATACATTATAATAACCGGTTATATCATGTTCATGTTTCAAGTTTCTGGGCACTCACTACCAAAATTTTGATTCACTATAGGAATAACATGAATTTATTGTTTATAAATAATAATATGTACTTTTATTTATTTGATTTGTTTTGCGTTCGATATCCACATAGGGATCCTCCCTCCATCGTGAGGGTGTATTTCGCACTCTTACTACTAAAACCACCACGGTGTTCCACCTCTGCCTTTGGTCCGAGGTGCGGGTTTTTTTTTTTTTTTTGTAAATTTTAATTGACCGCAATCCCGACGGATGGTAAGCAGTGATGCAATCGTTGATTTATTAAGAGCCTATTCACTCTAGCCTCGAAGACACTCAATTTGTAGTCCGGCGGAAACACCGCTGCTAGGAAATTGTTCCAGTCCCTCAATGTCAAAGACGAGGCGAAAGGCTTCGTTCGGATCATTGTGGTGTCAACAACTTAAGAGTGGAAACTCGCCGTACGACATTTCCTTCGATGATGGAACGGAGATGAGGTAATTAAATCATGCAATTCCCTCGCATACTCTCCAAAATGCATAATTTAGAACACAAGCATTCACCGCTCGCCCAAGAGGGTTCTAGCTACTGTTCCACAGCGGGTCTATCCTCCCCGAAAGGCAATTCCCACAAGGGTTGCACCCACTCTCGGGTGTCTCACGTGGCTACAACTCGACACATGGAGGTGTTCTGGCGCCTGTACAATAGCTCAAGTGAATAATTAAAAATAATAAATAAATATATACAGACAAATCACACAGATTGAGCTAGCCCCAAAGTAAGTTCGAGACTTGTGTTATGGAATACTAACTCAACTATACTATATTTATTATAGATACATATATAGATAAACATCCAAGACCCAGGCCAATCAGGAAAAGATCGTTTTCCATCAGGACCTGGCCGGGATCAAACCCGGGGCCTCCACGTCGCAGGCAGGCGTGTTGACCGCTGTGCCACGGAGGACGACAAATGAAGGTTCACTTATCTATTTATCGTGACTATCATTGATCACGAATTCACGAAGTTTGATAGTTGCTCTATTATACGAGTATCTTTTGAACATGAAGCCAGGCGTTTTAACAAACTGGTAAAACTTTTTCCTTTTAGAAATTTTTGCAAACCAAATTACGTAAGAATATTTTATACTCTTCCACCTCCATGTCAGGAAAATAAGACAAGATAAAACGATAAAGCACATAATAAGACGGTCGTGCGGCTGTCGAACTGTCAACCATTATGTAATCTGCATTCGGCAAAAATGTAAACAATATGAGTTTAAGGAAAAATAACTTTAAGTACTGCAAAATAAAGTTAAATTTACGCTACAACTTCCCACATTTTGAACATTTTCAAACATGCAAGTCAGTCGAAAATAAAATTAATTTTCATATAAATAAAGTTGATATTTGCTTAGCTTGAAATTGCTGAAGATTGTAAATTAAATGACAACTTCTCTATACATTAGCTGACCAAACTGATTCATCTAAAGGGAGGGGCCTCCTGTGGCCCTGAAATCGGTTATTGTGGTTCCGTGAGCGTGGCGATCTGTACCTTTCACTCGTGATCTTTAGCCAGCAGGTTACTGATATTTATAGGACAAAGATAAGCTGCAGTGAACTCAAATTGATATACAGAACAGCAGCGGGATTCTGTAATATAATATAATAACCCTATTAATATTATAAATGCGAAAGTTTGTGAGTATGGATGAATGTAGGTATGTTTGTTACTCTTTAACCCAAAAACTACGGAAGAGATTTGGATGAAACTTGACACACTGGTGATTTATAACCAGAATTATCACACAGGATACTTTTTAACCCAATATTTACTTTATACAAAACCTGAATACAGTTTGTTCAGAATAAGCAACTGAATGACTTCCAATCATTTTTACACCATGTTATATTTTTTCCCAAATACGTTTAGAAATTGTTGCAGTGTGGTTACCGAGCGCGCCATGCATCTTACGATAGATCATAGTACTGCGCACGCTCGTGTCGCAGCTGACGCCAGAGGGCAACGTACCGCTCGCGCACGCGAGCGGAGCGTAGTCCATATTTTTTGTTGGGACAACCCAGTAAGATATCAAGCTCATAACTTTGTGGTTTTTCATGATATCTTTTTGGAATTTTATACATGGATTTTTTACTTAAACATACTGGACACGTGTTTCGGATTTCGCATTAACATTAAATAACGTTGTATATGACGCCTGCAGTGCATTCCTGTACCCATGTCAGCGTAAAAACTCAAAGACATTTCAACTAATAGTAGGGATTGTCCCTATGGAGTCACTCCAAACTCACCTAGTTCCCACGTAAAGCACTTAAGAGCTAAAGACCTAATTTTATAATAGTTATTGGCTTCCGTACCTATTCAAAGCTGAACCCTATTACCTACCCTACCTACCCTATTAATCTTACGCCGTCTGTTCTACTAAAACGACATCTTTTAAAATGTAACAGATAGCAATTATTAGGAAAAGATGTGTGACGCGTGTTCATGGCCACATCAACGGTATTCTCAGTGTGTTCGCAGATCGGAGGGATTCCCCGACGCGTGCGAAGTTGGTTGCAGCTCCACATTGTATACTAATTAGATACCCGTGTGGGTAAGCTACAAACACGACACATAACGCAGATAAGTCCTAAGATTGCTCTCTGAAATATAAATAGTTTTTTTTAACTTTTGACACACTAAACTAGTGCTTGACTGGGATCCCGCCTGATGGTAAGCAGTGACGCAATCGTTGATGGTAAAGCGCACTAGTTCATTAAGAGCCTACTCACTTTAGCCTTGAAGACACTTAAATTAAAGTCAGATAGAAATAAAAGTTTTCTATTCTTTTACATATACCTATTCAAAAGCACCTAGAATCGTGTTGGTGTTTAAGGTCAAAGCAAGCTGAGAAGCAACTCATGATTTTTTACCCCGACTGTTTTATAGACAGTCTTTATAACAAAATTTTGCAAATGCGCTCGCGTGAAATTTTTTTGTTTGGACATAAAAATACATTCTATCACACTTGGCAATCCTTCCACAAAGCTCCCCATTAATGGAATAATTTTACAGATCAAAACAGCTACTCCGAAGATAACATAAATGATTTTATGAAGAAATGACTTTAATTCCTTCAAAATAAAGTGGAATTTACAAATTCAAACATTTTCATGACTTCAGCAAAAACAAAAAGTTTGTCGATTCTTCATGCTACGTGGGTTACCTTACATAATTAATTAATTTAGTTGTCATTGATATTTAATTAATGCAAAAATCTGTCCACAGTAGTTTTAATCACTATCTCGTCGTGTAGGATACAGTATTTTATTTTTAAACATTTTATCTGAACACGAAGAGCACAGGCAATTTATTGAACGAGCCATGTACTATTGAATTTTATAAATAAGCTGTCATTTGAATATTTCGCTGTTGATCCGAAGCCGATTTCTAGAAGGATAATTCTTGTAATTTAAAAGGTAGTCGCAGTGTCATCTCGGCGACACACAGGCTTCAAAATGTAAGGAAATTAGAAGTATTTTTTGACATATTGAGGCAGGTGATGAAAGACGTTTTTTTTTTTAAATTACGAAAGTCTCAAGTCGAGACGACGTTATTCGTGCTGCCTAATGTTTTTTTTTTTTTTATAAATTATAATCTAGCGTTTGACCGCAATCCCGCCTGATGGTAAGCAGTGACGCAATCGTTGATGGTAAAGCGCGCTAGTTTATTAAGAGCCTATTCACTCTAGCCTCGAAGACACTCAATTTGTAGTCCGACGTAAACACCGCCGCTGGCAAATTCTTCCAATCCCTCTATATACGCGGTATAAAGGCCCTTCAGAAACTCAGGCGTGATGTTCTCTCTTTTTTTCAAGACCTTATTCTTCGCTACTTATTACATAACAACATTGTTGAAGAACTGGATCGTGGTAAGTGTCGAGAGTTTTTGCTTCTTCGTGGGAAACAGATTTGAGTTTATGTATTTGTATATCTGAACGATTGTAGGTATATGCGAAAGTGTCTGGTTCGCTGGAGTGTCTCTGTTTTTTCCTCAAAGCAAAAACCTGTATGCATGTTGCAGCCAACTGGATGAAATTAGCCGTTTAGACAACTCGAAATGAGGAGAACCGAAGAAGAACGAGAGTAACCGAAATCATCATCATCATCACCTCAGCCACATGAAGTCCACTGCTGGACATAGGCCTCCCCAAAGGATTTCTAAAAAGAACGGTTGGACGCGGCCTGCATCCAGCGCTTCCTTGCGATTTTGGTCAAATCATCCAACCACCCCAACCACCTACCTAGTCGGTGGGCACCCGACACTGCGCTTGCCAGTGCGTGGTCACCATTGAAGAGCCTTTCTGCCCCCTCGGCCATCGGCTTTACGAGCTATGTGCCATGACACAGCCGGAAGCATTGCAATACTTAAGTGGCAGTGGGCCGGGCATATTGCCCGTAGAACTGATGCCCGATGGGGCGACGGGTTCTCGACTGCGACCACGAGCTAGAAAACGCAGCGCGACACTCTGGAGGCAATTGCCATTGAAATAAAGTTGAAATTTCTTTAACTTGTAAAGGGGGTAGGTGTGTCTGCACACCCCCTTTCCACTATCCCGTTCCTCCTTCCTTTTTTCCGTATGTATATTTTATTATGCAGATTTTATTTTATAGCGAAAAATAAGGAACGTGTTTATCCTTCCTTTTCTGACTATAACTACGTGGAGCCCTGCCACAGCTACAAGGCTTCGCAGCAACCTCGTAGATAATGGCGGGACGAGCTGGACTAATTCAAATTCAAATAAAAAAAAAAGATTTCCGATTTAAAAACATAAATATCCATATAGGGTTAGTATAAGTAAAGCTTAGCCTAATGTTAGTAATAAATTAACTAAAGTGGGTCTGGACTCCCATCCACCTACGTAAGAGGGGCGAGTCCCGCCGATCCGAAAACACAACCAACAAACAATAAGAAACGACAATGGTCGACTTTAGCCCTGGAGCGAAAGACCTGGAAGTCATGGAGAAAGACCCTGGCTGATGACCCAGGCTATCAGTAACCAGTAACCAGCTAGAAGATTACTAAAATTGTCGTTGATATATATAGATTAGGCTAAAGGCAGGTTATGAACTTACGACTCTTTCGAAAATCAAGCCAGGTAGGTAGGTTACCTAGGACTGGATAAGGTTAATAGAACTGACTAATAATATGCACCAGAACAGTGACAGGGGAATTTATTGTTAAGCAATAATTATCAATTTATTTGGTTATCAAGAATGATTGATAACCAAAGTATATCGCCCGTATATTCAAATCACAACTGTCATTCAGCGATAGTTCTGTGAAATGACTTAACTATTACACTATGTATTGTAGTATACACATTATTTTCAGTGTTCTGTTTTAATATTTTAATATTTGTGTTTCATAAATAAACCACGTTCCATCTTTCATAACATTTATTCTCCCTGACATTTTTTATGTAAGGCCTAAAGTGATCAGGGCCGCGGGTTCTCTTATTTGAAAGAGATACCGTACTCCCTGGCATACAAGCAAGCGAAGGAACACGGGTGGGTTTTAGTCAGTAATAGTCTGACACGCCTTATTTCATGATTTTCCATCCGAAACAAGGTCCAAAGAAGTTCTCGACTAAATTACAAAATAAACGCAATCCATACCTGTGTAGCACTCTCCTGAAGCCCAATCGCCAGTCCCTCCAGTACGCTGTGCACGAACAACGCAGACAGCAGTCCCACCACACTAGACGAGCTCTGATTACAAGGTTCACTATGACTGACATGACACATCTCCGATGGTCCTTCCCTGTCCCTCATCTCTCCATCATGGTCCCTCGGTAGCAACCTGGTCTGCTCACCGACGTGGCCATGTCTGTTCTTATTACCGCTAGTATAGAATAGATGAGATAGCTCATCTACAAGGTAGACGGTGAAGAATCCAATACATAGTGTTAATTCTGAATACTGTGGTAGATGTTCTCTTGTTTCTGGTAGCATGTGGACTAGGGAGGTGGATAGGAGGACGCCTCCTCCGAAGCAGAGTAAGCAGGAAAGGAAAAGAGGATGTCTCTGTCTTGCTGCTTCTGAGAAGCATGCTGGTAGCATGCCTGAGAAGAAGGCTCCTAAGCCTAACGTGAGCATAGATATCGCTCTTGCTGTGGTAACATCCATTTTTGTTAATTTTTTCCTTCTTTTCGTTTAATATATATATATAATCTTTTCTTTTTTCTTTCTCTGTCTTCGTTTTTCTTCTCCTTCTCTTGTCTGATTTTATTTAGTTGCGTTTCCTTCCTTGTACAATTCGAAAATATTCCTCGTTTTCTTAATTTTGATATATTTTTTCTCAAAAACCAGTCATCGCTCACAAAAATGTCGGTACATCTATTTTTATCCACTCCACTGAACAGTTGTGTCGCAATGGCACTAAAAACTTTATCTTATATAATATTTACATATTATGTTTATCAATAATAACAGATAGACGGTCCTGTCTCACTGTACACTGCCACTCAACGCGGCTACCCACCACGAATGAAATGCTGTAATCACTACATACCCATGCAAACTTTATAATACCAACTATTAACAGCTGGCTCTCTTATCACAAAGTAACAAGGTTGAATTTCCAACAACATGAAGATAACTCGATGTAAATTATATTAGTCATGTGTACGAATTGGCCAATTATGAAAGAGCTTCCTCGTCCCTCTGCTTTAAACGTTTTGTGGGTAAGTCATAGGTGATCAGAAACGTTTCGGAGGGCAAATTTAAATGGTTTTTAACAAAGAATGACAAGGGATTGATGAGAAGGTAAATGTGTAATTTATTTTATTGATTGTAACAAGAAAATGGTTATTACCTATTTTAAAAACTGAATGTCTTCTCTATCTTAGTAATAATCAGGCGATATCTTACATTATCTAATTATTACCAAAATTGGTAATTTACCCAACTATGTTGTATCTTTTCCCAATTACAATAGGAATAGGGTAGGATAGTTGAATCGAGATAGACTAGAAGACATCTAGTCTATCTAGATTCGACTTCATATCTAACGTCTACAAACTACCTATAGTAACTGGCCATGAAGTCCAGTATTACCCCTTGATGAGACTAGACTTCGGGCTTCTGAAAACCAGTAACGACTGTCAAAGGTGTACATATGACAGCCCGGATGCTTTCCGAACAAAGAGGAGTCTCGGTATCAGAAGATGTCACCCATCCACGGTACAGCCAAAACAAGCGTAACTTAACCTAATCGACCGATCGGTTAATGTTTTATAGCAACGGGTCTCTATACTAAGACAGCAATGTAACCATTAAAAATCTGTAAAGAAAACAATAAAGCCTCAGTTTGATTCTAACGAAAGTCACATTTTTAAAACCGGTTTATCAGTTTAGGAGATTACGTCAGACTGGTGGACTAAAACTTATATCTTAATGTTAGGCATAAATCGAGTACAATATGCATAGATATTATTTAATATTTGGGTGACCATCTTTGCGTAACCATATCTATATTTAGTAAAAGTCCACATTGTGTACACACACACATTTATATCAAGGACAATCAAATTGATTTCAGAGTCACTCTGAAATCAATTTAATTCTAATTTAATACTCCATTCGAGATTAGCATTTGACGGCAGTTAAAAATATTGTTTTAGGGTACATTTTGTAATACTTTGTATAAGTATAATATAAGTATGTTATTAAGCTTTTTTCCAAACTATTATACTTAAATTAACCAACTCAAACTATCATTTGAATTTTTGAGGCTTTTAGTTAAATTGTTTAGTTTTTTCGTAAAATAAGTTACTACCTCCATCTCTTGTTACAAAACGAAATGAACTTTAGTTCCCGTCGGATAATTGCATAACATACTATCAGTAGCAATGGGTTCCACTTTGACAGTTCAACGAGATCCGTTGCGTTCTTGGGGTTGTTGAGCAGACACATTTTCGAACATATGGAGCAATGGATAAGTAATACAATGATTCCAATTAATAGTAACAGTGTGTTACGCAATTAGGGTGCAGACTTAACCTTTGACCTTTGCGTCCGTATTTGTATTTATTTAGATTTATGCAAAATTCTTAATACATAAGTGACAACCTAGTGTCGAGCTAAGCTGTCATTTTAATATAATTGAATAACTATTTAGATGGTTTAAACCTGTAGGGTAATAGGGTATTTGACTAGAAAAAAACTAATTAGTCCGTCAGTCAGATTTCCAAAAAATACTAGACACGTATTTTTTCTTTTTTCATTAAAACAAAAAATAAAGACGACACAGTGCGTTGTTAGCACTTTAGGAAATAATAAATTTTAAAAAATATCATTAAAATTAAAAATGTAGGTAAAAAATTACTTTTACTGTATAACAGGCTACTTTTTATCCCGGAAAAATGTTAATGTTTTGTAAATTTCAAGGCAATCGGTTCAGTAGTTACAGCGTGAAAGCGGAACAAACAAACGAACAAACTCACGTATAGGTACACCGATTATATATTAGTAAGAATGAAGGTCGTGACAGCTTAGATACATATTTATGCATTGCTGGGTTCAAAAACAAACAATTAAATGAACTCAAGTAACCCGTCACAAAGCTAATTTTGGAGTTAGGACAGACACATTGTCTTAAGTAAATCAGTTGACCAACTATTGTTATCGTTGAAATACAACGGTACAGTGAAGGCCCCGTACCGGAAGACGTGGCGTTGGAAGGCCTCCTAGAACAGTAGACCGACGACGACCTTGTGACAACTGCAAGAATCCGTTGGAAGCGAGACGAATAGAACCGGTCAAAGTGGGGGTGCTTGACGTAGGCCTATGTTCAGCAGTAGACATCTTTCAGCTAAAACGATGTTTTTTTTTATTATGTCATCTCGTAGTAGACCTTGAGAGGTCGTGACTACTTAAACGGACTATCCTGTGGCTGCCTTAAGTGAACTTAAAGCCTCCAGCCAGAGGCATCTAAAAACTAAGCGACAACACGCTAAGGGCTCCCCCTATGGGGTACAAACCTTGGACCTTGTACAACCTAAGGAACGATAGGATGAACGCGGCGCTTCCTAGTACTAGCTCTGAGAAGAAACGCCGAAACAAACTTAGAGGTCATAGTCGGGAATTCATATTTACTGGCTCAGCTGCGGCGCTCGCTGGCCTTCATTGGACAAGGATGAAATGATGATGATGATGGTGACTTGCAGACTTAGACCATATTCGCATAGGCATAAGAACATCCCGCTAGGATTTTATCGTGCACTGGAATTTCAACTGTAGATGTTAAGCCGAGCGTTGAGAATTCAACAGAGTTCAACCGTTAAGAACACACAGTTTGATTTGTATCATTCGGCGCTAAGCAGTAGGTATAGTGAAAAGATAGACCCTATCACCGGCCTACCCTCTGTAAGAAGGACTGAGTTCTTATTCACAACGTGGGCTCAGAGCGGGTTAGTACCTACATGTCTTCGAGTTTTTGTTTTGGACATTCTGATTTCTTGCCGATTTTTGCCGTTGTTGTTTTTGAAAGTACTGGTGAAGAAATAAATTACATAGTGCCTGTAAGTCGGGGCTTTCCGTTTTTTTTTTTATATATTTGCCATTTCAATGGGACATCAAAACTTATAAAAAGATTGGCAAACAAATCTTCACTAATCTATGACAAATCTAAAAATAACGCTTAAAACCACGTCATAGTGACATTATATATTGTTATACTCTTTGATAGTGACGAAAAAGAAGTCAAAAGGCAGAAGAAGACTAAAATATCGGGACTATTTTAAATGAACGAGCTACTGCAGAAACATGGTTGTTCTAACGTGTTCAGCGTCCCCGAAGGACTTAAGGAGCTCATGTCGGATATCACGCGCGAGGTAGACCCAAAGACATTAAAAAATTTATCTTAAATCTCTTTGTATAGACCCATAATATTGAAGCACAATACTTTCTGAGAAAACTACACAGCTTCTGAAGATGCGCTAGGTCTGCCGTCGACGCTGCTACGGCTGGCATCACAATCGTTGCCTATGACCAGCCATTTTCCACCATTTCCATTGTCTGTTCAGATGCAGCTCCAAAGTCAATATTTTACATGGTTAATAAAGGCATGGCTAATGTGGCCTTTTCAATTTATCGTTTATCTTTAACATCATTGACAATACAAAACATTGTGATCAAATTGTATTTAGAATATATATTTCTGAAATTACCAATCCATTTTGAACAAGCGTGGTGAAAAAAATCTCGAATATTATAAGCTCAAGATATTTCAGGTGCTGCGCTGGCAACCAGCAAAAATACTAGACTTCATAGCCAACTACCTCTCTGCCTTGCTGATCACCCGAGAGCACGGCGTCATGGCAGTCAAAATACTGGAAGACCTATGTGACTGCCGACCCACCGTGGCCGAAAATTTGCTGCAGATAGGCTTCAATCGACGTCAGGCTGATGATCTGGCAGCTATCATTAAGGACGAGGTTGAAAGAGAGCAACCTGTTGAAGGAAGAGGTACATATGATACATATACTTCGTTAACACACTATGGGAATACAGTCGTATTAGGAACAGGGCATAAAGTTCACTCTGCATAGAAACGGGAGTATTCTCCGATAAGCCCCCTAATCGGGGAACACATTTTTGTCAAATGATTGCGAGTAGTTGGGATCGTTTGGACCGAATGGACCAATGGGCGGTCCAAATAATCCCAACTAGTCGCAATCATTTGACAAACATATGTTCGCCGATTAGGGGGCTGGTGTTATGTCTGATGGACAACTGCACGACGATCGATGTCGGGACGTTGTGTTAATGCTAGTTACGTAACTATGCTTGGGCTATGCATAATTTTGCGTGACATCAATGTGTTATGTAGATCGCATATGTAAATACAGACATAAAAAATATTAACCTAACGATGTTACTCATGCGTGTGTGATTAAGTACTGTCAGGGTCGTCCCTTCTTGTCAAGCTGTTCCTAAAAGAGCTTTAGATAGTTATGCACGCTCTCTACGAGCGCCAAGGTAGCACCAAACAAGCACCCTTTATTTTTGGTTAGGTAATCTTCAAATGATCTCGCCTGCTCTGAGCGGAGCGAAAGGGCGTATCAGACTTTTACTGACTAAAACCCATCCGTGTTCCTTCAATTTCCTCTGCGCCAGGGTCCTCTGACCAGGCAGAAACTGGTCCTCGTGGACTCCGTCACGATGTGCTGATATTTCTTTGAGGTGCACATGCACCCTCAAAATTATACACATTTATTTGCAGAAGTCAACTGTAGACCTAATAGGTCACAGTTTCGAAATCCGCGATTCCTCATTTCGAAACCCATTATTTCTGTTACCGCATATTTACCTACTTGGACAAACTTCAAAATAAGATGGTGTCGAGACAGTTGAGGACATTTGTATGCCAATGGTCGCTCACAACTGCCAAATGCTCTACATACAACATCGATTCTCTCACGCTCAACGAAGTATTTAGGTACAATTGAAAGGAATCACATTCGCGTAGCTAATGTGGCCTAGTGGTAACTGTTGCGAATCACAAGTTGTAAGTCATAGGTTTGAACCCCAACAAGTGTTTTACTTTGTGTAAATTATCTCATCATCACTACTCTCAAAACAGAAGTAAAAATCTTGTGGAGATTGGTATGTATTTTTTTTTTTTATTTATGCGAAACCTGAATACAGTTTGTTCGGAATAAGCAACTGAATCGATTCCAATAATTTTTACACCATGTTATATTGTTTCCCAAATACATTTAGAAATTCTTGCAGTGTGGATACAGAGCGCGTGCACTCAGCTTCACCATAGATCATAGTACTCGCGCGCGCAACAACTGACTCCAGAGGTCAACGCACCGCTCTCGCCCGTCCGAGCGGAGCTTTGTTTTTATTGAGACAACCAAGTAAAATAGCAAGCTCATAACTTTGTGGTTTTTCATAATATCTTTTTGAAATTTTGTAATACATAGAATCTTTACTTAAAAATACTGGACACGTATTTCGGGTTTCGCATATAACTACAAAAAATAATTTTGTATATGTATTATGCTGGAATTAACTAGTTTAGTTAGCTGTTTAATTAACCGCCTAACCTTAAACGACCTGATGATGTTCAGTAAAGTTTAGTTTGGTACTGTAACCAATCACGTGCCCGCAGATTAGTCGTAGTAACTAAGCCAGGTCATCCTAACCGAATGGGTTAAGTTAGAACTGTGACACACCACCACATCACACACCCCACACGATCGTGTGCGAGCCTAAAAAGCAAATCGAGGCCACTACTTACAAAGGACAGGTGGTTGATTGACTAAAGGGCTAATTTAATCAATAATAATAATATACATGGATTGATTTACTGCAATTGATTTACTGTTTTTACAGAAAAAGTGAAAGAAACTGAAATATTAAAGAAGGTGCTACACCGTTACCCTCTCAACGAGGAAATGTCTGTGAATGTGTGCCAAGTTGCTAGGAATGCATACCGGGACTATTGGTACAGGAGGAATCTAATGAAGAGGGTAATACACAACATTCTACATGATTAGATACCGTCTGAAGTGAAATAAAGCGCTCACTAATTAGTTTAGTGCGAATATCAATAATGGCAGCGATTCCCTTGTGTGTGTGTGTTAAACTAAATAAAGTTCACTGCATCTTCTTCTCTCTATTTCATTAAGAAAAGGACAGAAGGTAAATATAAGTTTAGTCCTGTCAAATTAGTCCGTGCCTGATATGAATTGACGCCTATTTTCAATCGCGTCTAAACTGTCTATTGTGTTACATAGCCTCCGTGGCGTAGCGAACGCGACCGCTACGCAAGGAAGCGCGGGTTCGATCCCCGTGCAGTATGCATGAATATGAATATTTGCACTGGTCTAGTCGTGCCTCTGAAAGCACGTTAAGCCGTTGGTTCCGGTTGCCATACCAAAATGACAGTCGTTACGGGTTGTTGGAGCCCTCAAAAGTCTAACAATTGGTCTAGTTGCAATGCTTAGATATCGCCTTCGGGTTGTGGAGGTCAGAAGGCAGTCGCTTCACGGAAAATATCGAAGTTTAGCCAAAATCAGCAGTTAGACTGGTAAAGCGGACCCCAGACTCCAAAGCTGAAAAAGCTACGGATGCGACTGGGATTAACGCTGAGATGATGATGATGGTGATGATGATTTTCAATCGCGTCTAAACTGTCTATGGAGTATCTTAATTTGACAGGACTAAACTAATATTTTGTCTTCTGTCCTCTTCCTGCCTAAAGAAATAGAAAGAGAAAAATGCACTGAACTTAAATTTAATTCAGTTTTTGAACAAGGAAATTGGTGCCAATGTTGGACAACAAATTGGTGCCAATGTTGGACAACAAATTCAAATAATGCGTGTTTGTACGTTTGAATCTAACTGACAACTGAACCACCGGTTACAATTGCATATATAGGTGTAGTCTCCATATTTGAACATTTGCTTGTGTGTGTACATGCGAAATTTGTGACCTTCATATCAGCTTTGACAAACTTTCTAATAACAAATGCTTATCCTGACTCGATTGATGCACTCAAAACTGTCTGTTACTTCCTCAAAAGATCATTTCGTACATCAATATGCATGGTCTTCATATGATCTGATAGGTAAGGTTTGGACTTTAAAAGAAACTGTGACCTCTGAGTTCAACACGGCCAACGATGTGCGTCAGAGGGCGACCAAATTCCCGACACAACAACATCCGGCGCATCGTACACGGCACACATCGCAACACGTCTGCCGAGACCGTCCGTACGGCTTCACCAAAAATCATGCCGGGACACGACGAATCGCTTGGCGGCAAGACTTTGTCTGGTGGATTACTTGTGTTTTTTTTTTATTGTTGATTCTCGGCCTTGAATAAATGACTTTTGATTTTGATGGTAACTTCTGCCAGCAGCCGATGACCGAGAAATTAAAAAATATTTTAAAAATATTAGAGGCCTACCACCGAGAAATTAAAAAAAAAAAATTTTTTATAATAAACTAGCTGCGCCACGCGGTTTCACTCGCCTAGGTTTCGATATGCTCCGCTCCCATTGGTCACAGCGTGATGTTATATAGCCTAAAGCCTTCCTGGATTAATGAGACACGCAATAACCGCTGAAAGGATTTTCATAAAATTTAGTACACAGATGGTTTATGACTAGCAAAATATATTCCCACGGCATTAACAATTAGACGAATGAAACCGCAGAACGCTACCCTTTATTAGGAACCAGCAACATCTAGTCAATCACATAACAAAGCTTATAGCTTTGTTCATACCTACTTTCAGAGCGTAAAAACGGAACCAGATGAGCCCTGGGAGAAGGCTGCACAGCACACGCTGGAGATTTACAAGAAAACCCACCCCTCCCTCAGCGAACTACGACGAGCTACGGAGAAAATTCAGGTACCTACAGTGGAGGAGCAATAAGATGCACCTTTTGAGCCATTTTTACGTACACCATGCATTTGTCATGTATATAAAGTTGTTGCTATTCTATCAATTTCTCTGAACGTGCTGATACCAAAAACAATCTTTAAGGGTTCCAAATTCACCCTGATCGGGCTGGCCGGCGGTGGCTGACAGCAGTGAGCAGCTCGCCACCCGGTAAGGACCTACAGCCTAATCGGCAAACACATTTTTGTGAAATGAATGATCTGAACTAATAGCAATCATTTGACAAAAATGTGTTCGCCGATTAGGCTGCAGGCCCGGATCGATGGCGCGTTGTGTTTCACGTCCGCGCCATCTGTCAACACATCGTGAGTGGTCCACGAAGACCGATGCTTCCTGGGTCAGAATTGCGGTTTTGTTAAAAAAGAAACCGTGGCCCTGGCGCACAGGCAAGTGAAAAAACACGGATGGGTTTTAGTTAATAAAACTCTGACACGCCCTCCCGCTCCTCCCAGAGCGGGGGAACCTTCCGCTCTGGGGGGAGCGGAAGGGCGTTCATTTGATGATTTCTCATCTACACAAAAAAAGGGTTCCGTACTCAATGAGAAAGTCAGTGTTTGTAGCTAAAATTGGGTTGTATGTATCCTAAAAAATAATTGAATGTCCATCAGATAGGTTTATAAAAATATTGCATACGTATTTTTCTTTCATTCAAATACTTAGGAAGATATATTGATTTGAAATGTCGCATGACGTCACGCCGTGGTACAAAATATACCACGGCGTGACGTAATAGGCCCCCACTCCGTAACTTTAACGCTATATCTCCGTAGTTTTTGGTCATTTCGACAAAATAAAAAATAGGGGTCTTATTTTTTTTTTATTATCTAAAAGACGGACTAATTATTTTTTTGGTTTTCATACCTTGGATACATCCCTATTGATTCTGCTTTTCTTCTTCACAAAATACATATTCTACCTCCCTGTTGTCTAGGCGGCGTACAGAGGATACCATGTCCGTAGAAACGTGCTGAAACACCTCATTCCTGAAGACAAGAAGAAGAAGCGGCAGTCTCGTAAGGTGGAGCTGCCTGGTCCACCACTAGACATTGCCACTTCTAGGGAAATAGATCTGGGGCCGGTCATTGTAAGTCATTTTATTCGTTTATTTAGTTATTTAACCATTTATGTATACAGTCACATATTTAAACAGACATAACAAATCGGCTTATTTTATAAGACATCACTTCCAGCATACCTGCAAAAGGACTGTAACTACAGACATCTAGACAGTATGTGAACAAGTAAAGGACACTAAAGACAATACAAAACAATATTATTCACAAAAATAATAATTATAAGAATATACATATTACTGAAACAACGTTGTTTTTTTTTATATTATGTGAAACCCAAAACACCTGTCCAGTATTTTTAAGTAAAGGGTCTATGTATAATATTTCAAAAAGATATCATGAAAAACCACAAAGTTTCTTGTTATCTTACCTGGTTATCCCAACAAAAATATGTTCGACGCAGCGCTCACCCGGCCGCGCTGCTGTGGCGTGGCGCGGGGGTTGTCTCACGTGCCTAGCATTATGATCTAACGTCAGCTGAGTTGTGCGCTCGGTAACCACACGGCAACAATTTCTAAATGTATTTCGGAATGTATTCAGGTTTCGTAGAAAGAAAAAATAACGTTATATACAAAATACAAAATTCTTCTTCATTAATTAGTTTTTGATTTAAACGTATACTATTCAATAGCATTTATGCATATGATAGGATATATGCTTTTCTCTACAGTTTCGGGGGGTCTATAACTCTCAAAGGCCCACGCCATAAGTTCTCAACATTGAAGATAACATCTCCGGCGTTGTCACCTTCATCGAGAACCTATGGCTTAAACCCATGTAATTTTCATCCACTATTAAGGAATACCAATAACTTATTTATATAATATCCTAAAAAATATTAACCTTGTTCTAGACAATCAAAACTAAAGATGATGATGTCCGTGGAATGTTCGATGAGGAAGCAGGAGAGAATCTTGGTCTAAATTACGACCTCATGAAGACCATCACCAATGTAGACGATAACTATCTCCACAAGCATACGACCCAGGTCTACTCCGCTAAAGTCAGCGTTATGGAATTGTCTATGCTAAAACCAGGCTCTGAGAAGCCTAAAGGTTTGTAACTTATTTATTGATTTTATTTGTTCAGAAGATATTTTTATAATTTCATTAACGATCCTGGACCCGTAGTGGAATATGGCCCACTTCTTCTTGCAGAGAGTAGACCTGTATCTCTGGTATTTGGATACATAATCAGCCTAAAATGTTCCCACTTCTGGAACACAGGCCTCCTCTCCGGTGAAAGGGAGTGGGCCGTAGTCTATCACGCGGGCCCAGTATGGGTTGGTGGCTGTCACATGTCTTCAAAGTTTTACATCCAGGACATGCCGGTTTCCTCACGATGGTTTCCTTCACCATTTTAAGAGCAGTGACGAATTAAGTGCCTGACGGGGTTCGAAGCTATGCCCTACACTTGTAAGTTGCGGCCGACACCACTATCCCACCGCGGGTTTTAATCTCTTCTTATTATCTTCTGCTTGGTATTTGGATGATCAGTACCTCGCATTCTACCCCCCTTATCCAACGAACAATTTGTCAGCAAACGAATGCGCGTAGATTTTATCGGCATTACAGAAATGCTATGTATGGAAGGCATTTATGACAGTGTTGTCAATATTTTACCTGAACTAGATGATATTATATTTTTTTCTTTTATATGCATGTGTAAAGTGTAATTATATTCAAACTGTATAATTAAAATACTTATTAGAAGAATTAACGAAATGCTAACGGCTATGCTTAACGGAGAAAATTCTATGCAATTTTGCAGTCACTCCTGTGCCCTCTCGTCATGAAAAGAAGAAGCAATCCCACGAGAATTATCCGCCGCAACAGCGAATTTCATTTGCCGTCGTAAGTTAATGATGCTTCGTATAATTTTGCACTGTCGTTGTAAGATAAGAATGCCTTCTACAGCAGAGAACCTGAGCTTTTTTTTTTTTAATTATAAAAGCATTGTCACAAGGCCGCATGGTGATAATAAATTGATCTTCTCACAGAGCCGTCAATGATAACTGTGGAGGCATGAGGAACAGGGAGTAAAGTTCACTCATCCTCTATAGAAAAGGGAGGATCCTCCTACCAGACGGGTGTTATGTCTGGCGGGCACTTGCCCGATGCTTGAAATTGGAAGTTGTATGTATACTAATAGCACGGTTAACTCTGATTGCGAGATGTAGAATTCTTGTGACGTCACTATGACGCATTGTTCTATGTGGCGTTTGTAGGTACCGCTACATCTCTCTCCTCCAGAGACCGGAGGTCGATAGTAGGCTGACTCTTGTATCTGGCGATGCTAGCCAGACCAGCTCAAGTTCCAGTGAGTCGGAACCGGTTGCCACGTAGTTCACGGTGAGTCGGAACTGTCTTCGGAGATTCCCCTGTGAATCGAGGTAGTAGCGCTGCGTTATACTCCAGTGCGTCGGATGTCGTACAGCGCCGGCTTGAGGCTGGCTGCTGCGTCGACCAGGAGAGAGGACTCTGCTTGTTGACCGGCCGAAAGTACAGTGTGCTGTGCCGAGGTTGCTGATGAGGCCGAGGGTGATGACCAGGTATGCGCGGTCACTGCATGCTTGTGGTCAGGATACCCGTTGTAGCCGTGGGTGCTGGCTGGGTGAATCGCCGATGAAGCTTGCGGGAGTGATGACGATGATGACGTCACGCTGAAGTTGCACAAAGGCTGCGCTGACGTTCATGATCGGGGTCACCAGTGTGGAGGCATGAGGAACAGGCAGTACAGTTCACTCATCCTCCCTAGAGAAGGGAGGATCCTCCTACCAGACGGGTGTTATGTCTGGCGGGCACTTGCTCGATGCTTGAAATAGGCAAGTTGTATGTATGCTAATTGCACGGTAAACTCTAATTGCGAGATGTAGAATCCTTGTGACGTCACTATGACGCGTTGTTTCATGTGGCGTTTGTAGGTACAGCTACAATAATAAAATTATATTCTGACAGAATTCACCAGTTATAATAAGAAGCCCAGACGAGGAAGCGTTTGAAGTTCCCGAGATGCCTGGTTTATGCGCATACAACGAGGCAGCGGCCTCAGAACCCCCTGGAGCTTTTGAAATACCTGAAGAGTTAGCTGGTAAGTGTCCCATTTAGTACTTAGTATGATCGACTTACGAAATCCTTTACGATACTTAGGAACCTTGTCATATTATACGATGCAATTGGCAAAACCAAAAGTTGCCAACTAACGAGTTTTATGGCGTAAAGTACAAAGTTATAATGGTTTCTTACAGTACTATATCTGTTCCAACCCGTTTCAAAATCATCAAGATGTCTGTCTATTGAATAGGTTTTGTTGGTGACAATAATAATAAATAAATATCACAAAAACAAATCACACAGATTGAACTAGCCCCAAAGTAAGTTCGAGACTTGTGTTTGGGATACTAACTCAACGATACTATATTTTATAATAGATACATATATAGATAAACATCCTAGGTCAAAAGGAACCCTATAGGTTTTGATTCCGGATAATAAACTCCCGTATCTTTTGATTGAATTGACTTGGAAGTTTAATTTGCTCAGTACTTATAGGGATTGCAGATACAGCCTCCGTGGCGTAGCGGTAGCGAACGCGGCCGCTGCGCAAGGAGTCGGGTTCAATCCCCGCGCAGTGCAAATGTTTGTATGCATGAATATGAATATTTGCACTGGTCTGGTCGTGCCTCGGAAAGCACGTTAAGCCGTTGGTCCCGGTTGCCATACGAACATCTAGTGGCAGTCGTTACGGGTTGTTGGGGACCTCAAAAGTCCAACAATTTGTCTAACTGCAATGCTTCGACATCGCCTTCGGGTTGTGGAGGTCAGACGGCAGTCGCTTCATGGAAAATATCGAAGTTTAGCCAAAATCAGCAATTACACTGGTAATGCGGAAAGCTTCGGATGCTACTGGGATTAATGCTGGATATTATCATCATCATGATCACTTAAACGGATTGCAGCTTTGAGTATATGGTATTAATTTCAACTTAATAATTCCACGCGTTTCTGAGATAAAGGGTATTGACCGACGGCCAGGCCGATGGGTCTCGATCTCTCCGTCGCATCGGTTCCTTTCCTTTTGAGGTAGGTACGGAATCCCAAGAAAGGTCGCCCAACGTATTTTTTTTTTTTCTTTTAATTGTTTCGATCAGTTGAAGAACAGGTTTTTGTGTTGATGGGACTGTGTTTAGTATGAAATAAAAACTGAAACTGTTTAACATTTGTATCCCATTTTCTACAGCCTGAAAAAGGTCGAAGTTTTCAATTCGATCAGCAGATCTACATGTACTCATTACATGCTTTTTTTATTAGATTCACTTGTATCTTTGCTTGTCCGTCTCTAACTTAAAATTTTTTTCAACCTTACCTTACAATATTTTGTGCAGGCAAAGTATTTTTTAGTTTAGATTTAGATTTAGTTACTTGGGTAATGCATCATTACGAATTTTAGCACTTGCTATTCTGTCTGTTGGAGATCAAGAAAAGTTTGGTAAAAACAAATGAACGCCACTTAAGCGTTCGTGTTATCCGTATATTATCTAAAAGAATATTGAACTAAAAGTTGAAAATAAATATAGTTTAAAAAAATAAAGAAACATGCTTTTAAAGAATAGAGCTCATTTTACTAGTATTGTTTATATACTACTGTCATATTTTTTTTAATTAGTTTTTTTTTTATTTTGAGTAAGAGGCTTTTTAGTATGTTATATTTCTTTGTTCTTTTTTTCTTTATTATGTGTTTATTATTATTTAAGTGTATTATTATGGTAATGTGCATCCTGTTTGTGCGGAATAAACAATTTTTCTTTCTTTATAAATTAAATTTTAAAATTATTTTAAACTTTTTAGTTTGATATTCTTTAAAAGCATGTTTTTTTTTTAGTTTTTTAATTAAAAACTTCCACCTTTTTTAAAATATTCACACATATATTATGCGACATCTGCGGCAATCGTATATTTTTACTTGTACATATGGTAGAAATCGAGAGTTCCATATAAATACTATTTATAACTTTGCTTAAGTCGTTAAGTATCATCGCTTGCAGATAATATTAAGATACTTGACTATGTTTTTATTTTAATGTATTTTTTACTTCGAGGGTAACCGCGTAGGAACCTGTATTTTACCCAAATGCTCGCATCTTTAAAATTTCCATCCGTGTTCCGTAATTTAGGTGACGGCAGCCCTAGGTAGATACCATGATTAAAGGGCTATAGTTAAAAAAAGAATATTTAAAATTAACCATTTTATTTTGGCTCGCCCAAAATCAGAAAGGACTAAACGCATAGTATGTGGCTTAATTCAGAACTCTAGGCAATAGTTCCTTCTCATATTATGTTTTGTTGTGTTATTGTGTATCTCATATTGTGTTATATGTATTTATTAATTGTTTTGTGTGATATGAACATAGTTTATTTTTTAAATTAGATATTGTTTGTAACCCTAGTATAAGGTACAATGGGGTTGACGTATCCGTGTGGATAAAAACCCCTTATAAATAAAGAGAATAAAAAAAATAAAATAACCATTTGCTTTTTTTTAAACATCATAATATGCAATATAAAAGATTTATGAACATTCTGAATTCTGTCTATCCAAAAAACAGTGGATAACCTTTTTAATAGTTGCATTTTTGTTTCAGGAGATGCCAGTATTCTGTCGGCTCGTTCAATCGAAGATGATGAAAACTGCCGTTTATAATTATAGAATTAATTAAATTAATATTATTATTGTATCAATTCCTATAAGTTATTCAAACTTTTTGAAATGTCCTGTCTGTCTAATTTATTAAAATTGATCGTAAATATTAAAAGCAATTATCTCGACCTAAAAGTCATGACCGACTAGAATTAAAATAATTTTCCCTTGTCATAATTATTACTGTATACAATAAATTAATTAAAATCACAGAAATGGAAGATTTAATATCACCTCAGATAAAAGATAGCTGTAAACTAGCGTTGCCTAATGGACTGAAAGAACTTATGAGTGATATCACTAGAGAGGTAATTTCGAATATTGCGATTTATCATCACACTCACATCAGACTGACGAAATTTAACCGTAAGTATTCTCAAATATTAAAATAACTATGTATTATAATTTTTCTTTTTTTAGGTATTAAGATACCAACCGAGAGACCTCTACAAGTTCATAGCCGATTATCTCTCCGCTTTGCTAATAACGAGGGACAACCTATCCATTGCTAGTCACATTTGCAATGATATAGCCAACTGCAATTGTGAACCGGAGTTGTACACCGAACTAAAAGAAATTGGCTTACCTGAGGACGATATTAAGACTGCTCGAGATATTATAGTGAATTATTTTGAGAAGGGTGAAGGTATGTGAAACTCAGCAGTTCTGCTTACTTGCACCTGAAAGCTCCCCGTGTGCCCGTGGGCTGGAATTCCCTTATGGATACATTTGGGGGGAAGGCCCGTCTTCAGCTGCGAGCAGTGGTCAACTCGCTGCCCGGTAAGAACCAAGCCCGGATCGACGACCTGGGTCAGGGTAGCAGATTCGTTAAAAAAGAGACCGTGGTCCTGGCGCACAGGAAAGGGTTTTAGTCAGTAAAAGTCTGACACGCCCTTCCGCTCCGCCTAGAGCGAGAGAAGTCATTTGATGATTTCCCATCGAGAACAAAAAAAAGGCTTATTAACTTACTGAAGTTGATAGCCACGATCCCGTTATTTATAAACTAAAATTCAGGCTAACTTTTTCTTCCTATTTCATTAAGAAAAGGGCAGAATATAAATATTAGTTTAGTCCTATTAAATTAGTCAGCGCCTGACGTAATTCAGTATTCTGTAGTTCGGTTCATTAGTATTTAATCTAGCCATGTTTAAATCAAGTTGCACTTTACATATAGTAAATTTAAGTTCTTTTATTGAAAAAAAAATGCACTCTACTTAATTTTAGTTTGCTGGGTTACTGTCTTATAAATTGAACCGTGCTGATAACTTACATATTTATATTCAATTGGAACCGTAGAATTAAATCACATCACTATAAAGAGAGAGGAAGACAAGACAAAAGTGAACAGTACTAAGGCAGTGGAGAATATTTATAAATATTGGGACGCATGATCAACAAAACTCTCAAAACAGTCAAAGAAAACATCGAGATCAAACCGTCATAAATCCGAAATCTTCTATAATAAAAATTCGAAAACATGCAACATGTACCAACTCACACTAGACCCGCGTGCTGAACTACGGATCACAACCCTCGAAAAGGTCTATGTCTAGGGAGAAGGAACATCATAGGCTGGTTATTCTATTATGCTATTGCTTAGTGTTCGACCGAATGTTCGAGTTTCAGTTTAGTTTCGTTTTCCGCAGCAAACTTGCCGAAACTACATCCGAAATCGAATGTGCATTCGAGAGTTTTCGCGCTGTTATTGGTCAATTAAGAGGGGGTACGACGTTAGATTTGATTTTTACAGTCCATAATAAGTTACCACACACCAGACGAAGCCTTGCCGCCAAGCGATTTGTGGTGTTCCGGCATGATGTCTGGTGAAGCCGTACGGAGGACGGGTCTGAGCAGTTGTGTTGCGATGTGTGCCGAGTACGATGCGCCTAATGTTGTTGTGTTGGGAGTTTGGTCGTAGAGGGTCTTCAGATCAGTCTCCCTTTTTCCCAGTTGGTCGTATTGTTGGGTTTAACATTGCATCACCTCGCTCAACTGCCATCTTCCTTCCTATTCGCTCAGTTTTTCTGAGTGAATAGGCTCTTAATAAACTAGCGCGCTTTACCATCAACGATCGCATCACTGCTTACTATCAGGCGGGATTGCGGTCAAGCGCTAGTTTATAATTCTTAAAAAAAAAAGTTTTTCTTACAGTCTATAATACACAAGCTACAAATTATTTGGTTTTTTAAATATAGATTTTACATTATATTTGAAAAAACTGAATTTTTTCGATAGAAAAAAATTACAAAGTTACATCTAATTTTCAACTAAATTCAATTTATTTTCAAAACTATGCATATTATTGAGTCAATATTTTAATGCATAATATAAAATTATATTACCTAGCGACTGTATTAGTGATTTGATAAAATATTTTATAATTTACAAGTAATTATAAAAAAACTGGTATGGTACTGGTATACTAAAAAACTGGAATGAATCGCATCAGACACAATATCGTTGGTATTCGTTTTGTTTTGATGTGGTGGTGAATTTTGAGTGATTGAGAGTCTATCCTATGTGAGTATTTTTGAGTTGTAACAAATATTTCTTTCTTCAATAAAAGTTCCTATGTTGATTATTAATAAATGGAAATGTCGATGACTGCTTATGTCTGTGATTTAAAGAGAAAACAATATAGACTGATAATACTAAAGTTTTCTTTATGTTTCCTCCATGGTTTCGGTTTCGGTCAAAACAGAGACCGTTGCCGAAATTCGTTTTTGTTTCCATTTCGGCCATAAAACTAGTTTCGGTCGGACACAGCTATTGGTACACGTTTACCTTGTGAAAACGCTTCCTAATTCACAAAGTGTGCAATACAGTCAGCGTGTCATTCATATGAAAACACCAGGCGTTCAACATTTCTCTTTCATTCTTTTTAATTTCTTACTCCTGTAGTCGATGAAGGCAATCTGCTTATGAAATTGATTAAGGACACCAACATAGATCAAGAGTTGTTGCCCGTTGTTCAGGATATCATCCGAATTGCTTATCTACGGCATCAGGCGCACAACACTACCATATATGAGGTAATTTTTAGATTCCGAAACTAATGTGCATCCTATTTAAAGGAGGAGGCGGAGCGCTTATGTATCGGGAATCTCAGCGCCCTCACGCTTCTAGCCGCCGCAGGAGACACCCGGGAGACAACATCGAACTCCCAGCCATCGTAGGTGCGGGCTTACGGGCAGTGAACAGTGGGTAGCTCGCCGCCCGGTAAGGACCAGGCCCGAGTCGACGACGCGTTGTGTTTCACGCGCGCCTCAAAGAGATGTCAGCACACCGTGACGGGGTCCATGAGGACTGATGCCTCCTGCTTTAGAGTAGCGGGTTGTTTAAAAAAGAAACCGTGGTTCTGGCGCATAGGCAAGTTAAGTTCACCTGGATGCATTAAAATTACTTTAAAAAATCTTGATTCACCTGGGTGCATTAAAATTACTTTAAAAAATCTTTATTCACCTGGGTGCATAAAAAAAAATTTAGTCCGACAGAAACACCGCCGCTGGCAAATTGTTCCAGTCCCTCAATGTACGCGGTATAAAGGAAGAGGCGAAACGCTTCGTCCGGATCGTACTGGTGTTAATAACGTAAGGATGGAAACTCGCCGTACGACAGGTCGTCCGATGGGGGAATTAAATCGTGCAATTCCCTCACACACTCACTTTCTAATTAAAGCAATTCATTAATCAAATTGTGGCATTTTCAGTCATCTTCGGACAACGAGCAGGATGACATAATGTGTGCAGCGAAGCATACTCTAGACCTGTACAGAAAAGCGGCATCAAACGAGGAGACATACGGTATTATGGCTGCAAAAATACAGGTAAAATAAATGATTGTATATACAGACACCGCGGCATGTATGTATTTACTTGGTTCCGCGTCCTTTCAGCTCGACACACTTTACGGCATTACGGAAAGGTAAATACTCTGACAAACATTCTTATCGTGTTAAACATTAAATCGTATGTGTAACATGGTTTAAAAAAAAGAATAATAAATAAGTAAAAAAAACACACACTACAATGCATAAATAAAGGGTGTATCTGACATCGACGCACAAACGAGTACCATGGATCCAGTACATGTTTCTGAAGCCCCCACAGGTGGAATTTTTCGTCGGTTTTTTCATGATTTAAAAAAAATAATATGCAGTTTTTTCACTTTAAATCGTTCATAATTGCTATACTTTTATAACCCAATAAGAGTTTAAAGTAAAAAATAATGAATTCGCTAATTACACAAAAAAGCACAATGTGAACAAAACTCGAAAAACTATCCTATCAGCTGATTTAATAGAGTTCACATCAAGGGTCAACGTCATACCCACAAACACGCGCGGCGGCACGCTTGCAACGTTCAAAGGCCGAGCCGACACATTTTTTTAAACACTGTTATTTCTGTAACCGGCTCATTAACGATAAAAATGACTATCATAATTTTATTAGTGGCATGCGGTGTAGCCTTCTCGCAAAGTTTGCGTTACGATGTCAGATACCGCCTGTATAACCATAGTGGAATTTTATTAGCCCAGCGATGGATTACTACGGTACGTGAGTGAAGTTTTGATTCCCGAAACAAATATTTATATCCAAATATTCGCGGGTCTTGTTGTTTGTGCATATGAGTTTATGTAAATGTTAGTAAACTCATCAATGATATAGAAGCAACCCCTACAGTAGGTCTAAAAAAAAATTATGCAATTAGGAAGTACTTAAGTTGATTGACGGTGGACTGATGATATGGTGAAGGTCGCGGGAAGCTGGTGGATGCCGGCAGCAAAAGACTGGTCATCGTGGATAGCCTTGAGAGAGGCCTTTGTCCAGTAGTGGACTCTATATGCTGAAGAAGTGTGTTTGTGAATAGTGTTTTTATATATCGTGTAAGTAATGAGGTTTTGGTAATCAGAGAGGTAGTCAATCAATTGAGCGTCATTGCATTCAACTAGATTTGTAGACAACCCCGACATGATAGGAGGAAAACCAAGGCGGTTATGATTCACTGTAGTAGCCACCCGACCGGATGCGGTTATAAAAGTTACATACATGTGTGCACAAATGTTTACTTGTGCACACGCGTAAACACGTGCACAAGTGTGTACGTTAATACATGTACTCCGTTCCATTACTCACAGAGCCCAATGAGAGGACAATTTGACACTACCAGAGAAAGGTAATAAAAATAATAATATAGCAATTTATTCCATATTTCTACATATTTCAAGTAAGTATTGTTAGTAGTTTGTTAATAAGTTTGCTTAAATTATATTAGTATCTCAGGATGAAATATAGAAGGGTAAAGGCCTCCTCAATCTTCTTTCATAGCTCTCTGTCTCAACCAAGTTTCATCCAATCGTTTCCAACTACTTGGATGATACCGTCAGCCCACCGTCTCATTGGTCTTCTAACACTTCTTTTTCCTGATGGACCTTTCCATCGCGTGCTTTCGCGGAGAAAGGTAAGGGTCTGAATCAAAGGCTTTCAGTGCTTTCCGAGGCACACGGAGGTATTAAACAGCCAATTTCGGAATCAAACTCAAGGCTCTACGCTCAGCAGTCGCGTTGGCAACCACGAGCCCAACGGGGCAGTTACTTCACTGTACAGTCACGAGCACAAGTAAATGAATACACTCGGCTTTATTCAAAATTGATTTACTCTTTTGTTTTTGAATTTTATGTTTCTACGAATATAGCATTTTTAGCACGTGTCAAGTAGTTGGTGGGTCACCAACTGCTGCTCGTGACTTCTTGACATCTGTCAATAGAAAACCTACCGCGCTTACGGCGTGAGACGGGATACTGGATTGAAGAAGAAAAACAAGGCGCCGGTTAACAAGGACGTCATCCTGGGGGACGTTCAACTAAGAACTCAAATGTCCGACTCTTACGACATCGCCTTCCCTGAGACCACGTCTCACTCTGAAGAAGTAAAGTCGTTGGAATCAAGCTTGGAGGTGAGATATGTTCGTCAAAACAAAGGATCGTTTTTCTATTCCGTAATAGTCGTAGGAGCTAGTGGTTAACACACCAGCCCCTCAAGTATGATTGTGCGGGTTCTATTCCAGGTTAGGCGAGTACCATTGTAAGTTGTCTAAGTTATATGTACTTTCTAAGTATATCTTGAACACCAATGACTGATTACAAGGTGAAGGAAAACATCTTGAGGAAACCTAGACTTGAAGTCTGAAATCGCTAACCCGCATTGAGCAAGCGTGGTAATAACGCTCAATCCTTCCCTGTATGAGAGGAGGTCTGTGCCCAGCAGTGGGACGATATAAAAAAAGGATGATGATGAAACCAAATGCGTAGCACTGTCTCAACACAATGTAAATCATTTTGAAGGATTTTGCAATAATAAAGTAATATTTTTGTTATAATAGTGTAAATAACACATTGAATTTTCTTGAGTGATCGAAAGAAACATTTCTAGTTATATTTTGTTACGGTATTCTAAATCCCTTTTTTTCTCGTATCAGGAGCAAGACTTAATATTGACTCGTGAGAATAAGAAAAGTAAGTATTAGCCTAAAAGAATAGCATTAGAATAACATATTGGCATACCACGACATGGTTGCATGGAGCAGTGGCTGAACAATCGACTGCTGCGCTGCGTATCGCGGGTTCGATAATTGTACGACCTACATGTAGTTGTTCCGGGTCTGGCTGTTTGTGTATGTTAGTTTAAATTAGTGTCCGACCGAAATTTCGGTTTCGGTTTCGGTTTCGGCCGAGTTTCGGCCAAAAATCAAGTTTCGGTGGCAGTTTCGGTTTCGGCCAAAATAGGCCGAAACTTTTGCCGAAACCGAAACTTATTTCGAAAGTTTCCGCACGATCGCGTTCGCCTAACTTCGTTTCCCGCGGCAAGATCTCAAAATTGTTTCTGGTCATCCATAACACAAGGGAAAACCTTAATTTGGGTTCCAGGACAATGTATGTGATGTTGTCTCAATTTATATAAAAAAAAAACCAATACATAGTATTTAATGAAACAGTAACAAATTAATAATGTGGTAACTAAAAATATCAATTAATAACATTTTTATTATTTTGACACATAATAATAATTATTATTATATATTATTTTGAAACATAATTTCAAATTATTGATTTGATTATTGTGAAATGATTAAAATTTTGCTATTTGGACAGCCTCCGTGGCTTAGCGGTAGCGAATGCGGCCGCTGCGCAAGGAGGCGCGGGTTCGATCCCCGCGCAGTGCAAATATTTGTATGCATGAATATGAATCTTTGCATTGGTCTGGTCGTGCCTCGGAAAGCACGTTAAGGTGATAGATACCCGTGAGCGTCCAAAATCGCTCAACTTTGGAAGTTTATTCCTCAAGAATGCCTTGATCAAAAATTTTGAAAAAAATATATTATGATCATAGATTCAAGCACAACATATTTATTGTTTATTATTTTCTATACGGCCTATATTTACGTCAAAAAAAAAACATTTCTACACGACGTTTTTAACCTTAAAATCGATATTTCTCTTAAAGCGCTTAGACTTTTGTAAATATTCTTACTCGCAGTAACGTGTACCTGTAAGAACTATAGAATCATAGTTTTATTTTAAAATTAATGAAATACTTAATAAGAAAAGTAATAAAAATGAGGTTCCGCACGAGTTTCCGCCTTACAAAGTTCAGAGGGGCTCTATGCGGGACGCGGGCGCGGGTGGCCGGCAGTCGCGCGCCAGCGCTCGTGAGAGGAGACTGTGTCACTTTTTGCTCCGCGCACCCTTGGATACCGACTTCGAGTGCAACGAAGTATTTTTAGTGATTTTGTGTATGATTATTGAATTTTTGCGCGGAAGCTTTACGTGATTTTTTGAGACGTTTTATTTCGATATTCTGATCAATGTAAATAGTTTTGTTACTGCGGGTGTATAACTAGATGTGCCGTTGACTGTACCTATATTTTTGCCTGTAGTCTCATCCGCTTAATTTTCCCGTTTCGTTTCGTTTACTTATAACATGATTATTTATGGAGTTTCTTGCCCGTTCTTCTCCATAGGTACCTACTCTTTGGAATGGGCAACTAGCTTCACCTTACTGACTGACCGACCTTCTGACAATTCAAAAGTGCCTGTAACTGGTTTATTTGAAATAAATGCTTTGATTTTGATTTTTGATATTCTAACTAGGCGCATGATGCTGTCAAAAATCAACCGCGCGCGTAACCGGTCAGAGGGTCGATTTCAGGGCGGGTTGTTGGAGTTGGGGTATCGCTCCTTTTATGAAACGTAAAGAAAAAGAATAAAACAATTTTTGGGAACAATTTTTTTTTGACTTTTTAAATTTTCGAAAAAAAATAATTGTATCATGTAGAGGGCGTCAAGAGGGTAACTTTTTATTCGGGTTATTTTATAATTTCGGGTCATTTTTATCGGGTGGTTAAAAACCAGACTCGAAATTTCTCCAATTTTTTTGACGGAATGAATAGGGGAAGAAGAACTTTGTACTCTAGCACTTTTTCGCTGCGACGTACCGTTTTCGAGATAAAACGGCCCACGACGTGGGGGCTCGGACCCCGCACACCCTATTCATTCCGCCAATAAAAATTTACCCTTATCGTGGCAAGATTCTTTGTTGGAAGAAAAGCAAAAAAATATATATATAGTAGCTTTTTTGGGCTATAAGGAACGTATAAAAAATAAGGGAAAAAAATCATAATATGAAAATTAAAAAAAAAACAAGTCGTAGGTATATTAATCTATACATTGCTACACGTACAGTGAATATTGCAATTTTAGTGATGTATATTATGCTATACATTGCTATGTTTAGGGAAAAATCAATATTATTTATTTCAAATTAACCACCCGTTGGTGCTTTTGAATAGTCAATGTCGGTCAGTCCAAGAAAAGTGAAGCTAAATTGCACGTTCCAAAGCGTAGATCTCTATGGAGAAGAACGTGCAAGAAACTTCATGGACTCCATGGAAAGTTTGAATGTTACTGGTAGTTTTGAACATTTACTAAAATATCATTGTAAATAACATGATTTTAAACAAAAATAACTGTCTTAGTGGAAGAAAATTGGTTTAATAAAATAAATCTTTATTAAACAATTTTTTTTTTTCCAAATATATATAACATCATAATAATTCAGATATCCTATTGCTTGCGGTGGTACTCCAAAAACGATTTCTATTCTTCACATAACAAAGATGAACCTTCCATTTGTGCACATCGTAATTGTCTGGCCAGCTTTGCAGTACTTGCACCTCTGATATCCAGTTATTTGTGGCCAATGATCATATTTTTCTTCTCTTTGTACGGTACAACAATTTCATCGATACTAAAAGCATTCTCTTCTGCTACGGATAAACACTGTATTGGAATACGATCAATTATAGGACGTAGTTTCTAATACCTATCTGATGTATCGGCGTCAGAATTATTGGTAAAATGTAAAAATCGCCTGATTTTATCAAATCTCTTTAGGAGCATTATGTATGCTAACGCTTTGCATAACGAAAATACTTTTACCAGTAATCTTTGGAGGATGACATAACTACATTACCCATGATGACACTTATTGCCAAAAAATCTAGTATTTCTTCCCTTGAAACTATTCTGGATCTTCCTGTTCTATGTACGCTGTATAAATTTGTGTGACTGGTGATAATATTTACTAAGCCTTTAGTGAAAAATCTATAAAAATAATCTAATCATGACCAATCGGAAGGCACATTTTCCAAAAATGTAGTTATTGCTATTTCAGCCTTGTGTTGAAATTGTGCTTTTTGCTAACGAAAAGATACGTTTAGTTTTCTGTTACATTGTCTTTTTATATTTCGTGCAACGATGGCAGAAGCTTTGGGTTTCATTTTTTGAGCGCGCGACAAAGTTGTGCCGACAGGCGTGGATGGAAGTGGTTGATTAGAAGGCAAAGATGAAATTTAAGGTAGAGCGCCATAATTACGTTCTGATATATTAGGACATACCTAAGTAAGAATAAGTGTAAGAGGCACTTCGGTTGTATCAGCATAAATATCATCTGCACGCGTTCCTATTTTATGATCAGTTTGTGGAAGGTTTAACACTTGAGACTGGAATTTATCGATGTTGCTGGAAAACTTTCTGCAAATTCAAAGATTCTACTTCATCACCGCTACTAGCTCCGTTTTGTGTCAGGGTCTGCATCCTTCATCAGGCACTAAGGCTTAAATGCGCCTAGCTCATAGCAGTCTAAAGCCAAGGCAAAAGAAACATGCAAAAAACCATCACCATAGCAAAACCAAACCATATTGTAATATAGCTAGGTAGATAATGTGTGTAACGTTATTTGTCCATTACCTTTATTAGGTAGTCATGCAGTAATAATAATATTATTTAGTATTTATTGTGGGAATCAAACCCACAACTTTGTGTCACTTTCTACAACCACTATTTCAACGAGGCAGTCAAACATTAATACACCTGTCTATTCAATTGTAATAAAATTTATTACAATTTATTTAATTTAATTTACATGGTTTAGTATACGGTATGTTATAAAAACCCTGTCCGACTCGTGAAGGTTTTGTTAAGTATCGATAACTGATTCTACTAATGGATACAAATCCGGGCTAAACATAAAAAAATCCCCCTAAAAAAATAAATATTATTTCCCAAAAAGAGGTAACTTAATAAATGTGCGTAAGCACCCTTCCGCGGGCGGCGGGCGGCCGGGCACGCGGCACGTGGTTGCATCGCTATTCGCTCGTAATAATACCAGTGTAGTCACTTTTTTAAAAATTACCAAATTTCGGGGAAGTTGGAATTAATTCGCGGAAAAAAAGATTAAAATTATGGAAATTATTTCAAAATTCATTTGTATTGGTACTATGATGATTACGTAAAATTTTATATTATATTTGGTCATGTGTTTACCTAACCTTTATTATCCTTATGGGTTGGACAGAGTTTTCTTAACATACTGTATAAGACAACACACATGCAATTAAAATTTTATACTATAAATATTACGGTAGGTAAATTACTGCAACTCTGGTGATATCTAGTATAATTCTCACAGCAACAACAGCAAATATATCAAAATGTGTAGGAACAAACATTCAGGCATACGTATTAGTTAATAAACATACACATACACATATAAAAGTCGTGGTGGCCTAGTGGTTAAAACACCAGTCTCTCAAGTATGAGTGCGCTGGTTCGATTTCAGGTCAGGCAAGTACCAATACAACTTTTCTAAAGTCATATGTACTATGCCCAGCAGTGGGACGATAAAAAGGTTGATGATGATACACATTTAGGGGTATAAACAAAAATAAAATAAAACTTACCTTAGATAAAACTGAGAGTCGCATCTAGACAGTTACTTTTCACAGCTAATTTAAAACTATGACAGATAACCCACTATTTTTATTTTTGACGAGTAATGTCATGTGTTTAATAAAAGTGAAAAATTATTTTATAGTGATCGTATATTTTTATAAAGTTGTATGTATGATATACTATACAAAAGGAAGAAAAAGGACATCTCAAAAAAGAAATTCGGCAAATTTTTGCTAGGTTCAAAACATTTTTTTTTCCTTCCTTAAAAATATATATAAATGATACTTGTAATTTAATCCATGAAATTTGATTAACATTCCCCTTTTTTTTTCTAGTAAACCAAAACAAATTCTTTTTTTTTTTTTCATTCTATAAGTTCATAAGTCTCAGGTGTTCATTACCTAAAATTTGGTCAGCTAAATTTTTAAACAATAATAATATATATAAGTTTCCAATGTTTCAATGGGAATTATATCAAAAACGCTAAATGCTAAATAATAACTTTAAATAAAAGAGTAAACCGGTTCCCGTTTTGCATTAATCATTTTTATAAATAAATATTTGTTTTCCCTTTTTAAATAAAAAAATCCCTGCAACGCGGTATCGAAAACAACATAATAAAAGTAATTACATAATATGTTTCACTTTAGGGCATGAGCTTAGATACCACGTAATTTTATATTAGGTACTTTTTAGACAGAATACTATGAATAGTATACTTTTTAGACATGTTATGGCATTATAAGTTTGTTGCGAGACGTCCGCGCTCGAAGCAAGGGAGTGGGAAATGTGCACGTAAATATGTTGCGGGGTGCGCGGGGGTTTCTGCCTAGCCCCGCCCAGATGCGCAAGGTCATCGTCGTAACTAATCGCCTTAAGCCGTTGGTCCCGGTTGCCATACGAATATCTAGTGGCAGTCATTACGGGTTGTTGGAGCAATCAAAAGTCCAACAATTAGTCTAGCTGCAATGCTTCGATATCGCCTTCGGGTTGTGGAGGTCAGACGGTCGGACGGTCAGTCGCTTCACGGAAAATGTCGAAGTTTCGCCAAAATTAGCAGTTAGGCTGGTAAAGATGACCCCAGACTCCAGAGCTGGAAAAAGGCTTTGGATGCGACTGGGATTAACGCTGAGATGATGATGATTATAATTTTGCTATGAAAACTTAATTTGTCAAAATAATAAAAATGTTATTAATAGATATATTTTTTTTATATTATGTTAAATAAATGATTATAACAAACTTAATATACTGTGTTGCCATTTCATGCCCTAATTAATGCAAAATAATAGGTACCTAAAATTCTCCAAATTTCAGTATTTTAAGAAATTTTATAGTTAGACAGGTGAGTTTCGGTTTCGGTTTCGGCCGAAACTGAAGCCCTGGCCGAAGATTCGGTTTCAGTTTCGGTTTCGGCAGAAAAACCAGTTTCGGTCGGACACTAGTTTAAATGTTTGTAAACGCACCCACGACACAGGAGTAATTCCTAGTGGGGGCAATTCTTAAAAAATAAAAGATTTTCAATTCAATTCTTAGTGTTGCCACTTAACAAACTTAGAAAATATAATACAGGTGACGCCACGTGATTCCAAGGTGCCTTCACAAATGCACAATACGTGACGCCACACGCTCTGTGTTTGAACAACCACTATTGTATGATGGTTTCCCGCTTTCTTAGGAAACTGAAGCCTAACTAAACAATGATTCCTGATGATTCTGCAGGAATATCGACAGTATCGTCATCTTCGCTTGCTGGTTCATTCATGAGCTTACCTTCCCGAAGGCCATACTATGCCTATGACTGTGATACTCTGTCTCGTTTGGAGGAATTACCAGAGAGGGAACATACTCACATAGACTACACTGCTTACAACCCCCATATAACCCCAGTTATGGAAGACAAACTCTTTTATAAAAAGGATGATAAAAAGATTAGCTTCAATGAGGCAGCGAAAAAGATGGGGCTCTACTTTGATGATGATTCTGATTCGAATTCAAATCTGAACGAATCTTTGAAAGAAACTGATTCCGATATTCCAAATGAAGGGGATGTGATGGACGTTGAAAGTAAATATGATCACGATACAGAAATCGAACAGAGTAATGTTAATGTGGACTGAAGTCGTGAATGAGCCATGGTTCGCAGCTTTGAAGAAAGAGAAGTCATATCGACCGAAAAGAAATTGATTTAATTTTTTCCTCTGAAATTATTAGTGGGAGAAAAACACAACTACATTGTTTAAGTTATTTACTTTTGTGTTTACGGATGAAACTTGATGCGTCTCGCGGTTTCACACGCATAAGTTTTCACGTTAATTTATAAGTAGGATTCATCGAAACACTTATATTATGGCTCCCTATGAAGTCGTTTATTATTTAGCGTTGTTATTTTAGTGGCAAATAGTTAGTTTATTTGATTTTGATTCATGGAAAGGTATCTGAATTTGAAATAATAAACATTTTTATTACAATAAAATTATTTAATTTTAATACAGACCTTCATTTCAATTGTAGGACGTATACAATTATTTAACATAATTTTTTTGGTCAATAATATAGTTTATATAATACATAACTTAAAATATAACTAAAACTTACATACTACTAACGTGTGGGATAAAACAGTGCACTTTAACTAATTATGTAAATGCTTTGACTTTTATTTAACAAAATATATGTATCTAAAGCCCCCTCTTCACAATAAGGCGTTTTGGAAGATAAAATTATGTTTTGCTGTTCTGTGCTTCAAAATAAAATATCATACCATAAAATATCGTCTTTGCATTTTTTAATTCTAATTCTAAATGTAAGAAAATCAATTCCATGATGTATGTGAATATTGGGATAAGTGAATGGAGGCTACACTGAATTGATAACATACTTAAAATATACAAATAAACAACACTTTTCAACAATAAATAAATGACATTGTAAAGAAATAAAATTATACTCATAAATATCATGTTTACCACTGGTCTATTACGTAATTTACTATTTAAAAGTAGCACAGAGTATTTTATTATCATAGTTGCTAGCGCACAAAATAACAATGCATAGCAAGATGTTGGCAACACTGGAAACGTCAAACTTCTTTTTTTTTAAGTTTGTGGCATGGTTCCTTGACCTTTGTGCCAATACCTTTGTGTGTTGAGTTGCCAGATCAAATAGCTTTGCTGTACAAAGTTATTACAAGTGTTTACTAAAACGATTTTTCTATATTACAAATATATCTAGTTACGGTAATATGTATAAGTGTAAAACTAAGAGTTTAGTAGAAATCACAGCAAAACTCAACAAACGATGCTTACATACGTATTTTTTATTATTTATTGTGATTGAAATTATGCTTACAACATTATCTAGGAAAACCGAAACATCGATAGACTAGCGGAATAATCCCCTAAAATTAAATAATATGGTTAATTGTTCGAACAGAAAAAATAAAACTTTAAAAGTAAATCTTATGTACAAGTTTCGTTAAAATTATGCGAAGTCGTCACACTGGTGACGTAAATGATATAAATCTATAAGGCCATAGATTAAAAATTATAATGGAATTATAAAAAAATAAAATTTTCTTTACTTTTTTTGATATTTGAGCGATCAATTTTCTAGAGATCTTGTAACTTATACTTTGGTATGTTCCAAATAGTTTATTTTTAAACTAAGGCTGGCTATACACTAGGTTTGAGATACGTATGCCAACACTGACATAAATTTATGTACGAATACGGTTCTTACTTACGAAGAGTTTCAGATGGTGTCCACACCGCCGCCCAGCATTTTTTTGCCATATTCACTTAGCACCTGTAATTAGTAAGTAAAACGTTAGGTTTATCTGTTAAGACGCAAAAAAGATAAATATTATGGCTTCAGAGGTTCTATTCTACCTACTATTTTGCTGGTTACTTGTTAGTCGTATCATCATTATTAACTTACAGCAGTTGTGCTGGATCTTTTCCAATTACAAGACGATAATATGTTTAATTTTTGACGGCTTTCATTTGATGGGCATCTGAGGGCGTAACCTGAGCCGTGGGGTGTTCGAAAGAGATATAATATATATAAGAGAGATAGATAGATAGAGAGTTATGTATAAGAGATATAATATATATTAGAGGTATTGGTGGTGAGTTATAGTCAGTAAAAGTCTGACAGGCTCTTCCACTCCACCTACAGTGAGAGAGGTCATTTGATGATTTACCATACGTTAAAAAAAAGCGTGACCAGAACTTAACAGTGACTCTGGGGTTTTACGAATACGTATATAGATTTGCGATCGTTAATCAAAATGTTTTCTTCAACGGTCTAGGAGATTCCGATGCTTTATAATAAGTACATTTCTGTAGATTTGAGACCAAGTTGTCCATTTCATATAAAGAACTTTACCATCGTTGTAATAAAATGTCGGTTGGAAGGCTCAGGCTGGAATTAAAAAATTGTAAGTAAGTGACGTCATACCTTATATACGAAGATGTAGTGATGCCTGTTGGAGAGCGCGTGCGGTCGGTGCGATCGCAGCTGTCGCACGACGCGCGGCACGTCGGTGGGGCCCGGCAGGACCCGCGCGCACGTGTCCAGCGTCACCAGCGCGCCCGACCGACCCGCGCCCGACGCACACGTCACCACGCACGGACGGATACCTGCACACGACCATCAACACTCATACCACAAGACAAACGTCACCAGCGCGCCCGACCGACCCGCGCCCGACGCACACGTCACCACGCACGGACGGATACCTGCACACGACCATCAACACTCATACCACAAGACAAACGTCACCAGCGCGCCCGACCGACCCGCGCCCGACGCACACGTCACCACGCACGGACGGATACCTGCACACGACCATCAACACTCATACCACAAGACAAACGTCACCAGCGCGCCCGACCGACCCGCGCCCGACGCACACGTCACCACGCACGGACGGATACCTGCACACGACCATCAACACTCATACCACAAGACAAACGTCACCAGCGCGCCCGACCGACCCGCGCCCGACGCACACGTCACCACGCACGGACGGATACCTGCACACGACCATCAACACTCATACCACAAGACAAACGTCACCAGCGCGCCCGACCGACCCGCGCCCGACGCACACGTCACCACGCACGGACGGATACCTGCACACGACCATCAACACTCATACCACAAGACAAACGTCACCAGCGCGCCCGACCGACCCGCGCCCGACGCACACGTCACCACGCACGGACGGATACCTGCACACGACCATCAACACTCATACCACAAGACAAACGTCACCAGCGCGCCCGACCGACCCGCGCCCGACGCACACGTCACCACGCACGGACGGATACCTGCACACGACCATCAACACTCATACCACAAGACAAACGTCACCAGCGCGCCCGACCGACCCGCGCCCGACGCACACGTCACCACGCACGGACGGATACCTGCACACGATCATCAACACTCATACCACAAGACAAACGTCACCAGCGCGCCCGACCGACCCGCGCCCGACGCACACGTCACCACGCACGGACGGATACCTGCACACGACCATCAACACTCATACCACAAGACAAACGTCACCAGCGCGCCCGACCGACCCGCGCCCGACGCACACGTCACCACGCACGGACGGATACCTGCACACGACCATCAACACTCATACCACAAGACAAACGTCACCAGCGCGCCCGACCGACCCGCGCCCGACGCACACGTCACCACGCACGGACGGATACCTGCACACGACCATCAACACTCATACCACAAGACAAACGTCACCAGCGCGCCCGACCGACCCGCGCCCGACGCACACGTCACCACGCACGGACGGATACCTGCACACGACCATCAACACTCATACCACAAGACAAACGTCACCAGCGCGCCCGACCGACCCGCGCCCGACGCACACGTCACCACGCACGGACGCATACCTGCACACGACCATCAACACTCATACCACAAGACAAACGTCACCAGCGCGCCCGACCGACCCGCGCCCGACGCACACGTCACCACGCACGGACGGATACCTGCACACGACCATCAACACTCATACCACAAGACAAACGTCGCCAGCGCGCCCGACCGACCCGCGCCCGACGCACACGTCACCACGCACGGACGGATACCTGCACACGACCATCAACACTCATACCACAAGACAAACGTCACCAGCGCGCCCGACCGACCCGCGCCCGACGCACACGTCACCACGCACGGACGGATACCTGCACACGACCATCAACACTCATACCACAAGACAAACGTCACCAGCGCGCCCGACCGACCCGCGCCCGACGCACACGTCACCACGCACGGACGGATACCTGCACACGACCATCAACACTCATACCACAAGACAAACGTCACCAGCGCGCCCGACCGACCCGCGCCCGACGCACACGTCACCACGCACGGACGGATACCTGCACACGATCATCAACACTCATACCACAAGACAAACGTCACCAGCGCGCCCGACCGACCCGCGCCCGACGCACACGTCACCACGCACGGACGGATACCTGCACACGACCATCAACACTCATACCACAAGACAAACGTCACCAGCGCGCCCGACCGACCCGCGCCCGACGCACACGTCACCACGCACGGACGGATACCTGCACACGACCATCAACACTCATACCACAAGACAAACGTCACCAGCGCGCCCGACCGACCCGCGCCCGACGCACACGTCACCACGCACGGACGGATACCTGCACACGACCATCAACACTCATACCACAAGACAAACGTCACCAGCGCGCCCGACCGACCCGCGCCCGACGCACACGTCACCACGCACGGACGGATACCTGCACACGACCATCAACACTCATACCACAAGACAAACGTCACCAGCGCGCCCGACCGACCCGCGCCCGACGCACACGTCACCACGCACGGACGCATACCTGCACACGACCATCAACACTCATACCACAAGACAAACGTCACCAGCGCGCCCGACCGACCCGCGCCCGACGCACACGTCACCACGCACGGACGGATACCTGCACACGACCATCAACACTCATACCACAAGACAAACGTCGCCAGCGCGCCCGACCGACCCGCGCCCGACGCACACGTCACCACGCACGGACGGATACCTGCACACGACCATCAACACTCATACCACAAGACAAACGTCACCAGCGCGCCCGACCGACCCGCGCCCGACGCACACGTCACCACGCACGGACGGATACCTGCACACGACCATCAACACTCATACCACAAGACAAACGTCACCAGCGCGCCCGACCGACCCGCGCCCGACGCACACGTCACCACGCACGGACGGATACCTGCACACGACCATCAACACTCATACCACAAGACAAACGTCACCAGCGCGCCCGACCGACCCGCGCCCGACGCACACGTCACCACGCACGGACGGATACCTGCACACGACCATCAACACTCATACCACAAGACAAACGTCACCAGCGCGCCCGACCGACCCGCGCCCGACGCACACGTCACCACGCACGGACGGATACCTGCACACGACCATCAACACTCATACCACAAGACAGTGACCTGTATGTACTACATAATCAGCCTATAATGTTCCCACTGTTGGGACACAGGCCTCCTCTCACTGAGAGGTAGTGGGCCGTAATCTACCCCATTGGCCCAGTACGGGTCAGTAGATGTCACATGTCTTAGTTTTTTTTTTAGCTGGTTTTCTCACGATGTTTTCTTTCACCGTTTTGAGACAGTGGTGTTGAAATAATTTACACAAAGTAAAGCCCTTAAGGGGGTTCGAAGCTACGACCTACAACTTGTAAACCGCGGCCGAACTATACGTCCTACTACAATTTTATTCTATCTAAGACATTACTATAGTAGAACCTCGTTAAGTCGAACCTCGACAAGTCGAAAACCTCCCAAATCTCGAATAAATGTTTTGTTCGCTTCCCTTAAAACACCAAAACCTCCATTACTCGAAATATCACCCCTCCCTCTATTAGTCGAAATAATAGTGAGTCCCTCCAAGCCATTTTGGTATACATTTTCCCTCCATAACTCGAAAAATTAAATTTTACCTCTGTATCTCGAAGATAGCAATGTTTTATTTTACAACCTTTACAATTTGTTTCATAGAAAACAATTAAAGAGTATACAATGAATAGAATTACCACGAATTTATGACTTGTGGTTAAAACGTGTTTACTAGCTTGATGTCAGGTATTTAATTTTATTAGTTTTTATTTCATTTGAATTTCAGCGAAGCAATTTTTTCATTCATCTTACCTCTCTAACTCAAAATTTATAAGAATGAATCTCAACCTCTATGTCGAATAAAAATCCGTCTAAGTTGAAATTCTCCACAAGTCGAAAACTCTATAACTCGAATTTTTTGGCGTCTCCCTTGATATTCGACTTGAGGTTCTACTCTTATATAGTTACGTATAGTCAACTCGAACACATTCTACAAATGATCGAAGTGGCAATAGGATATTTGACTAAAAAAACTAATTAGTCCGTCAGTTTCATCACTATACATAGTATTGTATAGTCATGTGTTTTTTAAATGAACAGACAGCTGTGCTGCTGGGGAGTTTCTTCCGCCACTTCTTCTTCCCAGCGAAAGCACTAGGAAGTGTCGATGGGTGGGCGTTTTGGGGGACTGTCTTATGTAATATTGACGTTCAAAAAGTGCTGATTCTCAGCCTAATTTGAATAAATGACTTTTGATTTTGATTTTGATTTTAGTCAGATTTCCAAAAAATACTAGATACGTATTTTTTTGTTTTATCAAAACAATAAAAATTGACAAATATAAAAGGCATCAAATTTCAGGAGTGGCGGCTGGTGACGTCACTGGTCGCTAAAAAGTGTAGCGTGCAGTGACGTCACACGAGTTTTCAACGCACTGTGTCGTCAACGTTTTTTGTTTATATGAAAAAAGAAAAAATACGTGTCTAGTATTTTTTGGAAATCTGACTGACGGACTAATTAGTTTTTTTAGTGAAATAACCAATTCTAAAGCCGTTAGGCTAAAATAAATAAATTTCTACCTATTCTTATTAATAATCTACAACCATTAATGTTCCAAGTTGAAACTATATTACCATTCCCAGAATATTAAGCAATACAAGAACTTTTTTCTTCATGACAGTACAATCCTTGGGTATCACCTTTCGAATCCAGAACAACAATTTGAGTAGGAAATACCAAAATATCTTACCTTCAACTTCAGAAGCAGCCTTCATCCTGCCGAGGGTTCCGTTGGTAGGAGCACTTCGTCTATGCTGTTCTTCAGCTCGAGCTGGCGAGTACACGTTGATACCATTGCCGGAGCCACCCTCATCACTTCGCAGCTTGGACAGATTGCTAAACGATGAGCGGTTCTGGTCTCCGTAGATTACTTCAACCCCTAAAAAGAATATATATTTGGTTAAGGTTAACAACATTATTCAATTGATGATTTTAGCGATAAATGTTTAGTCTTACTTTCATAGATCATGAATGTGTTGATGATATATGTTAAACCTCTTTTGGTCACACGTAACAAGGCAACACTACCATAGAGCAAACCCTGTTTTTAAAGATGGGTCTCAAACACCAGGTTCAAATAACCTCAGAAAAACAAAATGTACAGGAATCAGAATAGTCAATACAAAGTACGTAGTTTGGAACAACGTTTTTTTAAATAAAAACATCTGAAATTTCTAAGCTACTGCCACTTATGAAAATCTACACTACTCTTTATTTGTCATACCTTCTTCGTCGTACTCTTTGGCAGTCTGTGAGATCTTCATATAGCTTCTCATTTCGCACAAGAAGTCTATAACAGAGTCGTAGTCATCTGGAACTCCTTTAGCTGGCCAGAAGTACCACAGATGTGTGATCTCTCGCCAGGTTCTGGTGCTCAGGTTGATGAGCTGGACGCTGGAGACGGCGTACTTGTCACGCTGTTCTCGCTTCTTCAAGATGATCTTAAAGTCTCCGAAGATACGCTTGTTATCTGTTATTTCCGATGGTGGAAGGTATTCGTAGCATTTTTCCTGGAATTGAGTAAGATTTGAGTTACAAACTGCGAGGCAGTGACTGTGAGCTTTGACACATGGGCTATTTGCACGTAATTTGGACTCTTCTTCTTCTTCTTGGTTTTAATGGCTGTGCGCGATTAGCGATTGAGCCAAAGACAATAATTTAGACTCTAACAGTGTGGTCGTTTAGTTTGTCCATAAACTATAATAACTAGGATTGATGTTCCTGTTCTGAAAATTTGTTTCAATACTGCCAATTTCAATCCTGATTCCATAAAGACTGATTCAAAATATGACTATTCGCCACACCACTAAATGGAGCTATTCACAAATAAACCTTTACTCACAACGCCGTTCTCCATGTACTCTGTGAGCATTACGATGAGTCTGGAATTCTGTTCCCATATCATCCGCCAGAAGTCTATCACTGTGTTGGACAGAGGCGCCTGAGCAACTATGTAGTAATTACGGATGTTACCGGGACCCTGAAACGAACGACAGTCTTAATTTAAAAGTTTGGAGTCTTGAGCAAAATATCGAGTAATTTCTCCTTGGAAATTTTTGAGAGCAATCTGTTTTAGTGTGTTAATTTCAAGCATAGGCGTTTCTTAAGTTAGCAAACCTTATTTAATTTTTAATTTTAGGGTGATTTCTTCGTTGTTAATATGAGTTCACTTTGTTTTTATTTTCATGTATATATTATTTATACACTTAATATATAGAATAGTAAAAATAACTTTGCATATTATAATATTTTTATAGGCATTAAAAACTCCGTGTAAGTTTACGAAAAATTTAAAGCACTCGGGAAATATCCTCATGTGTAACCAATATTAGAATTTTTAAACTCACAGTAACAAAATTAGCATTAATATACTCCGTAGTGGGATCATTGCCGAGTCTCTTCAACGGGACCCTGGTCTCTGGCAGCGGCAGTACGTTAGAGTATCGATTCTTATCCTCACAACCGGGAGGCACCTCATCAGGTCTCACAGTCACTGAGGGTATCTCGGAGAACTCGGCTGTCATAGATTCCACGTCCATCGCGAAGTTGGCTAGAGCAGCGTACTGCATTGGGTGGGAGGTGACCTGGAAATAAAGTGGCAGTTAAAAAAATATAAACGAATAACAGGAAAGGAGGTTCAAGGTTGGTCTAAGATCTTTCAATGCCTATTTATTTAAAAAGTATTGCCACATCACAAACATTAAACATTGAAAATAATTGAAACTATTCAATTTATGATCTGATGCATGCGACAATAATGGCGTACATAGCATTAGCAGTTCATCGGCTCGCCGGGAATGCCTTGAAAAGTTAGAGTATAAAACCTTAGAATATTTATTTTATAGATTACATAAAAATGTAACATGTCTGTGCACTTTTGTCATATACTTTTGAAGCAAAAAATAATCTTACTACGGCATAAATATAATAGGTACGAGTATGTATGTGTAATTCTAAGCGAAGTGCCTCAAGACATAAAACAATAACATATGCACTGCTGTACCTCGTCATCATAAGCGGGGTTCCCGTAGCTCCTCTTGCTTGCTCGGAGACGGTGGTTTCCCTTCCTATGCCCCACGCTGACGCTGTCCAGGCTATAAGCATCCAAAGAGACTGGAGTACAGCGCTGGGCGTAGATTCCCCTGCGGCCACGGCGACGGACTACCAACTGGAATGGAGGAATTGAGTTAATTTAGTTTGGATCGACAAATGCGCAATAGCCTATGGATATTTATCTGAAATAAATAATTTGATATACCTACAATACGAAAAAACACCGATCAAGTTCTTAAAATATTATTAACGTGTGAAACTCGTTTGTATATGTAGATATACATATGTACATTATGTACTTATAAAAATAAATATAATTTATCCATTACGGAGATGGACCCATCATCATTTCAGCCGAAAGACGTCCACTGCTGGACATAGGCCTCCCTCAAGGATCTCCGCAACGACCGGTCCTGCGCCTTCCGCATCCAGCGGTTTCCCGTGCCCTTCGCCATATCGTCAGTCCACCTTCGTGGCCTGCTCACGCTGCGTCTTCCGGTGTGTGGTCGCCACTCGAGAACCCGTCGGCCCTATCGGGCATCGGTCCTATGGGCAATGTGCGCGGGCCACAGCCACTTAAGTGTTGCAATTCTTCGGGCTATGTCCGTTAGTCTCGTCCTTCTGCAGATCTCCCCATTTCTGATTTGATCACGCAGTGAAACCCCAAGCATACCCCTCTCCATAGGCCTTTGAGTGTCATTGGAGATGGGCCCGTGGTTGAATAATAATAACTGCACAGCAGGGTAATTGCTTAACACATTATCAGTAGCAATGAGTTTCATTTTGACAGTTCAACAGCATTCATTGCGTTATGTACGTTGTTGAGCAGACGCATTTTCGAACATAGGGAGCAATGGATTAGTAACATACTACCAAATGATTCCAACTAATAGTAATGGTGCGTTACGCAATTAGGGGTCAATCGAGCAGGTTAAGGTGCGCTTGCCGCAGTTGGTCAGTTGCTCGTAGATGGATAACCATCTTTAAATACCGAGATCCCTACAAGGCTCGAAAAGCACGTTAAGCACGCTTGTGTCCACAATACTTTCCTCTGTCTCGCGTAGGTTCGTAGCATCATGCTGAGCAAAGATCGCTTTTGGCAGATATGATGTTTTGCAATATCGGTTGCAAGTAAGTATTTAAAATTTAAATAAATAAAGCACTTGTTTATTTCTGCTTTGTTTTCCTTCGTCATGTTTTACACACATCGATTGTGTTTCAGTCAATCGTTTGAATATGTGAGGTTGGCGAAATGATGTTTTAAATATGTTTAGCGCCGCGCGCATTCAGTGATATGTGGAAGACTTAATATATGCGTTTTATTTGTTTAAGGACGCGGAAGCAGTTTCAATAATATTGAGAATCACCGCGTAAAAATTTTCCGCGAGTGACAATTCTTAGCACTTTCACTGTTATTGGAACAGACATAATTATAGGTATTTCGAATAACTAAACAATGTCTGTGAATCATTTGTTGAGCTAGTAGCTCATAGCAAATGACTGGGAACGATATAGAATGATGACACATCCCAAAGACTCTCCGGGTTTTCTCCTAAACTTTTCATTACAAATAAATCAACTTTTCATTACAAATAATTCTATATCGAAATTACTTAAATCTGTGTATTTTTCTTTTTTCATTACGACATTGGTTTATTCAGTTTGTATTTTCTCGGTGGGGGCCGCCGGCAGAAGTTGTCACCCACCAAACAAAGTCTTGCCGCCAAGCAATTCGTTGTGTTCCGGCATGATGTCTGGTGAAGCTGTACGGAGGACGCACCGCACTCTTCACACATCGCAACACAACTGAGTAGTTGTGTTGCGATGTGTGAAGAGTGCGGTGCGGCAAATGTTGTTGTGTTGGGAGTTTGGTCATGGTGGGTCTCCAGATCAATCTCCTTCTGCCGCAGCATCGTTGGCCGTGTTGTTGGGTTTAAAATTGCATCACCATTGTCTTCCTTAAACTACCTAGGGCGCTTTACCATCAACGATTGCATCACTGCTAACCATCAGGCGGGATTGCTCGTACAGAGAAAAGAAATTTAACAAAATACGTAATATGTATAATAATATCGCGACATATTCGCCAAAAAAAGTAAAGAAGTTTCAGTTTATGAAATAATCTTTTCAATAGTCACTCTGAAATCAACTTGACATAGCAGACAAACTGCAAGAGAGTCACCTGCGCTGGTACGGCCACGTCTTACGTAAAACGGCATGTTACGTGGGTAACAAATGTCTTGCCATGGCGCCTCCGCCGGGCCGGAACAAGCGAGGCAGGCCAAAGAAGTGCTGGCTTGACGTTGTAAGTGGTGACATGCGTGCCAAAAATCTCACACCACAGGATGCCAGAGATCGTATGAAATGGAGGCGTAATAGTGGGAAAGCGGACCCCGGGCTCCAACGCGAAAGCCGCGGATGCGACCGGGATTATGCGCTGAGATGATTGATGATGATGACTCTGAAATCAACTTAATCGTCATTGAAATAATGTTTTGCGAGACGTGGACACTAACGGTCAGACTATTCCATAAATTTAAAGTCGCTCAGCGAGCTATGGAGCGGGCTTTGTTGGGCGTCTCTGTGAAGGACCGCATTAGAAAGGAGGTGATCCGACCGACAGAGGACCAAAGTCGAAACAGTTTGAAGGATAGACAGGGGTCTATGGTACTCTCTAATTTCACCACTATTACTTATAGATTAGGCCTTCTTATTCTACTAAGCTCATTAGCGCAGCCTCCAAGTCGATTCCTAAGGCCCAGTGTACACCGTTGGAGGCGCGGCGAAGCGCATTTCTTTGATTTTTCTTTTGTAGACCGTATGTCAAGATAGTTAAGGTTTATATTAAATTGTTGTCTTCAATAAGCGCTCCGCCACGCCTCCAGCGATGCGCTGAGCCTAAAACATACAAATAAGTAAATGGTGGTAAATATGGGAAAGGCATCTAAAATAAGCACTTCATGTGTCACTCCCTGAATACATTACAAGCAGGCTACGGAACTTACAATTGCTAAGTACTGCCCACGCATATTTTGCAATTACAAGCCTTAACTAATTTTGCTAATAATGTTGTCGCCGACACTCTGTGAACCACACACGCTCGGCTTGAACATAACGTATAAGGTTGCCAAATCCTTTATTCACAAACTAAATCTTTTTCTGTCTATTTCATTAAGAAAAGGACAGAAGATAAATTTTAGTTTAATCCTTAATTGGGTAACTATTATCTACTATCAATTTTGAAGCATATTGCTAATCCATTCCTCTATATGTTTGAAAAATGTGTTTGCACAACAACTTAAATAACGCAATGAATGTTGTTGAAGTGTCAAAATGATAGTGTGTCAGGAAATTACCATGCGTCGGACATAAAAAGTATTTTGAAAATGAAAATGATCTCTCCCGCTCTGGGCGGAGCGGAAGGGCGTGTCAGACTTTTACTGACTAAAACCCACCCATGTTTCTTCACTTGCCTGTACACCAGGGCCACGGTTTCTTTTTTAACCAACCCGCAACCCTGAGCCAGGAGGCATCGGTCCTCGGCCGGTTTTTGAGGCGCGCGTGAAACACAACGCGTCGTCGACTCGGGCCTAGTCCTTACCGGGCGGCGAGCTACTTACTGCTCACCACCAACAAACCCACCCTATGGCCCTTAAAGGCTAAACAAAAATAATAAAAGACAAAAAGAACAGTGAAGTTACAGATAAAATCGCGGGCAGGAACTAGTATACCATACAAAAGCACGTCTGTATCTATAAAACAGTATGTTTAAACATACAGACCTACATTGACATAAGAAATTCATATTCTAAACATCAAACTATAAACAATAGGTTATCAGCAGGACGTCGAGTTTCAAAGCTAAGCACTTAGCTAGTGTAATGTCATCACATTTCATTCATAGTCATAGCCGTCACAGTAGGTATCTGTGCTGTGCTGCCGTTGAGATAAAATACTTTGTATAAATATTATAGTTATGTTAAGACATAACAAAACCGTTACTGGTTAAATGTTTGATTGTGTTTAGGTTTGATGGACTGGGTGACCACTGTCATATAATATTTTTTACATTTGTTACATTCCTGCGGTGATGAGGTTATCACATTCATAGTACAATGGTTATTACAGCGACAGCCTCCGTGACGTAGCGGTAGTGAACGCGGTCGCTAAGCAAGGAGGCTCGGGTTCATTCGTTCGCAGTGCAATTATTTGTATGCATGAATTTGAATATCTGCACTAGTTGCCATACGAACATCTAATAGGGTATTTGACTAAAAAAAACTAATTAGTCCATCAGTCAGATTTCCAAAAAATACTAGATACGTATTTTTTCTTTTTTCATGTAAACAAAAAATTAAAACGACACAGTGCGTTGAAAACTCGTATGACGTCACTGCACGCTACTTGTTTTAGCGACCAGTGACGTCACCAGCCACCACTCCTGATCTATGATGCCTTTTATATTTGTAAATTTTTATTGTTTGATAAAACAAAAAATACGTGTCTAGTATTTTTTTGGAAATGTGACTGACGGACTAATTAGTTTTTTTTAGTCAAATACCCTATTGCAGTCAACAATTGCAATGCTTCAAATTCGCCTTCGGGTTGTGGAGGTCAGCAGTTAGACCGGTAAAGCGGACCCCAGGCTGAAAAAACTTCGGATGCGACTGGGATTAATGCTGACGCTAGATGGTGATGATGATGATGAGTACAGCGGTTATTATAAGTCTTCACCAGTCTCTTGAAATAATAAGTAAACAATTTATTTTAGTACTTAGAACAATATAAATAGCGTACAATTTGGTTCGAAACACGCCCTTAGATTATAATTCATCTTCTGTCCTTTCCTTAATGAAATAGAAAGGAAAAGATGAACTTAAATTTGGAACGACAAAGGAGTCGGAGCCAACATGATTATGAGAATCCCAATAGAGGTCTCAATAAGGCTGGCATGATCACAAGTCCTAAAACTCAGCTACAAGTTAAAGCAAAAACGTTTCCTGAAGCTACCATGTTAAGTCTTGTTGTCTTTATGCTTAATACAAGAATTCAAGTTACTATTACGACGTCGCGGTACCTCGGGCTACGGTTAGAGCAAAGAGTTATAATACTTTTATTAGTAAAAGTTCACTAGGTTGAGTCGAGCAAGAGCAGTGTACGCAGAAAAGCCATAAAGGAAATACCAGTAGGTTTAAAACCTTTAACACGTGTTGAGGCCTCAAAAGTAGTTTTTAATTCTTTCAGAAACGCTAACAGTAGCAATGGCTGTCGTTGACAGTCGAACAATATTCAATGCGTTATTTATGTTGTTAAGCAGATAAATTTTCGAACGAATTGAGCAATGGATTAGCAATATCCTAGTTAGTTAAGAGTTAGTTTATTAAGAGAATATTCACTCTAGCCATGAAAACACTTAAAATTATAATGCCTCCTCTTTTATACTGCGTACATCGAGATCGAGGGACTGGAACAATTTGCCAACGACGGTGTTCCCGTCGGACTACAATTTGAGTGTCTTCAAGGCTAGAGTGAATAGGCTCTTAATAAACTAGCGCACTTTTCCATCAACGATTGCATCACCTCGCTTACCATCAGGCGGGATTGCGGTCAAGCACTAGTTTATAATTTATAAAAAACATCATCATCATCAACCTTTTAATCGTCCCACTGGTGGGCACAGGTCTCCTCTCATACAGAGAAGGATTGAGCGTAATCACCACGCTTGCTCAATGCGGGTTGGCGATTTCAGACTAAAGTCCAGGTTTCCTCAAGATGTTTTCCTTCACCTTCAGTCATTGGTGTCCAAGATATACTTATAAAGTACATATAACTTTAGAAAAGTTACATTGGTACTTGCCTGACCTGGAATCGAACTCGCGCACTCATACTTGAGAGGCCGGTCTTTTAACCACTAGGCCACCACGACTTGCGGTCAAGCACTAGTTTATAATTTATAAAAAACAAATAGACAGAAAGACCGCCGCTGGCAAATTGTTCCAATCCCTCGATGTAAACGGTATAAAAGGCTATGTTATCATTTAAAAACTTTGTCTGATTTAAACTAAAGTTTGAATTTAAAAATTGGTTTAGTCCGTCTCGTAATAAAATGGGAACAATTTATTTCGAATAACCAAATACATACTCTTAAATTGTCAAGGGTCGGGAAGCTAACTACCCATTCTAAAGCTAAGTGGGCACCTATGGCGAGAACGCATAAGTAAATCCACGACCACTTAATTGGTCTGACTTTTTACCTCGTCTCGTTATCATGGACAAGAGGTTAGTTAAGTCTTTAAAAAGTTATGAGGGGCTGATGAAAGCAGCTCAACAACATAAAATCAAAAGTGCCAGAAATTTGTGATAAAGTTTTCTGAGAAATATGTCAGAAATTGCCATTCAAAGCGAATGCTATGCGACATGGTTGACGTGTGAAAACGTGGCCAATTCAATGGCCCGGTCCAGTCCACTTGAAACCTTAATTTATGAGGTGCCCTATGCGTGTTGGTGTTCATTGTTGCTTGTACGGTACGGTAAAAATTTATGTTCAGTGTTTTTTCATGCCCTTTTCGCAAGCAGTTGTCAAGTTTCATTGTTAATTTTGTTTTGTTTTAAATGTTCGTTTTTTTATAATTATAAACTAGTGGTTGACCGCGCCTGATGGTATACAGTGATGCAATCGTTAATGATAAAGCGCGCTAGTTTATTACAGCCTATTTATTCATTCTAGCCTTGAAGACATTTAAATTTTAGTGTGACGAAAGCACCGCTGCTGGCTGGTTTTTAGGATTCTGTACCCAAAGAGTAAAAAAGGACTTTAGTATTAAGGCTCTGCTATCTGACTATCTGGTCAGTCAGCAGGCTGTAAGTGTGAGTCAGATGAGCGCACGAAGGTTTCTGTACCACTATCAAAATAAAAATATTTTATTTTGTTATTAATATTTCTTGTAAGCAGGTCGTAGGTTCGAACCTCGTCAGGCGCATTACTTTGTGTGAATTATTTCAAGACCACTGCTCTCAAAACAGTGAAAGAAAGCATCGTGAGGAAACCGGTATGTTATAAAGGTAAAACTTCGAAGACTTGTGATACCCACAAGCACTGGGCCCAGGTGGTAGATAGACAGGTATAGACAGTCCTTTTGGTGAGAGCGTACTCACCAAAAGGACTGTGACCCAGCGATGGGAATCTTATAAGCAACTTTGCTTTTTTTATAAAGCAGGGGCTAGACAATGTGGTAACCAAAAAAATTACACAGTAGTTTACTATATTATTTTGTTGTCATGTAATTCATAACTAATTAAAGTTTTTCCGCGTTAACTTCTCAGCGAAAACACTAGGCAGTGGTGAAAAAAGGCAGTTTTAGAGAACTGTGGTATGTAATTTTGACGGTGGAAAAGTGCTGATTCTCAGCCTAATTTTTATCACTTTGCACTAGGAATTTCTCCTGGTTACGTTAAGAAACGTTACTCACATGTAATAAACAACCAGACCTGGAAAATAACTAACTGTAGGCAATACAAATAGTTCTTCGGTACTGTAAACGAACCCGCAACACGTAGTGCAGTAGTTTAACGCTTATCCACTACACTAAACGTGCCGTATTTTTTTTTGATTTGCTATTATTTGTTATGCATAATTTAATTATCACTCTGATGCGGAATCGGACTAATATATGTATCAATCAATGGAGTCGCGCACAAAAGGTCCGTCATCAGGCTGGCTTTGTTTATAATTTGCATTGTAAAAACATCCTCCGCCTCGCGATACTGGCGACACCTACAGCTTACTACGAACATAAGTTCAATGTGTATGGCTTTAAGAAAGTACGCACCGCAATTAAAATGTTAGGTTCTTTTTTTCAAGTTCTTTTTCCATCCATTACTTAAATACATTTTTATTATATTTTTTCACACTAGCAATTACTCCTGTACCGTAGGTGCGTTAGCAAACATTTAAACTCACCTATACAAACACCCAGACCCGTGATACTACCCGTAGGCCATACAAATATTTGTTTCGTGCGGGAATCGAACCAGCGACACGCAGCGCAGCAGTCGATCGCCCAGCCACTGCACCAACCGTGTAGCTTGATTACTGAATTATTTGGTAACTGTCTCTGTGACTCGTCAGAAACTCAAAAGTCTAACAATCAGTCTTATTAATGAATTTTTTAAAATCCAGTAACAGCGTCATAGACCTCAGATGGGCAGTCGCTGCAATTTAAATACTCATCTACATCTGGTAAGACAGGAATCCGACCCTAGAAAAGTGAGGAAATAGCTAGGAAGACTGATTCGGTAACGGTGATTAGTTTGCAAATAAACATATTTTTAGCCGACTGCGACGAAGCTCAAAAGAAGGATACTTACTGTTATTAATATTTAACACACAAGCAACCGACTGTTTTTAGTGTTTGATTTTTAATGGCACCAGAAATACATCATCTGTGAAAATTCTCTACTACACTTCTGTAGCTACCACGTTTCATGAGATACAGTCTGGTGATAGGCACACAGACGAACACTGAAGTCTTAGTAATACACCTTAATAATTTTTAATATATTATGTGTGAGAAAATTTTCCTTTTTTTATCTCGTATATCGACAAACCAAATTAAAGATTTAACCGTTTTAAAATGTAATAGGAATGACAATAGAAGTAAATATAGCAAAACAGACACACTATCACGTAGTAAACAACTAAAACACCGAAACGTATAACGTGATTTACGTGACCAGCATCCATGATGAAGTAAAGACTTACCTCGAAATCCAGATTTTAATATGTTATTTTCTTTTCGAAGCTTGATTAACAGCGGTTCCTTACCTAAAGGATATAAACGGGACCGTATTGCTAAAACTACAGTTCGTCTGTGTGGCTGTCACCAGACTGGAGCTCGTGATAGCTAGCCTTAGCCTAGCCTAGCCTTAATAGTTGAAATTTTCACAGATGAAAGATTTCTATTACCACTAAAACAACAAACACTAAAAAGATTTGGTCTTCAAAATACCGAATATACGGTGCTTTGTGTTCAACTGTACCAAAATACATTTAGATTGTTTGATTTTAGGTCTCAATTCTCAAAACTAAATGAACTATATTTTTAGAATGAAGCTAGAAATTTCCTCAAAATGCTAGTTTTCTTCAAAACTGATTTGTGTCATTCAAAGCCAAAGTAGGTAGTACTTTCTTGAAGCCGTGCATGGTATTAGCTTGCGATATCCCAGTCCCATAAGGTGGCAGGAGCCCTGCACAAGCGCAGCACACACGACGCAGTGACGTATCACCCGCCGCCCGGCGCGCGCGCAACCAATGTCGTTCATATTACACCTCTTTTCTTTTCATTTCAAATTTTGAAAAAGGAATTCGGTTTTTAAATAATTTTATTTGTTTTTTAATGAATAATGAACGATATCGGTTGTTGATGAATAATTAGTTTTATTTTATTAGTGTTTTGTAACTTTTCTTTGAAGAAGTTAAGGGTGAGCATTTAATATTTTTGTTTTTTTTTTTATTAAATTTAGAAAAAAGTACATTAGTATTACCTCAGATATTCTCTACTAGTCAAACAAGAGTGAAAAAAAATCAGCATTTACTTTCAACGTCATTTGATATTCTGTGTGTTTGTGGGATTTTTAGCCTAAATCTATTTTTCAGTGGGCTCTTACATTTCTAACTAAATGTTTAAAATTATCCCCGAAACATGTTGCAAGCGTTTGTTAGATATTTGCAAATACATAATATAATCTAATCGACCTCTATCGTTTTCTCTTTCCGGGTTAGTTATAGGCCTGATAAACATGGTTTTAAAAGTTAAAGAACTCCTAATTAATTAGTATGTCGGTTTTTTACACAATAGGTTTCAGACCCCGTGTATACCGAGCGATCTACAACTACCCACAGAACGAGAAATCAGTACCTATATCATCCAGCCAGCCAGAATTGTTTATTTTAGTTATTTTCATAGTCTTATGACTTATGGGATTCTTCTCTGGGGAACTTGTGCGGACATCAATACCATCTTTGTTTTACAGAAAAGGGCTGTTCGAGCCATTTACAACCTTGGTCCTAGAGATTCTCTTAGAGAAAAATTCAGAGAGGTGAAAATTCTGACTGTAGCTTCACAATATATATTTGAAAATCTTATGTATGTACATAAAAATATATCTAATTTTAAGAAAATATGCGATATTCATAATATAAATACCAGGAACAAACACAATCTTGCTGTACATCACACTCGTCTCCACAGAGTAGGCAACTCGTTCATGGGTCAATGTATACACTTTTACAACAAGCTTCCCATGGACATTCGAAACTTACCCATTAAACGATATAAAACCTATATAAAGGCCAAACTTTGCAAAAAGGGGTATTATAAAATCTCAGATTATTTAGAGGATAGAGAGGCTTGGGACTGAGCTGCTCGCTCTGTTAAGCATTGTTATTAAGCAATATGCGTAATTATAACGTAAATTATTGTAAACATTTTCATTTTTAATGTAACTTTAAAAAAGACGATGATCCCTGAGTTTGTTCCGGCTATTTCTTCTCAGAGGTAGTCAGTTAGGAAATGCCGGCTTCATCTAGTTTAAAAAAAAAAAGAAAAAAAACATATGACGTGTGAAAGTGATCCGTGATCCTACTTGCTTAATAAACGATTTCATTTCATTTCATTTCATCATCAGCCTAAAATTTTCAAACTTATGGGACACAGGCCTCCTGTCCTCTGTGAGTGGGCCATAATCTACCACGCAGGACCTGTGCGGGTTGGTAGATGGCACATGTCTTCGAAGTTTTGGCTCTAGGACATGTCGGTTTCCTCATGATGTTTTCCTTCACCGTTTTGAGAGCAGTGTTGATGAAATAATTTACACAAAGCAAAGGGGTTCGAACGCACGACCTTACATCTGGTAAGTCGAGGCCGACACCATTAGGCCACCACTGCTAGTCATGTCAGTGATCAGTACCTATTACACAATATGTAAAAAAAACCCTGTCCGATCCGTAAAGGTATTGTTAGGTATCAATTACTGATTCTACTAATGGATACAAAACCGGGCTAAACTTAAAAAAATCCCCCTAAAAAAATTAATATTAGTTCGCAAAAAGAGGTAACTTAATACATATGGGTTAAGCACCCTTCCCCGGGCGGCGGGCGGCAGGGCACGCGGCACGTGGTCGCATCGCTATTCGCTCATAATAATACCGGTGTTGTCACTTTTTTAAAAATTACCATTTTTCGGCGAAGTTGGAATTAATTCGGAAAAAAAGATTATTTCAAAATTCATTAGTATTGTTTCTATGATGATTAGGTAAAATTTTATATTATATTTGGTCAAGTGTTTACCTAACCTTTATTATCATTTTGGGTCGGACAGGGCTTTCTTTACATATTGTATATTTGTCCCCAAATGGGATGTCTGGTAGAAATCATAAAAAGGTTCGGCCATTAGATATATCATTGTTTAAAACTTTTGTATATTCCTTCATTTTATTTGATATTGATAGTGTTGTTTACTAAGCTCGATCTTCGATCTTCTCGATCGGAGAAAGGAGTTAAGCTTGATTAGAAATGTGCCTTTTTAAATAAAAAAACAAGCTTAGATAAGCATAAAAAGCTGATCAGAAATGTATGTTACGAGTATGTTAGTTATGGCACAAACTGAAAGAGGATTTGTCTTATAGTCAGTTGGGAGCTATGTGAGAGGGATTGAGCCATGATCCACTAAGCGCCTGTCATCATCATAAACCTTTTTATCGTCCCACTGCTGGACACAGGTCTCCTCTCACACAGAGAAGGATTGAGCGTAATCACCACGCTTGCTAAATGCGGGTTGGTGATTTCAGACTTAAAGTGCAGGTTTCCTCAAGATGTTTTCCTTCACCTTTTAATCAGTCATTGGGGTCCAAGATATACTTAGAAAGTACATATAACTTAGAAAAGTTCCATTGGTACTTGCCTGACCTGGAATTGAACCCGCACACTTATACTATATAAGAGAGGCTGGTGTTTTAACCACTAGGCCACCACGACTTGAGAGCAAGCGCCTGTAGTGCATTGTAATTCACCACGCGGGCTCAGCGTGGATTCATAGAACTTATGTGTCGTTAATTTTTTATGACAGCCAGACTTATCGTTACGATTCCTTCTCTTTTTAAAAACAGTGATAATTAAATAAATTAGTGCCTGTCTGAGTTCGAACCCCGTTACCACTGGACCATTACTGATCTACTATTTCTCCTAACTTCTAGCTTTATTATCAATATTATCATTGACTGATTCTGTTGTAACGTTCAAGTTTGAGTTAAGAGTTCAGTTAGACTGGCGTCCTTACTGAACTATAACGAAGTCTGACCTACCATCGAACACATCTGAATTTCACTTTGGTCGGACAACAGCAGGTCAAGCTAACCGAAACTGACAAATTTTCCCAATCAACCTTGAGCCTTAATGATTTAGAAATAAAGTTGAAAATCTAATAAAGAAATCTGACAGATTGTAGTAGCTTAATGTGCTGTCGTCTGTACAAGTTTATTTATGTGCTAACTTTTTGTTTTCACATACGATCATTTTTTTTAATTTTCTTTTAATAATCACAACTACCTTTGTAAGTAAGTCTATGTAAGTCTCTAGGAGTTTAGTATATTTTTTTTTTATGAAAATCCTTAATTTTAATTTGCATTTTATGACTGTCCGGGATTTCTGACAGCATTTTTTTATAATTAATCATTTTTCTCTAAACACTAGATATTGTTGTTAGAGTAAACCCATTTTAATCATAAACAAAGAAATTAGGCTGGACCTGAATTCGAACGTCCGTTAGGAATTGAACGGTTACGTTCAAACAAAGCCAGACCCTAGCAAGAACATAATCTGTTGCTATGGCAACAATTAATTAGACGTTATGATAAAATGAAAGAAAACATTAAACATAACGAAAGAATTAAACATAACTCATACATAAATATAATTAACCATTTTGCCGATTTCCATGCATAAAGTCAAAATCACAAAAGTACCAGGGCCCCACAACTAATGAAGAGTTCTCCAAACTTGTGACCAACATACTCGTATCTAACGGCCGCCCAAGTATGCCAATTCTCGTTACAAACGATAACCATATCTCGGTGTCCGGTGACCACATTAGACCGCTTCGAGTTGCAAACCAAGGAATTTTTATCGCCATACGCTACAAACGAGATCAACTTCCGATGAGATATTAGGACTATCTACAGGTTTTAATTAAGCCTTATGTATTAACTTTTTGTTTCGAAAGCTCTTAAGCAATTCTGTTAGCCTGGTACTTAAACAAAAAAAAAGAGAAGAAAAAATATTTGTAAAGATTTTTTCGTAAAGATTGTAATTTATACCATCAATCAGCATCTTCTATCAACCTAGCCTTTTTATACCTTTGTTGTGGTTTGGGGATTCACGGACTTGTAGTTTAAATAAATTGTGCGGGGGATGGCTCTTAATTTTTTTTTTTTTTTTTTTTTTGTGATTATTACCGCCATTCTGCCTGGTGGTAAGCAGTGTTGCAATGGTTGATGGTTAAGCGCGCTAGTTTATTAAAAGCATATTCACTCAAAAAAGCTATGTGAATAGGAAGGAAGACGATAGTTGAGCGAGGTGATGCAATGTTAAACCCAACAACACGAACAACAATAAATGCGAAACGCTGCGCCAGAGGGAGATTGATCTGGAGACCCTCCACGACCAAAATCCCGACACAACAACATTTGGCGTATGGTACCCGGCACAGATCGCAACACAACTGCTCAGACCCGTCCTCCGTACGGTTTCACTAGCACTTATTTAGTTTATAAATGCATTTATTACATCTTTATACACTACTAACATTACATTATTTTTATTTTTCAGATCATCCTGCTCTCTTCTCTACGCGTCGCGTCTTCTGGCTGTTGGACGTAAAGGCGAGGTAATTAAATATGTTTTTCCCCTTTTTAAGTAGTGGGTTCCCAGAACATATTTCATACTATTTTCGATAAGTTAAAACAATATTACTATTGTTGGTACCACGGGAACATAAACTTGCAGATTATTTCATGCATACGTTACACAGGCAGTTAGTTAACTAAATAATGCCACAGATTCCCTTGTTCAAAACTAAACTTGAGAACGCGGCCGCTGTGCAAGGAGGCGCGGTTTCGATCCCCGCGCAGTGCAAATATTTGTATGCATGAAAATGAATATTTGCACTGGTCTGGTCGTGCCTCGGAAAGCACGTTAAGCTGTTGGTCCCGGTTACGAATATGTAGTGGTAGTCGTTATGGGTTGTTGAAGCCCTCAAAAGTCCGCCAAACCAGTAGAATATCTATTAAATCAATACGTTCCAAATCTCTTGAAAATGATAAACATACTCTGAAACTGTTATCACCTGCTATACTAATGACGTTTCAGAAGAAACCGCGATCATAGAAAAAAAATCAAAGCCCCAGATTTAACTATTCCAAATGCCCTCGTTTCAATAAAAAACAACCAATTCTTGATAACATGTGTAAACTCTATATATAATAAAGTCTGTAATTAATACACAACTATTGGTCTAGCTGAAACGCTTCGATATCGCCTTCGGGTTGTGGAGGTCAGACGGCAGTCGCTTCACGGAAAATATCGAAGTTTAGCCAAAATCAGCAGTTAGACTGGTTGAGCGGACCTCAGACTCAAAAGCTGAAAAACCTTCGGATGCGACTGGAATTAACACTGAGATGATGATGATGATTTAATATTATATAAAGTTATGTGTATTTTTTTTAAATGAACAGACAGTTTTGCTGCTGGGGAGTTTGCTCCGCTACTTCTTCTACCCAGCGACAGCATTAAGAAGTGGTGAAGGGCTTGAGTTTTGGGGGACTGTCTTATGTAACACTGATGTTCAAAAATTGCTGATTATCAGCCTAATATGAATAAGTGACTTTTAGTTTTTAAACTAAAATTAAGTTCAGTGCTTCCGTGCAGTGCAGCTAGAGCTTCCCCGCCAAAGTATGTTGGGTTAAAATAGAACTGTGGAAATTATTAGGGTTCGAAGGACTATAAGCTTTGTTGACATGCTAATAAGTACATCTATTGTTGTTCTTGACATAAGTTTATGTATATTGACATTGGAATTGAATATTGACATCTGTATTGTATAATGGCATTGATATTATTAATAGTTTGACATCTGTATTATTTGGTGACATTAGTATTGTTTGTATTCTGGCATTTTAATTCTATTTTGTTTCATCTTGTTTTTGACTACCTATATGTTTATTGTGTGCATTTAGAATTGCTCTCTTTTTTTTTTTGTTTTTGTAGTATTGACTTTTTATTTATTGATAATTGTGATATATACACTATACAACCTAAATATAATATCAATTTAAATTTAAATTTTGCATGTCGAATCTTTGACAGGATGTATGGCTCAATTTATATTCTTTTACGACCTTATTTTTGTATACCGACATTTTAGCAAATAAACTATTATTATTATTATTATTCCTTTATTTGATTGTATATACATATAAATTACATTTTTAAATATTTCTTTATAAATAATACATAAAAAAAACATTTAAAAATATTTATAATATAAAAAAATATAAAATATTTATTATTATTATTATTATAAGCTTAAGTCAGTAAAATGTGTCTTTTGTAAATAAAAAAAAAGCTTAAGTAAACATAAAAAAGCTTATCAGAAATGTATGCTACGTTAGTTATGGCAAAAACTGAGAAGGGGATTTGTCAGTTGGGAATAATAGTGTTACAAGCTATGTGAGAGGGATTGAGCCGTGATCCATCAAGCGCCTGTAGACCATTGTAATTCAGTTCTCAGCTCAGTGTGGATTCATAGAACTTATATATCGTTGAAATTTTTTATGACAAGTCAGTCACTTTTGATTTTGAAACTGAAATTAAGTTAGTGCATCTCTTTCTAATTCATTAAGAAAATACAGACGATAAATATTCGTTTAGACCTGTCAAATTATCAGCACCTAAAGTGAGTTGACGTATTTTTCGCCATTTCACCGAGGAAACTCACTTGAAGTGAGTCACTGTCGACAACTCACCCAAAGCTCACTTCACGTAATTTGCATTTTTATAGAATTGATCGGTTCCTGATTATAAGGTGCAGTAAAACATCTTCAGGAAACCTGGACTTTAATTCTGAAAACGCCAACCTGCATTGAACAAGCGCGGTGATTAAGCTCAATCCTTCTCTGTATGAGCGGAGACCTGTGCCCAGCATTGGGACGACAAAAAGGTTGATGATGAGTTCCTACATAAGAAACACTTTCAAATCAATGTTGTGTATCATTCCAGACACGAAGCAGCTTCTTCGTGAGATCAAATCTACAACGTTCTCCAAAGTAGTGAACGTAATTTATCGTGAGGTAAACCAATAGATATTATGCTCATTACTTTGGATATGTTGTACGAATATTCATCAGTTGAAGACCACGGGGACCGTGAATAAGACGAACGAGGGTTTGGAGAAGATAACTATAAGATTTGGAGAAGATGAGAATCCCTTTTTGTCTTTAATCTATTGATTTTGGTATGGTCATCATATTTTTTACAATTATAATTATGTTTTTGAGTGTGGAAAATGTGTAATGTAAAAAATGAAAGCAGGTCATCTAATTTTCTTTAGGCATTATTTTTTCCAAACTAAATAGTACTTTTCATAAGTTATACCTACATATATAGGTGTTTTGTTCTATATTTATAGGTATTCAATAAGGATATTTGTTAATATACTTATTTTTAGGGTTTGTTTAATACTTTTCAGTGTGTTGAACTTTTTTTTCCGAAAATTCATCACTTTCGTGTTCGAATATTGTAATAATTTGACTTACCAGCAATCCAATAAGCAGTATCAGAGCAATAACACCGATGGTGCTGACAGCGATCGCGACCGCAGCTCCCGAGCTATTGTCTTCATCTCCCAGCACCCTCGAAGACGCCTCCGTAGTCATATCACCCGCGTAACTAGTCAGATCTTCAATTCCACTGACGGATTTTGTAGTATGATCTGTGTCAGTTGTCGTTTCAACCACCGTTGTATCATGAATCTTTGCGTTTTGCTGCGTAATTGTTTCATGGCTAATAGTAGTAGTAGGAGGTGCATAAGTTAGTACCTCCTCCTTTTTCGTAATTACTACCACAGTTGTAGGTTTTAAAGTTTCCGCTTCAGTGGTTACAGCTTCTGTGGTAGTAGGTCTGAAAGTTTCTTGAGTAATAACTTCGTTGCTTTGACTATTTTCCTCTGTACAGTCAGTTTCTTGTGATTCGCTTGATGTTTCTGTAGTTTTAGGGTCTACTTCTGTGGTTGAAGTAATTATCTGTTCCCTTTCTGTGTTAATCTCAGTGACAACTTCAACTACAATGGTGGTTGTATCTTCGGTTTCACTAGATGTTGATGTGGTTGCTGGAACTTCTGTAGTTGTTGCCTGAGTAGTCTCTACTATTGGAGTTTCAGTAGTGGGTTGTTGAGTAGTGATAACTTCAGTAGTCAACTCGGTTGTAATCTCTTCAGTCGGCGGTTGAGTAGGCAGCTCTGTTGTTGTTGGAGGTTCAGTCGGAGTTTCAGTTGTTTGTATTTCTGTAGTTACAGGTACCTCTTCTGTAGTAGTTTCTAGAATCTGAGAAGATACTTCTATAGGAGACGTCGATTCCGTGATAATAGTCGTAGTTTCTTCTATTGTTTCTGTCGTCATATATTTTGGTCTATAGGTAGTGATGGGGCTATCTTTTAGTGTTGTGATTCTTGTCCTCGTTGGAAAAACTGGATGCCACATGCTAGGTGTAGTGCTATCAATAGTCGATGTCTCAGTTTCTACATCCTCAGTTGGTACATAAGAGAAACGAATAGTGGTTATCTCATAATCTGTAGTGGTGTTGGGCTTCTCCTCGGTTACAGTCTGATTAAGATCAGAACTGGCGACCGATTCATCTTGTGGTGTAGTGATATCTGCTGGTAGTTTCGTAATTGATTCAAAACCGGTTGACCTTGTTGCATCAACTGGTGGAATTGTCATTTTGTCTGTAGCATTAACGAGTTCTGTTGATTCCTCTACTTCTGTAATGGGTACCCATGACTGTTCCGTTTGATTTTCAATGGAATTGGGCTTGTCAGTGGCAGTTGGTCTTGCACTATTCTGAACAGAAATGTTGCTTTCGGCGGGCAGTCTTACGTCTGGTTTACTCTCCGTTGCCGCTACAGTTTGCACTTCAGAGCTTGGTGAAGTTGGAGCAAACATTGGCTGCCAAGGCAATTTGTTCTGAACCACTTCTGTGATCTTCGTTGGAATGATATCGTTGCTTATCGGGCTGGTCGTCGTTGAGGTTGTAGTTGCAGTGGTGGTTTTTTTCATGTCTGTAATGTACGAAATGTTATTACTTTATGAAATAATACATTAATCTTATTGAATATAGTAGTTAGGTTTCGTTTCAGTAATTAGCCCCCTTATTCATAAAAGATTTGATTCTTTAACCATACATTTTAGACGTTTGCACGTCACTTAACGTTAATCTTCATTTATGAAGAAACCCCTTAACACTGTGGTGTATATTCATAAAGGATGATTTAAGTTAAGTGACGTTAAAAGGTCAAAATTGAATGGTTAAAGAATCGCTAATCACCAGTTAACTTTAAACAGCGTTTATGAATAAGGGGGTAGATGTGTTAATTCATATTATTTAATTATATTTTGCCTCTTAAATGCACATCAAATAATTATTGATCTGAATTTTATTGCTATAAGTAACTAATATGTATTGTGAAATAAGAGGAAACAATAGAGTTTTATAATGGCGCTCGTTTACTTGCCTAAAACTTCCCCGACTTTCTGCAACTCATTTTCATCGACGTTCTTTTGCGCCGACGCGGTTTTATTCACTGCGCTGGGCGAAGGTGGAGGGCTCCGTAGACTGGCCAGTGCCCACGCCGTCGATGTAGGAGGAATCTGCCACTCACTCTCCTTCTCCACCTCTGTCGACGTCGCTGTTGTCGTCGCGAATTTTGTCGACCCTCGCTTCCACAAACTTGGCACGGTATTGTCAGATATCGCCTGAGAATGTACCACCTTCTTTGGTCCACTGATTTCAGTTTGCCGAACAGGATCGATTTCTGAAGAAACTGTCGTCAAGATTGTCCGGCTTGGTTGACGTGGTAAGGCCGTTGACTTTTCTTTTATACTGAAGTGCTCCGAATATATCGTTGTAGGATGTGTAGGCCGGTGGTGTACCTTTGTAATGTTTCTAGGCACCATCCAAATACGTTTATTCTTTGGAGTTGTATGATAGAATTTACGGGTCTGAAGTCTTGGATGTGGACTTGATGAAACATGTTCAGGTTTCAGTGTAACGCTATTTGGAGAGTCTTTGTTATTGTTGATATTGAGACGTTTGGAATAACTTCGGTTTCTGTTAAAGGAACTCGAATACTTTTTCGTTACTTTTTCTGTAGTCGATATGGAATTTTGTGTGGAAACAGGGATAGAATTAATTGAATCAAGTACAGGCAGTACACTGGATAGCGGTAAGTAGCTCGTGGGCGATATAGATATGCTCTCAGGGCTTGGATCAGGAAGTGCCGGCCTTGTTGCCAGTGGTATCGATTCCTGAGAAGCTTTTACTGACGCCAATTCTTCCTCTGCTGACGTACTCTGCGTAGGCAATGGTAACGATTCATTGTCACAGTCATCGTCATGAGTGATAGCATAAGTCTCAGTAGACAATACAGACATTTCATAATATATACTTGTACCTTGTACATCAGATAACTCTTTGTTACTATTCGCACCATCATTGTCTAAGAGACGAATTTCTTTGGTATTTTTAATAAATACTGTTGAATGGTTCGTAGGAGTATTATTATTCATTTTCTCCATACCCATATTTTCTTTAATAATGTGGACGTTAGTTGCAGCAGAAGGAGTAGCTTTAGTTTTTATAGTGTCTAAATTCTTAATAATACTAGTAGAGATCTTTTGAAATTTCTGATCGAAGTAGTCGTTTTTCGGCGTCGTTAGGTCGCTGTCAAAATCGAAGAAGCTTTCAGATTTGAAAATGTCATGGGTAGTATCTTTGTAGCCGTAGGATGCTTCACGAGGAAAGAAACTGGAGAAATCTCCGTATGAGGGACTACTGTACTCCTTTTTAACTTTGTTATCGGAACTCTCGTTATCCGAGTCGTGGGTGAAGTCATCTCCATAGTTAAAGCTAGGTATTGTAAAGAAAGTATCAAATTTTCCTGAAGTAAATTTTTCAAAAGATTCCTTTTCTTCTTCATCTTCTTCGTCTTCAAATGCTTCTTCACTGTGTACTTCCTTTTTCACAGTCACTGGAGTAGTGCTGCTGGTTAATGCTGGCATTTTGGTTCTTTTATAATTCCGCATGCTATCAACTATTTGCGCAGGCTTTTTTACTTCTGCTGTAGGAGTAACTATTAAGAGTGTAGGTTTTTCAGTAGTTCTCACCCTTCGTAAGCTTTCTGTGGTTGATTTTATTTGTGAGTTGTATCGGACTCGTCCCCTCTCTGTCCTTCCTCTATCCTTGTATTTAGCATTTTTTTCTGTGTGCTCTTCAGAGGTTGAGTCTTTGGGTTTCAATTCGTTGAGGGCGACGTCTGGAGTCTTAGGTTTGTTCCTCGCAAGCCAGGCGCCATTTTCGCGGCCATACCGCGGTGCCCTCTCATCTTTGACAGTAGTAGATGTCGTGTCGGGTATAGCGTTGCCGCTAACTGTTGTGCCGCTCAACAGTAGTAAATTCACTACTAATGCTGCACCTGAAATTATAATATTTCTGGTTAGAATGCTCATTCTTTAAATATACTGTGTCTTAACATCTGTGTCAGAAAATGTAGCAACAGCATCCTAATTGCGTAGTACTATATCAATCTCGGTTTTAAACAATTTGAAGGATATTGCTAAACTTAACTAGTATTATAAATGCAAAAGTTTGTAAAGATGGATGGAAGTTTGTTACTCTTTAAGTTAACGGTAAAATGCATGGATTAGGATAAAATTTGACATACAGATAGTTTATAATCAGGAGTTACACATAGAATTACACTTTTTATTCCTTTTCCCCACGGGATTGAAAAATATGCGAGTGAAACCACGGGACACAGCTAGTTGTTTCATATTTCGGAAATTGTCTGCTCATCAACGCAAGAAATATTGTTGTACTGTCAAAATTAAAGTCACCGCTACTTAAAGTGTATCACGTAATTAATTTTCGGCTATACTTAATTGTTGTTATCAATTAGCTCATTTATTTTCATTTTTAGCTCATTTCATTGTAATTTGAATCATTGTGAATAAATTTATTTTTATGACGAAGTTTGTTTAAATAACGAAGGTCGTGCCTCACCTAAACATATTCTCACTGGTGACTCCATGTTCATAACATGTTGTCGTTAGGAATACTGTATTCAACTCTGCTTCATCTCCATCCTGTCATTGCACGCCCTGGAAATTAAAAGAAAACATTTGTTAACTTCATATTTCTACACTCTAGTTCTTACATTACAGCGCCGAACTATTCAAATCAAATCAAATCAAATCATTTCTAACCCAAGAAACAAAATCTTAAGTAAGTGAAAACTTGCTTCACGTTTAATGCTAGTAGTAGACGCATTTAAAAAAGAAATAATAAAATTTCCACCCACCAACTTACATAAACAGTTTGCACTACATATGCAGGTTTAAAATTTACTTAGGTAGAAGTAGGAGAACTAAACTATAGGTGCCTACCTAGCCCATGGTACCCTCACATTCCACCAGTTATGTCAGAAACCTATTTACGGAATTACGGAGCGACCAATTATCCTTACTTATATTATAAATGAGAAAGTGAATTTGTTTGTTTGTTTGTTCCGCTTTCACGCCGTAACTATTGAACGTATGCGTATCCGTGCTATGAAATTTTGCAGACGTAAAGTTAGAAGTGCGGATTAAATAATAGGGTACTTTATATCCTGGAAAAATTTGATATACCCGGGGGAAATCTAACAAGCGCGATATACCTAACCGAACTCCAGGCGGGCGGAAAGCTAGTGTACCTACAATATAAAATCTACACAAATTAGACGTCATTATAAAGGGCCACTAAAAATGGATCCGTCCTTTTCTTAATGAAATAGAAAGAAAAAGATGAGTTGAACTTAAATTAATTAGTTTAGTTTAGTTTGTGAACACATGAGTCGGCGCCACTATCTATTGTTAAAAAGGTGTTAATTTAAAATATGGTCTCACGGTAACGCAAAACATGACAATAAGTGTTATCTTCATTATCTACATGAAGATCGTAGTTGTACACAATAGTGATGTTGGGAACACTATGTTATAACTCCGACATGGTGTAACATCGATGCCACATGTTATCATGGAAAAATGCAACGATTTGTAAATACAGATGTTTCATTTCATAAAATGTTTCCACTGATAGGTAGGTATTTTTAATGTTATACATAAGTCAGTGTTGTTAAGCATTGTTTGCAAACTAAACTAAATTTTAAGTTAAGTGCGTCTTTTTCTATCTGTTTCGTTAAGAAAAGGATAGAAGATAACATTTTAGTTTAATCCTGTCGAATTAAGATACTCCATAGACAGTTTAGACGCGGTTATAAACATGGCGACTAAAAATACGCCAGTTTATGGCAGGAGCGCACTGATTTGACAGGTCTAAACTGTAATTTTATTTGCTGTCCTTTTCTTAATGAAATATAAAGAAAAAGATGCACTGAACTAAAATTTAATTTAGTTTGATCAACAGAGTCGGCGCCATTGTGATAATATTTATTTATTTTTAGTTTTTTTTTTTTTAAATAAATATAAACTAGCGCTTGACCGCAATCCCGCCTGATGGTAAGCAGTGATGCGATCATTGATGGTAAAGCGCGCTAGTTTATTAAGAACCTATTCACTCAGATTGAGCGAATAGGAAGGAAGACGGCAGTTGAGCGAGGTGATGCAATGTTAAACCCAACAACACGACCAAGGATTGGATGTTGCAAGTCGAATGCCGATGAATAATGATGAACTTAATATCTTATGTAATAGAAACTACTAGGAATCCGACACATAGCATAAAGGATTTTTTTTAACTCCGTGAAAGCATGTAATATGTAATTAATACGGAGTTCCTACATAAAATTCCTTATGACATATATAAAATGCAACTAATTGCTATTATAAAACAAAACACACTATTATTGATTAATTATGATGCGTATTGCTAATTCTTTGCTTCATATGTTCAAAAAAATTGCCTGCTTAATAACATAAATAATGCAATGGATGTTGTTGAAATGTTAAAATTTATTTATTTATTTAGAAACGAACAATTATAGCACTATTACAGAGCATTCCAATTCAGTGCTATAAGTAAGATAAATTATACAAAAAGGAAAAAAAACATAACATACATAAGGTCAGAATAATTAGTACAGAAACATTTTTAAAATATCATTATACACTAATTTCCTATAAGTCTATACCTTGTTCCATTAGGTTCTGTGCTGCTTGTAACAACTTAGGAAGTTTTTGGCCAAACAAGTCTTCCATACGCGCAATGACATTAATCAGACGTACGGCTCGAGACATAGGGGCAAACTTTAGCAGGTTAGTCCTAGCGGTGGGGACATCTAAAAGGCTGGGGCGACGACGTACACTTACGTACCCGCTCGGCGCGCGCAGGCGTAGCTCCTCAAGTACCTTTGGATGACCAGCGCAACGTCTCTTCTCACAGCCAGCTTGGTGTACCCGACCATGCCTAATATAAACAAGGTCGGGTACATCAAGGGATAAAAAGGATAAACTCCATACTGTTTGAGATATAAGAATCTTAGGAATTTATTTTGAATCTTTTCCAACATGAGGCTATACTTAGCCTCATGACGATTCCAAATAATAGAACTTGTTTCTAGACGACTCCTAACAAGTGCATTATATAGGACTTTAAGTGCAGCCGATTCGCTTGTTCGCAAACTAAACTACTTATAAGTTAAGTTGCGTCTTTTTCTTTTTGTTTCATTAAGAAAAGGATAGAAGATAACATATTAGTTTAATTCTGTCAAATTGACAGTTTATGAACGAGACGCAATTAAAAACATGGCGACCAAAAATACGTCGATTTACGTCAGGCGCGGACTAATTTGACAGGTCTAAACTAACATTTTATTTTCTGTCCTTTTCTTAATGAAATACCTATAAAGATAAAGACGCAATGAACTTAAATTTGGTTAAGTTTGTGAACAACTCGGTCGGACTTGGGGCCAATGCGTTACGTAATCACACTGCAGAAATACGCTTTTAGATATCACCCATTTAAAGATAACTTCGTAAGAACCATCTTTTAGCAATAAAAAAAATACCGAAAATGAGGTACTCCCTGACCCACAAACATAATTAGCAGTTCAGTCATACAGTCATAAAGGTAATTACCGAAACAGAATTACCTACAAGAGTGGTAATTGGCCAGAAATGGTCATCGGAGTTCAGTGGGTCAGTTGTTACAAGTTGGGTTGTAATCTTTGAGAACTATCGTCATGATTAATGCTAACTTAACCCATTACTTCCCAAGCATTGAAAATATTGGATTTTTTTGATGAAATCTTGTATTAGGGCTCTTAATATGTTAAGAAAAAATAATATGGCAAAAAAATAAATTAAAAAAAAACGGTTTCGCTGACTCAGCATGTCCTATAAATAGGACAGTGGGAACATATGGTCAGGAAAAAGTAAAGATAAGAATTATATGGAAATCAGCTTTATTTAAAAATAGGACCAGTAACAGTATCAGAAATAATGTAATAAAAGCTTATTTTGTATGATAAGGTATGAAACAATCACTGCAGAGTGTTTTTTCACATTTAGAACAAAATGTTAAAGGCTTTTTTTTACAGCCTTGTCCTTGGCAACGTCTTTGTTTGTCCCTCTTGGTCATATAATGACCATAGTTGTCAAATCTTATAGGTTGTAAAAGAACTTCTGAAGTACCTGATGTAAGCTTATTTACTTTGCCTTCCGATTTTTTCATCCAAGAAAAACATACCCTTCTTCTGAAATCAAGCAGAGGTATGGTCTCATCTTTATTTACCTGGTTATAAATAATCCATGCATTGACTAGAGTCATGTCCAAAACACGGATTACTAGAGGCCAATACCATTTTTTACCTCTAAAGCGGATTGGATACTTAGAAATAAGCCAATCATGTTTATCCACTCCTCCCATGTTTTTATTATAATTATGAATAAGCTTTGGCTGATTCACAGCAACTTTGGCCTTTTCTACCTTTGAGTACCTATTAGTTTTTACAAAAGGTTCAACAGTATCAAAATTAGTTAAGAGACATACTACATTGTTATCATGCCATTTCACGCATAATATTTCATTATTTTTATCGAAACGATGATCGGAATAACCACGTTCTTGCTTCTTCATTTCTTGTTTGGTCATGATTGGACATTTCTTAGTCCTATTGTCTCTGACTGTCCCTGTAGCTCTGAACCCTTCAGATTTCAAGTCAATCAACAATTGCATACTGCTGAAGAAGTTATCGAAGTAGACTACATGTGCACTAGGATCAGTACATACTGTAAGCAACTTTTTTACCACTCTTGAACCCAAGCCATCACCAGTATTACAAGATATTTGAGGATCCTTTCCTGTATAAAGCGAAAAGTTATAACAATATCCGCTTACTCCACACAGTGCCCAAAGCTTGTATCCAAATCTTACTGGTTTACCTTTTATAAACTGTTTGATACCATGGTGACCAAAGTATTTGACGATCATTTCATCAACAGCTAAGTTGGATTCAAAAACACCAAACTTTTGGAATGATTTATTAGCTTTATCGATAAATGGGCGAATTTTGAAAGCTTTGTCACTATTATCAATTCTTGAATTGTCATTGAAATGTAAATATGATTTAATTTTATCAAAACGATTCCGAGACATCGCTCGTTCAACAAATGGAATGTGTACATCATCATCTCTGCACCAATATAGTTTGCTTTGAGGCAAGTGGAGATACGAAGAGAAAAACAAAATTCCTATGAATACTTTTAGCTCATTCACGGTAAGATTGAAGTTCAAATCATTTTTATAATTTTTGGCATAGGTTACTGTTTCATGCACTATATATTCTAGAATCTGGTCACATAACAAGTGTTCGAATATTTCTACCGCAGATTTTCCTTCCAATTCCGTAATCATATTTTCTAAACATTGTTTAGCAGTATTAGATTCCGGCTGAATTTCAGAATATACAGGTTCACACTTACGCCAAATGACTGTCTTGTTGGTCCGAGATGTGGTTTGAGTAGGAAGATCTTCCTCGACGTTATCAATTGTACATGAAAATTCCACTTGACCAGCCACATCTGACACTGGCAGAACTCCCATATCGTCGTCATTACCTTCTTCTATATCAGTCATTTCATCCACTTCATCCGGGGGCAATATCGCAACTTCCAAGTCATTGAACTCCTCGTCACTACAATCTTCAATATCTTGAAGATACTCGGTGATTTCAGACACCATCAATGCTTTTTTATATTTTCTTCTCACTGCATCCATGATCTATAAACAATAATTATACATATATAGTAAGTATAAAAATTATATTATATATATATAAATATATATATATACATATACCATCCCAAACTAAACAAATATATCGTTAACCACTTGATAAGAAACAAAATCTAATATTTTTGCTTACCTCCTTTGCTTTCCTCAATCTTATAAAAAAATCACAATTTTTTATATTACGAGATGTGTTGTGCTTGACGAAGACTTATCGACTAAAGTAAAGTTTACGAAACACTTGCAAGAAACAAAACAATAGACACGTTTGAACTTATAGCGAGCGTAACAGGATCGAACACGCTTTCACGGCTACTTGTAAAGACATGTTCCCAGTGTCATATTTATAGTACGCCTTTTTTTGAATTAGTATCACAAGCTTCCAAATAATATTTTGTTTTAGTTTTTAATTATAATAGATTCAGTAGAGATCTAAAAATCTATTTGATGGACTTTGAAGCTGATAACTTTTTATTTTCGGTTTTTTATAATCAAATCATAATACTCTTTTTAAGCTGACGAATTTCCTCAATTTAAAAATATGTATATTATAAATACGATAACTTTTTTAAGAGCGAAAAAAATATATTTTATTGGGAAAATAGTGTGAAAATACGAATTTCATCAAAACCAATAAAAATAATAACCCTAACATAGAAAAAAAAAATGTTGAATATAGTGTCCTAAAAATAGGACAGTGGGGAGGAATGGGTTAATGTAAGGGTTGGTAAGTTTGTGCAATTTTGACTTATTGCGTAGATACGTACTAGCTGCACCACGTGATTTCGCCCTCGTTAGTTTCGATTTCGTGGGAATATCGGGATAAAAAGTATCCTATACATTTGTCCTTTTAATAAACTATCTGTGTGTCGAATTTCATCTAAATCCGTTTCGTAGTTTTTGCGTGACATAGTCACAAACATCCTTCCATCCATCGATACATACATACTTCCTCAGATACTTTCGCATTTCAGTATTTTTTTAAATAATAAATTATAAACTAGTGCTTGACCGCAATCCCGCCTGATGGTAAGCGGAGATGTAATCGTTGATGGTAAAGCGCGCTAGTTTATTAAGCCCAATCACGAAGACGGCAGTTGAGCGAGGTGATGCAATGTTAAAACCAACAACACGACCAACGATGCTGCGCCAGAGGGATATTGCACAACTACTCAGACCCGCCCTCCGTACGGCTTCACCAGACATCATGCCAGAACACTACGAATCTCTTGGCGGCAAGACTCATCATCAACATTTTTATCGTCCCACTGCTGGTCACAGATCTCCTCTCATACAGGGAAGGATTGAGCGTAATCACCACGCTTGCTTAATGTGGGTCGGTGATTTCAGACTTAAAGTCCAGAGAGTTTCCTCAAGAGGTTTTTCCTTCACCTTGTAATCAGTCATTGGTGTCCAAGATATACTTAGAAAGTACATATAACTTTAGAAAAGTTACATTGGTACTTGCCTTTTATGAATTGGGAATAACATATTTTTTGGGTTAATGAAGTTGCAGATTAACCTAGTTAAGAGTGGGTTAAAGTAATCACAATACAGGGTTCCGATATATGTCAAAGATTAAAGTAGAGGAAATAATTAAAATATTCGTGCTTATCGAGCAGAAAGTGCGTAGCGAGCGCCCTTCATTGACTGTCATTGATAATCAAACAGAAAGCCAGCTGTCGTAAGCTCTTAATAAAGCGCAAAATTTCTCATTGACTTAACGCGTTAATTATTACGTTATCTTCTTGAAAAGTGGCGAATAATTTAATTATATTGATAAAGGTCAGGATCGCTGTCAATTATCCAGAACGTTTACAAACAACACGATTTCAAAATCCACGCAAAATACGCATCTATCACAGGAATTAAACTCATATAAACTTGCTATTATTATAAAAATTGCACACCAACACACTACTGTGTCTACACATGCAAAATACACATTTATCACCAGGACAGAAAGGTCATATACCTAATCATGGTAATTATTTGCCAAAACAACCCACAGTGCTTTACAGAGAAAATTCTTACATTGCTGACTGAAAACGGTTACAGAAACAAAGAAGTAGTTCCAAGCACGTAATGAAACGCAATTTGCTAATAAAATCACGTACCGTTGGGCGATTCGATCTAGATTAGGTAGTCGTCCTAGATTAAGGCAGGCCGAGACTGCACTTACTGTAATGTACTTTCTAATCTCAGTTTGAGGTTATGAGGATTAAATAAGGCTTAACGCTATGAAAGCACGTTCTTCGTATTAAGGACAAAAGGGAAATAAAAAGTTATTTTAATCTCCTTTTATCACGAAGAAGAACGAGAAAGAGCCGATTAATAAACTATGTGAAAGATGATATGGGGATGACTATCTCTCCCAATGAATCCCAAGATATGCACTAACCACTGTGGCCACATGTTTCATAGTGCTAAAGAAATCACTGCATATCAAGGAGTAGAGCGAGGGGTGCGGTAAGGTATGCAAGACGTGTCCGCCGGTCTTGTGTACATAACAGATATGCAGCCTAGACTAAGCATTGACTAGTGGGGAGATGGATCTGGCACCTTTTAATGACGCCGCCGCCCGGTCGGTCCAAGTCAAGCTTTACCGGTAAATCTTTGGCGAGAATCTCATGATTTCCCAGCTCTTTTTCCGTAGGGGATGAAGAAGTTAAGAAGTCTAATAGGTAGAGAAGTATGGATGCAGAAGGTATGCTGCGCTGACCTTGATTCAATTCAGATAAGGGCAAAAGAATTATGGTATTGAAAAATAAAGGTTTTGCTACCTACTGTATACTGTTTTGATATTTCACTCAAAAGGAATACAATTATTCACCCCTATGAGAAAAAATAAAACGATAGGATGGGCGACGGTTTTGCTGGGCTATGCTATAAACCATTAATAAATAAGATATTATAATACATAATTTTAAATCGATAAATGAACTCGCAACTGCTCAGAAACATTGACAAACTTAGGATCAAATGTGTAAATTTTTATATATTAACATATATACAAACTTATAAAACTAAATAAATACAAATTACTAAATAAAGCTATTACCCTAATTAAAACTATTAATAAATTACAATACAGCATCAAAAAATTCTTCGTCATCGCTGTCGACTGGTAATGTACCCAAGAGACTGGCAGCATTGCCGCGTTGAATGGCAATACTTAGTCTCTGGCCAAGGTAAAAGTCAGCCCTTGGGTCACGGGAAGTGTCAACAAGCCGTTTGGACAGTTCATTAAAAAGGCAAAGAGCACTCGGACCCCACGGCCCAAGAGTTTCAACCCCAAACGGCTCGAAAATATAATTTCCGATAAGGTTGTTATATTTTCGCCGTTTGAGGTTTTCTGCAGCCGCAGCAGCAACACCAACACCCCGTGCAACCCAACCGGGGGACAATGATAATAATGAATACCTATTGCTCAATAATAAAATCGATGACGCGACTACACTACCTCGCATTTCATTGTTTGCTTCGCATCGTCTGCGCATGACACGCGCCTGTGGTTCGCGGCGCCGCCGCCGGTACGTAGGTACACACACTGCTAGTTATGCTCCTACAATCAGGCGATCAATTCCCTGAAGGCTCAAATTAATTGCTCTGTGTCTGAAGTTGACATATTTATGAATAACAACAAATCAATGTTAAATGTTTGTATGAAGTTTTTTAATTAAACAAACAAAAACCTCCTGCCTACCTCCTACCTAGATATAAATAGCTGAATAATAAGTGCGGAACATTGTTCACTTACAATGTTGACAAACACTTAGATCTGTAAAGATCTGTAATCACTATTTATTGGGAACGCGCCATAACCAGTTACTTATATAATAAAGCAGACTGGGATGAGATGCGCCATTTCTTTGCGTCTTATCCTTGGCAGCAGGTCTGCTTCTCTTCTAGCAATCCGTCGAGCTGTGCGGATGCTATAACCGATGTGGTGCGTCAAGCTATGGAATATTTTATTCCCTATAATGACGTGCCCGTCGGTGGCTCGGCTCGCCCATGGTTCAATGCCGATTGTGCCCAAGCCGAACAGCGTAAGCACACGGCATTTCTCACCTGGGTTGACGCTCGTGACCGCGGAGCTCCGGATCTAAGCTCAAAGAAGAGAGCCTTTAACCGTGCTGCCAAGTCCTACAAAAAGCTACTAAAGAAGGCTCGCTTCGACCGTATTACCCATATTGGCAACAAGTTATCTGCGCAGCCTTCCGGTAGCAGATCTTTTTGGTCCCTTGCCAAATCGGTCGAGGCGAACTTCTGTCGGCCCTCACTGCCTCCGCTGGTTAGGCCTGATGGAACACTGGCTCATACGGCGAGAGAGAAAGCAGGTCTCTTTGCATCTCTCTTTGCCCATAATTCGCGTCTTGATTCTGGCAGTGCTACTCCACCTATTTTACCCCATTGCGGTACTTCAATGCCTGAGGTTCGCATTCGGAACAAGGAGGTTCTGAGAGCACTGTGTCGTCTGGACGTGAATAAGGCTAGTGGTCCGGATGGTATACCAGCGATTGTTCTTAAAGCATGTGCGCCCGAGTTGTCTCCTGTATTGACACGCTTGTACCGCCTCTCATTTGGGACTGGTATAGTGCCCAAGTCCTGGAAGCTTGCCAACGTGCAGCCCGTGCCCAAAAAGGGTAGTCGTGCCGATCCTAACAACTATCGGCCGATTTCGATCACCTCCATACTTTGCAAAATTATGGAGCGTGTATTGAACTCGCGCCTCTTGGCATACCTGGAAGGTAACGATCTCCTCAGTGACCGACAGTACGGGTTTCGCCGCAATCGGTCAACTGGGGACCTACTAGTGTATGCCACTCACTTGTGGGGCGAGGCCCTCGAGAGGAATGGGGAAGCGATTGCTGTCTCCCTTGATGTCTCGAAGGCCTTCGACCGGGTATGGCACGCTGGCCTTTTGAGTAAGCTTCCAGCGTACGGCATTTCCCCTAGCCTGACTGGCTGGGTAAAAGACTTCCTGACTGAACGGTCCCTCCGAGTTGTTGTCGACGGATGCTCATCTGAGCCCATGTCGACTAATGCCGGTGTTCCTCAGGGGTCTGTTCTCTCTGCAACTCTGTTTCTGCTGCATATTAACGATCTGCTGATGCCCGGTATCTATGGGTATGCAGATGACAGCACAGTTGTGGAGAGATACCTGCCGGATGCTCGGGCTAGTAGGGAATCAATCCGGTCCGAAAGAGAGGCCATGGTAGAGCGAACGAGTGTTGCACTTCAGGCAGTCTCCGAATGGGGCAATGCCAATCTTGTAGCATTCAATGCCGCCAAAACGCAGGCGTGTCTCTTCACCGCCAAAAGGAGCCCGTTCACCTTGGCTCCTACTTTTCGGAATGTATCCTTGGAGTGTACCGACCGCCTTCAGCTTTTGGGTGTTGAGATTTCCTCGAACCTAAACTTTGGGCGGTTCATTGAGTCCAAGGCCAAGGTGGCTGCCAGAAAACTTGGTGTAATCGCAAAGGTCCGGCAGTACTTCACACCAGGGCAGCTTCTAATGTTGTACAAAGCACAGGTCCGTTCGTGTGTGGAGTACTGCAGCCACATTTGGGCTGGTGCTGCTAAGTGTCACCTGGCCACTTTGGATTCAGTGGAGAGGCGTGCGAAGAGGCTGATTGGTGACCCTGATTTGACTCGAGTTGGTCTCCAAAGCCTAGAGCACAGGCGTAGAGTAGCCAGCCTTTCGGTGTTCTATAGGATACATTCTGGGGAGTGTGCGAGGGAATTGCACGATTTAATTCCCCCATCTCCGTTCCACCATCGGACGACCCGTCGTACGGCGAGTTTCCACCCTTATGTTGTTAACACCTCAACGATCCGGACGAAGCGTTTCGCCTCGTCCTTTATACCGCGTACATCGAGGGACTGGAACAATCTGCCGGCGGCGGTGTTTCCGTCGGACTATAATTTGAGTGTCTTCAAGGCTAGAGTGAATAGGCTCTTAATAAACTAGTGCGCTTTACCATCAACGATTGCGTCACTGCTTACCATCAGGCGGGATTGCGGTCAAGCGCTGGTTTATATTTTAATAAAAAAAAAAAAAAAAGTGACTTAAAGAACGTACTGTCATAACCGTGATAGCATTGCGACATGATTGCACAAACCGGGAATCGAGTACGGATACTGACAACGCGAGATACTATCAAATGAGTCATCAGAGACCACAAATGTACACTTTTGGGCATTGGCCTAACCTACTCTTCCTAAGCGCCTAAATAGGTCGGTAGTTGTCGAAGGCGGAAAATTCCTTGAGTAAAGTACCTATTCTCATCATCACCATCAACCTTTTTATTGTCCCACTGCTGGGCACAGATCTCGTCTCATACAGAGAAAGATTGAGCGTAATCACCACGCTCGCTCAATGCGGGTTGGCGATTTCAGACTTACAGTCCAGGTTTCCTCAAGATGTTTTCCTTCACCTTGTAATCAGTCATTTGTGCCCAAGATATACTGCTACTATTCTGCATTAACGATGTATTTGCTAGAAGTATAAACAAATATTTATTCATGGGAAAATAAGTATAACTCCTAGACAATAAGATTCAGTTTACGTTACAACTTCAAACTTTTGTCTAACTTTTTCAATAGTGTTAGTCACCCAATCACCTTAAATTTCATTTAAATAAAGTGACAACACCATCACAACTGACCGAGTCAGTGGTGGTAGTGTACCTGTAGGTTTTGTTTTTTTAATTATACAGTATGTTAAGAAAACCCTGTCCGACCCATAAGGATAATAAAGGTTAGGTAAACACATGATCAAATATAATATAAAATTTTACGTATTCATCATAGTACCAATACAAATGAATTTTGAAATAATCTTTTTTTCCCGCGAATTAATTCCAATTTCCCCGAAATTTGGTAATTTTTAAAAAGTGACAACACCGGTATTATTATGAGCGAATAGCGATGCGACCACGTGCCGCGTGTCCTGCCGCCCGCCCCCCGCTGGCGGCAGGCGAAGGGTGGTCAACGCACATTTATTAAGTTACCGCCTTTTGCAAAATAATATTTATTTTTTTTAGGGGGATTTTTTTTTTTAAGTTTAGCCCGGTTTTGTATGCATTAGTACAATCAGTTATCGATACCTAACAACACCTTCACGGGTCGGACAGGGTTTTCTTAACATACTGTATAAACTAGTCTTAATTTACCTTATTGTATAAATAGGCACTCAATTAGGCTAATTATTGTGTAATGATTTACACAACTACTCCGCTCAGCAGACGAATTAGTAATCACAGCATGTTGTTATTATCCAAAGTAAACTCTATTTTAATTTTAATTGACTTTTACAGAGCTCACAAAAGACTATCATTAACCAATTATATTATTATTCAAGACCAGACAGGTTACTCGACTAAAACTTTTCATATTATCAAATAAACAAACTTCTTCTGTACAAAAATCAAGCTACGTAGGTATGTACAAAAAACTTAAGTCACGAACTTCTATAATGAAAAGAATCTATTGCGTTTTAATTTCAAATAAAAAGAATGTAATGCAAACAAAAAAGGCAATGGTGTGTGAAACGTTTAATACATTCGTGTCGGAGTAAGTGGTAACTTGGTAAGTAAAGCACGAAGATCGTGACAAAATGCGCCTGAGCACCTATTCATGTTTTTTTAGTGTTGTGTCGTGTAACTGTCGATAGTTAAGTTATCGATATTGTATACGATTTATGCAATGGAAATTCGAAATGAAACTTATTGCTGCAACTATTATTACAGCTTAATATTTATCACAATAAAAAAATCTCTACGATTTAAATCCATACAGGGCCTTATTAGTTAAAATTCCAATATACCTTTTTCTAATTAATACATAGAAAGGCCACTGGATAGTATATTAATAGGCTATTTTGGTTAAATTTTAAAACATCAAAATATTCAATTTAAAACCAATAAAACGCATGTAAAAGTTAACATTTAAAACCAGCACCCTAATAGCCTAACACATTTATTATTACTCTTTTATTACTATTATCATATTAAAGCTTATTGCTATTTCATTGCTCCATGTGTGAAAATTTGTCTGTTCAACAACGTAAATAACGCAATGAATGTTGTTGAACTGTCAAAATCAAATCCATTGCTGCTGATACTGTGTTACACAATTACCCTGCAGACCAATTTATGCTTTTATACAATGTAGCCCATCCCTATTGCATAATATTACATCGACATAAAGCAAGCGACTCGACGCACGATTCGAATTTTAACTAAATTCACAACACTGGGTACAGTCGAGGAAAAAATACATTCGTAGAAGTTCTTTTGTTTATTTTGCATGTAATCTTTATACAAAATCAATTTTGTTATTAATGGGTGTATTGAAATTTGTGGGAAGGATAAGTTACAATAAAATAATAGAGTGGTATTTAAAATGAAACTGTCAGTTCTAACACATATATCTACCTACATCCTACTTTGTAGTTATTTTGTTGTACTTTAAATGGCTTTTTGTTCTAGTTTTTGCGGCTTTTGCATTAATCTTTTATTTGCGAAAATATCATTAAGTTATTTATCCATTTTTTTTAACACACATCATTAGCTAGACATTTCTTTTCGCAACTAGGTATGTATGTTAGGGTCGCCCTCCTGTTTAACGAAATGCAGATAAATACCAGTACTTTATACGTAGGAACTGCCTACCTGTCAACCACAACCCAGTTACTGAGCAGTACGATGTACGGTGTACTAGTGTGGTACCGGGCTTAGAATAGTACCAACCCATATCCTCCCGTGGGTGTCGTAAAAGGCGACTAAGGGAACTCTCACCAGGGAAGCGGGCAGCAGCGGTTCTTCTGTGGAATATCGAATTACTGCGATCCCCAACCCGTCTGCCTAGCGTGGGGATTGTGGCAAATCCCCCAATGCCTTGGAGGAGGCTTGTCCAGCAGTGAACCTCTATAGACTGAAGAAGAAGACTATACTCTTCATGCTACTGACGACCCGTAACTATCTTAACGTACTTTCCGAGATACGGAAATACGGTCCTCGCAGAAGGACACCACCGCGTCCCACGACTCTGCGCTACCGACCATCCTCCGCACTACTGCCGGCAGCGTCAAGTCGCCTTCTACTTGGTTTGTGAGAACACGGCGCTGCTCCTCACAAGCCACACACTCGGCGTGCGTGTGCTGCGCCGTGTCCTCTCCGCATTGGACGCAGTGACACCGAGCGTCCGGCTCCCTGCCTAAGCGACGCAGCCGTTCCCTGACAGTACCTGCGTCACCCTGATATGTTAACCCATCCATGGATCAACCGAGGCAAGTACAGGTTAACCTGGTTGATCTCGACCTGCGGCTGTTTTAACTGCAATACACGTCATATCCTAGTCTTACTTCTTTTCAGAGGTAAGCTATTATGAAGATTGCAGTTTTTTTGACGCGTCTAAGAAACGCCTTAAAAATTGTCATTGAGTGTGAAACAATGCATTACTGTGTGAATAATCACCGCTTTCTTAAAGCCCGGGACGACATGACAAGGGATTTAATTTTTTGCAATGGACATTCAAACGTATCGACATACCTACATAGAAATATGACAAGAAATGCTATGCTTTAAAATGGTGCAGTGACATCAAAGGGAATTTTCGGCTTCATTTTAAAACTTAGGGTCGACCTTTAGGAAAGTAAAGCGAAACACTTGTCCAACCGTCTATACGTTTAACATTATTTCATCTACGTGAGGCTTACGTGCTGTTGGTCTATGGTCTCTATGCCCTTATTCGAGCAGTTTTACAATACAACGTGCAAGTAACGACTGATGAAATACTATTATAAACAAGGACATAGAAATCTTTGGCAGCAATCTTGATGCTGTGTTGTCTCCAGTCGAGAGGTTAATGAGATTTTCGTCATTATACTTCGGTTTTGTCGTATTGTTTACTTTCTTTAAAGTGACTCTAAAAGGCCCATATTTTGGAACGACATTTCATTTAGTGTAATCAACCTGGAATCTCAATCCTTCTCTGTATGAGAGAAGACCTGTGCCCAGCAGTGGGACGATAAAAAAAGTTTATAATGATAAACCTACAATGTTCCCACGGTTGGGCTACAGGATTCCTCTTGGTGAGAGGGAGTGGACCGTATAATTTACGATGCGGACCTAGAGCGGGTTGGTAGATATAACATGTTTTCGGATTTTTGATTCTAGATTTCCGGTTTCTTTACGGTATATTCCTTCACTGTTTTGAGAACAGTGGTTATAAATTAATTTGCGCAATGTTAACACCATGTCGGGGTTCAAACCGACGACCTACAACTACCACAACTATATTCCTTCTGGAATTAACAATCTGTCTAGTCTCTTCTCAACTCCATGTCGGGTTGAGATTCCATTCCACCCAAAACAAGATATAATGATAAAACAGAAGAATATAAAATAAACAATTTCAATGAAACAAGTGATAAGTCAATCTTAAGCCTCAATTTGAAACCTCAAAAGTCATATTCGTAAATACATGTGAGTTTATGAAAAAAATACCTACTTTAATACATACCTAAACACAGCACACACGCACAATTTGGCAACACACACACTACAATTATAAATAACATTTTTATAACTTTTTTAATAGTGCTAATCAAATCATAAACATAGATATTTGAATATGAACCAATAGTTCCTAAGCTAAGGAGCAATAAGAACCTGTTCATTATTTCCGGTTAAAATTCAACAATTGATAATTATCCTAGACTGGTTTTCTTTTTTGAACAGATACTTAAGTTATCGCAGACAAAATTAAAAATAAAAGCCTGCGTCACGTATCACCGTGACCCATTTACCAACAATTGTCACAGTCTCTGAGATACTAGAGCATCATAATTTTACAGTCATGCACACGTAGTTTAACTGTGAACACCACACTAAATTACCCATAAAAAACACCCTCGTTAAAGTCGTGACATCTCTTTATCTTGGTAACTAATGGAGGAGACATCTTCACGGTATGATCTTCTGTCAATATCACGATGTTTTGTAAGAAACGTTGTGAAGAAGAATTTCACAAATAAAAAAGAAATAGTGTTTGATAATGGATAACTGTGTGGTTACGAAAGTGAACAACAATCATTGTGGAGGCATGTTCCCTCATCCTCCATAGAAAAGGGAGGATCCTCCGACCAGACGGGTGTTATGTCTGGTCTGCACTTGCCCAATGCTTGAATTTGGGAAGTTGTATGTATGCTAGTTGCACGGTAAACTCTGATTACGAGATGTAGAATTCGTGTGACGTCACTATGACGCGTTTTCTTTGTAGAGTTTGTAGGTACTGCTACAGTCATGATTCATCTTTTAAAAACTTATGTCAAATTGTGACGCATAAAGCCTTTCCATATCAAATAGGACCCTTATTGCATACCACGCCTTATACTATCTTATATTCTATGACCACTCTAACAAGCTAAATCGTTTTTGCTAATCCATTGCTTTAATGTTCGAATAGAACAGACAGCTTAGCAACGTATAAAAGGCAATCAATGTTGTTTAACTGTCAAAATGAAAGCTATTGTTAGTGTGTTTCGAAATATACGATGTATAGTTAGGTTTGGTAATATATTTTTACAAGCTTTTATATAACTTGTTGTCTGTATGTTTATAAATTGTCCATTATTCAGGCTAGACAATGGTGCCGATTCTATTGTTCACAAACTTAACTAATTTTAAGTTACGTGCATCTTTTTCTTTCCATTTCGCGTAGAAAAGGACAGAAGATAAAATGTCAGTTTATACCTGTCAAATTAGTGCGCTCCTGACGTAAACTGGCGTATTTTTAGTCGCCATGTTTATAATCGCGTCTAAATTGTCTATGGAGTATCCTAATTTGACAGCTTTAAACTAAAATGTTATCTTCTATCCTTTTCTTAATGAAATGGAAAGAAACTTGTGAACAACAGAATCGGCGCCAATGTCTCATACAGCTCGCTAATTTTGTGAAAACTAAACGTAGCTATATAATTTTGAAAACTAAACGTAGACTATATAATTTTGAAAACTAAACGTAGACTATATAATTTTGAAAACTAAACGTAGACTATATAATTTTGAAAACTAAACGTAGACTATATGATTTTGAAAACTAAACGTAGACTATATGATTTTGTTCATATTATAATAAACTAGGCTGAGCGATTACATGAAGAAAATATTTGTACAGCTAGTTGTTCCAGCACGGTAATTACGTAACACATTATCAGTAACAATGTGTTTCATTTTGACAGTTCAACAACATTCATTGCGTTATTTACGTTGTTGAACAGACACATTTTTGAACACATGGAGCAATGGATTAGCAGTATGCTTCGAAATGATTCCAACTGTTATGTAGCAATAGTGTGTTACACAATTAGGGTGCGGGTCTGGCTGTTTGTGAATGTGAGTTTAATGCTTGTAAACGCCACCCCTGATATCTATCTTTCTGTTTTATTAAGAAGGGGACAAAAAATAAAATATTACTATTACTTTTCTTAATGAAAAAGAAAGAAAAGGTACACTGAACTTAGATTTAATTTAATTTGTGTACAATTCAATCGGTCAATGTCGATGATTGCACGTATTCTGTTATATGTATCTATTTAATTTGATTGCATTTTCTTGGCCTTGAATAAGTGCGGAGAAAAGCTGCCTACTGATGACCACAAGTTTTTCTGACAAATAATATAAATTAAAGCAACAACAGCTGTTAAGACATCCGATTGACGGACACAATGCTACATTTAAATACAATTAATTCCATCTAGAAACATTAAACAATCTTAAGACCCCCACTGCGGCAGTCTAAGATCTTTTACACGAAATTATTATATTACAAATAGCGGTGAAACGGTTTTTCTGTACTCAACGCAATAAAGGCCTTTTATAGTGATATATTTCGTAGGCTGTACTAATTTGTTTCACTAATTATGTATAAAAATCGAGCCTGAGTAATATCGAAATCTATAGAAATGTGATCTAGTAAAACCTCTCCGGATTTCAGCGTGTTTTCGAAATACAATCGATTAATACAATTGCAGAACAATATTGGCTTGCAATTGATTCTGTGATTTTCGGTTTTAGCGACAGAAATATAACAAATTACTCGCGCAAAAAATTATGATTTTGCATTTAATTTTTTACGCGAATGTACTTTTGCAGTGTCAATGATTGCACTGTTTTTCAAATTAATCGTCAAGTTTAAAGATGGCTTAGGACCTTATTGCAGTACTGTTAATTTTTAAACCAAATTTAAGATAATCTAATTAATTGAATTTACAATATTTGAGGCCGTAAGTAAATGGCATTTTGATCAGTATGTCTGAAATTATTCTTATATTTAGACCTGCTTGTATATTATATTAATTAGTGACTGTTCCCCACATTCGCAAAAAACTAAAGCTTTTCTGTCCTTTTATAACACTTTCCAATAATTTTCTTAAATAAATAGACCATAAGTGAAATATATTCTTGCCTGACAAATTAGTGATGTTAAAAAACTGTTTTTGAATTTTGATGCAAAATATAGCTCTATTTCAATTAAAATGTCTAATTGAAGTAAGATACTCGTACATGGTGTATGTGTTGATACATGAAATATTTCAAGAAACATTATAAGTGATACAGAAAAAATAGCAACTTTTTTAATAATATTTAAATATATATAAATAAATAATGTTTAAATAAGACTTTTTGTATAAAAATCAACACCGCTTTAATTAAATTGAATATTAGATAGAGATGCGTATGTATCTACATGTTACTCTTGAATGTGAAAAAATAACATGGAGGATCAATTTAAATGGACACCAAAATAACTCATTATCAGGTCTGTAACGAAAATAATATTAATTTTCATTGAATTTGACTACTGTCCTTAGAATTGGCCACCATTCACTAATTAGTTCGCCCAACAAGCACCTACTTGTAGGTAAAACATCTTTGCGGTCTGTTAAATCCAAATTACGATATAATTTTCACTTTTACTCAAACTTATACAAATTAAGCGAAAGTAAACTCCTCTTTACACTCAACGCTCATTTAGATACATTATGCCCACTTTAAATTACTTTTACATACTAACGTGATGAAGGTCAGTGTTTAAATTGTATTAATTAATTAGATTAAAAACCTTTTACAAATATCTCAAAGAGGTCGGAACGGACTCATAATACTTAATATAGAAAATTGCTCACAGCCGAGAAAAAAAAAACAAAAACAGCCGAGAATTAGTAAGGTTTGGATTGTGGTAAACCGATTCTTGGTGATATATTAATATAAGTCTTTGCTAATGTATGTAGTAGTGCACTTACCATACAGTGGCAACAAATTTAGTTCATGGGTTACCTGGTGATAATAAGGAGGACACAGACTGCTGTGTAATGCTGAAATAAATAATGTCGGCGTTCAGGCTGAGTAGCTTCTAAAAGCTTTTTTTATTTTATCTAACATCTTAGAATCACGTAAAACTTATGAGATCACAGACGCGAGAGCTGAATGATAAAACCAGGGAAAAGTACCTCATAACCATAATTTCTATTATTTGTAAGTAGATATATACACCAAATAACAAGCTAGATTAAATCTGCAAATGCTGACTTCTGACTATACGAAAAACATATACAATGCAAGGTCAGATAAGACTGGAAATGTATCGATGTGTAGCCGTGTGTACGCATGAACGCATGAATTCGATTTCGGACTTATGAGTCAGTTAGCACTGCTTTCCAAATTAGTTACTACACAATAACTTTGTTATTTTTGTATACGGTGCTTTATCGGTTTCACTTTCAAATTCTTCTTAGCCACACACCAAATTAACTCAAAAATAAACTAATCTCTCCTACTGTAGTGGATCATTATGAACGACAGTCATGTTTTTACCCAAACAGAGTATTCTTACTGATACTAATTATTGGAAATGATCTAATAGGAGGGTCCACTATGAGTAAAATATAGATACCGAGTTAAACTGCAGATAAATGACAAAGTTCCCATTAACGTGGTGGGCGTACCACTCTCGGGTTACTGTCTGTTGCAGCCAGATAACATCGATCGTCACTAGGTGACACGGAAATTTGTAATTGGTTGGTAAATACATTGTCATTGCGTCAGTAACCTCGGCCCTTTGGTCTATGTTATGAGTTGACAGATGACTAACCATTTAAGCTTTCTTTTTGAAGTCTTGCAATTGCTCTGCTACTTCCTCTACAACTTCCAAAGAACACGAGACGAAATTTTATGGACCATTTCCGACCTATTACAATTAAGATCGCCTGGTCCGTCATACAATAATTGATATAAAAATATAATTGTGTGTTGATCTTATCACATAAGCTAGTTATTTTTAACAAAATATTAGATAAATAAGGCGTACTAACTAGCAAAACAAAAATATGTGAGTAATGCAAATGATACAGGATTACCTAAAACAAGACTCAAAACAGAACAACACGAATACCAACCCGCAGCAGATTTTACAACATTAGGAAATTGATGAGATGCTCAAAACGGGACTGCAACTAATAAAGTTACTTTGTAAGCAAGATTTACTAAACTGTCGTGCTCATAAACTAGCAGGAGAACATAAATCACACAAATACAACAAAGCAGAGAAAGTGTAGCATAAAAAACTATAACTATTGTGGCTTCCCTCAACAATAAAGAAATCCATTATAAAGACCGGAGAGCAAACCAAGAACTATTTGGTCAGGTCCTCAACCTTTGAAGTTAACAGACTAAAGCGATGTTTTGAAGTATTGACGCAGACATGGTTGAGGCTTCGCAATAAATTGTGCTGGATCTGTTTTTCTGTTTAGCAGCACGCCATTTGAATCACGATTAATATTAGTTAGTCTATTTGACCCCTATAATTTCTTTGCTTTATTGAACACGATGATTGTAAGAAATTGTAAATGATAATAAACCTAGGGAGGTCCTTAAATAAAATCGGTTCTAAACTCTTTGTCAACTTTAAATGTTCCATAAAAAACCACCAAAAGTAGAGTAGATACTCTAATAATTGCATATATACTAATAGGAAAGCTTAAGAATTTGCGCTTTGGAATCTCAAACTACCAGTAGCATTTATTTTTGCATTCGATAGTCAAATTTTAGGGAAAGGCTATATGCTAACATTGCAATACTATAAGTCCCTCAGGAACCGGGTATACGCTATCCGAAAACCATATGTAAGCACAGGCAGGCGTTACGATGCGATAGACTAGGTAAATTTAACTTGGACAAAATGACGGGCAAAAACTTGTAGACTACACAGTATTTATATTTTCTCTATTGGCTAAGTACAATAACTTGCTTTCATTTAAATATAATGCAAGGTTAACATAGATAACGTAAACTGTAAAATATTGTTAGAGTCAAAATCGTTCCTATTGTACTATACAGAAAATAAAAGTAAGCAGCGAAAGTATCTCAATCCAAACATAACCTAACTGCCACTAAACTTGCACAATTGGTATATTTAAAATAGAAAAAAATATATTGAACAAACAGACATAGCGAAGGGAAAGTACACTGAACCGTCACGTCGGTATAGCTCACTAAACTAATAAGGAAGTTACGATTTGCTTGTACCCTGAACATACCTTGCGCAATGAACGCATTGCGCTCTTTAAGGTGAAGAATGATCTAGAAATGGAATATCTAAGGTTGGGCTTTGTAAACTGGATAATTTGACATAATATATACACATAATATGAAGCTGATAGAAAAAGTTTCAATTATTTGACAATGTATTGGGCCGGTTGAAGAATAATTAGCAACATTGTGTTGTACAGTAGGTACACTTATCAGGGCGTACTATAACCTATAACGCTTCAAACAAGTGCTAAACAGAAAACAGCAGTTTACTTCACCATCGTAATTGTATGGTCCTTTGCGCCGATTTTGCAAGAACACTCTTTGAAAATCAACTCAAATGCCAAAAGCTTACGAAAAACATATAACCATGGATATAATATGAAAATATTAATATAATATATTAATTAATTATCTATTATATTTAATAATTATACAGTATGTTACGAAAACCCTGTCCGACCCATAAGGATAATAGAGGTTAGGTAAACACATGACCAAATATAATATAAAATTTTACGTATCAATACAAATGAATTTTGTAATAATCTTTTTTTCCAACGAATTAATTCCAATTTCCCCGAAATTTGGTAATTTTAAAAAGTGACAACACCGGTATTATTATGAGCGAATAGCGATGCGACCACGTGCCGTGTGTCTTGCCGCCCGCCCCCCGCGGTCGACAGGCGAAGGGTGGTCAACGCACATTTAATAAGTTACCTCCTTTTGCGAAATAATATTTATTTTTTTTAGGGGGATTTTTTTTTTTTAAGTAAAGCCCGGTTTTGTATGCATTAGTAGAATCAGTTATCGATTCGATCGAGCTTCACGGGTCGGACAGGGTTTTCGTAACATACTGTATTATAACATTAATAATATAATATTATATCAATGCGTATAACTGATTTTTTTTTCGGATCGTTGTGGTGTCTACAACATAAGGGTGGTCACTCGCTGTACGACGGGTCGTCCGACGATGGCACGGAGATGAGGAAATCAAATCATGCAATTCAATTGTGGGCAATCAATGTGCAATATATTTAAAGGCTCGTAATAAACAGCCGTATGTTAGGTACTTAACATTTACAAGAATTCAATGAATATTATGAACCAAAACAGACTACTGTTAACAATACAGAATAAAAACTCCACGGTCATAGATACAAAAGCAGTTGCGTAACATCAATTGGTAATCGTATCAAAAGCGGTTGAAGGGTCAACTGATCAACTCGATTCGACCGATGACGATGATTGACTGCGTTTGTAAGCGGTTCAAACTTGCTGTTGCATAATTACATTTCGGGATTTCGATTTCGGGGAGTAAATGAATATTATTTTGGTGAACTGCATGGTATTATGTTGGTAACTTTGAATAAACTGCAGTATAATCTGATCTTTTGTCTAATTGTTTCAACTGGACTAGCATAAGTTTTAAGCGCTTTGATATCTAGCTGGGCCCTCCAGTATGAATGTTATGGGACATTACAGTCTTAACAAAGTGAAGCATTTGTTAGCAGTGAAGCATAAATGGAATATATCTAAGTGTCACTACACTTTTTCTTCCTCGCTCTCTGATTTTTTCTTAGATAGAGTAGGTAGTAGTTCTAACTTCATTATCCTTTTGTTCACTTTCATTTTCTCTCTTTTGTTTATTGTTGTTTACATTTTTTTTTTAATAATTGTGAACTAGCACTTGGCCGCATTCCCGCCTGATGGTAAGCAGTGATGCGATCGTTGATGGTAAAGCGCACTAGTTTATTAAGACAGACACTCAGAAAAACTGAGCGAATAGGAAGGAAGACGGCAGTTGAGCGAGGTGATGCAATGTAAAACCCAACAACACGACCAACGATGCTGCGCCAAAGGGAGATTGATCTGAAGACCCTCCACGACCAAACTCCCAACACAACAACATTAGGCGCATCGTACCCGGCACACATCGTAACACAACTGCTCAGACCCGTCCTCCGTACGGCTTCACCAGACATCATGCCGGAACACGACAAATCGCTTGGCGGCAAGGCTTTGTTTGGTGGGTGGTAACTTCTGCCGGCGGCCGATGTTATGGCCTACCACCGATTTCTGATTAAGATAAACTAATGGTCAATCGTAATTCATACCACGATGATTGAATACTACATACGCCCTATTTACGATTGTCTGTGGCTTATATTCCTATTCGAGAACATCGCACTGATTAATATTCAAGAGTTCACGTAACTTGTAGTAGTTGCAAAGGATTTAATAATAACTATCGATAAACTGATGGACAATCGCCTTTACAAACAATAGTTATTTTATGTTTCCCTCTGTCCTCAGTTATCGCGAGATTATAAATGGGGTTCAGTGTTATGCCAATCTTAATAGATTCCTTTTAATATAAATTGTTTAATATGGTTGTTGCAAAAAGTATTACATGATACACGATTGTATAATTAATTACTTAGTACATGACATGCACGTGCATTATGGTACAACGATCAGTATTATTCCATTTGAAGGCATCTCCTGCGAACGTGTTGTAGCACCAATGTTGGCAATAACATATTGGCCAAACATTACTAACATATCTATATAAGTTGTTATACGTCTTTAAGATGCTAAATTGTATCTGAATATTAAATTAGTTGACTAATTAAAACTGGATTTGTTAAGATATAAAGTATATGAGATAGCCTATTCCCGAGCGGCATGCGTCAACGACAGAGGCAACTCGGCCATCGACACTGATTAAGTATAAGCCAATGTATATAATATGTAATTTCCACAACTGAGCACTTAGATCATAAAAACAACTTTGTAGATGTTATAAACTATAAACTTCCTACTAATATTATAAACGTGAAAGTTGGGATTTATGTTTCTTACTCTTTCACGCAGAAACTACTGAACTGGTTTATGACTAACATTAATGTATAGGATACTTTTTATCCCCATAGATTAATATCCCAGGGGTTGTTTTTATAGAAATTAAAAGTTGGACGTCCTCCGTGGCGCAGCAGTCGACACGCCTGCCTGCGACTGGAGGCCCCGGCCAGGTCATGATGATCTTTTCCTGATTGGCTTGGGTCTTGGATGTTTATCTATATATGTATCTATTATAAATATAGTATCGTTGAGTTAATATCCCTTAACACAAGTCTCGAACTTATTTTGGAACTAGCTCAATCTGGGTGATTTGTCCGTATAAAATAAACAAAACAAATTAAAAGTTCAATTGTAAAAAAAATAAAGCTTTTCTCTCAGTGGTACGCCATAATATCGGCTGTCGGCAGAAGTTACCACCCTCCAGACAAAGTCTTGCCGCCAAACGATTCTTAGTGTTCTATGTTTGGTGAAGTCGTACGGAGGACGGGTCTGAGCAGTTGTGTTGCGATGTGTGCCGGGTGCGATGCGCCTAATGTTGTTGTGTCGGGAGTCGTAGAGGGCCTCCAGATCAATCTCCCTCTGGCGCATCATCGCTAGTCGTGTTGTTGGGTTTAACATTGCATTAACTTGCTCAACCGCCGTCTTCCTTCTTATTCACTGATTTTTTTGAGTGAATAGGCTCTTATTAAACTAGCGCGCTTTAGTGTCGCGACACAGCTGCGGAATACGCTTCGGCTAAATACGCTCGCAGCGTATTTCAAGTACTCTATGAGGCATCAGCCAAAATTACGTTGCGTTCGGCGTAGGCCCTAACCTTCCTTCGGGCGGAGCATCGCGTTGCGCGATCGAAAGTTCGGCGGGCGTAGCTGAACGTTCGGCGTGTGTTGTGATCCGCGCGTGTGGCGGTTACGAAGAGCGGCAACATCTTCTAAGCCCTTTATAATAGCTAATATTTTTATTAAATCCAAATGGATTTAATTCTGGGTAATTCAGGTGCATCACAAAAACTGCACAACATAAACATAAAGTGTCGACACAGACAGACTGACGATGACGCCACGTAACTTTCAGTTGCGTAGTGCGCTGAACAAGACGCCACGTTTTGACCGTTTTCTTTGTTATAACAACTGAATATTGCGACTGACCCTTCAGCCGCTGAGCTTTCGGCGCTGTGCGTTCCGCAGATGCGTCACTAACCATCAACGATTGCAGCACTGCTTACTATCAGGCAGGATTGCGGTCAAGCACTAGTTTATAATTTATAAAAAAAAAAACATCTAAAAAAAGAGCAACAGAACAAAAAGAAAGGCAACAGAAAAATCTCGTAACTAAGCAATGACAGTTATGGTATTAGGTGATGTTAAAGGACAGAAAATAAAATATTAGTTGAGTCATGTCGAATTAAAACACTCCGTAGAGAACTTAGATCTCGTGTAAAACATTGGATTAAACATTGTCTCCCTTATTCATAATCGCTGCTTAAAGTTAACTAGTGATTAGCGATTGTTTAAACATAAATTTTTGACCTTTTAACGTCACGTAACTTTAATCATCGTTTATGAATAAACCCCTTAAACACTGTGGTGTTTGTTCATAAAGGATGATTTCATTGTATTAGGGCATACTCGCCATTTTGTGTATATTATTTTTGACTTTTTAAAAGTTTTTGTTCATACAGGGAGTTAAAAAATATCATACACTATTTGCAGTTGTTTTTTTTATATAGTGATGTGATAAATTTTGCTCTATTAATTCTTTATTCTTTTTTCTATTACTGCTCTTATTAATTCTACATTCATAATAAAATGTCAACAGCATATTATTTATATGCTATTATCCAATCATAAGGAAGCATTAATTACTTGTTTATGTTAACAAGACTAGTCAGTATTCTGATATAGAATTGCGTTATAATCAAAAGACATCTTCGGTCATCGACCGAGTTTGCATAACCTTATTAAATATCGATTCATTTAGAATTCGATGCAGAATTATCTTTCTAATAGTGTCTGAATCAATTGCTCTACGGATTAACTGGTGTTGTCGGTCCGCATCTTCTTTGTAGCAAAAATTGGCGACTGCCAATGACTATGACTTGACTAGCTCGCTGATGTTCATCCTTATAATTTACTTTTCTGTTCATTGTATAAGGTTTTGCCCTTAAATTCAATTAGCTATCGAAACTCCGCAAACGTGATTTTTATCGACATAAAACAAAAAAAAAAATTGTTAAAAAAGATAAATTAATATAACAAATAGTTTTTAAGGGTCAACGTCCGCGGGTAGTATTGTTATTCGTGAGTACCTTGGTACTTTTAGCAGTATCTACAACATACCATATTCAAATTTTACATTACATTTTACAAGGAGAGTTTACCGCGCAACTATCAGACATACACCTTCCTACCTAACATCAATCTCCGAGCATTTGCCTGCCACGCATATCAGTCTGGTCCACAGAGATGATATCTATGGTCTGATTAAAAGATCCTCTTTTTACTATGGAGTACGGTACATAGTGAAATTATCGGGAAAATATCGTGCCAAAAACCTCGAACACATGTGACATGTACTAACCCGCGCTTGGCCAGCGTGGTGGATTACGGCCCACTTCGTCTCAGCGAGAGGAAGCCTGTGTCCAGGAGTGTGAATATTATAGGCTGATTATGGACAACAGATTTGTAATTTTTTATGTCACCTGAAAATTAATATCTTATTTTGAATACACTAGGGCTACCAAACTATAATATATCAACGAAAACAAAGTACACATCAAGTTATCTTGTGACATCAAAACATATTTTCGTAAAAAGTACACAAATCCGCCACGCTTACAGAATTATTTCCCAAAATCTAATAGATACTTATGATTTTCTTGAATATTTGGCTTCTGGTAGGTCCATTACAAGTCCCTAACAATAGTCTGCTGGCATTCCTGGACTCTATTTCTCTTGATAACGCTTCTCCACTAAGGAAATGTCCTGATAGAACCTCTCACCTCGTTCGTCACTTACAGCACCCAAATTTGCCGTAAAGAAATCCAGGTGAGAGTCCAGCGTTTGTGTTTTCAAGGACATATTACACCCCAAAGCTTTAAATTATATCATAAGTTAATTTATTAATTCTTTGTAATTTTCCGCTTTATGGTTACGTAGAAAATTTTGAAGCAAATTCACAAAATATTTCCAGGTAAATATTTCCATTATTTTTTACGACCGAGTCTGACATCAAACCAAATTCAACCTTACACGTATGCACTAAAGTGAGAATTATAAAGTAAGTACTAAATGAAAGAAACACCCAAGTGCTGTGTTGTGCGCTTGTTCAGTTCAACCATTTTTTTATCTAGTGTATAAGTCATGGATGAGCTGTCACAAGAAAACTGGATGTGATAGAAATGTAACTGTTATATATTTTTAATGAGGGCACACTAACATAAATAAAAATTATTACAAAGATCTTGTGAGAAAAACAGTGTTTACCTGTTTATGTTAAGCTTAAACTTTACACCATTTTCTTATATTTCTAAACTGTGAATTTCGTTTCCAGTTCCTCATACCTCGTTCCTATATAATATTAGTCATTCAAAATCAAAATTAACACTTAGATGCGTATTACAGAACGTCACTCAAAACTCAAGCTTTACTTAAGTTTCGTTTGAAGCCTTTTCACTGGATGAAACTAGTTTTAAGTAATGCTAAACAGAGATCAATGCTTGAGTTTCCTTCTGGAATACGGACCTGACGTAAAGCGGACTCGAGACTCAAAAGCTGAAAAAAAGCTTCGGATGCGACTAGGATTAACGCTGAGATGATGATGATGATGATATTGTTTTCCTTGTAATTATTAGAAACGTCTTGCAAACAACCTAAATCGTATTTAAATAAGCAAAGATTACAGTCTCTATTATCATAATCATTAAAATTTTCAAAACTGCTCTACTATTATTTCGAAAGATGTCGAAAACTGTCGTTACATGTCGCATACATAATGCACAATAAGTTGCCAAATATCGTAACATTATACGAATGTCTTAAGATATAATGATACTGTGATGACAAACAAAAACTGTTTTAACTCAGTTTCATATACAGGATGACGAGATATTACTTCCACTTATTGCGACCTGTATAATTGGAATAAAATCACCAGCCTCTCAATTCTGAGTGTGCGGGTTCGAGCAAGTACCAATTTAACTTTTCTAAGTTAAATATATATATATCATGGATACCAATGATTGATTAAAAGGTGAAGGAAAACATCTTGAGGAAACCTGGACTTTTAAGTCTGAAATTGCCAACCCGCATTGAGTAAATGTGGTGATTACGCTCAATTCTTCTCTGTATGAGAGGAGACCTGTGCCCACAAGTGGGACGACAAAAAGGTAGGATAATGATAATTGCGTCCTGTTTACATCCGTAAAGCGTGCGATCTTCAAAGTACTTAAAAAAAGTTATAAAAACTTGCAATCAATAAATTATAACTAAATAATTTGCATATGCCAATGATTATTTATTTACTGTACATTAAGTTAAAGTGCATTAAGTTACTACTTTATCGTAGAAGCATTCAGGTCCCAGTGTATTTGGAAAAAAATGAGTTTCAGGTAAATAAACCAGCTGACGTCTATAGGTACACTAGAAAATATTTAACAAAAAAAGACGATTATTACAACAAAACACACTGCATTCTGCTTTGTCTTTATGATTATTCTGTGTAGTCTATGTTGTTCCCAACAACACGACCAACGATGCTGCGCCAAAGGGAGATTGATCTGAAGACCCTCCACAACCAAACTCCCGACACAACAACATTAGGCGCATCGTACCCGGCACACATCGCAACACAACTGCTCAGACCCGTCCTCCGTACGGCTTCGCCAGATATCATGCCGGAATACGACAAATCGCTTGGCGGCAAGGCTTTGTCTGGTGGGTGGTAACTTCTGCCGGCGGCCGATGTTATGGCCTACCACCGAGAAAATATGTGATGTCTGTAATGTCTGTAAGAAGCCATAAATCAGATAATCTAATATATAAAATTCTCGTGTCACGGTGTTCGGCTTTAAACTCCTCCGAAACGGCTCGACCGATTTTGATGAAATTTTTTGTGCTTAACCGGTATCTATGAGAATCGGCCAACATCTATTTTTCATCCCCCTAAATGTTAGGGGTAGTCCACCCCTAAATTTTTTTTTTATTTTTTAGACAAAATTTTTAATTTCTATTTTTTTATGATACAACATACAAAAATACATACAATTCCCAATTTTCACCCTTCTACGATCAACCCTTATTTTTTAACAGCCATTTTAGTAATTTAATCTATTATTTATATGGCAAAACAACGTTTGCCGGTCAGCTAGTAATTCAATAAAATAAAGCAGTTTGTTCATATATACAGTATGTTAAGAAAACCCTGTCCGACCCGTGAAGGTGTTGTTAGGTATCAATAACTGATTCTACTAATGCATACAAAACCGGGCTAAGTTTTAAAAAAAATCCACCTAAAAAAATAAATATTATTTCGCAAAAAGAGGTAACTTAATAAATCTGCGCTATCCACCCTTACGCGCACGGCGGCGGAGGCGGCGGGTGGCAGGGCATGCAGCACGTGGTCGCATTGCTATTCGCTCATAATAATAACGGTGTTGTCACTTTTTAAAAATTACCAAATTTCGGGGAAGTTGGAATTAATTCGCGGGAAAAAAAGATTATTTCAAAATTCATTTGTATTGGTACTGTGATGATTACGTAAAATTTTATATTATATTTGGTCATGTGTTTACCTAACCTTTATTATCCTTATGGGTCGGACAGGGTTTTCTTAACATACTGTATACGTAATTTGGAATACATCCACAAAATTTAAATTTGACGGCTGTCAAAAACAGTTAATTTCTATTCTATTTTTGTTTATGGCAATGATGCCGATGTCGACAATTCTGCCAATGTCAAATGTGTAACGGTTAAGTTATCTGATAGAGTACAGCATATATTGCCTAAATTTAAAGTGTTAATGTTACTTAGCATTATTGCATTTTTTACTGATCCATTAGAAATAAAGCTATTTAAAAATGATAGTTGATATTCTATTTAATAAATATCTTATCTTAGATCCAATAATATATTTCTCGGTACTGTTGGCGTCGTGGCACGAGTTTGATTCCCGCACGGAACGAATATTTGTATGGCCTACACGTAGTTGTTCCGAGTCTGGTTGTTTGTCTATATGAGTTTTATATATTTGTAAATGCACCCACAATACAGGAGAAATTCCTAGTGAGTGATATTTTTAATCAACTCTATCAGTGAATTCATTAAGAACGCACAGTCAAAACCAAATTGGGTCCTAAACGCACGAAATTTTGCACAAGAGTAAGTTGTGTAAGTTCGGATTTTTTTCCCAAGAGAAATCGCATCCGGCACGTAGCTGTTAATAAGGATAAAGAGCTATATAATAAAAGACGTAAGACCAAGTTTTAATGTTTCTTTGGTACTTGACAGAACATGTGTCCAAAGAAGAGCTTTTGTTACGTTGACTGATGATTGAGTGTCAAAATTCGTATTGAAACTCGCACTTTACATAGAGTTTAATTTGATAATGTTGTAGGTACATTAATTAGACTAAGAGGACCCAAGTTCCTAGTGCAAAGGAACAAAGAGACCCGACCCTTAAGGAGGAAGAAGATGAAGAGTGGTGAAATTCAAAATTGTAACAGACCTACAAACAACGTAGGAACATACTAAAGATATACATAACACTTATCAAGCTCAATGCCCACATACCGTAGGTGCAACCCATAGTAGTATTTCCTATATTTATGGTGCTATCAAACGATTCCTTGAAAATACAGGTAACACAAACATCGGGAAAACCGGTTTTTAAAATGATAACAATAACAAATAAAAAACAATTGACAAACATCATGAAACCGTTCCATGAACCATTAAATTGTACATACACACTCATACATACATACCGATACAGCCGTGCAAGCATGAAACTGAACTACGATTGAAAACCAAATGGAACTGCGTTTCTGCATGCAGTTGTGTCAATAGACAAACACACATGACACGAAATAGTTACAAACAAAAGGTCCACTGGTAGAAAATATTGCTAAGAAAGTAACTGTCGAAATTCAGGACAGATATTGAGTGAAAATATGTACAATACCAAAAAAAATACATGTCATCATCATTATCAACCTTTTTATCGTCCCACTGAAGAGAACAGGTCTCCTCTCATACAGAAAAGGATTAAGCGTAATCAAAGGGCTTTTTTTTAATAATTATAAACTAGCGCTTGACCGCAATCCTGCCTGATGTTAAGCAGTGATGTGATCGTTGATGGTAAAGCGTGCTAGTTTATTAAGAGCCTATTTTCTTCGAAAAACTGAGCGAATAGGAAGGAAGACAGCAGTTCAGCGAGGTGATGCAATGTTAAACTCAACAACACGACCAACGATACTGCGCCAAAGGGAGATTGATCTGAAGACCCTCCACGACCAAACTCCCAAAACAACAACATTAGGCGCATCGTACCCGGCACACATCGTAACACAACTGCTAAGACCCGTCCTCCGTACGGCTTCACCAGACATCATGCAGGAACACGACAAATCGTTTGGCGGCAAGGCTTTGTCTGGTGGTCCAAACGTCCAGCACTGACGATACTTGTGCAACTAAACAGCCTACTTAAAATGAAGCAATTTCAAGGCAAATAACATTTTTACCTTAAAACGCATCTCATACCCATCTGGGTCCCATTAGCATTGTCTAGGCACTGGTTAAATAAAAACAAAATGGCGGTTTACTATCATTAAGGTTATTGTTAGTGAGTTGCGCAATTACCCTGCTGAGCAAATAGTTACTCAGTGTAACATGTTAACTAGCCATGTCTTTCATTTTGACAATTGGACAGAATTCATTGAGATATTTACCTTCCTAGACAGACAATTTTTGAAGTGAAATGTTTTTTAGCACTGTTGTGATTTCAATATACTGAAAAAGAGACAGACACACTAATACATAAGATTCAGCGTGGGACAGAAAGAGATGGGAAGCATTATAGTGTTTCGTATGTTCGTTTGTACTCTTTGTGCTCTGCCACTCCACTGTTGTTTACAAAGGCGTAGTGGGAATTTGCGTACGTATCTTGAAACAAATATTTTTAAAGCTCTCACTTCTACCACATGTTTTTGCATACAAGTTTTTTTATTATAAGCAATGCAATGGATTATTTTTTTATCTGGAAAATCATGCAAATTGCGATTGAAAGTATTTTGCGCAATTAGGGTGCAGGACAGTAAGCCTTATTGTAGACAATGCAGATATCAGGGATAATTTTGAGGTTGTTCTTTTAATAATATTTTGTGTTGACTTGACCTTCGTTATTTATTTACTTAACGCCATACTAGGGTAGGTAATATGAAAAAAATACGGGACTAATAACAACTATCACTCACGAATACGTCGCGAGTTCCATAGGGTTGTCTCTTAGATTTATTGAGTTATCAACAACTTTTTATTGAACTATAGTGTGAGTTGAACAAGGTGGTAGAGACATCGACGCGCAAACGATTACCATGATTTCACCATCATCCTAATTCATGGGTTGCCATGAATTAGGATGCGATGGATGATTAGCGTAGATTTTTTTATACGTATCTAAAAATAAAAGGCTATTTCGTAGAATAGAGCAATACTTATATGCAGTTAAAATGTCCAGGCTTCAGCTGCAGGTCAATCTACACGAAACTGTCAATCCTGAACTTTAAGAGTTTGGTAATAAAGTTGAAGGTGTTAAAGAAAGAAAGTTTGTAGATTGTAGTAGCTTGATGTACTGGCGTCAAGTCTGTATGAAACAGCAAACTTTTCAGAAGTGTTTCAGAATCATCTGCTGAATCCATGGTTAAGGTTTTTTTTAAAAGATTTTCAACTTATCGTTGAAGTATCTAGGTGCCAATTAACCTTGAGCCTTATTGCTCAAGGTTAATTGGCAAAATTTGAGAGTTTTGCATGCATTATTATGACATTATGACTGGCTGCTAATTATGTACTGTCTGATGTAGTTTACAACGTTTTAACTTTACGTAACAAAAAGTAATATAAGAAGGTATACTTTAAAATTAGATCCTAACAGATTGAACGGAGAAATGTGGTAGATGCCTTTGCCCAGCACCAGCAGTGAGCCAACATAGGATCACTGAAAAGAAAACTTATTTTATGTAGAGGATTTATTTTTTAAATTTGATGTAATCAATGAATTCAGCAAAAGAAAATATGTGGGGTTTTACAATAATTCAAGTCTCCTAATACCGCAGACAACCGAGCGCGTAATACGAATAACAAGGAAAGAAACATGTGCAATAAACAATAAATCAGTTATCGACAGGAGACAGCCCTGCCGTGTGATGAAGAGCGTGGGTCTCGGTCCAGCGAGCCGCTTTACGCTTTCTCTAGCGCAGCCATTCCTCGCTGCACGACATATTGTGTGCATACGATGTCATGAGCTGCTTGGTGGAGCTGGAACAATGGCCAGGATTCCGCTGAGCATAGCGTAACAATCAAATATTCCCACTACTGAAATACTAGCCTCTTCTTTCTATGACAGGGAGTGGACCATAAACCACTACGCGGGCCGTTGCCGGTTTCCTCACTATATTTTTCTTTGCGCTTTTAGGACAGTGGTGGTGAAATAGTTCATACAAAGTAGATCCTGCCAGCTTGCTTGGGTTTGAATTCACGGCCTCCAACTCAACAGTCACAGCTATTACCACCGGGACACCAATGCGCCCACCGTAAACTTAATCGTGTCGGCCAGGGGATATGAAGGTGTGACGGGTCGATGGAACAATCAAAAGGCTGGAGCTACTCTCGCCAAAGTCACTATGTTTCTGAGGTGGTGTCACAGTCAACTGGTTCAATTAACAGTTCAGTAACCTAACGACCAGCATGTTTTTTTTATGGGACAAAACCCGCCACGCTTTTCCCACCCACTGCAACTCCTAAAAGCCAGAATCAACCGTGGAGACCGCCAGAAAAACGCCGAGCAATGAAGCTCGACGAGTCCCGGAGAAACGATTCAACTGTCTTGGACCCCGCAACGAAATTAATCAGAAAAGAATAGCGGAGAAGTAAGAAAAAAGATATTTTTACCAGCATGGTATACAATAAATTAATAGTTAATATTGGAAAGGTAAAAAAATAACGCACGACCCGAATTGGTCGCAATAACCAAGCCAGGGCACCACGACCAAACCGAACAGCCATCGAGCTTGGATATATGCTGAAGCGAGGCGATTACTACTATCAAAGGCCAGACGAATGTCTAAATGGCTAATTTAAGCAGTTGGCTGCAATATTACAATTAGATTTTCCCACAAAATATTGGTATTTTACTGACGAGCAAGACTAGGCAGAGACACGAAAGATTATGTGCATACGACGTCCATCCCGTAGAGCTGAGTTATTGGTCAGGATTTTTTTTTTAACATATATAAACTAGCTCTTGACTGCAATCCCGCCTGATGGTAAGCAGTGATGCGATCGTTGATGGTAAAGCGCGCTAGTTTATTAAGAGCCTATTCACTCAAAACTGAGCGAATAGGAAGGAAGACGGCAGTTGAGCAAGGTGATGCAATGTTAAACCCAACAACACGACCAACGATGCTGCGCCAAAGGGAGATTGATCTGAACTCCCAACACAACAACATTAGGCGCATCGTACCCGGCACACATCGCAACACGACTGCCCAGACCCGTCCTCCGTACGGCTTCACCAGACATCATGCCGGAACACGACAAATCGCTTGGCGGCAAGGCTTTGTTTGGTGGGTGGTAACTTCTGCCGGCGGCCGATGTTTTGGCCTACCACCGAGGCTTGAATGTTGGTACTTTCTGCCACAATAGTCAGGAGAGAGACGGTAAAATTAAGGTCGAATCGTAACTTGAATTTGACAGCCACTGTTATAAATCAATTCATACTGGGAACGTGTTTGACCTGTGATTTCGTAAAGTGATTGACAATACTGCTTTGAAGACTCCTTGGTTTTTAGCTACCAGAATACACGCTTTAGTCGTGTTTTCAGAACACACCTGTAATGGCAAGGACTCTGTAATGACTGCTCTCTATGTATGGGGTTTGAGATTTGGCTGTAGCCAATTACTACGTACTAAATTAATAGCTTTATGTTAAGGACTCTTTGCACATCCCAAGATGAGATGGTAGTTGCTTCGTTAGAAGTTAGACAGATTAGGAGCTACCGTTTATTACTGTAGATTAATAATTATTACCGTTAAGTTTCCTTATTTTATGGATTATAAGTACCATGATTTGTGTATTTTTCCTTATGAATAAGATACAATATGCTTGTATAATATATTTTTATCATTTATAGGTAGATTTTTCCACATATAGTTTTAAAAGTTACCTTTCTTCTAGTCTAGCCCTCCAGACGCATTCTGAAACAAACAAAAAAAATGTATTACTAACAAAACAAAGTTGCTTTTATTTCTAACTGAATAACACCCACACTTGTAAAGGCGTTTACCCTCAATTTACCTCTAAGTGTATCAAGCTTCACAAAAATAGCGCGAACAAATAATACAAATACACCATATGCCTTAACCTGTCAATTATTACCACTACCTTATTCGTTGATCGCGTGTGCCCAAGTCAACAATCTGGACATGTACCCTGTTATAAACCATTAAGAACTGACCTATATCCCTTCAAAACTAACAAAAAAGCAAAGGTCATATGAAAATGGATGACCGTCACTACACCTTTAATAGGAGTTTAACCACTATGGCCTACATTATAAAGGGTATTATACTATGCAATGTGTGTGTTAAGGCTTTGACAGACAAAGGGGTGGACGTCAAAGGTGATCGACCTATTTTTTACACAATCATCGGTCAACGGCATTGCCTCTATTATGGTCAATTAAAAAGCATAATTTTTTAAGGCGGATATTATACTTTAAATAAACTCTTTAGATAAATGTTAGAAAGGTTATGAGTTTTGTGTTTGCAGTCGAATAACATTTAGTACACACAATGCTCTTTCTTGAGCATAGATGAGAAGAGGGTCAAAAATAAATGTATATTAGAAAACTTTGCTCGGAATATATTCTAACTTACCATAACACTCTGGTGTTTATAAGTCAAAGTACCCGGCTCGCAGCAACGGCAAGAGCTTACGCAACAACCAACCAAACAGGCTAGTTGGGCAATCCCGGCAGTAATGAGGACCAAGCACTACCGATGTTAACTAACCTCATCTACCGGTGCCACCCTAGTTGCTAGATTATTCTATTGTGATAAAGACACGTTTAAATATAACAAAGGTGAAACTAAAAAATATAAGAAATTGATTCAAAAGTAGAGCAGCAGAACTAATGAGAGTCAAGATAAATTTAATCTAAGTCATATGAGATTTCTGAACTCAATCTAAAGAATGCTTTCCTTCTGGCACGCCCGTGACCAGGCGATCAGAATCAAAAAGGAATTCCCAATTTAATTGCAGTGTACCATTTTCAAATAACAAGTACTGAAGTTGATCTAGCTAGCAGTAGGTACATCCTCGGGTGTGCTGTGGCTCAGTTGCTAAACTTTACAAATGGCGATTTCGTGCGCAATCGGCTCTTGGCTTCACGTTCACTGACGCTCAGCTTGCCTAACTTGATCTGAGATACCAATACCTTATAATTATGTTTAGAATCATTTAGTACGTATTGTTTATTTGGGTGTGTTCTTCTCACGATATTTTCTTTACCGTAATCGTATATACATGGCAACAATGTTGTTTCTACATGCGAAAGCGAAATATTCAGAAAATGGATGTACTTATGTCTTAACGATTAGCAACTTTAAGTAGACTTTTTTTGTATAAATCACGATTATTCTGAGTCAGGTAATAAAAACAAAAATCAGCAAACTTTTGCACTTATAAAAAAGGATCTTTTGTCTAGAACAAACAGTATAGTCAAATATACGACAAATGTACTAGCACTGCAGAAGAGAACGGAAGCTTGCTTGCTCGCTGTAGGTACCCGGAATCATAGAAGGTCGGCAGCTTCGTGCCTTGCTTGCCAGACAACCAGAGTATATTAATCAAATAGGTACCAAGAATCGCAATCGTAGAATCAATCTCATAAAGTCAAAATATCTTATTATTTTCAAAGGACAATACAATATACTCAATTTCCCACCATTCACGAAACGTCATTTTTTCCTCTTATAGTTTTAATTTGTCATTGTTTACGTTTTTAACTCAAAGCCAGTATGCTACATAGTGATGTAGCCACGCATATTGTACGTTACCGAATTGCATCACTGATAGGGGTGTTCGGCACTGGTACAGCTACACAGGAGCTAAGTTTAGTATTCGAGAACACTGTTGGAGCTGCTGAACCTCAAACTATCTTTGAACAAAACTATCTTTGCATTATGTAGATTCAATTTCTTTGTATTGTATAATTGCATGGTACACATGTGAGCATAATGTATTTGCTGTAAAGCATCTATTTGTTGGGTTAATTTAATTTCTGAATTGTTGTTTTTTTTTTTTGTGTTTTCCATAATGGACGCTCTCAGCGTACAATATATTTCTGCATCGTTCTCACACGGTTGATTTCCACATGAATGATAATTTAAGAGTGTCCATGGAGTTTCTTGCCCGTTCTTCTCCATAGGTACCTACTCTTCGGAATGGGCGACTAGCTTCATCTTACCGACTGACCGACCTTCTGACAATGCCTGTAACTGGTTTATTTGAAATAAATGCTATGACCGCAGTAACAAGCCGTCGATTAAACAAGGAGTCGCAGTGTAGAGATATGTTGTAGAAAGGTTTTCGAAGAAACAAAATTCGGTTGCACTCAAGTAGGCATTCCTTAATTAGTGTAAACTGGGTTATAGAGGTCAGATAGGCAATCTCCCCTGGTGGTATTGAACTTTATCCGATTAGACCAGTAGCCGAACCCAACATATTTGAGAAAAAGTAAGGCAGATGAATGGAACATAGACAATTTATAACAAATTTATTCAAAAGTACAGCATCAATACTAGTATTCAATCCAATGTATAATAAATTAATCCATCCCTCATTTTTACTATCGGTACATGCTTTCCTTCGGCCATGCCCGTGACCAGGCGAACAGAATCGAAAAGGAGTTCCCAATTTAATAATTGCAGTTTTCAAATAACAAGTACTGAAGTTCATCTAGCTAGCGGTCATGACAAAGGAGATGTTTCAGAAATGTATGGAGTCTGGGCCAGCACTATGTGTACTTGATGTAAATATTTTGGCTTACTTTTTATGTAGATTCAATTTAACTCGGCCAAGGAGTGCAACACAACTACTGATAAATATGGTGGTAAGCAATAAGCGAAATAAGATTTTGACAGTGACATTTGATTGACGTGTCTTAGATCTGAGGCTGTCGTATTTTCTATCATATGATTGCTAAAAAAAAACAAAATATGAATTCCGAAAAAACGGCACACAAAACAAAAACAATCATTAAAAGCTTCAAAACAGAATGAACTCAAATCAACACTCGCCACGAACACAACGGGAAAATAGAACTGTCAACGTCTTCAATCAAACTTCATACCTAACCACTGCCATGGCTACCTTTAAAAATGGTTATCTCACTAAAAAACGTTTCAAATAATTAATTATTATATACTTGTATTTTAATTCAAATTAATTTAGTAGTATTTTTATGCAAATCTATTATTTTTTTTTTTCCTTTTTTTTCTATATACAACACATAGTGGTGGCCCAAAATGAAACATCTCCTTTGGGGTAAGTAACCAAAAATGGGCGCCATTACCAAAATACATGACCAGCTGACTCACCCAACAACACACAATCTGACCCGTCAATTATTGCATTTCGAATGTCAGACGAAATTGATTGACTAAGATATCTTTTAAAATGCACGACTGATTTCAAAACGGTGTTTTTATTCCATCAGTTGGTAATGAACTATTTTAATCTAATTAATTTATCTAAATAAGAGAGCTTTGCTTTGTTACACAATTAGTTAATCTCTGTATTTAACTGGCGTTTTAGGCGATTCCGTTGTTCTGAAACTGAACTATTTTTTGTATTCTTATTTTTAGTCCTGTCAAATTAAGATACTCCCTATACAGTTCAGACGTGATTAAAACAAGCCGACTAAAATACGTTAATTTACGTCAGGCGCGGACTAATTTGACTAATATTTTCTCTTATGCCCTTTCTTTAATGAAATAGAAAAAGTGAACTAAAATTAAATTCAGTTTTGTTTGTGATCAATTATCTATTGCCTATTTCATTCTTCCTGTATGAGAGGTGGCCTATGCCTAGCAGTGGGATGATACCCCCTTTATTCATAAACGGTGCTGATTGCGTTGTAATTAGCGACTTATCAACCAAGTATGATTGTTTTGTCGCTTTTGACGTTTAACCGTCACTTAACTTAATCGATGAATCATTGTTTCTAATAACTACGTTTTGCAGGTACATAATTGGGTGCATATAAAATTACCCAAATGATTATCTTATCGAACAAGTTAAATCCATTACTCGATATCACTTGGTCAATCATAGACGTATTGGGTTAGTCCAGATATAAATATTAACAGTATACTAACATACTTTTATTTTTTAATTGGACCAATATTCTGGGAAAATATTTGGTTTATAGAACAACTTGGTCCCGGTGCTGTTGTTCACAAACTAAACTAAAGTTTTCGTCTTTTTCTTTATATTCCATTAAGAAAGGGACAGAAGATGTTAATTTAGACCTGTCAAATTAATCCACTCCTCACGTAATTGATGTATTTTTGGTCGCCATGTTTATAATCGCGTCTAAACTGTCTATGGAGTATCTTAATTTGACAGGATTAAACTAAAATGTTATCTTCTATCCCTTTCTTAATGAAACAGAAAGAAAAAGATGCACTTAACTTAAAATTAGTTTAGTTTGTGAACAACAGAATTGGCGCCATTAATGTTCAAGGTATGTATAATAAGTAAGTACAGACGACAGCACATCAAGCTACCACATTCTGTCAAATTTCTTGAACTTTATGGCCAAAGCATTAGTGTTCAAGGTTGATTGGGAAAATTTGACAAAATTTTCTCAGCGTTAATCCTAGTCGCATCCGAAGCTTTCAGATTTGGAGTCTAGGGTCCGCTTTACAAGGCCAACTGCTGATTTTGGCTAAACTTCAATATCTGACCTCGCATCTGATTTTGTGACTACATATCTGACCGTGAATACTAAAGCGAAGTAACCGCGTACAGTAAGTTGTCATTCGAATTAATGCTAAGGGATTCATACTATTGGCACCACACTCTAAGCTCTCTTCAGCAAACTTTCCACGATGACACTTTTAAAGAGTCGTTCGATCGAATGTCATTGAAGACCAAAACATTTGCTTAATCGAATAAAACAATTGAAAGAGGTCGCGCTATCTACTAATCCCAATGATAAACAAAACGCAGCTTCAATTTAAATAAACTGCAACAATAGTGTCTACTGAGATTATATTATATCAAAACAATAGTATATTCACGTAGATAGCATTAATAATATAATGTCAGTAGGTCAAGTTTGACATTTATATTACGATCTCTCCTTATAAGCCGTTACTTAGCCGGGTACAGAACATGTAGGTACGATTTGAAGCCATTAAAGTCATGGGCATAAATGTTGGAGCTAAGGGCATAGTAGTTTTAATACTGCAAAGTGAATATTTTTACAATTATTGAGTAAAATCGGGACGCTAAGGTTCCACTGTTTGTCTGTCTGTCTGTCACCAGGCTGTTTCTCATGAACCGTGATAGCTAGACAGTTCAAAATTTAAAAATTTATGTAGGTACCTACTTCTGTTGGCGCTATAATAACAAATTCTAAAAACATTTTTTTTATATTGTTTTAAATAAAAAACGTAAATATTAGTTTTGTGGTAAGTAGGTATTTAGCCCCCAAATCACAAAAATACGTGGCAAAAAAACTGTTAAAAAAGTTCTCTAATCAATAGAGGTAAAAAATCAATAGAATTTTCCTACGAACTTAAGAATGATCACTTACTTATATTATATGCGTCAAACACAACATATATGTGCATTTACATAGGTATGATATATATACATACATACATACATTTGCTTATGATATTACAACCTTGAATTTTTTACTCTCCACCGCTTTTGTAGTTATATAAAAGTTAACTGGTATGTTTGTTATTCATCATGGCACGCAGAGACCTCGTGAGTATAGTCTTAATTTCTAACTGTCTATAACAGGGATCAAATCCTGCCAAACTTAATTTTATTTATGGGCAATTGAGGATAATACGGGACTATTAACAAAATTAACGGTCATTTATTAAGCTATTTGGTTAACTAACGTCAAAATAATTCCCTGCATAACTTAATGCTTTTGTTGGAAAAAATGACGCAACAAAATAAAGAAAGAAAGAAAATACATTTATCCAGCACAGACATAAAGACACACATACATACATACATCTAAAATAAACATACTATACATCTCTGTTATTTCTTAAAATAGAATATAAATAATATATTCTGGTGTATTCAAACTTATCTTGCCATTTTAGTTCATCTTGTGTAAGCCACAAAATTTATTATGTATTGCTAAACTTTATGCTCGACAGACTGGATGCAAAACTATGCACATTTATAATTAATGAAAACAGACTTTCGCACACTGGACAAGATCGACAAATGTTTGCGTTTTCAAGAATTACTTAATATTAGGAAACTACACATTGGATACTGTTTGCGCTCGTTCATCGGTCGAGTCCGATTGTTAGTTAGTCGAGTTTAATTGACGGCACGACCGGTAGGGGCGAGCGTAATTTAGTATAATCCGTGTCGGTGACGCGCGGCTGACACAACGTTTCGAGAACGTTAGGAAGAGAGTCCGTTTTTAGAACTCTTGACCGAATCATCGCGCGCGTGTCGCGTTCGGACGATTGATTTTCGGGAAGTAAATACCACCGGCCGCGGTTTTGGACAGGTTCGCGTTTGTTGCCCGTGTTTTGAAGTATTTACTTGAACTATAAACCGTAATAACAGTGCTGTCTGTAAATTGAGTTGAATTTGAATCTGAAACGTGGTTTCATTGTCGATTGTTTGTCGGGCGTGAATTGACGCTGCTGAATAACGGTTTCCTACGTTGGTGAGCTTTGGTGTCCTCCTGGAGGAACTTTAATGTGTCGACTGGTATTGGACAACCAGTGTTCTGAAGCCATCCGGACGTCATTGTAAGTCGACGCGCGCGTCGACTCTCCGGGATTTCATGCCACGACGGAACACACTGTGTCCTAAGGTAAGTACCTTAGTTTTGTTGTGGAGTGGTCGGAGATTGATTTACTTGTTGAATAAGCCGTGACTAATGCGCGGTGAATTTGCGTGCTGTGCTGGGGCGCATACAGATACAGAAAAAAAATTGTTAATATTTATTTTAATTTCATTTATTTTAATATTTATATTTTATTAAAATATAAACCAGCGCTTGACCGCAATCCCGCCTGATGGTAAGCAGTGACGCAATCGTTGATGGTAAAGCGCACTAGTTTATTAAGAGCCTATTCACTCTAGCCTTGAAGACACTCAAATTGTAGATATAAAACTAGTAGTAGTACTAGTAGTAGTAGTAGTAGTTGTGTATATTAAACTAGTTTCGTAAGTTCTACTGTACTAGGAACTCTATGGATTGTAAAGTCTGAATTAAAAAGGTTTTATTTTATTTTTTATACCGCAGCACATTTCATTAGCTGTCTTATCGTATAAAATTTTAATAGTGGCCATTTAAGTAACGGCCTGAATGATATTCAATGAATTACAGTTTAAGTTAGAATTCTAACTAAATCACGTCGCAGTAACTAAGCTAGGGTACCCCGGGTCCCCGGCCAAATGGTTTAGGTAAGAACTAGGACGAAGTGAGGCGAGCACTACGACACGGTTGGAGCAATGGCTGAGCGATTGACTGCTGCACTGCGGGTCGCGGGTTCGATTCTCGCACGCAGCAAATATTTGAATGACCTACAGGTAGTTTCGCTGGGTCTGACCGCACCCACGATACAGGAGTAATTTCTAGTTAAAAAAAGAAAAGCAGAAGGCGAGGCAGTTAGGCAGGCGGTAGTTAATTTTACCAGTTGGATTAGACCGATAGTACTCTCAACAATTACCTGGAATCTAAATATTTTGATAGCTTGATTTAATTATGCTTATCAATTTCTTAAAATTATGACAATTCCAGCTATTATTGCTAAGGTTTAGATTGGTGGAATTGTTATAAAAAGGGGTTACAAAAACAGGATAGTGGGATTGACGATCATCGTGGGGAAGTGGATATTACCCACTTGTAGGTATGTGTGGGTAAGTCTGACGTAGCTCCGTGGCAAGACTTTTGAAGTTGGGATTCCATGAGAGAGTTTTCCATCTTGTGAACTACTGAGAGCTGATGCCGATAATGAAGCGGATACTCACATCACAATTTACCAAAAAAAAAAACATTAAACCAGTTATGCAGAAAGTGACGGCAACCTTGTCCTTACTCCGAAAGCAAGGATAGCACCACCAGGTGTGACGTATGAGTCACGGCTCAGCATCACTCGGCAAGCGGTAAAGCGAGAACCGGTTACCGTTGACTACTTATGTTTTCAAATATTACACCACTTTTGTCCGGCTTCATTGGATATATTAGTAACTTTAAGGCCCGCATGGGCAACAAGTAAATTAAGTTTAAGGTTAAACGTATTTAAAACATCGTTTGATGACTAGGTACACCTATTTCCTAAATTACCGGATACAGTTAAGCGTAACAAGAAGTATGATATACAGTATGTTAAGAAAACCCTGTCCGACCCATAAGGATAATAAAGGTTAGGTAAACTCATGTCCAAAATAATATAAAATTTTACGTAATCATCATAGTAACAATACAAATAAATTTTAAAATAATCTTTTTTTCCCGCGAATTAATTCCAACTTCCCCGAAATTTGGTAGTTTTTGTGAGAGTGACAACACCGGTATTATTATGAGCAAATAGCGACGCAGCCACGTGCCGCGTGCCCTGCCGCTCGCCGCCCGCGGAATGGTGCTTACGCACATTTATTAAGTTACCTCTTTTTGCGAAATAATATTTATTTTTTTAAGGGGATTTTTTTAAGTTTAGCCCGGTTTTGGTATCCATTAGCAGAATCAGTTATCGATACCTAACAATACCTTCACGGGTCGGACAGGGTTTTCTTAACATACTGTATCTTATTAAATATGTGTAAAACCAAATTTAATTTATAAACCAAGCATTAACGTAGAAGAGCATATTCTATATAGTTCCGTAAATCAAAATGACAAAGTAATTAAAACAATCAAATTTTAATGGGTTTTAAAAGGATCTTATAGGGCTATAAAAAGTGTTATCATAATTTTAACGAGTTTCTGAATTATTATGGTATTCTTATTGATTTTTATTTTTATTCTGAAATGTCTTTTTGATAGCGTGACATTGAATAATACTTTGACTTTCACCTAGATCATATTTTTAACATCACATTAGGATCCTTAGCAGCCGTGTAAAAAGAAAAAAAAAATAGACTGCACGGTTAGCGCAGTGGTTAAGCTATTGACTGCTGCACTGCGTATCTCGGGTTCGATTCCCGCACAGTAGTTCACATATTTGTATGACCTACAAATAGTTGCTCCGTGTTTCAGTGTTTCTGTATATGAGTTCATATTAAGTTTGTAAACACACCCACAATACAGGAGAAATACCTAGTGTGGCACAACGTTTTAAAAAAAATAATGTGGTTCACAGAATACATCTGCCTACCAAGTTGGTTTCAACAGTATAGCTCTTGTAGTTTCGGAAAAAAAAATGGCTGTGACATACGGACGGACAGACGGACAGACAGACATGACGAATCTATAAGGGTTCCGTTTTTTGCCATTTGGCTACGGAACCCTAAAAACGTACAGCCAAACCGACGTAATACCGCAAGCAGGGCGATAGGATGTGACAGAGTGAGTTGGGAGGACAAGAAATATTACATGGACGTCGGAGGCAGAAGCTGGTATGAGAGATATATTATGTTTAATAATAATGATAGTGATTCGTTTTGCAACGTCGTGCGGCGTATAGATACTATTAAAATGGAACCCGATGAGACGTATGTATCTCTCTGTATGTCATGGCCGTTTCTTTCAGTAGCTTCTATTGTTTTTCTCTGTGTTTTTTTGCGTTTGATGTTTTGCTAACTTTTTACGTTTGGTGAATTCAAGATTCATGTTTTAATGACGCACATCGCGTAGCAATTATAATCTTTTTTTTTTCATAATAATTTATTATTATAGTATTTGCTGTGTTAACTATATTGATAATATGTCTATTAATAAATATCTTGGTAAAAAAACGCTGTAAAGAAAAAAAGCCAAGTTTTACAAGAAGGTAATCTGAGATCATACAATTTACAAAAGAACTTTGATTAATACTTAAAAAATTTAGAAAATGATTTGGAACTGCGTGAAGTATTTTGTAAAACAACAAATAAAATATTAATTCTGCCAGTCTTCTGGGCGCGTTTTCGGATGACACCGGTGAGGAATACAAATTGTAATGTGATTTTTTTATATATAGTTGATAGGCCATAAGATCGGCTGCCGGCAGAAGTTACCACCCACCAAACAAAGTCTTGCCGCCAAGCGATTCGTCGTGTACCGGCATGATGTCTGGTGAAGCCGTACGGAGGACAGGTCTGAGCAGTTGTGTTGTCAAGCTTGCCGGGTACGATGCGCCAAATGATGTTGTGTCGGGAGTTTGATCATGGTCCATCCAGATCAATTTCCCTCTGGCGTAGCATCATTGGCCGTGTTGTTGGATTTATAAATTTGCATCACCTTGCTCAACTGGCGTCTTTCTTCCTATTCACTAAGTTTTTTAAGTGAATGGGTTTAATAAACTGGCGCGCTTTGCCATCAACGATTGCATCGCTGCTTGCCATCGGGCGGGATTGCGGTCAAGCGCTAGATTATAAATATTAAAAAAAAATTGTTAAAGCTGATGTTACTAATGTCAGATATCTTTTATAAGTGGATTAAAACTGATGTTATTTATAGTTTTAGCATAGAAAGAATATCAGAACTGGCAAAATATGAGAATTTATTCTCAACATAAGACTTATTCTGGGTATAAGACTAAAGTAATTTAATTTTGTACCTAGTATCTGTAAATACTTTGTTTTATACATAAAATAAATACACACATCAAAAGTGTCTAGGGATCAAGCATTTTTATGCAGATTTCTATCTATCTCTATTAGATTTATTTCTATATATATCTCTTTCTATCTCTACAAAGAGACCGGATACAAGACGTATACGACACTGGAGAACCCCTGGACGCCAACAGCGATTAAAATCCTGCCAGGAAGTCCATCCTTATAGTGGTGGAACCATCATGGTATGGGCGGGTATTTGGATCGGCGGAAGAACTGAGTTGATTTGGATCAGAGGCAACCTCAACGCTCAAATTTATGCTGAGACGATTGTATCAGACGTCATCGTTCCTCTACAAGTGCAAATCGGTCCCTTATTTCAGTTAATGCATGATAATGCACGACTGCACACCGCAAGAGTTGTAAGACAGACTCTCGCCGCAGCTAACATCAATGTCCTGCCCTGGCCTGCTCAGTCACCAGACTTGAACCCGATTGAGCATGCATGGGATAGGTATGCTACAGAGAAGAGCTCTGCCGAATATGGAGGGTATCCAGTCGCAAGAAGACCTTTTTTTGTTGTTGCAACGAACATGCGCGGCCATTCCACAACGTGATTTGGATGAACTCATTTTGAGTATGCCAAACCGATGTTCTTGTGTTGTTAGTGTTCGCGGTAGAAACACGGATTATTAATTGTTTAAGTTACCCAATAAAATTTTAGAGAAAACTGTTATTTCAGTCTTTTTTTCGAACTTTTGTATTAGTGGTTCAAATGTCAAATATCCCTTTATTAGGAAAATGGCAAATTTCTTTATTAATGCAAAGGTGACTTGGTTTATCGTTACTGTGACAAACGAAAACACTTTATTTGATGAATCCTTAAAGAAAATTTTAATTAATATCAATCAGGAGAAAAGTTATTGCAAAAATATATGTTGATCCCTAGACACTTTTGATGTGTGTAGTTAGTTAATTATTGCAATATTCGATTTAGGGTTAATTCTACCAAACTTTCATACCTAGAATACATCTTATCCTAAGAATAAAGTATGTTTAAAAAAAACATTTTTGAAGTACATTAATATAAAATATACTTAAATATTTCATGAAAAAATTTAAACTCAGTCGATTCTTTGTATTCATTGATGTGACACAAAAATAAAGCCAATTTTTATCTTTTACATCTGAAAGATAAAGTACCTAATATTCAAAATCAAGATTAAAATCTTATACTTGGAAAATGATTATCTACTAGATAGTTCCGTATTCAAAGAAATTAATTTATACATATTTAATTTTGGTAAAATTTGGAAAATAGTTAACAGGTTACAATTTGCTTATAAATTACTTTTCTGAAATTGAATCTTCGGCCAACGCTCCCAGTCTAACGTGCAACTCTGAATACATAAACGACTGCCTGTGCCACGTCACTGTAATGAATAATACGAAAATGAAACAAAATAAATACATAAATATAAAAATTAAGATAAATAATCGCACCGATTTCAGTGCATGTTTTTCTTTCTAGATCATCCCTTCGTTCTAGATGTCCCGTTAATTTTTTTTATTTTTAATAATTATAAACTAGCGCTTGACCGTAATCCCGCCTGATGATAAGCAGTGATGCGATCGTTGATGGAAAAGCGCACTAGTTTATTAAGAACCTATTCACTCAGATTGAGCGAATAGGAACGAAGACGGCAGTTGAGCGAGGTGATGCAATGTTAAACCCAACAACACGACCAACGATGCTGCGCCAAAGGGAGATTGATCTGAAGACCCTCCACGACCAAACTCCCAACACAACAACATTTGGCGCATCGTACCCGGCACACATCGCAACACAAATGCTCAGACCCGTCCTCCGTACGGCTTCACCAGACATCATGCCGGAACAAGGCTTTGTCTGGTGGGTGGTAACTTCTGCTGGCGGCCGGTGTTATGGCCTACCACCGAGAAAATAAAATATCCCATAGAAAATTTAGAGGAGATTAGAAACATGGTGACTAAACATACCTACGTCAATTTACGCGAACTAATTTGACATGACTCCACTAATATTTATCTTCTCTCCTTTTCTTAATAAAATAAAAGTAAAAAATTAGTTTAGTTTATGGACATCGCATTTACGTAAATATTTGATAGTAAATACGTATAAACTATATCTTTACAGAAAACAAATCTAAAAATATTCCATCGGAGACTTGAAATCTTTTATTGACATAAAAGCGTAGATGAAATAATGATTGAAACATACAAATTCCACGCAATATATAGAATTTATAATAATTATTTCTGTATGTAGCTGTACTTTTGTTGTTTAAATAATACACAGATGTTACTACCTAGACCATTCCATAAATATGTGATGAAATATCACTGTTTGACTACTTCGACGATAACAATGAACTCCGCCTATCTTAGTCTGCTGTGAATTGGCCTTTTCCAGACTACGCGATCACATCCTGTCTTCTGTCTTCCGCATCCGGTCTGTATCAGCCACCTATGACCACTCCACTACCAGTGCCAAATCCGCCATTGCAGATAGTCAAATACAAGTTGCGTCGAAGTAATTGTTAAATTGTAAAAAAGCAACAACACTATTCAAGTATTGATTTTTTAACGTTTTCGCAAAACCACGAATAACTCAGAATAAATAAACTGTTCATCTAAACAAAAAGATTTTCCGAATTTACATTAGTAAACCAATTATTATGACCATATTTATCCACTCGGTCGGTCGATTACTCAATTGGGGTGCGCGCGCGCAGGTTTTCATAGAAGAAAACGCACGCGCATCTTAGCGTGCAGATAGAGAAATCATCGGAGTTATGCATATTTATAGTATATGGCTTTCTCCCTCTAGTATTTGATTTGTTCACACAAAATAATGTATTCTGTACTGATAATTTTATCGATTACTTTAGGTAGGTACATCATTGTTGATAATATCTCAATTTCGGCTTGTTTATGTTAACTTATTTGCTTTAGCAAATTATAGCATTGATAACATAATGTAATCATCAACTTAATATGAAATTAATTGGCTTATGAGGAGTAACTCACCTGCTTCTGAAATCTTTTCAATAACACTGGTCAATAACAGGTTCTTACAAACGGCCATAAGTGAATTAGAAGACATTATTTTTGCTGTCTGTCCTGCTGGGTCTCATAAAAAAAGAAAAATATACAAAAGGTCATTATAGTGATTTTGAAAAGCTCTTAAATGCATTCTTCTACTGTCGTCGCGTGGTGCTACGACAGTTCATTAAAGTGTTATCTGTGGAATGAATGCACGCTGGCACGGTTCATAGCAATGTAGTCCATAGCATGCTACTGGAGTTTCCAGCGTTTTCACTTTCACTCTCTGTTTACCTTGCTCTTTAAAAAACCTTCTCAACGACATTAATAGAGGAAAAAATTCTCATATAACACAGTCATACATTTCATAGTGAAATCCACCCACCAGATAAAGTCATGCTGCCAAGCGATTCGTCGTGTTCCGGCATGATGTCTGGTGAAGCCGTAAGGAGGACGGGTCTGAGCAGTTGTGTTGCGATGTGTGCCGGGTACGATGCGCCAAATGTTCTTGTGTCAGAAGTTTGGTCGTGGAGGGTCTACAGATCAATCTCCCTCTGGGTTTTCATTGTATCACCTCGCTCAACTGCCGTCTTCCTTCCTATTTACTCAGTTTCTTTATTTTTTGAGGAATAGGGTGTTAATAAACTAGCGCGCTTTACTATTAACGATTGAATCATTGCTCACCATCAGGTGGGATTGCGGTCAAGAAATCTGGGTCCGCCTGCTTGTTATGACTCAAGATTCAAAAATCAAATGTATATAAACCACCCATTGTCGTGCATTTTGAGACAACAAGTACTAAAGTTATGATTAACGGTGAACAACGCAATATAACCTTGGCCAGCGCTCTCCGCAAACTGACCATGAAATTAAAACGTTGCTAAAATATTATGTTTTGTTTACCATTGTGCCTCTGGGACACTTGACTTCTCCGACCAATTGTTTAGCAGTTTTCTTTTTTGAGAGTTTAAATTTGCGCAATGTTGACATCGTGGCCATAAGTTACTGATGAAGCAAGTGGAGAAAATGGTTCCGATGATTTGGTATGGACATTACAAAATTTCCGTCCGGTAAGTATTTTTCACGTAGAAAAATAACAGTTACAACAGACTCTCCAAAAACCCTACGTTTTTGGAGAGTCTAATTTGACGAGGTCTAGTTCAGATCGATTTTATTCGTATTGTCAGCCATATATTTAACAGGGTGTTAAAATAAAGTTTTAAAAATAACAACTAAAATCTTTTCACTAAACGTTTTGTGGCCACTGTGGCCAGTACCAGTATATCATCAAACGCAACAGTATTTCTAAATACCATAATGGCTTCGTATCTCTCTATAAAAACCTAGGTTCATTCGCTTTGGCCCCGTCACAAATGATGAAGCAACAATGTTGTTATTGCATAGGTGATTGTTGTTGAGTAACAAGTAATCAATTGGAAGCCTTATTACGTGTAGTTATTTTGGACAGCGTATTATTTAGACACAAAGAAGTGTCAAGCAATTTTATGAAAGATTGCAGAAGAAATCACAGTAATGAAGGCAAGAGTATTGCAAGGTATTTGAAGCAATTGAATCTTCTTAAGAAATCATTTGTTCTCTTCGATCAACAAATTGAACCGAAATTAATTATGACTTTATTCGTAAACGCTAACGCTTAGAAAGATACAGCTTCTTGTTGACAATAATTTTCTACTCAATAAAATGTACGTCAGAAAAGAAACAAATATGATGAATGTAGTTTCAGACAGATTAAATCAAACGCCGAAATAGAAAAACACAAGAATATTGATGAAGGTTGATGACCAAACCAAAAATCGACCCCAAAAATTTACTACGGACCCTCCTTCGATATGCTCCTCCTCCTCTGAGAGGCTATAGCTGACCCCGCTGTAACCGTTTTCGTCTCATCTATTACCCTCATATCATCCATATCTCATGCCATTTTTAACAGCAACAACTTTATTATTGGGGAGTTTAACAGACAATCCATTTTACAACTAACACATCAACGATCACATAACAGCCAAGAAGATAATCGGACAGAACTATTCACTGGCTTGCTATGCCAATTTTCTTATACCACACGTGTAACATTACCACACAAAGTTACAACACGTTGCATTAGAAAATATGGACAGTGATCATCATAATCTATATTACGAACTTTCTCAATAATGTCTTGGTGAAACGTAATTAGGCTTACACTGTCTTCACTTTCAATGAGACTGACAAACACTTTGGGTGATCTAAAAATAATTGATACATTTTCTTCTTCAATTGGGTTCATTACGATCATGGTAACAGTAGCAATGGCCTAGTGAAATGTGAATTCGGTGAACTTAAACAATTAAGTGCAAAACGTAAAAACATAATACATTTCAAAACAGGTATGTCAGAAATTAAGGATAAGCTTTTAAATTTGCAATTCTGAGTAAACACTCAGAAGAAAAGCAATTTTTTGCCGTTGTTATAATTTTGAACTCAATGGACGAGCATTTTCTAAATAACATACAACATACATACAATTTAAATTTCCAGGAGTTGTAATAAATATATCTTAGGTTTGATGTGATTTACTTTGAAATAAGGACGAGTAAGATATGTGTTATTACAGAATCTAAAATCAGCAGCAACATCCTTGAGGAAGGTGTTAAATAGGAAAGCAACATAGAGAAAGGGTTAGCAATTTAGACATTGTTAAAATCATGTAGTAAATCTGTAGCGGTCGTGGTTGCCTGGTGGTTAAAACACCAGCCTCTCAAGTATGAGTGTGCGGGTTCGATTCCAGGTCTGGCAAGTACCAATATAACTTGTCTACGTTACATGTCCTTTCTAAGTATATCTTAGACACCAATGACTTATTATAAGGTGAAGGAAAACAGCTTGAGGAAAACTAAACTTTAAGTCTGAAAACGGCAACCCGCATTGACCAAGCGTGGCGTTACTCTGAATTATTCTCTGTATGAGAGGAAACCTGTGCCCAGCAGCGGGACGATAAAAAAAAGGTTGATGATGATGATCATAAGTAGCAATGGTGGCCCAGTGGTAATCGGCCGCGACTTACGAGTTTGAGGGCGTAGATGTGAACCCAGAGAGGCGGTTCAAATTGAAATTATTTATCTCAGACCAAGCATATAGTATATAATAAAAGTTCAATTATACTAGTAGTAAAGTTGCCCCAGGATTTAGCTGTCCACCCTATCTGACACCATGTTCAGCATCATGTGAGTGTGAGCGCATGGGGAGGCTGTTCTTTTGTGAAGAACCGCCTGGAAGCCGTCCGTCCTAAAGTCGGTGAACATGTCGACGGCACTGCATCATCACGAGAGATCATCAAATTCAACGCTTTACATTTTGGAAATAATTTTATCACCACTGCTCATATCCGTCGAGGAATATGGCATTGTAATAAAACCAGTAGATATGTCCTAGAACTAAAACATTCGAAAACTTGCCACATCTACCAAGCCGCTCTAGGCCCGCGTGATAGGTTCCGACCCACTTCTCACTAAGAGGAGGCTTGTGTTCTAGCAATGGGAATACAATAGATTGAAAAAGTTATGCTTATGGTACTTATATTATTTGCTACCTAAAAACCAAGTATTTTAAGGTTTAACCCGCGCTAGGGACCTATTCTGCCAGCATAATGTTGAACGATTGCCGTTTTACGTTTATGTGACGCATGTTTCTCTTGTTTGATATTCTTGTTTGCTTGTATTTTCTTTCCTTCATTTAACTGTCTAATTTACCTTGTAAACCTGCTCTTGGATGAGGAAGAAATTTGTAATACTTATTACCTTGTTCTAGCAAAAAGGAGTTGTCCGTTTATATACGAATGATGTTGTAAAAACTCGTAGGAATTGTTATCGTCCTTGTATTTATTCTCGAAAATCAAGTCACCCTCTGGCATCGCCTTATATTATCCTATATTGACGAAATTACAATCAAAAGCTTCAAAACTCACCTTTACCGATCATAAAAGGAATTTAAACCTCACAAATAAAGACCTCGTACGAGGCAGGTAATGTGTTGCGCGAGGCGAGCATGTCAGTACAATACTGAATGAATTTGACACAAAGGTCAAGCGGTGTCGAGCGCTGTGTGCGCCTGCGCATACTGCTGGTATTTATAGAACAGTAACAGACGGTCAAATGGTACTCGTAAATGTACTGTAAATGGTCGATTGGCTTATGACTAGAGTATAAGACCATAACTCGACTAAGATCGCGGACATAATACGATGACTATGAGAATGTGATTCTTTGAACACATTTGAATAGAAAAAGCATTTGAGATATCATTTATATTGTAAGTCTAGAAAATAATGGTAACCTTTAACTGTCTTTATTTTAATTGTTAAGAATTCTCAGACATCTCACCAACTCTAACTAAGCCGATATGGTGATTAATGGCCCACTCCCTCTTACTGAGAGGTAGCCTATGTTCCAGCAGTGAAAACCAGCTGGTTGTAAAGATTGGGGACTGGTCAATACCAAATTAAACTAGTGTCATATTGGCCTGTCCATCTTCGAAATGGGAAAACCATAAGCTAGTATAGCATCTATAGACACTAAAATCCAATGGAACAACGCTTTTATCTACCCTCTAATCATGACTATTTGTAGGTAATTGCAACTTATCCTTTAACTGAGAAGTTAATGAATGTAATAATAATAATTTATCCTTTCTTTGTTACGACAATCGTTTAAGACAAACACGTCACGGTAACAATTCCTCTATCAACAACGCTCGTTTAATTTTAAACTTTACACTTTAAGCTACAAAGATCATTATAGAGTTAAGGAGATATGGTTGATATGACATTTTGTGTTCGTCACAGATAAGCAAAAAGTTCGGTTCCCAGGTCTATTGTGTAAAGTATATCAAGGCGTTTAGTAGACCAATTACGAACAAGAATAGCATTTGCCAATGACAAATTTAGCAATACGTAATAGAATCTTTTATACGCATTTATATAAAGTAACAAGTGCCTTGCGACTAAGATTTAAATTTACTGTATTTGATTGATAAAATAAATTCACTGCAAACAGCTTTCACGAAAATATTGAGGCAAAAAAATGCGATTTTACGAATCAATTAATTGTGACGAGTCGACTCATTGAAACTTAATTGGCTCAAGAATAATTTGTGCTAAAGTAGGTATGTACTTTAATATTTTGCTTGAAGCGGATAATTTAACTACTTAGTTATCTTTCTTGCACCTTATCTTATTTAACCTCATAAAAGATAAATCGATGCAAAAAACAAAAAATGATTTATCATTTTGAGTATAAATAACGTTTATCTCGAAAATAATGATCACGCAAAATTGTTTATGTCGGTTTTGATGCTGATTTTTGCATTCTCTACACAATAAGCAATACTATTAGATATTAAGGCACACAATACAAAACCACACCCTTCGCCACATCTCAAAACATTTTTTTTTCTGATTTATAGGACCTGAACTGTCTCTTTTAATAAGGAATACCTACTAATGATCACTTGCATTAAAGCGTGCATATACAGTATGTTACGAAAACCCTGTCCGACCCACAAGGATAATAAGGGTTAGGTAAACAAATGACCAAATAAAATATAAAATTTTGCATAATCATCATAGTAACAATACTAATGAATTTTGAAATAATCTTTTTTACCAGCGAATTTACTGTAACTTCCCCAAAATTCGGGAAATTTAAAAAAGTGTAAACATCAACATAACATTTTAGACCTTATAACTGTCGGCGGCGTCAGTGTGTCTAGCCGCCGACGCGCAAAGGAATAATTAGAGCTGTACTAGTTTTTGCGTAATAACGTTTTGTTTTTGTCGCTACTATTCGAAACTTTTACCTTCTCGAATGATTTGTTGTAAAAACGCAGATTACCTAATGGTAAAAGTACTTTTTTTGATTATCAATTAATTATTCATAACAATATTGTAACACAAGTACCTATTATTAGTAAATAGGAACTAGAAAGGTCTTATGAAATACGATTTTAGGAGAATATTATAAACAATATAAAGCATTTAAGTTCACCTGATTTAAGTTATGTGAAAGTTCTAAAATCTAAAGAATGCCATGCGATGTTGAATCGATGCGTGAAATTCTGAAATACAAAATTGATACCAAAAAATCGATACGAGAAATATTTTGAATACTTTCACACCTCTAGTCAAAGGGCACCGCCGTGCAGTTAGAGTACCTATTTTTATGAAATAAAAATCATTTTTATTTTAAATTTATTAGTTTCGCGTAGACATTGGGTCCGTGTAGACGTATCGTTTATTGTGTGATCATATAGTTTTCTAACGTAATGTAACCTGCTGATGGAAGGTACCTAGTAAAACTGCAATTGTGTTGTGTTGTGATCAGGTGTTGAACGATTCGGATGTGACTACTTCTTGGTCAATGTGGTTCCAGCATGACGGTGCCCCACCATATTTTTGCCGACCTGTACGTGAGTACCTCCACTATCAGTTCGGCGAGCAGTGGATTGGTAGGAGTGGACTAACGTTGTGAAACACCGTGCTAATCTCGTGGGACGGTGCCAGGCCGGTATCGTTCTTAGTGAACGAAATATGGAACAACATCTCCGCCACAGCCATTGTGCTCATCGAATGAAATTCGAAGATACATTCGGAGGGTCAGACGACCTTTCTACTTAAAAAAAAGTTCTTTTCACGAGCTGCCTAAGTAGGTATCATTGTTTCTTTCTAGAGTCGATAAACGTGGTTAGACTACCAATACCTACATGCATGAGGTCAACTGAGGTCATGACCTGTGCCTGTGTTGCCATGAAATTACCTATTTATTTTATTTAAGTTATTTATTTTTAAGGGGGTATTTTTTTTTAGTTTAGCCAGGTTATGTACGCATTAATAGAATCAGCTAACGATACCTAACAACACCTTCACGGGTCGGACAGGGTTTTTGTAACATACTGTATATACAATACATATATATTCTAGACCACACTTAAATAAATCCAAAAAGGATGTGTCAGCCACATGGCATGCCAGGCTGTATTCTGTAATATTCTGGACACTGGCGCCGATTACCTTGTTTAAAACTAAACTTAATTTAAACTCAGTGAATCTATTTCATTGTAATTCATTTTGAAAAAGACCGAAGATAAATATTAGTGTATTCTTGTCCAATTAAGATACTCCATAAACAGTCTTACCGCACTATACTACACGTCCTTATAGTGGACCATTGTGCGTGGGCCATGACGGCCGTTGGTGGTTATTCCAACTAGCCCACTTCCCTGCAGAAGCCTATTAAGTCTCCTGGCTGGTTTAGAACATCTGTGTAAGATCTTGATACCGCTATGACTTTACTCCTAATTTGGGTGACGCCTGTACATTCGAAGAGTACATGCGCAACTATCTCATCAGCCTCCATACAAGCTCTGAGAGACACAGAGGGCTGTCCGTCTTCATAGACAATTAAGACGTATTTTTTTTTTATTGTCCCAGTACAGGGCACAGGCCTCCTATCATACAGAGACGTAATAATAATAATAATAATATATTTATTTGCATAAAAACACGGTATACAGAGATGGTAAAAATACAATTTAGACCAAGACATGTTTTGCCAATTTAATATAAGCATGCAAATTTTTCAAGATATACTAGACATTAACATTTTTTGTCAAGGAAATCCTTAACACTATAAAAACCATTCACAGATAACCATTCATACAATTTCCTTTTAAATAATTTGGTATTCACATTTTTGAGATCGTTTGGTAACTTATTATATAAATGTACACACATTGCAAGGCAGCTTTTATTATATTTAGCTAGCCTTGGAATCTCACTTAGTACGAGCCTGTTGGGTTCTCGTCGGTTTCGGACACAAATGTCATTTGCTTTAACAAATAAATTTTGATGCTGCCTGACAAACATACATGTCTCATAAATATAAAGAGACGGCAGCGGTAGCAAACCAAGTCTCTTAAATACTGGTCGACATGAGTCATCCGGTTGAAGGCCACATATTGCCCTTATGCATTTTTTTTGAGCGACAAATGCTCTATTTACATCGGTACTATTACCCCACATCACCAGACCATAGCGCAGTAACGTATATAATTCCAACTAAAAATATGTCAATTTACATCAGTCAATTTGACAGGAGTAAACTAATATTTAACTTCTGTCCTTTCCTTGTTGCAATAGAAACGAAAATGATTTAAACAAGAGAATCGACACCAATATTATGAATTTCCAAGATTTACACCATTATAACCTTAAAGCACCCTTCAAAGCAGTATCTCTACATCTTACTTGATCATCATCATCATCATCTCAGCGTTAGTCCCAGTCGCATCCGTAGCTTTTTCAGCTTTGTCTGGGGTCCGCTTTACCAGTTTTAACTGCTGATTTTGGCTAAACTTCGATATTTTCCGTGAAGTGACTGCCGTCTGACCTCCACAACCCGAAGGAGACATCAAAGCATTGCAGTTAGACCAATTGTTGGACGTTTGAGGACTCCAACAACCCGTAACGACTGCCATTAGATGTTCGTATGGCAACCGGGTCCAACGGCTTTACGTGCTTTCCGAGGCACGACCAGACCAGTGCAAATATTCATATTCATGCAGACAAATATTTGCACTGCGCGGGGATCGAACACGCGCCTGCTTGCGCAGCGGCCACGTTCGCTACTGCTATGCCACGGAGGCTGTCAACATCTGCACCTGCATGCTACATCTTACTTGATGAACAGTGCAAAATATTGCCCATTGTCCCTATCACCCGCCACAGCCCATTGTCTCCAATCCGTCCATGTATTCTATAGTCTTCTTCTCCATACCTCATGACACAATTCCACGGAAATAAAAGTTTATACCCTCAGTGTTAATTACGTTCATAAGTTACAGGTCAGTTACCATAACTTTGTACTGTAATGACTGCTACCTGGATTTACAAAGCATATTCTTGCTTACTACCTTGCTTATTATATATACAGTATGTTAAGAAAACCCTGTCCGACCCATAAGGATAATAAAGGTTAGGTAAACACATGACCAAATATAATATAAAATTTTACGTAATCATCATAGTACCAATACAAATGAATTTTGAAATAATCTTTTTTTCCCGCGAATTAATTCCAATTTCCCGGAAATTTGGTAATTTTTAAAAAGTGACAACACCGGTATTATTATGAGCGAATAGCGATGCGACCACGTGCCGCGTGCCCTGCCGCCCGCCGCCTGCGGAATGGTGCTAACGCACATTTATTAAGTTACCTCTTTTTGCGAAATAATATTTATTTTTAGGGGGACTTTTTTTTTTAAGTTTAGCCTGGTTTTGTATGCATTAGTAGAATCAGTTATCGATACCTAACAACACCTTCACGGGTCGGACAGGGTTTTCTTAACATACTGTATACATAACAATTTTTGATAGCATATTCGTGCAATGATCGCTTACGAACGTACAGCGATTTTTTGGGGCCAAGCCACAATAACGGGTTCGACTGTTCTTTAAAATTATAGGACGTACCAAATAGAATCAAACATTTCAAAGTTTTAATAGTTGAATGAGGTAATTCTGCTTTCTGTTAAACCAAAATACATAAAATGACAAAATGAAATTCCAAGTTAGAAGCAGCAAAAGGGTAAGGCCGCGAAATATTTTTCGATACTAAAGGAGCCGTGCTATGAAAAAAGTGGAAAAAAAACACCGATCTATAAGAACATTATGTTACACTTTTCCTCTTTTTCATAAACTCCGTAGCAATGATAGCTTTTAACAGCAAATCATAGAAAATATTTTCATAATTAAGTCATTTCAAAATCTTAAGATTTTATAAAATTTTAAGTAGATTGCAATGTGTACGGAAATTAATTCATGCAATAAAAATAACGATGTTACGTAAACCAACTTTTACCCAAATTTGTAAAGCACGGCACACATCCGTCACATGCTAATTATACCGGTTATTTATAGGAAAAGTTTATCGTCAAACTTGATAACATGTACAAGTTACTAGTTCTTTAAGTACCTTCGTCCTGTACGTCATAGATTCACAATATAAAAATCAAAAATAAATAAGGAAACTATTCTAAATATAAAATTAAAAATAAGTTCTGGAAGCTAAGACACAAACAAAACAGCCGATAATAGAGATAGCTAGTGAACATCAAAATCCACACATCTTGACATTGAAACATCAGAAACTGCACGTAGGTGTGGAGTACTGCTCCGACCGGTTCGATTCCCGGCCGGTGACTGACCTACTGAACCCGAAACATACTGAGCAATACATGAATCATGTACAAGGATGTACCGACAATGAGTTAGTTTACTGTTATTATAAATAAAACCGTTGTTTTAAACAAAAGATTAGTTATGAATATGCTAATCTGGAACTTGGTTACAGTTTTTGGAGAGTTGACTGAATGATCTTTGACAAACCGTTTAATGTCAAACTCCGCTCTAGATACCTTTTTTTCATAAAGTTTCAGATAATACTTAGTTAAAATACGAGATAGCAAAAGATACAAAGGTAAAGTGCAAATCAAGGTCCTATGCAAATATGTGTTTTTGTTGTCTACATTTAAAAATCAATGTAGGGGATTACCATCTGCCGATTTTTACTCAAATAAAAATATAATAAACATACTATATACCTAAAACTATAACAAACTAAAAACAGCGTCAAAAAATTCCTCCGGATCTATCGATGGTATTTTATCAATATTTTCCTGTCTTAATGCTCGATTAAATATATATATATGTGTAAATATTATTTCTTTGTTATTGTCATAAACTATGATGTTTGATCTGATACAAAACGAATTTCCTCCATTCGTTTTTTAAATTGAAAGTCCGATTTAAAACATCTAAACCAGCATCATTGCAATATTGAGAGATATGTTATAAAGTTTATAAGAAGAAGTCTGAAAGTGGTACCGTTCTGGAAACCGGTTGTCATGATATATGTAGTTATATTCAATATTAATATCATTTGCGAAATAGTTAGGTATTAATTTTCCTCAACAAGTCCAAGATACAAAAACAGTTAGACCATCGAGATTAACCATATAATTATGTATCATTATTTTCTTCACGTTCTAATCCAGTTGTAGTTTCATAGCCATTTACAAAATTTTATCACTCTATAACAAGCATTTATGTAGCAACCACAATCATATTTAAGTTACATTTTATTAAATCTCCGGCCACGGTTAGCTCGTTCCGCGCAGCCGAGTGTGGAATCATTCACACTGATTTCAAATAACCTATGAGAGCTAACAAAAAAGGGACCTTACTACGTTAGTAATCATTTCATCACCTTCACGGCATGCTGAAGACTGATTTCTTCAACGTACGCTTCATCAGCCACAGCATCAGAAAAACCATTTTCATCATCACTTGTTACAATTAGTCGAGAGCCTTCGATTCACGCCATTAAATCGGCATTGTATGTCTTTCTTTTACCTATTTTTTATCTTCTATCTTCTAACAAGCAATTGTGATCAGGTGCTAATCTTTTTTTACACAGATGTTGTTTGTTTTTAGTGTCATTGAGTTTGGGATTATAAATTCCTTTCTATAGTATCGAGCAATTAAAGCTGCACCATTTAGTACTACTTCTTTAAACAATTATTTGTGTCAAAACAGCTTTGTTACTGTTAACTTAGCATTACCATACGATGGTTAATGACCTGTCTCTACCAACCCACATAGTATTATATCTAGCGTTCAGACACATTAGCCTAATACCTTTCATACTATGTTCTTGAACTTTTAAACCGACGTGACTCCGACATAGTTCTACGAAGAACTACGGGTGTATAAAACTGTACTAATTAATCATCTATTCCATAATTTATGTGATTCGGTCCAAGTATCTCTATCAGGACCTTTATAATCGATGACCGTGAAGGAGCAAAAACAGTCACACATTTATCTAATAAAAAGTATTATTTAGTATTATTCACTAATTTAGTTTAGGAGTATGTTGTTATTTATAGAATCACATTGGGATTAACATCTTCCCCACGTATGCGTACAGTAATCCTGTAAATAAAATAAACACTACACGGTTAGCACAGCGGTTAAGCGAATGGATTGCGCTGCAGGTCGTCGATTCTCGCACGGAAAAAATATTTGTATGACCTACAAGTAGTTATTCCGTGTCTGGCTGTTTGTGCATGTTAGTTAATATGTCTGTAATCGCACCCACGATAGAGGAGATATTCCTAGTGTGGGGCAACTTTTTTTTTAAAGAAAAATAAGATCGTTCGACCGATCGTCGCACGCATAATAAATCAATTAATTTTTTGTTCCTCAATCAGATTTTCTTAATAGCGCCCTTCATATTTTTTATGGCATTTCATAAAAATAACCTCTACGTTCAATCAGCCATGGGCAATAAATAGACAATCAGGTGCGTTGTCTTTTATTTTTATAATGCTCGCTTCAGTGGCTTAGATCTCAATTAATTATGTTTTATCGATACTTACTTAATTGTAATTATTGCTAGATTTCCGTTTAGTGTTTTGTAAACCTAATGTTGGTTTGCTCAATTCATTAAGTGCCAGATTCTGTGCGGGACTTCGTCGGCGTCATATTCTAGTTCAACATTATCAGCCCGAATTACCACTTTGTTTTATGCTCAGCATTATTAATTACCGACTTTTTTCTTTTTGCTCGAATCCTAAGGTCCTCGCATTATTTATATGACGGATGTTTCTTACTCTTTCAGACAAAATAAATGTCCGGGTTTAGATGAAATTTGGCGCACAGATAGTACATAACTTGAAATAACACGTTTTTCCCGATATTCCCACGAGATCGAAACGATAAATAAAAAACAAGAGTGAATAAAAATTGCTGCAGTCAGTTTAGTAGTAAAAAAAGCATTTGATGTAGCCGGCAATTCGGCATTTAACACAGGATGTAACGTCTACAAACGATCCATACAGGATTAGATTGAGATTAGTAAAAAAGCGAAACGTCTGCTACCTCCAGACATTTCCTTTCCCGTCCAGTTCCACTTTCATTTAAACTAGTCGTGCACCTCATTAGCAAACAACTGCAAATTCAGTCATCCATGATGTGACTATTTTGCGAAATGAAAATCATCATACTTACCAAATTTATTGGAAACTATTTCTTTATGGAGCTTGCAATAACAGTTCTCAGTTATACATTACATAAATGAAGTTTCCAGCTACCAACATCAATTCAGTAATAGATTACTACATCTACTTCTTGTTTCGTGCTGTCCTACGTTATAATCTATTATTGCCATAATCGACGTATAAACATACATGTTTTTAATGAGTTGATTGCAATATGTACTATGTAGCTAGCGACCTCAACGATTGATCATATTATCAGTGGTCGCGAAATATGTTTCTACACTTAGGGAATGCCATGAAAAAGCTTTAAAAACAATATAATAGAATAATTGTACTCAGATCATGTAGAACAAAGGCAGATTCTAATACACTTCGCACAAAGACCTTCAACAACTATTGTTGATATTTTCTTACTTTAACTCAATTTGGGCTTGGCTCTGCATGCATTCTTCCCCAATACTTATCTATTGGTCATCATCTTCGTAACCCTCCTCTTGAACCAAGTCATCCTTCAAACAGACCACCCATTCTACTCTTATAGCCATTCATATTCAACACTTTCCTCGCGACATATTTCTCATGTGATACTTGACCAACAAACATTTATATGTTAATGCAGCGCATATATACTCAAATAAGGCTTTATTTTTATTCAACTAATGAGTATTTTTGCATCAAAGCGAATGAAAGAGCAAATTACGGGGTAGACAATAGATCTTTGTGTTTGAAACATACGTTGGTTTAATTACACATACAAACGTCTATCAAATCGTTGAAAGGAACCGTAATCTGCCTTGTAATGTACCAGTGAAACAAGTAGGCACAGACTTCCACTTCTGAAGGTCTTTATACAACAGAAGCGAATACGAAGTACATTAGAATCTACCTTTGGCCTGAGTTGATATTTTCTTACTTTATCCCAATTCTATATATTTATATGTACATATATACAGTCTAATCTTAATTTAATTGTGTAACATGCTTACAACTGAAATTGGCTTTCGTTTTGTTGTCGTTGTCATGGATATCAAGACCACATCACTTTCAAAGATGTTGTCAAATCACCTTGTTTTTTTTGTTGCATCAATATTTTCCCATTATCCAAACAGCCAGCAATTATTACAGATTATTCTAGTATTTGCCGTCAAGTTATCAATATTGAGATTTCGTAACCAACAATTTTCTGCCATTGTATTATTGATAGACTTTAATTTTTCATTACCATAACCAATTCTTCAAAATTTAATTATTGTTATACAAAAAAAAAAGATCTGTCGCCATAGACAACAAGTAGCACACTTTATTAAAATGAATAAAACAGTCTTGTGTTCATCATTTAATTAAACAACTGTTTATGTAATCAAAAATGTCTAGAGTCGAACTAGTGACGTCATCGAATTATTCACATACCAGACCAGTTTTCTCAAATATATAATGTAATCTATGGAACAAACCCGTCAAGTTGGTTTAAAAATAGCTGGTAACAAGTTATTTTGAAGACTTATTTATTGACTTGATATTGATGAGATCGTATTTTTTGCAATATTTAACATAAACGTTACGCCTGTATTCCCCGAAGGATTAGACAGAGGTGTATATATGTGAACTATACCCACACATTCCCATGTAACAGGGACAAGCATATTGCCATCATCCGGGCATAGATAAAATCCAGACTCCGGACTACTGAGAAATTACAGCTAGAAACACTTCGTACAAAAGGACATCATGCTTAACAGTAGCGCTTGTGATCACTAGAACAACGAGTCACTTATCAATCAAACCCTTAAATAGGTGAAGTCTAATTTGTATGAAATTTATATGATGTGTGTAAAACACAAAATCATTCGATCTGTTCTGTAAAACCTCACCGCGAAAACAACAACTAATAGATGAAGTGAACTACTATTTCACCTGGTACCAGGGATTAACTATTCACACGTCACTTAATTTTTTCACAGCGAGATTATTACTATTCTATGCCCATATCTTCTGGTGGGTGTCGTAAGAGGCGACTAATGGAACTCTCATCAGGGAAGCGGGCACAGCGCTTCTCCTGTGGAATATCAAATTACTGCGATACCCAACCCGCCTGCCTGGGGCTGCAGCAAGCGTATTATGCATGAGCAGCAGGCGTGGGGATTATGGTAATGCCCCCCAATGGAATGAAAGCCTTGGAGGAGGCCTTTGTCCAGCAGTGGACCTCTATAGGCGTTTAACGGAATGTTAAACAGTAAGAACTTGATAATTTTACAATGTTTAGTTTTACAGCGCATAACACCGGACTTTTAGTCTATAAGTGGAAATAATATAACAAATCCTAAAATAGTGTTCCAAAAATGCATAATTTTGAAGATAGGTATAAGTGATAATAGTAAAATAATTCATATGTCAGCAGATTTTTTGATATGGTCTCATTCACAGCCTAGAGTTAAAGGATATAAATTGTGTATACAATATGTAAAGAAAACCCTGTCCGACCCATAAGGATAATAAAGGTTAGGTAAACACATGACCAAATATAATATGAAATTTTACGTAATCATCATAGAAACAATACTAATAATTTTTGAAATAATCTTTTTTTCCCACGAATTAATTCTAACTTCCCCGAAATTTGGTAATTTTTAAAAAAGTGACAACACCGGTATTAATTGAGCGAATAGCGATGCGACCACGTGCACAATGCCCTGCCGCCCGCCGCCCGCGGAAGGGTTGCTTACCGCACATGTATTAAGTTACTTCTTTTTTTGCGATTTTTTTTTAAGTTTAGCCCGGTTTTGTATCCATTAGTAGAATCAGTTATTGATACCTAACAATACCTTTACGGATCGGACAGGGTTTTCTTTACATTATACAGTTCTTTACAGTATATTTAAATAATGTATGTAAACTGAACTGTCTTTTTCTAAAAACTGTATGTATAAACAATTCATAAACAAAATTAAGACTCCACTAACAGTACCTATTAAAACTTCTCATTCCGTCAAAAACGACTAGCAAAGATTTCTTCACCGATACGGTACCTATAAAACCAAACGGTATAAAAGTGATACCAGTAGAGCGTCTGCACGTAATGTATTGACAGATGGAATTAAGTGACAGCTAGAAACTATCTACACCGGTTAATAACCCATCTCTGTACCTTACGAATTCAATTTCCTCGATTCAACTCTTTCTATTAGAAAATAAAGCTAAAAAGACTTGCAGCTGTGCACGGCAAATGGATGTTACTTTAGATAACGCCTGTGAAATTGAACTGTTCCTGGAAATACAGAAAAGCGTCGTAAACCCAAAATTTTACAGATAGTCTTCAAGCTCCTAGACTGGAAAGGACGTGGCATTAACATTAACGACGAGTACATGACTATTCTCCGTTTTGCAGATGATAAGGACAAACAGTCCAACTAGGTAGGTCCAACTTCGAGAAAGAGGTGTCTCGTCGAATCCAGCTCGGCTGAGCAGCGTAGCTTCTCGTCGTCCAAGATACCACAGTGTCTCAGGACACGTGTCTTCAAAGGCACCAGTGTGTGTTGCCAGTGATGACTTACGGAACTGAAACGTGGTCGCTCACAATGGCCCTCATACGAAGGCTCAGAGTCACACACAGGGCAATGGAAAGAGCTATGCTCAGAGTTTCTCTGCGAGAGTTTATCAAATCAGAACTGCAGAGATCCGCAAAAGAACCAAAGTCACCGACATAGCTCTTCGAGTCGCTAAACTTAAGTGGCAGTGGGCAGGGCATATAGCTCGTAGAACCGAGCCTTTGTCCAGCAGTGGACATCTATAGGCTGAAGAAGAAGTTCTCTTTGTTCCTTGTTATCATCGTCATCTCAGCGTATAATCCCAGTTGCATCCGCGGCATTCGCATTGGAGCCCGGAGTCCGCTTTACTAAATATACGCCTCCATTTCGCACGATCTCTGTTGGCACGAATGTCATCTCTTACGACGTCAAGCCAGTTCTGTTTGTTCCTGGTATGAAAACCAATGAATATTAAAAAATGGAGTACTTAGGTAAGAAGAATCCCTTGAACTACAGATGAATGAATCAAAGGACAATTTAAATGAGTTATTAATTAACTATAGTATTGCATTGTGCATACCAGTTTAATGAGATGATCTTGGCATTAAGCTGAGTATTCGAACAAAATTAAAAAAAGTTACCCCACACTAGGAATTACTAATGTATCGTGGAACGTTTATAAACATTTAAACTCGCATAGTATACACAAACACCCAGACTCGGAACAACTACAAAATATCATCATCCTCCATTAAATTTGAAAAAAAAAGAAAAAAAGACAACTTTGTGACCTTTTCCTTTTTGTCAAAGTAGAATTTTTCTCAAGTAGATACTTGCTTTTCCTTTTCTAATTTGTATCCACAAGTAAAATGTAAATACATATAAGTGTCCACTACAACTAAAGTGTCTTCAAGGCTAGAGTGAATAGGCTTATAATAAACCTAGTGCACTTTAAATTAACGATTGTATTACTGCCTATTATTAGGCAGGATTGCGGTCAAGCGCTGATCCTAGAAGTATTTATTTTGCAGAAGACAGTATCCCTATCAGCCAACATCTCAGCAGATGATGAGAAAGATCATCCTACGTAGATAGGCCTACTTAGCATGATCTTTCAAAAAGTCATCCATTTAAAACAACAATCCTCTTCACCTTGAAGTCCGTCAACCTTGATTTCTTCCTCTACTCCATGGCCTTAATCTGTAATAAAGTCCTCACTTGAATGTAATTACTGTGGGTACTACAAGAGTATAATGTAATTGATTACGGCCGTATGGCACGGGCCGACACGACGCGGGCGTAGGTAACTGTGATATAGCATTGTTGACGCAGATCAAGGAGTGGATTGTGTCCTGAGAATTGATGTTAGAGGACACAAAGTGGTCGTAACAAACAATATTACTTTGGAAATGTACAGAAAGGAGCAATTTTTGTTTTATATTTAAGATGGGGCAACATTTAAACAAAATTGCTCCACACTAGGAATTTCTCCTGTATCGTGGGTGTGTTTAGAAACATATAACTCACATACACAAACAGACAGACTCGGAACAACTACTTGTGGGTCATACAAATATTTGTTCCGTGCGGGAATCGAACCCGCGATACGCAGCGCAGCAGTCAATAGCATAAACTAGAAAACTAAAACTAGTTTTAAAATTGTCGCGACTACATATTCAAAACCCCGGATGTCCGTAGTCAAAATTATACTTACACCTTGTTTCTCACATTCTATGCACGTTACGTAAATTGAATTCACCAGCATAACGACAGACATGAAAGAAACATTAAAACAAAAATGAAAAGCCTTGAGAACGATAAGCAAACGTAAACGTAGGCAGTAAGTGAATTAAGTGCTAACAATCAGTTCTGTCTTACTTACAGGTGTTCAGGCTCAGCTATTGTTGAAGTTCTTTTTTTACTTACAGAAAAAAAAACGTGCAGATAATAAACGAGTTTTTGAAGCAGGTTTCTTTAAAACAGTGGTTCCTAATTTCCCTATATGGGAAAACACGTTTCAAAGCCCAACTTATTGAAAATTTTTATAACAACGCTAACCAGTCATCACATATGTCTAGAATATTGTTCGACGGAATTCCCAAAGAGGTACAAACAAAATAAAAAATAACCTAAAATGGGAAAGATTTCCGGTTTTAAAGACGTAGTCATAAAACTAAAAATATTTATACAATAGAATCAACTATAAAAAGACAACAAACAGTAAATAAGTAGTTGCAACACCAGTTCATATGCCACCCAATTTCGCATCCTTGTCCGATGTCTTACAATGGGTTTCCCAGCGCGTTTCATTGCATCTACGATCCAGTGTGCATAGACTGAATGTACAAGTATGTTCGTCTCAAGGTCCTTATATGGAATCTTGTTGAATAGTGCTACATTTTATATCTTGATCATGTTTTGATAACTCAGTGGTATCGATCGGGACTTACAAATTGTAGGTCGTAGGTTTGAACCCAAACAGGGGCTTTACTTTGTAGAATTTTCGTCACTAGTGCTCTCAAAACGGTGAAGGAAAACATCGTGAGGAAACTGGCGTGTCCTAGAACCAAAAAATCAAAGACATATGCAGCATTAAGCTGAGCGACAGCCGTTTTGCGTGGATGTGATGCATATTTTCCCTGAACTATTTCTTATTTTTTTGTGTTTTCGTAACTTTAGCATCATGTTTACCGCAAAGAAATGTTTTTTTCTTTCTTTCTTTCATGTGACATCTGCCAGCCCACACTGGGCCCACGACCCCAGTCCCATTACGACCCACTACCTATCACAGGGAGAGTGCCTATGTCCTGTGCCAGGGTTTTTTTTTTTTTTGATATTATAAACTAGCTGGTAAGCGGTGATGCAATCGTTGATGGTAAAGCACGCTAGTTTATTAAGAGCCTATTCACTCCAGCCTTGAAGACACTTAAATTGTAGTCAGACGGAAAGGCCGCAACAAGCAAATTGTTCCAGTCCTTCGATGTACGCGGTATATAAGACGAGGCAAACGCTTCGTCTGGATCGTAGTGGTGACAATAACGTAAGGGTGAATACTCACCGTACGATGGGTCATTCGATGATGAAACGAATATGAAGGAATTAACTCATACAACTGCTACGCATACTCTCCAAAATGCATCCTACAGAACACTGACAGGCTGGCTACTGTAAGCCTGTGCTCCAGGCTTTGGAGACCATTAATGATGATAATTTTTTCATGCTTTTAGAAGCAATTGAATAAAATTTGTCGTGTCATCTGACTGTTGCATAGAAGATTACCTTCTATGCAACAGTCAGATGACAAGATAATATTACGTAGACACAGTAGGAAACAATGTAAGTGTTCGTATCGTATTTAGTTCACAGTATATAAAAATAATCAGTACATAAAAAAACTTCAAGGAATCCGAAATACGTTCAGTTTAGATTATATTCTTTTACTTCTGTATCATAATCATCACTTACCATCCGGTGAGATAGAAAACAAAATCGATCCTATGAAACACAAAAGTTAAATAATCGTTTCCTGGATAGTGACCATGACAATCACCTCTGGAATTGTCAATAGTAAACTTTTGTGGATGCTGGATTGGGACACAAATAACTTTCACTATCAGCTAGCTCCGGAACTGGACACTGGCTGACCCACTCTGCCTGTATGACACACTATATTATCAATTATGTCACTACTAGTGTCCCAATATGGTGCTGCTTACAACAGGTGTAATCAAAGTCATTGATTATTCACCGCACGTGGCTTTAATTAAACAACTACTAGCTATTGTTACTGTTCAGTTGCATCGTAGCGTTCGTTTATTCATTCATTATGTGTCACAATAATATTGTTATTTTAATCAGTGTAGTCGTGGTGGCCTAGTGGTTAAAACACCAGCCTCTCAAGTATGAGTGCGCGGTTTCGATTCCAGGTCAGGCATTTACCAATGTAACTTTTCTAAAGTTATATGTCATCATCATTTCAGCCGAAAGACGTCCACTGCTGGACATAGGCCTCCCCCAAGGTTCTCCACGACGACCGGTCCTGCGCCTCCCGCATCCAGCGGTTTCCCGCAACCTTCACCAGGTCGTCGGTCCACCTTGTCGGGGGCCTACCCACGCTACGTCTTCCGGTGCGTGGTCGCCACTCGAGAACCCGTCGGCCCCATCGGGCATCGGTCCTACGGGCAATGTGTCCAGCCCATTGCCACTTCAGTGTTGCATTTCTTCGGGCTATGTCGGTTACTCTCGTTTTTCTGCGGATATCCTCATTCCTGATTCGATCGCGCAGTGAAATCCCAAGCATAGCCCTCTCCATTGCCCTTTGAGCGACTTTGAGCCTTCTTATAAGGCCCATTGTTAGCGACCACGTCTCAACTCCATAAGTCATCACATAAAGTTATATGTACTTTCTAAGTATATCTTGGACACCGATGACTGAAGGTGAAGGAAAACATCTTGAGGAAACCTGGAGTTTATAAGTCTGAAATCGCCAACCCGCATTGAGCAAGCGTGGTGATTACGCTCAATCCTTCTCTGTATGAGGAGGAGACCTGTACCCAGCAGTGGGACAGTAGAAAGGTTGATGATGAATCAGTGTCAGTAGTACTTGGTTCATCTTCGTAACATTTTCACTTGTTGGTTACAAATACTTCGATACCTACTAATACTAATTCTCCTTATCTTGGGTTCAGTGTTCTCTAATTCGCTTTATATTATGGTAAAATGGCCCTAATTTCCTTGTCACAAACTATACTATGTAACTCTAAACGCAAGGGCAGGGCATCATTTTCTTTCTATTTCATTAAGAAAAGGGCAGAAGATAAATATTAGTTTATTCCTGTCAAATTAGTCCTCGTCTGATGTAAATTGGCGTATTTTAGTAGTAAATTTTTTTATCGCGTCTAAACTGTCTAAGAAGTATCTTAATTTAACATGGCTAAACTAAAAATTTAGTTTAGTATGTGTAGAAGGGAATCGGTGCCAATCTGTCTTTTTGCTTTTCGTTTAAGTATCTTATTTTTATTTAAACCCCCTAAATAAAAATAATAAACTTAAAATAAAAGTTGTGTGAAGGCGGCAGTTTTAGGGAAATATCTTGAGTAATTCTGCCGTTGGAATAGTGCTGATCTCGCCCTAATGATAAAAGACTTAGTAATGAGTTTACCTTTGGTATTTTTGGTAATTATTTCTTCATTCATGAGCAAAACCAAAACTATTAGTTGGGAAACGTCAACGGTTTGTTATCTCGTCAGACTTCGTCAATAATTCTCAGTTACCATTTATAAATCTTAAACGTGCTTCTACGTCAATCGTTCGCAATGTATGTTTCTATGTCAATATCTCACAAAGTCTATAAACGGAAGTCGAACTGCCATGCACATCGATACCGAATCTCGGCCGAGTCTAATCGATTTGATACGAACTACCTTGCGCAACTCTAGTTACACAATTGATGATGGATCCAAAATGATTAACTTCGCATAATTTTTGTGGATGGTGGGTAAATTATGCTTATGTTATTAGTAGCGCAAAAGTTACTTCATATTTGTTTTTAACTTCAGATAATTTGAAGTAATATTAATTGCCTATGTAGACATTGATGTGTATTAAACGAAATGCTATAGTGGTGGATTAGGACGAGTATGCAATACTCATGCTGCTAAATGCTGAAGGCAAATGTAACAATAATAATGACATGAAATAGTTTGTATTATTATATAGCAGATATTATTATAAATATTACTTTATTTAGTTCTTACTATTACTCGTGTATATCTTGAAACTTAACTCAAGAAAGACACGAGCAATAGTAAGAACCTTATAATTTCAACAAAACAAAATTCCTCAAAATAATTCTTAATTACTTTTAAATACATATAATGTCAAAACCAACGGGGGCTCTAGTAATCGATTCGCTGAACTTAAACAATTAAGTGTAAAACGCAAAAACAGAAAACATTTCAAAACAGGTTTGTCAGAAATAAAGGATACGCTTTTAAATTTGCAATTCTTGAGTAAACACTGAGAAGAAAAGCAATTATTTGCCTCTGTTATAATTATGAACCCAATGGTCGAGCATTTTCTAAATAACATACAACATACATGCAATTTAAATTTCCAGCAGTTGTAATAAATCTATCTTATGTTTGATGTGATTTAACCACACACACATACATACACACACACACAAATTCACACTCCCAAGCACTCTCACACGCACTTTCGCCTACTCACTCGCATGCCTGCGTGCGTGCTATAATATGTATAGCCTTAAGCCTCCTTTTATTATTATTTTATTATTATTTAGTTTAATTTTGTATAAAACAAGTACCTTAATGAAACTTATTAAGTTATGAAAGAGCGAAGTCTCCTAACACAGGCTTTTCTGCTTAAAAGGAGGCTTCAATCACAAGACTATAATGTTACTTGTTGTTGAAATAATAAACAATTATTATTATTTACTTTGAAATAAAGACGAGTAAGATATGTATTATTACAGAATCTAAAATCAGCAGCAACATCCTTGAGGAAGGTGTTAAATAGGAAAGCAACATAGAGAAAGGGTTAGCAATTTAGACATTGTTAAAATCATGTAGTAAATCTGTAGCGGTCGTGGTGGCCTAGTGGTTAAAACACCACCCTCTCAAGTATTAGTGTGCAGGTTTGATTCCAGGTCAAACAAGTACCAATGGAGGTTTTCTAAGTTATATGTACTTTCTAAGTATATCTTGGACACCAGTGACTGATTAAAAGGTGAAGGAAAACATCTTAAGGAAACCTGGACTTTAAGTCTGAAATCGCCAACCCGCATTGAGCAAGCGTACTGATTACGCTCAATCATTCTCTGTATGAGAGGAGTCCTGTGCCCAACAGTGGGACGATAAAAAAATAATAAAAAAGATGAAAATCATGTAAGACAGCCAGATGTTTCCATTACGAAACATGAATTACAAACGTTAATAAAACTAAATAATAGACTTGAAGAAAGAAACTGAACTGCGCCAACTTCCAAACAAGTTGTTAGTAAACCCCAAAGCCCACATGACGTAAGAAATGTAAGTAGTTAGAACCAGCCAACCTTACTGACACGGTGAACAGACATAAGTAACTGCTACTACAACGACTAACATAATAGAATATCAATTGCATTTCTATTTACCAAGACCAGTCCGCAAATGTAGGAAAAGGTTTATTATCAAAAGCATTTCGATTTTAAACGCACTTTGTTGCGCCACAATTCTTCGTCCCAACTAAAGTGGTGCTTTTAGAGGAACTGTCTTATGTAATGCTGACATTTAAAAAGTGTGGTTTTCAGCCTATTTTGATTAAATGATTTTTAATTTTATTATAACAATCTTGCCCCATTTATAGTGCCCCAATGTACCTATACAATATCTAAAGAAAACCTTGTCCAATCCGTGAAGGTATTGTTAGGTATCGATAACTGATTCTAATAATGCCTACAAAGTCGAGCTAAACTTAAAAAAATCCCCCTAAAAAATAAATGGTATTTCGGAAAAGCGAGGTAACTTAATACATGTGCGGTAGGCAACACGGTAGCCATACATGCGCGGGTGAAGGGGGTAGACGCGGCACGTGGTCGCATCACTCATAATGATACTGTCTGAAATGATGTGGTCACTTTTTAAAAAATACCAAATTTTGGGGAAGTTGGAATTAATTCGCGGAAAAAAATAGATCATTTCAAAATTCATTAGTAATGTTAATATGATGATTATGTCAAATTTCATATTTTATTTGGTCATGTGTATGCCTAACCTTATATACTGGACAACAGTTAATGTTTAAAGGAGAAACTTTTCTGTCCAGAACACTATAGTGCCATCATAGACGTACTATGTTCTACACACACGTTGAAGCTCTTCGAACATATCTTTAGTTAAATCTTGAGATAATTTTTAATGAAACCTTAGATTTGAGACCGTATTATCTTCTCTTTCTAAAATAAGAATAATAAGTTCTGCAGTCAACTTTGCAAAGTCTTTACACTATTTTCTGAACTAAACCTTCTGTTCTGATCTACCTAGTGACTAGCCCACAATGTGGCCGGCCCATTGTAGCCATGCGTATGCAACAGTTGGTAACATGTTATTACCAACAATTTTCTGTTACGCTTCATTAAAGACGAGCCTGTAGTTTATGAAAAACATGAATGTTAAGAGATGAGTATCTTCCAAGGTACAGTTTGTTACTGGTGAACATTGTATACTATAACTGAAAAATTACTGACGAGATATTATAACATAGGCATAATTAACCTATAATGTCGCCAGTCGCCTTCAATTTTTTTGTTCTTAGGACATTCAGTTTTCCTTACGATGATTTCCCGTCGGTTTAAAAGCTATGGTGATGAAAATACATTACGCAAAGTAAAGGGACACCTTGGGATCGAACCCACAACTTACAACTCATAAGATGGAGCCGTTACCATTGGGCCACCAAAACTTTTCACAAGACGTGATTGATGTTGAAATATTAGGAGTATTTACGTAATTGCCTTATCCTATTAATGTTCTATTGATAATCAACATAGAAATTAATATAAAAGTCAATTAAATAGAATAGAAATTCAATTACATAATGAAGTATCTATCATAGGTTGGCGAATTGATTTACCAAAAATGTAAACAAAATATGAGTTTATGGAAAAATAACTTCAATCCATACATAATAAAGTTCAGTTTACAACTTCAAACATTTTAAATTGTAACTTTAAAAAGTTACAATTTAAAATGTTTGAAGTGACTATTTAAAAATAGTGTTAGCCACACAGAAATCGTCTTAATTACCGTTAAAATAACGTAATGTTTTCAAATTTGAAATTCCGTCCATTCCGAAGAAAAGATAGATTAATGGGTGAATGTTAATAGAAATGTTTGCATACCGAATAATGACATACATATGGCTAAGCCTTAATGTATCATACTAACTTTTATGTAATGTATATGTGCAAAATAATCCCTGCCTTCTTTATTTACTTTTCGCTTCAAGATGAAAGGAAGGCCATGCTCTCGTACGGACAACGGCAGATCAAGCTACCCGAAACTGTGAAATATTTCCAATCAACCTTGAGCCATAATGCTTTACAGATAAAGTTGAAAATCTAATAAAGAAATCTGACAGATTGCAGTAGCTTGATATGCTGTCGTATGTACCAGGTGTTCCTGTGACACAAGAGCCAAACAATAGAACAAATGTCCATTCTATTTCATAAATAGGACATAAGTACCTACCTATAGATAATAGTACCTCACATGAGTCATCATCATAATCTCAGCGTTAATCCCAGTCGCATCCGAAGCCTTTTTCTAGCTCTGAAGTCTGGGGTCCGCTTTACCAGTCACAACTACTGATTTTGGCGAAACTTCGAAATTTTCCGTGAAGCGACTGCCGTCTGACCTCCACAACCCGAAGGCGATATCGTAGCATTTGAGTTGAAGCGTTGAACTTTTGAGGGCTCCAACAACCCATAACGACTGCCACTAGATGTTCGTATGGCAACCGGGACCAACGGCTTAGCGTGCTTTCCGAGGCACGACCAGACCAGTGCAAATATTCATATTCATGCATACAAATATTTGCACGGCGCGGAGATCGAACCAGCGCCTCCTTGCGCAGCAGCAGCGTTCGCTACCGCTACGCCACTGAGGCTGTCAAGTACCTCACATGAGTACCTTTTAATAAATATTACTTCGCATAAGTACCTTTTAATAAATATTACTTCGCATAAATACCTTTTCTATCTACTAGAAGCAATAATCAGGTTCTTAGGTACTAAGGAAGTCCAAACAGTCGGGCTCTCGACCAGTTCCATATCCAGAGTCATTATTTCTAAAGTTATATATGAAACATATCTTGGAAAGATATTTATTGAATCAGGCATAGCTTGCGACGTATTCCACGTCAAAACCCCAATAAACAACTTACTTTTTCCCTTTTTTTTCGTAATCGTATTGATAAGTTCAAAACTAAAAGTATAAATAAATCAGTCCTCTAGCCGCTTCTGTCTATTTGTCTGGACACGAAAAATTCAAAAACTGCTTAATTTTCACATGTTTTTCAGCAATCGACGGAGTGATTCATAGGGAAGCTTCAAGTGTATGATTTAATAAGATTTGAAGATATCGGAAAAGATCTTTTATACCGCGTACATTGAAGGATTGGAACAATTTGCCAATGGTGGTATTTCCGTCGGACTACAATTTGAGTGTCTTCAAGGCTAGAGTGAATAGGCTCTTAATAAAATAGCGCGCTTTACCATCAACGATTGCATCACTGCTTGCCATCAGGCGGGATTGCAGTCAAGCACTAGTTTATAATTTATAAAAAAAAATCATTCCAACTGGGAGTCGTTTGCCTGCGCCGCGCAACCCAATTGTATGAAATCCTCAATTTGACCTTGTTGTAGGTTCCCGTGTATGTTTCCAACACGGACAAAAGCTAGATGTTATTAAAATATACAATACTAATTGCGCCGCGAGGTTTCACCCACGTAGGTTTCGATATGTTTTTTTTTCTTTATATGCTTCGTTCCTATTGGTCGGGGCGTGATGTTATATGTATAGCCCAAAGCCTTCCTGGATTAATAGGCTATCCAACACAAAAATATTTCTTCAAAGCGGACCAGTAGTTCCTGAGATTAGCGCGTTCAAACAAACAAACTCTGCAGCTTTATATATTAGTATAGAAGTATAGATATTAGTATAGATAAACCGTATAACTATATAAATCATGAACACAGTATAAAACCAAAAATGCAAATATTGCGTATAAGAACACAAGTATTTGAACGAGATGTCAGCGAAAATCAACGCGCGTTCGATTTGATGTTCGTCCACTATAACATGTTCGATATCTTTTTACAGCAAAAAGCCAGTTTTAATATTCTCCTATTAAATCGTATTGCTACTTTATGCTGCAGTTTATAGGTAAAGTAATACGTATACCTCGACGGCTGCAGACATAAATTACTTTATGCTTTTAACTAAAGTTAGCTAGTAAAATCCTGGGTATCAAACGAAGTATATTGGTTATATCTTTCTACTTAATTTATATCTAGATACAAACTACTACTGAGACCTGCCTTGCTTTGCACGGGTGCTAAATCGTACCTTGGTGTTATAAAGCTTCCGAGATAATTAAATGTTTTGATTACTGTTGAAAACCGCATTAAACTCCCTTGTGTATTAAAAGGCCTGATGTTCCTTTTGTTTAAAAGATCTACACGGTCATCCAGACAAAAGGCCATACCATGTTGAATACACCGGTTCTCGTCCGATCACCGGAGTTAAGCAACATCGGACGCGGTCAGTACTTGGATGGGTGACCGACTAGGAACACAGCGTGACGTTGGCTTTTTTATACTCCGGTTAAGTAGTCATGACCTGTCTACCGATAGTTGCGTTCCCTACTTTGAAAAATATAAAATCATTACGTTACCATGTCTTTACATCTTAGAAATAGCGATCTTTGTTAAAAGTAATCCTCATCGTTTCAAATTATTAAATCAAGTATTTCCACGAAACAGACGAGACAATGGAAGGATATGCCTTCGGGTTGCGGGAACAGCCCTTATGCGCAAAAGTGTGTTTTGTATGGCTCCGATCATATTTAATAAACTGCCAAAAAGCTGGAGAGAACTGCCATTGCCACTTTTTAAAAAAATACTGCAGAACTTTCTTATTCGTAAAGTGTATTATAATATTTTAGATTTCCTTAACGAGAAAGATTTTAATGTTCCGACTGCATACAAAGGGAAGAACCACAATGCATATTCCTAATAAATGTAATTCCTTATTCTTATCCTTAATCTTACTTTTAAACTGAAGAATTTTTATGTAACGCTCAATTATATTATATTGCATGCCGATTGGTAAAATATGGCTGATCATACTACAATTATTTATGTAACAACATTATTGTACCCATATTTGCAAAATAAATTGTCTTTGTCTTTGTCTTTGTCTTTGTCTCAAGGTCAACTACGAGATGCCATAATAAAAAAAAGTCCAGACAAAAGACGAAAAGCGACTTTGTTCTTATCCAACTACTACCATCATAACTAGTTATGATGCTGTGTATTCTGTATAGAGGCACTATTATAAAGGCGAAAGTTTGTGAGTGGACGTGAGTGTTTATATGTTTTCAAATTCTTCACGTAAAAACACACACACATAGTCATAGTATAAAGAGCCGGACGAAGTTCGCGCGTCACGTGTTCTTGTTAAAAAAAAATTGCATGGATCGTCACGAGGATTGCGAACAACAGCAAGTTTGCAATTTAAATGTGGAATCTAGGTACCTGCACTACAAAAATTATTCTAAAAACCAAATTTTATTAGTCGTTCCACCTGACGACTTTGTAGAAAATATTAAGAGGATGGAGCAGATGTTCCAAAAAGTATTTAAAAATGATCACATAAACTGCAAAGTTGGTAGGTATGTCTATTTATGAACAAATAAAAGATTTACATTTTTCACCGCCCTGCCCATGCTTTCAGAAATTATTATTAACAAGGCGTTACGTAATAGTCGAAACCGAAGAAAGTATTTTTCTGTAGCTAATTTGTAATTTTGTAATAAATGTGTGATTCAATAGGTATGTTTGTATTATTTATATTTGTATTAGTTACAAATAAAAATAAATATGGTCCTTCATGTGTACAAAACTACTACTTATTAAATTACTAAATTAAAAAAAAAACAAGAAACTGACTAGTATATGTATACTAAATACTAAGCAAATAATTTAAACATAAGCTCTGATTCTATAAATATTTGTTAGCGGTTAGGGCGACCACCGAATCCGACGAAGCGCGGACAGTCGCCAACTTGGACAGTCCGACCTTTGCCAATTTATAGACACTGAATTAAAATTTAGCTAAACGTGACAACCCTAAGACAGTAGGCAATTAAATCGCGGATTGGGTCGGAGATAACCTACTTCCTTCTTTATACTATGACATAGTTTATCACCAAATCACCAGGATGAAACATATAGGATACTTTTCATCCTGATATTCTGATCGAAACTTGTATATAAGTGTGGATCTCTGCCCTCTGTGTTCCCGGGACAGGCATCGCTGTCCCATCGCTTGTGATCGACGTGGAAAGCACGCTCATAGAGCAATAAAATAGAAAATACAGATTGAATGTATAAATATCATACGTAATTTAAATTAAGTACTTTGAAAATAAATCAATGCTTACATAACACTGGTCAACAGATTTGTAATTTTTTATGTCACATGAAAATTAATATCATGATTTTGTCTGGTGGGTGGTAACTTCTGGCGGCAGCCGATGTTAATAAAATGTAATTTAGCAAACAAAATAGTAACAAAGTCGACTAAATGTAGTTATGTAAACAAAGAAATGTATATGAGGTCGAAATAAATATGTACCTGTCACAAGAAAACTGGATGTGTTAGAAACAAAACTGTTATATAATTTACAAGGGCACATCAACATAAATCAAAATCATTACAAAGTTCATGTGACTAAAACAGTGTTTATCAGTGTATATTTATAAAAATGTGTACCTAAAGCAATTATTTCGGTTCATAACTGTTTTAGGTACACTTTTGTCATTGCGTTTACCCACTAAAGAACATAATTTTACCTAAAGTTTTCCTTATATTGTACGAGACTTCGATAACTTCGCGATCACTAAATTAGATAAGCGTCAACTTCTTTTCTTATGCTCGTAACTTTTTCTACAACAACAGAAGTTTCTGAGGAAATACTAACCCAGAAACGAAGCAGTATTGCAAGATTCAAAATAAAAACAAATTCTCAAAAGTGTTACTACATTTTATTCTATAATAGAGGCGAATAATGAAATTTTAAAGATCACCATTTTCAGTTTAGACCTACGTAATTGCAATATTTGGAGACAGCATGGCAGCATTAGCAATAGTCCTCTTTATTTTTCTCGGAGGTGGAAAAATCCTCATGGACTATCCTCCGCTCGGGAACGCGGAGGGATGTAAGACTGGACTCTTACCGGCTAAAAAACCACCTAAGCGTTTGTTAACTACCTTTTCGAGGTACCGGGTCCTTCCAATTCTACTTTGTAACACTGTACTGTTGACTACTTTTACTAGGTCATCATAAAGTGATAATTCCTCTTACAGAACAGAATACACATAAAATTTAAGAAGAAGGAAAAAGAAAGGAAGATGATCAGCTAGATCATCTTCCATGCTCTGTTGTAAGTACTTACACGCAAGTTTACATAAATAAAATATCTTGAATCTTCTTAACGTGTTAATTACAATCTGAATAGAATTTGGCTACTGATTTGGCAATATAAAGTGCCCCACGTCGATAATAGGACAACACCACATTTGTACTACAGGACACATTCCACCTGAGTAGGTTTCCTTTGCTTACGACTACCTGGCTCTATTCAAAGACAGGTAAGCTAAGGCAACTTACTTATAAAAAATAGCCATCTTGCGGTTGATATTAATAGTAAGTAGGTAATGAAGTAGATGAAGACGAAATGAAGCGGCAAATCTTCTTTTGTAAGCAACTTGAATCAAGAAGTAGCATAGCTTGGGCGGCTAAAAGCAAGCACTGATTTAGGCAAATTAACTTCAACAAAGGAATATATTTATGAACCAATATTTATAAGTTAAGTAATTTTTAGCAACCTAAAAACGACTTTACTTCAGTTACGCAACAGAGAAGAACTTTTTCTTGTTCATCTTCTATGTTCATCGACATTGCATCGTACACACATTACCTAATGGAGATTTTTTTTTTACTTTTATTGCAGTCCATCAATTAACTAAACATATTACCATCATGAAATAAGATATTAATTGCGCAGTAATGACACAATACCATCAACTTGCACGCATTTTGCAATCGCCATAGTTTTAGGGCGTGAAAGATCGAGATACTATACGATTTGTAACGCTCCGAGGTCTCGCGTTTCCTAAATAATATTTCTCTTAGTTTCATTTTGCTTCGCCGCGAGCAATTAGTTTGGTTCTGGGTGTTTGGAAATCTACTATATTCTAATAATAACCAATGAAAATAACGTTGTTTGTCATAACCCTAACGTCGCAATCCGATAAAAAAAAAACAAAAAACTTCTTGAAGAAGGTTATTAAGCTATTAACATCACGACCACGGTCAGGACAAGAATAAAAAAGTCAGAAATAACAAAATAATGGCAGGCGATGCGATGCATCGGGGTAGGTCAGGGACAAAAAACGTCACGCGGGGGAACTATTTATTATCTATACCTTATATGTCTAAAGTGAGGACTAAAGAATGATTTTTAAAACTTCATCCCGTAAAGGGGATAAAAGCTTTCATAAAAATTCGTAATTCATAAAAAAATCCCAAAAAATTTGTCGACGGGAAATCCTTACATAAAATTTGCATCATAGTATGTACAATAATTATTTTTTATTATAAATTATAAACTTATAAACTAGTGCTTGACCGCTATCCCGCCTGATGGTAAGGAGTGATGCAATCGTTGATAATAAAGCGCGCTAGTTTGTTAAAAGCCTATTCACTCCAAAAAACTGTGTGAATAGGAAGGAAGACGGCAGTTGAGCGAGGTGTTTCAATTTTGACTGAACAACACGACCAACGATGCTGCGCCAGAGGAAGATTGATCTGGAGACCCTCCACGACAAACTCCCGACACACCATTTGGTGCATTGTACCCGGCACACATCGCTATACAACTGCTCAGACTCGTCCTCCGTACGGCTTCACCAGACATCTTGTCGGAACACGACGAATCGCTTGGCGGCACGACGTTGTCTGGTGGGTGGTAACTTTTGCCGGCAGCCGATGTTGTGGCCTACCACCGAGAAAATTTATTAATTTCGAAAGCTCTAACAGATTCTAGCTCCTCAGCTTGATGTTTTTAATGCCCAGGAAGGTCTGCCGATTGATTTTGTAAAATTCTCAAACTTAAGTAAAATGATCATCAAGTAAGCTGTCAATAGGCGGGATTGCGGTCAAGCACTAGTTTATATTTTTTGACAAGCACGTTCTTGAATCACTTCACCTAAGTTGTGTGGGTGAGATGTTTATACCATATGTATATCAGCAGATCTTAGCTCGGACCAAATCACAAGGGACTCCCTAACTTAGGACCTATTTAAAAGCTGAAGTTACATCCGTTACAGGTGAATATATGACGAGTTGAACGAATTCCATAAAGTGACGTTGGTGATAGACTTATTAGCAGTGATTGTACACAATAGCTCGCCCGCTAATTGTAGTCAATTATCAAACCTATTCTTCTGTCACTCGCTACTTGTGTTCAATTAAAATGTAACGCGGGAAATCAAATACGATTAGCTAATTCAAACGAAACAAAAATTTAACAGTAATAAAGTTGAAGTGGAACTGTTGAGTCAGAGGCTTGGGATTACAATATATCTGTGGATTTAGTTTCTTATAATATCCTGCACTAGGTGCGCCACGCGGTTGCACCCGCGTAGGTTTCGATATGCTCCGATCCTATTGGTCGCAACGTGATGTTATATGGGGCTATCCAATGCAAAAAGAATTTTTCAAATCGGACCAGTAGTTCCTGAGATTAGCGCGTTCAAATAAAAACAAACTCTTCAGCTTTATATATTAGTAATAGATACTAACATGGGTCAATTTATCAGGTTATGCCACGGTTGTCGCGTCTGGTTCATGGATGGGCCTCCTTCCGTACCTTGGAAAACGCGTCAAACCGTTAGTCCCAGCTATAATTTGTGGATTTTTGAAAGTTCTTGCGGCCCGTCAGAAGCCAGAACGTCTGATAACTAGTCTTACTATTTAGTAACTGGGTTATTGAGGTAAGATGGATCGCTCTGTGTAAAATACTAGTATCTACGCGGCATTACATTACAAAACAACCCGAACATAGTTTCAAAAAAGTATACGCAAATGATGATCTTTTCTTAGATGGGAAATCATCAAATATCTTCTCCCTCTCTGGGCAGACCTGAAGGCCGTGTCAGACTTTTACTTACTAAAACCTACCCGTGTTCCTTCACTTGCCTGAGCGGCAGGGACCACGACGTATCTCTGTCAAACAACCCGCGGCCCTGGCAGGCATCGGTAGCATCTTTGGAAGAACAGCTATTAGTTTTTTTCCGAACATGCAACACACGTAAAATACGTAATGAGCACAATTATATGCTTCGAGGCTGTCGTTTCTGAGCTTGGCCGCTCAGCAACACGGAGTGACACAACTTGATAAAGGCCAAGTCTTGCTCAATATGAGATGAATACAAACGAGATCAGTAAAACTATCAAAAGAAGACACGTTATTGTCATCATTTCAGTCCAAAGATGTCCACTGGAGTCCCCCCAAGAGGACATGGTAGGTGGCATTAAGATCCACAGAAATCAAAGCATATGTACAATGTTCCTGCATATGTTCCTTGATAAACGTGTAGCCGTGTAGCCTTTGGGCTAGATATACTCAAAAGTCGTACAGCGCTCTCCGCGTTCAATATAATAATGCGTTAAGGATACTGGTGGGGCTGCCTCGCTTCTGTAGCGCATCGGGGATGTTTGCTGACGCACACATAGATTGCTTTTATGCTACTATGCGGAAGAGGTGTGCCTCTCTGGTGCGCAGGGTGCGGGCCAGCTCCAACAGTGTCCTGAGTATGATTGCTGGGCGTCTGGACTGCTCATACGTGAATCGTTGTTGTGCCGTATCTCATGGGGTGAAGCAGCGGTAACTCGTGTGAGTTGTTTGTTTGTATATTGTAGTGTAATTTAAATTGTGAAATGTTACTAACATAGTTTTAAGTATTACTAACATTATTGAGTCATGGTTACTTGAATAAAGAATTTATTATTATTATTATAACAAACTAGTAGAGATAATTGCTTATTTAAAGTCCAAAAAAAAATGAGAATTCCTAATTTAGACAAATGTTTAGAAAAAGTAGCAGAATCATAAATAGATCGCAAAGAGAAGAACATAAGATGCCCGATGGACGCGTGCATTTAATTGGACATAACGGAACCGAGGCCCGGAACAGTGTGCAGTCAGCAGAACAGGTATTGGATGCCATAGAGCGCGTTCCGTGCTCCGTGATACACTTTATAGCAACGTGAGTCAAGCATGCTGCGAGTACAGTCCAGCTAAGGGATTGGTAGGTATATAGGTAGGTAGTTACTTTGTTTTGGATGAATCCATCAAATAATTAAATGATGTACCTATGCACCTACCTTAATAATGCATGCACTACCAAAATACAAAAAAAAAATGTTTTTTTTTTAATCTGAAATACATTTGTCTTCTTGCTACTATCACCATTGCTGGTTATTGACCATGAGACAACTGAAACTAATTTAGTCCACCAGAGGTCTTAACTTACGTGGTGGTAATTAGGAACGATCTCTATCAACAATGTTGTGCTGTGATTGTGTTGAACTAGGGGTTTCTAATACGGGTCATTAATATCTACCGCAATTTTTAGTACATTTCCCTACGACTTTCCCCAACTTCAGTCTCGCCTTAATAACCTCCGAATGCTTCTACAGTTCTAAGGGCCGCCGTACACGGACTGCTCGAGCAGTTAGCGGCTGAGTGAAATACACGGACCGCTCGAGCGGTCGGCGTCGACTGCTTGAGCTGTCGGTTGTTGACTGCTCGAGCTACGACCCAACTGCTCGAGCAGTTGATTTTCTACCACAGTCGAGTCATGGATTCTGACGAGGAAGCACTGCTTTTGCTGCTCCTACTCAGGCGGAGACGACGGCGGCGACGTCAAAAGAGAAAATTTTGGGTTCATCCAATTTTGCAATTAAGAGAACAACGTGGACAATTCCATCATTTGTTTATGGAACTTAGAAGTGATGAAGAAAAATTTTTCAACTATTTTAGAATGTCAATGTCTTCGTTTGATGAATTGTATAATATACTAAAGTCTCACATTAAACGTGAAGACACAATTATGAGGAGAAGTATCCAACCTGAAGAAAGACTAGCAGTAACATTGAGGTAAGAAAAATATATAGTAATTATTAAAATTTTTATTCATTAAAAATATTGGAAATTACATCATCGGACGTTACAGAACATGATGAAAGGTCTTCAAATTAAATTCTCAATTTGAAGACCTTTCATCATGTTCTGTGGTTCTGGTTATCAGCCATTGATGTAGAGGGGCCGGTTGCTGATCTAGAGGGTTATAACCCCATGGTTCACGATAATCATTAAACGATGAATATCCCCTGTCACCATAACTCGAAGGATATGTGTGATTTGTCATCCCTTTAAAGTATTTCACTACGTTAAGTATTTCGGTCTTAGCATCTAATTTATAATGCTCATTAATTTTTTTGAATTCGCCAACTAATGATAGTAAAAACAATTTATCTTCATCTTCATTATCAATGCGCGAATTCTGCGATTTTTCATCTAAACGTTTGGATAATTTTTCAATTAAGACGTTCTCATTTGTGATTTTAGTAGTTAATTTTCTTTTGTTTCTTTCTCTGGGTATTTTATTTTGACCATTTTCGGTTTCTTCGGACGTAATTTCAGTGTGCTCACTCTCTTGTAAACTATTTGTTTTGTCGGGTCTATCTTCTATTATTGCCTTTAAAAAAGGCATCTGCTGATAATATGCATATGGCCGAATGTTGAGGGCTGCTGAACCACTCTTTGGTTTAATTTTTTTAGCATATCTGGTGTATCCATCTCTTAATGTTTTCCATTTTTTCTGTATTAACATGGCTGTAACAACACAAAAATATAAGTTAGTATAATTGATTGATTTATAAATATGTTTTACAGGTATTTGGCAACTGGATGTACATTTATGGATTTGCAATATAGTTTTAGAATAGCATCAACAACAATAGGTAAGATAGTGAGGGATGTTTGCAGAAATATATGGATACATATGAAGGATATGTGTATGGAACAACTAACTGAAGATAAATGGAAAGACATGATAAATGGTTTCAAAAAAAATGCTCAGTTTCCGAACTGCCTCGGTGCCGTTGATGGCAAACATATTAGAATAATACAACCCGCGCAAAGTGGATCGTCATATTATAACTATAAAAATTATTTTTCGATAATACTTCTAGCAGTATGTGATAGTAATCATATGTTCACTTTCGTGGATATAGGCTCATATGGAAGGCACGCTGACTCGACTATTTTCGAAGAGAGTTGTCTATATAAAATGTTACAAGAAAAAAAGTTAAATATACCTCCACCTTCTGCAATATCACAAAATGGACCGTTATTACCGAATGTGTTTATTGGGGATGAAGCGTTTAGCTTGCAGGAAAATTTAATGCGTCCATATGGTGGCAAGAATTTACCAGAGAAAAAAAAAAAATTTTAACTATCGGTTATCACGTGCGAGGCGATATATTGAATGCACGTTTGGCATATTAGCTAATAAATGGCGGATCTTTCATAGACCACTTAACGTCAATGTTGATTTCGCAGTGGATATAGTAAAATCATCGTGTGTTCTTCACAACTACGTAAAACAACGAGATGGAAATAAATTTGAGGATACGTTTGAGGGTCTTCCTTATTCTATAATACATTCAACCCAGCAAGTTCGTCCAGGTGGACCTATGTTAACAACAATCCGTGAAGAATTTGCTAATTACTTTGTGAGCGAAGAAGGCAAACTAGATTGGCAATGGAATATGATATAAATCAAAAGGGCGCCGTCCGTATAACATAGCCTCTGTATTCTTTTAAATATTAAAAATATAATAAGAAGCAAAACAACTATTATATTGTTACCAGTCTGTTTTTTAATAATAAATAAAATAATAAATGTGTGTGTAAAATGACTGACTTTTTTACTTACCGATTTGATTTTTTTCTTCAACTGGTTTTTCATCAAAGTTCTCAATTACTTGGGCGCAAATAATTGCCCATGCATTGTTCTTCTTTATTTTGTCGCTGTGTTCCTTAAGTTTATAGTTCCAAATAAGTTCTTGCGTTTTAATTGCGCTAATAAGGGCATCACTATCGCACACGCCCTCCATGTTCAAAAAACAGTCGGCAAATGAGAAAACAGACGCCGCGAGGCCGCAAAGGGCGGGGGGGAGAGGGAAGTCGGAGAGCTGTCGACTGCTCTAGCGCAGTCAACGGCTCGAGTAGTCGGTGTATGCCTCGCAACCGCTCGCGAGCGGTCGACGGCACGATGGAATTTCATCATGCAGTTGACGGCTTGAAGCGGTCGCGACTGCTCGAGCAGTCGTGTGTACGGCAGCGAATGAATGACTATAGTTCACTGCGCGGTCGCGGCTTTAAGCAGTCGGTCTCAACTGCTTGAAGCAGTCCGTGTACGGCGGCCCTAAGAACTTCTTGCTTTGACAGAGTACTATTTTTTTCTTACGTTTTTCTTTACCAGCGCTAGTCGTAGTTAAATGTAAGTAACTGTCTAAATAAACCACGAGAAAATAAAATGTATAATTTTAAAACTAACCACAGATTTAAAAGAAATACCAATATAATATGCAATAGAACGAAAATGTATCACTGTATGTTTTTATTCTTACTAAAGATTAAATAAAATCACCAATACCGGGAACCCGGCATTTATTTATTGTCACTTCCTATCTATACATCTATACGCCTAAAAAATTACTACCTAGTACATCATGATATCAGCTTATAGCAGTCACTTCCAGACATAGCCTCTCCTAAAGGACGTCATTCAATCAAGAATATATGTAAATAAACGAGCAATGTAGAGGAGTTGGATATAAAAAAAAGAAAATTATGATAAAATGATTCTTTCACCATAATTTTTTATTTATTTTATTTATTTTTTGCAACTTAATAGATTCGCGTAAGTTCATTGCTTCGCACTGCAACTACCCGTCGCTTTGTCTGTACACTCAACTTTTTGCTTAACTGTACCTACATATGTACATCCGCAAATAGGTTTGTTTCAATCTGCCCCACTTCTGAAACATCGATGGAAGTGTTAAATACTTGTCGATAATTAATTTCGAAGAAAGTTATTGGTAATGCGATTCAGATATGTTCTTCGCGGTTGAAAGAAATGTTAATGATGTGGTGATGTTATTTGACTTTTCCTTGCATAGTTATGATTTCGATGTTGTTGTTTTTAGAAGCATTCTTTGTTATGGTTTTGCACGGTTAGACTATATGAGGAATTATTTCGCGTTTAGATGGCATTACAAGATGAAACAGAATAATAAGTTGATCGAAAACAGAATAATGTGATCTTTTACAAAAATTAACAAAGGAATTTTTAATTTTCGGATCGTAAGCTCCGAAAAATTTAATTCATCATCAACCTTTTTTATCGTCCCACTGCTGGGCACACGTCTCCTCTCATACAGAGAAGGATTGAGCGTAATCACCACGCTTGCTCAATGCAGACTTAAAGTCCAGGTTTCCTCAAGATGTTTCCCTTCACCTTTTAAGCAGTCATTGATGTCCAAGATATACTTAGAAAGTACATATAACTCAGACAAGTTACATCTTGGTACTTGCCTGACCTGGAATCGAACCCGCAGACTCATACTTGAGAAGCTGGTGTTTTAACCATTAGGCCACGGGGCCACCACGACAGCTTCAAAATAAAAAAAAATAATTGCGGAGTGTTAATCACTGCACAGTCAATAAGTTTCCACAGAAATCTTTATCATTTACCGACGGAAACTCTACAATAGGATGCGGATTTCTTGTTTAGATTACAAAGATCTGATCAATGAAGATAAATAGAGAGGCTAACAAGATGTCATTGTCATGTCAATAAATTACAGTAGGTATGGTAGTTAACAACACATGTCAGTCAGAGCTAGGAGAGCACTTGTTGCTGGAGATGGTTAACTGTTTAACCATATCAATATTTAAAAAAACCGGCCAAGTGCATGTCGGACTCACGCACAAAAGGTTCCGTACCATTTATTTATGAAATTAAAGGATTTAAGTTACTTGTATGAAAGATTACGCGGTAATAAGCGGTTTACGATTTACGAGGTATTAAAAAAACTACTTACTAGATCTCGTTCAAAACAATTTTCGTTGGTAGTTTTTATAGTAATGTACATCATATGTTTTTTTTAGATTTATCATTTTCTTATTTTAGAAGTTAGAGAGAGAGAGCACCAACTTTTTTCCAATTTGGAAGCGTCTATCACGCAAACTATTCGGTTTAGAAAAAAAATATTTTAGTAACCTTGATATCATTTTTGAAGCCTACACGTATATGTTTGGTGAAAAAAAAAATTGACTTTTAGTTCTAAGTATGGGGAGGCCCCAATATTTTTTTTTTATTTTTGCACCAGAATCTTAATGCGGTTCACACAATACATCTACCTACCAAGTTTCAACAGTATAGCTCTTATAGCATCGGAAAAAAAAATGGCTGTGACATACGGACGGACAGACATGACGAATTTATAAGGGTTCCGATTTTTGCCATTTGGCTACGGAACCCTAAAAATGGAGCTTCAATGTAGATTATAGGTACTCGTAAAATAAACAGATACAACTCCCGCACAAGTAAAAGCTCTGAATCAAAATAAAAATTTAAATTGATCCCAAATATCTAAAACAAAAGCCGGTTTTGACAACAATTCAATTCGGGGCGCTATAAAAGGTTCGAATCAGCCTTATTCTACCTTTTTTCTGAATGATAGTCCGACAGACAATGCCCCAATCATTCCTTGTTAACAAACGATCAGATAATGTTACGTCATGATCCACATCATGACACAATTCTCCCCACGGTGATAAGTTATCCTGGTGATAATGATAAGAACACACAAAAGCTCCTATCTTTCCGATGATCTTCAGTCCGGGAACGACACAAAGCAGCTGCAAATATTTTGGGAACTATGCCTTGATAAGTATAACTTCTTACAGAGATAGTGAAGACAACTTTGGAATAACTTATATTAAAACATTGGTGTAAACAGAAATAATCTCCTTGACATATCGACACATCAAACTTTTCAAAACAATAATAAAATAAAATTTTATTGTCATTCCACAAGACAAGTAGTGTAAATAAAAATAACTTATAGCAAAACGTTTACAACTTTTAACTATCAAGGTAAGGAACACAGTCCTTTCTAGTTTTATATTCTAAATTAAAGCTGCTTCTAAGTAGTAAAACAAGTAAAAACACATGTAACATTCCACCGAAAAGAGCTAGGCATTGACAAAGAAAATTAACTCCATTCATTCAATTCAAAATAAAAATGACAAAGCACTGTAGCGTACGTGCTTAAAAAATAAATTAAAAACATTATCACATGTTTACCTCGAGAGACTGTCCCTTAGATCCGGATTGTGCGACCACTAATAAAAAAGAAAATAAAACTCAACACGAACACACAACACAGTTTACTTACACTTTTAAAAAAAGTTTGTTTATCACACTTTTTTCGAAAACAGGGCGTGGGACGTGTTATTTCGTAAGTCTGTAGGCGGGAAAACGCGTGCGTTCAGAAGCTCGCGCGCGAACCGACTGACTCGACCACCGGCCGCTGTTGAACAAGAGTCAAGACGCACCGAGATAATCGTTGCATTCAGCTATCGGTATTAGAAAACGAATAAATCGCATAGATACGGTGTATTTGCTAATGCTGTGCTGTCCGACTGAATGCGCTTGGCAAATGCAATATGAGGTCGGGCTGAAAGCAGTGCAAAAGAAACAATTAATAGTTATTTTAAACCTGTAACTGAAAAAAGATTTATGTGATAATAACAGCTTTTAAACTTGTTGTTGCGATTTGGAGCAAGTTATTAGTTAGAATAGTTTAGGAGAGATATAATTAATTACTGCATCGTGTGCTCGGCAGCGAACTTGGCCCTGACAGTACGTGATCATTTCATTCCAGTCGTTGAAAAAGTTAAATGCACGTTTTTGTTTCATGGCTTCACACCTTTGTAATATATACTTGCTACAAAAAGGAGTTATTAATCAATGACACTTAGTCTTTAAACCTAAGCTACAACATTATAGACTTGTGGAAGGCCTTTGATTCTGTTGTTCATTAGTCAATGTTAAGAAAAGGGATAAAAGTCACAATCAACATTATAAAATATTTATGTTACGGACCTACCGTATACCCTAAAATGATTACAACAAATGTGGTGCTCCTAATAATAAGAAACTTTGGTTTGCAAAACTGGTGTCCGTGAAGGTACTTACTTAGGTCCAATCTTACGCAAATATAATCCTTTACGAGGGGTCTTGGTGAAACGGAATACAGATACGCTACACAAGCAACAAGTCAATTACATTATTTTGTAGAGATTTCCATGAGGTAAGTCAAGTCATATTTGAGAACCGGAATACACAATTAAGCGCAACACAATAAACAGTACCTGTTCATAGACATCTGATTTTTATTTTTTTCTCAACATTACAGACTTCGGACACGACCGTTAAAATAATGTTATAGGTGCATATAAATAAAAAACAAAGATATCATCTCAACTCATTTATTCACAATCCATTTTGTTTACACTATTTTTTACAATAGTAAGTTTAAGAATAAAATAAATTACAAGGTTAGGTCGAATAAACCTAAAATGATATTAACATAAATGGGATTAGAAAAAAAATATAATGCATCCGAACGTCACAATATACAAAAGTAAAATATGTCAGATAATAAATTATAATTATTAAAACTAAAAGCCAATAATTTATTCAGTTAAATTATTGATTAGAAAAGCACTCGATTTCAAATTAAAGAGAAAACGTACAAAATGGTAACTATGATTTCACTGTAAAATGTCTTATAAATAGAAATTAAGCTAAGAACTGACGTAGACTGGCACAATATTAAAAAACAGGAAATATGAAAGAAAGAAATATGAAGAGGGAATATGAAAGATTACGCGGTAATAATCGGTTTACGATTTACGAGGTATTAAAAAAAACTACTTACTAGATCTCGTTCAAAACAATTTTCGTTGGTAGTTTTTATAGTAATGTAGGTACATCATATGTTTTTTTTTTAGATTTTTCATTTTCTTATTTTAGAAGTTAGAGGGGTGGGGGGGACACCAACTTTTTCCACTTTGGAAGCGTATGTCACACAAATTCGGTTTAGGAAAAAAAAATGTTTTAGAAACCACGATATCATTTTTAAAGACCTATCCAAAGATACCCCACACGCATGTTTGATGAAAAAAAAAATTTTTTAGTTTCAGTTCTAAGTCTGGGGAGCCCCCAATATTTATTATTATTATTTTTGCATCAAAATCTTAATGCGGTTCACAGAATAGATCTACCTACCAAGTTACAACAGTATAGCACTTATAGTTTCAAAAAAATGGCTGTGACATACGGACGGACAGATGGACAGACAGATATAAAGAATCTATAAGGGTTCCGTTGTTTTGCCATTTGGCTACGGAACCCTAAAAACGAACTTTACGTCCAAGGGTAATCATTAGTTTTCAAAGTAAAATTAATTTATCCTTTCTATTCCTGATTATTGTATTAAATATACATATAAAATCTACGTCAATCCTTGAAAAAATCATACCTACAACTACAATTCCGTAAAATCATCATACAAAAATACGTACATAGTTTATATTTATCTTGCAAAAATACATTTACCCGAATAAGGTTTCTATAAATTTTTCCTATTTGAAATATTCAATACTTTCAAATTCAATAAAGAGACTCACAAGTTACAAAAAAGAGATATATTATGTATAAAAAAATTACAACATTAGAACATATATGTTAAAAACTTGTAAACTGTATACTCTGCCAAAATTTTTAATAAGGCAACATTGTGAGGAATTTATTTTCATTAACTTGAGCACCGACACAAGAAAAGTTTAGTTTAATGACAATAGTAGTTGATTTATTTCTTCCTTGATATACAGTATTTGTTTTAGCTTGAGAAACTGCAATTGACTGCACTATACAATAAATGAAAACAAAAATTATATTTTTTTATATATCAGCCGTCCATGGTTGGTTTACTGGAATGAGATCTGTTTTATTTAGTTTGACGTATTGGAATATCGATAGTCATCACGATTGGGAAGTTTACTCAATGGAAATGTGTTATCTGCAGTCTGAGATCCCACATACTACAGTCGGAGACCTAACAAATTGCAGCCCGAGACCCCACCAAAATTGCTCGCGGAAATCAAACATACTGCAGTCGGAGACCCTACATATTACAATCGGAGATCCCACATACTATAGTCGGAGACCAAACAAACTGCAGTCGGAAACCCCACATATTACAGTCGGAGACCCCACATACTACATTCGGAGACCCCATATACTATAGTAGGAGACCCAACAAACTGCAGTCCGAGACCAAACAAGCTGCAGTCGGAGACCCCACAAAAAAATAAATTCTAATTTTTTTTATCGTGTTTAGAAAAAAAAATCATCGCCGAAGTTTCGCTAACTATGTTAATGGAACCATTTGTAGATTGGTTATAAATATACAAGGAAGCATTCCATCATTGTTCAAAGTTCAAAACTACAACTGGTACCAACAACGATCAGATCGTAATGCTCAGATCCACATAAATACATAAATACAAATAAATGACTTATCATAGAAGAGTTAATATAATTAATAATAAAACAACACACGACATGTTTATTTGTACTTTCATTAGTATTACATACTCGGGTGTAACCTAAATTGAATTCAGAAACGATTACAAAATGGCTCCCGTAAGTTCTGTCGGCCGTATTGGAAAATTGAAATGTACGGTCAGCAGTTAAGTCGATTAACATGATTTGATTTCATATTGTACTTTTTAGCATTTTATATTAAAAGTTTGAAGATTAAGAAAAGATTGAATGAATAAAAATGCTGTTCTTTAATTAAATGTCACTTCTGTGTCAATTTTAATAAAATATTTTTCTCAGTAATTAAGATTTCGACCAAAAATGAAATATTAAGAGACTTCTGTTGCTGACTGTACATTAAGCCAATACGTCAATAGTGACATATTGTTTGGCTATTAATGAATAGAAACAGGGTTAGATTAATATTCTCGGGCATGTCACCTCGACATACAAAACGTATAATTTCAAGTCAAAAAGGCGCTATATTTCTTGGGTCAAGTAAAAGGATAATTGGTATATTATAGTTCAAAATATTGACTTCAAACCTTTTCGATCATTTCACACAAACGTTAGTCGAAATCGACACATACGTTTTTAGGTATGTATCTATGGGTTCTGCCGGGCGACAAAATCGTATTTGTATTTTGACGTCCGGCTATGCCGAATCGTGCCGAATCATGACAACCCGAACAAAATTTACGTGCCTATCGGACGATACATGGTTAAAAAGAGTTTTAAGACTGCTCAAAAGATGTTTTAAGTTCAAATGTCAAAATTAATATCGTTTTAAAAAAAAACAATGGAGAAAGAAGATTTGATGGAATGGTTTGGTATTACATTATATGTATACCAGTACAAAAAAAAATATTATTATCTAAACACACCGATAGTCGCTAAGTCGTAAGTTACAGTAACATTTTAAAACTAAAAGCATTAATGTATTGAGATGTACAATAATACTTTGGTTGGATTGTACTGGTTTAATTTTATATGTATCAGAGAATCATAATGAGAGGATGTCGCTCTAGAAGACAAAGGCGGTATTATTTACTCTATGGTCGATGTGAGTATTATTTGTGATGAACATATTGACCATAGGCTTATCATAGAACTAGAGTAGGCTAGATTTATATTTAGTCAACCTAAAAATTACTTTACCACGCTATGGTTGAACGTCACTTGCATCTCAAAAGTCAAAAAGGTTTATTTTGTTCTTAAAATGACAAATGACAGTTAGGGTTCAACCTTAGTGAAATTTCAATCAACTAAATTTTTTGTCAAAAGTGGTAATGTAATTACATGGTTAGTTGCACTACCAGTAGCTATCAGCATACAAGATATTTTATAAAATTATACATGATTAGTTGTAAGAAATTATAAAATGGTAAAGGAAAGTGAAGAAAATGGTATGCCCTGAATTCAAAACGAAAAAAGAAAACACGTGACCTGCACTGTATCCCGTCGTGGTCCTGCACGGTAATTACGTAACATATTATAAATAGCAATGGGTTTAATTTTGACAGTTTATCAACATTCATTGCGTTATTTACGTTGTTGTGCAGACACATTTTTCGAACAAATGGAGCAATGTAAGCAATAATAGTAATAAGTTTTAAAATAATTTCAATTGGTAGTAATAGTGTGTTACATAATAAGGGTGCGGAACGTTGTAAGTTGTTAAGGTTCACTCATTTGATTGAGAGTTATGCTCATAGAAAGTACATTTTCTTGTTCTATTATGAAGTACACTTACGCAATGATTATTGATTATTTCTAAGAGTGGGAAATGTTCAGTGGTCTCGGTAGTTACACACACACACTGAATGCATTAAGCTTTAGGAAGAGATATTTAGTTATGAATGAGAATCACGACGCTTTACATAGGTATCTAGTTAAAGTTTTTTAACTCTGCATTATTAATCGTTCGTGACTAGGGCTCCCAGACATAAATACGATACGACGTCGCGTCGTACAACGATGCGGCTTTATCGTTTCACGATATAATGACGTCGTGACGTCACGACGAATAAGAGCTAGCGACATAAGAAATGAGTTTTGTGATTACTTTAATAGTGATTAGAAATTTATCACGACAAGACGTCATATCGTGTTTATGTGTGAGAGCCCTTAGTTTGTATTGTACTATAGACTACTACGCTTATATTAAGGTTCCGGTACCCGGCATGGTTGTGGTCTGCTCAGGAGTAGAAGGTGAGTACGGCGGCGTGGTTCCCGCGCACCAGCAGCGTGCGGTCGGCGGCGGTGGCGATGGCGTGCAGCCAGGCCACGTAGAGCGCGGGCGGCACCACGTTCCGGCGGCGCGGCATGGGCAGAGTGACGCACACGAGGCGCGCGCCCCGCGAGTGTGTCGCGATGAGCTCGCGGAGACGCAGGTGACGGTGGGTACGCTGCTGGGCCGCCAGCAGATCCGCCGCAGTGATGCCCGCTAGTAGTTTTAGTAAAACAGCTTTAGTAAACAAACTAAAAAATACAATAGCTTCTGGATTCGAAACAACTAGACGTTGGCTTCAATTTGCTCGTACACAAACTTAAACAATTTTAATTTCAATACATCTTCTTTCTATTTCATTAAGAAAAGAACAGAAGACAAAATATCAGTTTAACCCTACAAATAGGCAATTTTAACACGATTATAAACATAACTACTAAAAATAGGTCAATGTAGTGGTCAGTAGCAGATTATTTTAAGAAAACTATCCTTTTCCTAATAAAACAGAAATAAAATGATGCGCCGAACTTATAGTGCGTTTCATCTAAGAGTTCCTTTGCCGTCATGTTGGCACTAATGCAACTTAAGTGTGTGAGAGAGAGAGAGACGCAGAGTGCGTTTACCTTGTTTAAGATAGTGACAAAAAATTAATGCCAACATGACGACAAAGGAACTATTAGATAAAACACACTTTAAATTTAGTTCAGTTGATGAACATAGTTGTCAGATCCATTGAAACCAATTCTCTTGTTTACAAACTAAACTAAATTTAAGTTCAATGCATTTTTTTCTTTATATTTTACTAAGAAAAAAACAGAACATAATACATAAGTTTAGACCTGTCAAATTAGTCCGCACCTGACGTAAATTGATGTATTTTTAGTCGCCTAGTTTATAATCACATCTATGGAATATCTGCATTTGACAGGATTAAACTAAAATGATAAAACTATCCTTTTCTTAATTAAAAAGAAAAGATACACTTAACTTAAAATAAATTAAGTTAAAAAATCGACGCCATTATCTACACTCAAAATAACATTAAACATTTAAACAAACCTTTTTTTACAATCTGTTCAACCGATTTTAACATCTATTGCGTTAATAACATAACAAACGACATCTGCAAAAAAACAGTTGATATTCTAATCACTTTTTGCTTTGCCATTTTTATTAAAATCAACGAATTAGAAATCAAAATCGGTCAATCTATAAAAAGTTCGGTTAACTGTCTAATCTTATTCTGAATAAGATCGGATATAAGTAATTAAATAGATGCACTATCAAACCGTTACATAATATATTCCTTAAATAAATAATTGATAAATCAGCCTTTAAAATATAACATAAATTGTAAATACAAAACCATCATCAACCTTTTTATCGTCCCACTGCTGGGTACAGGTCTCCTCTCATACAGAGAAGGATTGAGTGTAATCACCACACTTGCTCAATGCGGGTTGGAGATTTCAGACTTAAATTCCAGGTTTCCTCAAGATGTTTTCCTTCACCTTTAGTCATTGGTGTCCAAGATATACTTAGAAAGTACATATAACTTTAGAAAAGTTACATTGGTACTTGCCTGATCTGGAATCGAACCCGTGTAGTCATACTTGAGAGGCTGATGTTTTAACCAGTAGTGCACCACGACTTTTACAAAAGGATACAATTGCGAAATATTCAAAAATTCCATAACTAAAGCAAGATAAATACGTACTGTTATCATCATCAGCACACTTGAAGGGCGCCACCAACTTGTCGAAGTACGCAAGTGTGGAGTCTTTAGGCCTCCGTGTGATATCGGCGACCATCTTCAACGCTGAGTAGTCTATCCGAAACTTTGATAGTAAGGATGCCATGCTGTAGAGAAAACACTAGTTTAATAAACTCCTTCGAAATGATTTTGTTTTTCTCGGATGGGAAATCTTCAAATGACTTCTCCTGCTCTGGGCGGAACGGAAGTGCGTGTCAGGCATTTACTGACTAAAACCCAGAGGCCACGGTCATCATCCCAGTCGCATCCGAAGCTTTTTCAGCTTTGGATTCAGGTAGAGTCACGGTATCTCTTAATAATTATTATTACTATCCCACTAATAATCGTGAAAGTTTCGATGTTTGTTCCTCTTTCACTGAAAAACTACTGGACGGATTTGGAACAAATAACATACTAAGGGTTTGAAACCAGAATTAACATACAGGCTATATCTTATCCGGATATGCCCATGGAATCGGAAATTATATGGGTGCGAACGCGGGCTCAGCTAGTGCAACATATAAAGGTTTCGCTTCTTCTTTTATACCGCGCATCGAACGACTGGAACAATTTGCCGGCGGCGGTGTTTCCGTCACACTACAATTTGAGTCTCTTCAAGGCTAGAGTGAATAGGCTCTTAATAAACTAGTGCGCTTTACCATCAACGATCGCATTACTGCTTACCATCAGGCGTGATTGCGGTCAAGCGCTAGTTTATAATATATAAAAAAAAATCCAAGAAGAGCGTCAATTAATCCGTTAGACTATTGTATAAGACTTCAAAAGTTCGTGATAGTATAACTACTAATTTATAAATCTACTATTTAAATAGTACAAAATTAAAAGTAATTTATTTAAATTAAGCTCAGAATCAGTATTTTTTGATCGTCAAATTTTAAAAAAGGACCGTCCCCCAAAAACCCTGCTCTACTTTCTTCATTGTGCTTTTGAAAGACTTTAATTTGGAATCTGGCTGCATTTAAAAACATGTCAAAAGTGCAGCCTTTTCCAATAGTATAGAAGACATGCATATAATATTAATAGGCTTTTTAACATATTCAATCAAATTAATACAACTTTACCTAGTCAAGATAAAGTTCAATGCATAATTTGAAATATGTAATACATTACTGCGACGACTACCTGTGTCTAGTGTCACGTTTAATAACGAATTTGTTAAATAATATTTTTATACTCACTTTCGCTCCTCAATCTCAAGTTCGGTGTTCTTATTGGCCAGTGTGAACACTCGTAGAGGACACGACGACCACGCTCGTCGAGTCGACAGTATGTACGGCAGGAGGAGAGTTAGACCTGTGTTAAGTCCACATATGAGTGCTTGGGTTCCGCACGCAAAGGGTAAAACAAACTGGCCAAGCGTGAGTCTAATTTGCGCACAGTGTCCTGTGCCATTATCTATACAAAAAAATGTTTTCAGTATTTATTGAAGTGAAACTTCTTTACGCACGCTTGACTTGGGGAGTAAGCTGGCGAACGCGTGACGTAAGCGTTACGAAAAGTGATCGGGCAAGGCGAACGGAAGTTAAGTGGGGGATATAAGCACAGAGGCGCCCGTGGCGCGAGCTTGGTACTACAAGGTCTACAATTAGTTTTTTTTTTTTTGTCAATTAAAGTAGAAGATCTATGCAAAAATATTAATTTACCAATGAAACCATGAAATAAATTTAAATCATCATCATCTCAGCGTATAATCCCGGTCGCATCCGGCTTTCGCGTTGGAGCCCGGGGTCCGCTTTCCTACTATTACGCCTCCATTTCGAACGATCTCTGGCATCCTGTGGTGTGAGATTGTTGGCACACATGTCATCTCTTACAACGCCAAGCCAGCACTTTTTTGGCCTGCCTCGCTTGTTCCGGCCCGGCAGAGGCGCCATGGCAAGACATTTGTTACCCACGTAACATGCCGGTTTACGTAAGACGTGGCCGTACCAGCGCAGGCGACTCTCTTGCAGTTTATCTGCTATGTCACGGACATGGAGACTGCCACGAATGCGGCAGTTCCTGATGCGGTCTTTCCGCGTAACTCCACACATCCACCGCAGCATACTCATCTCCGTGACACGCAGCTCCTGCTTGTGTATGAAATAAATTTAAATATTTATAGAAAATTAATATATGTATATGTGTATACATGTATATATTGTACACATATGAGCGAAAGAAGTTTCACTTCAGTCGTGTGGTCATAAGCACACTCGTTGTTTTTTTATTCATCATCATCATCATTTCAGCCGAAAGACGTCCACTGCTGGACATAGGCCTCCCCCAAGGTTCTCCACGACGACCGGTCCTGCGCCTCCCGCATCCAGCGGTTTCCCGCGACCTTCACCAGGTCGTCAGTCCACCTTGTCGGGGGCCTACCCACGCAACGTCTTCCGGTGCGTGGTCGCCACTCGAGAACCCGTCGGCCTCATCGGGCATCGGTCCTACGGGCAATGTGTCCAGCCCATTGCCACTTCAATGTTGCAATTCTTCTTGTAATTTTTATTACGACAACAAAAATACATGATTTGTGATTTCAACTGTATATTTAGCTATCACGGTTTATGAGATAAAGCTTAGAGACAGATAGTGGTGTTAATAATAGGGTTCCATTTTTGAGTACAGATGTCATGAAATTGGTTGAAATTGATTATATACTTCTGATACAGATAATATGTTTCTGTTGCCGCTATAACAAAAAATACTGAAAACTATTTATTATATAGATTGTGATACAGAACCCTTAGTGCACGAGTGTGACTCGCACTTAGCCGGTTTAATTTATATGTATTTAGCACATCACTCTACAGTCTACAGGGACTAAATAGCAAAGGGATATTTTCAGTTTCTTTTTGGCCTATTTTGATATAACAATTCGTCATCATCTTCAACCTTAATATTTTCTCACTGCTGGGCACAGGTCTCTCCTCACACAGAGAAGGATTGAGCGTAATCATCACGCTTGCTCAATGCGGGTTGGCGATTTCAGACTTAAAGTCCAGGTTTCCTCAAGATGTTTTCCTACACCTTTTAATCAGCCATTGGTGTCCAAGATATACTTAGAAAGTACATATAACTTAGGAAAGTTACATTGGTACTTGCCTGACCTGGAATCGAGCCCACACACACATACTTGAGTGATTGGTGTTTTAACCACTAGGCCACCACGACTCAATACAGTTAAATTCTGCAATAAAATGTTACAAGATAGATCAAAGCAGGTGTTATCTGAAGTGTTACCTCCGTCATCATACAACCACCAGACGTCCACAGTGCCGGCCTGCCGCTTGGTGAACTGTTCCACGGACGTGAACGACGACGTGCGCCGCGCTGAGGACGCGCCCAGCGCGCGACGCACCGCGCTGCCGATACCTTTCACCACACCACTGCAGAACAAACGATTATTGCTCTAAGCACCTGCTGATCATGTTTCCACAGTTGGGACACAGGCCTACTCTAGGTAACAGGGAGTCAAAGTACAGAAATTGCGTTCTTTTTAAAGTTTAACACGCTAGGAATTACGCCTGTATCTACAGTACACTAGCAGGCAGACACGGAACAACTGCAGGCTACCTGTAGTGCTCCGTAGTCGTACACGCGGGCCTACTGCGGGTTGGTAGATGTTATAATGTCTTCGAATTTATTAGTTTTAGAAAATATGATGGTTTGTTTAGGATGATATCTTTCACCTAGTACTACTCATAAGTCGCGGCATTATCAATGCGCCACCACTGTTCAACCAGCTTCGTAATACCATTTAAACATAACCTAGACTATTAATTTCTTACTTCTTTGGCTACGCACGGTTTGTGCATTTAGCCAATGTCACGTGTTGGGATTGTAAGAAAAGCTAATTCGTAATGAATGTTTATTCATGTCGACAAAGATGGCCGCGTGAACTGTCGAGGAGTACGAGGGAGGCTTGCGGCAAAGTCATGATGTGCGGCGATATCTCAATATTCTTTATGAATTATTTACTAAATGCACTTTTTACTACATAAATCACGCACTTTTATTTAGTAAACAACACTATAAATAATTTAAAAGTCCAATGAAAAATGAGCGTGACACTCAGCTTAACTTTCCCGCCAAAATTCCTCTAGTGATTCTAAACTAGACTAAGTCATTGCAAACGTACAGCACAATGATATTGTACTGAATTTCATTTTAACCTTCATGTCAATAACGTGATTTGAATTTGGAACAGCAACTAAAAATTTGTAAGAAAAAAATACATTCTAAAATCGGAATTGTTTTTGATTATCTCGATTTGTTAAAGGACCCTACTATGACTTGTTAAAACCATCATGGTTTCATTTTGAAAAAGGGATAGCGCTATTCATCCTGCATAGCTCCATCTTTGTCTGATACTAGAATAATAATAGTTTTCACACGTCATAGTAACCCCCAGGAAATAATTCTGAATAGTTCAGTAGAATCCTTTGTTACAATCATAGATTTAGGATTTCATTGCTACGCAAAAGATACACGAATCGTGTGAGCGAGAGACCTTCATCCAGTTCATTTCAGACGAGAGAGAGAGACAGCGAATAAATGACGGTAAGGACATTGTTTTTGCAAGTAAGGGCCCATAGCGTCCCAGTGTGTTTTGCGACGTGGTGTATTTTAAGCATTTTTTAATAATCCCTAAATTAAAGTTCAAAAAATTTCCTGTTCTGAGTGTAAATAGATGAGAAAAAAGTAATTTCAATGTATTACTTATTCCCATTGTTATATGTATATTTTGTGATTATAAATAGCATTTATGAATATTACTATTACAATATTACTCTAGGTAAACAAACAATTTTGTTTTTTACACAATGTTTGACAAACCGGTTACGTCACGAGTATCGATAAAATATTACTTGGTTTTAGAGACACTGTAACTGGACTACCACACTACATATTTAACCAAATTTTGCCTAGAAAGTACTGAAACTCACTAGCGCTCGGCTTTTCATTTTTTTTACTAAATAACAGCTAATAAGATTTTGTTTAGTTTTTATTCTTTCAATACATAAATAATATATTGAAAGTGTGAAGTTATTTCTGGTAAATTTTTCTTTAGTTCTGCGAAGTGGCCACTTACATCATTCATTTCATACCCAAAAATTTAAGTCAGCCAGAATAAAAATATAGTAGATTCTTATTGCAAATACCTTATGCCCTGAAGATTTTTTACTATTACAAGGAATGTCTACGATTAACTCCCACTACTCCCAGTCTCCTATTTAGGTTTAAAGTGATGTGCCGTCCATATAAAATCTATACTGGAATGTTACTGGAAATGACCTCTAAAGGATTTTTTTATGACCTAACGTCTACGATTACCCCCTGCTATACCGAGGTAGAATAATAGACTTGCGCGTTAGGTCATACTAACGTTTAATCATAGTAGGTAGGTAGTAGTTTTATATTCCAGTAGGCCTTATTATAACGTTTCCCAACCCTATCGCGGGTGGAGTTATACGAGGTTCATGTTTTGCGAAGCTCATATACTATACCAAACATTTTGCGTGCGAGCAGCAACCGACGGTTTGTTTGCCAATATTGCAAGTACAATGATAATGTGCCATCGCTTCCCGACCTTTTTTTTTTATGGGACAAACCCGCCACACTTTTCCCAACCACTGCAACTCCTGAAAGCCAGAATCAACAGTGGCGACCGCCAGAAAAACGCCGAGCAATGAAGCTCGACGAGTCCCGGAGAAACGATTCAACTGTCTTGGGTCCCGCAACGAAATTAATCAGAAAAGAATAGCGGAGGAGTAAGAAAAAAGATATTTTATCCACTTCCCTCCATAACAAGCAGGAGACAGAACAGAACTAGGCCAAACGGCACAAAGGGACATTATTGCAACTGGGAGAAGCCCAGATTGCCAAACACCACGGAATAAAATTTGATTAAGTTAATGGGTCCTAAGTAGGTATTAGCTGTTACAATTGATTCCAATAATAGGTATGGCAAAAGCGCCTGAACGCACGGAAATTGGTTCTAGTTTCTACAAGGTCCGTATAATAAACGACTCCGGATGTAACTTGTACACTATCCAACATAATATTGCGTTCATTCTGCCAAAGAACACACTCCCACAAGATGTGATGTGCGGACTGTTCAAATTCACAGTTCGATGTAGAACACTGACACAAAGGGGAAGGAACAAGTTTAAAAGAATACAGTTTACTTTTAAAGTTGCCATGACCTGTGAGAAATTGGGCAACGCAGTGGTCAACCACCAGCCATGTCTTAGCCAGCCGATCGCCAACGGATGGAAAGAACAGATGGAGGTGCCGGCCCTTGATGGAATTATCCCACCTACTTTGCCATTCGGATAAGAGGTCCTCCCAGACTTCAGTCTGAGGTTTAAATAATCTAGAGATTTTATTAAAGTCGCGTTGTGTAACAAAATTAGTGTCCATGGCCTCCCCCCTCGCGGAGTAGTACATTGAAGCACGTCGCTGTACCTCAAGGTCGACTGGAAGTACACCTGCCAGTACCGGTAAGGCTTCAGTACTGACCGTTCTATACGCCTTGCATAAAAATATCAATGCCAAACGCTGGCTTTGAAGCAGTTTACGCCGCGCCGCTCCTATGCTGGCCCTATCGGCCCAAACAGGTGCACCGTAGCACATACATCCTAAGTAGGTAGCTCCATATATAGTTTTTAAAGTTAGGAATGATAGACCCCAAGTTGCTTTGGATATTCTAGTAAGGGCATAAAAGTTCTTTTTAGCTTTTTCACCAACTATTTTTATATGTTCGATAAATGAAAAATTCCTTTCTAAGATCATACCAAGGTAGCATACGGATTGCTGTTTTTTAATGGGAACGTTGTTAAATTTAATAGTAGGCAATGATTTAAGATTACCTTTTAGTAGAAGTTGATAGGTTTTATGTGGCGCAAATGCTAGGCGGTTACGATCACCCCACTGAGATATTAAATTTAGGCAAGTATTGGCCAAGTTCTCAAGTCCAGCTCGGGTACTTGACTGAATGAGCAGTAGGCCATCGTCCGCGTAACCAGTAAGTGAACAGCCGCAAGGAAGCGGGATCGCGAGGAAGTCATCAAAACCCAAATTCCATAAATAAGGACCGACAACTGAACCCTGAGGACATCCCATGGTTAGTGTTTTAGTACTAGAAAAATGACCGAGCTTAAGTACCGCGGAACCGTTTATAAAGTAAGAGTAAACGAGATTATATATGTTTCTATAGCAACCGCGGGTTTTTAATTTTAACAACAGCATAGGCCACCAGGCGTTATCAAAAGCCCCAGAAATATCCAGGAAGATCCCAATTACGTACTTGTTTTCAGATTGGTTAACGGTTCTTCTGACAGAAAGCGCCGCGTCGACTGTAGATTTACCTATGGTGAAGCCATATTGATTATTATGGAATTTTGGGCCGTTTGGTAGTAAACGTGGAACGATGAGGCGCTCAAGAAGTTTACCCAAAGATGGTAGAAGTGTGATAGGACGATATGACTTCGGATCATCCGGTGGTTTGTCACCACACTTTGGTATTATTCGTATGAAACCGCGTCGCCATTTACGAGGAAAAACGCCTTCAGCAATGCATCGGTTATATACAGTTAAGATGGCATCACCCGCTGTTTTACACGCTTCTTTAATCATCCTATTAGATATTTTATCTTCACCTGATGATTTGTTGACCGGTAGTTTTCTAACAATATTTATAAATTCGTCATTAGATGGTACGTCTGACATTGGTGATTCAGGTGGCACAGGAGCCCACGCTCTAATCTGTTGGTGGTAGTCGCTATCGTTAGCCGGTGAATCATCAGGGATAAGTGTATTAATTAGCACCTCCGTTGTTTCCTCTATGCCTGTGGTATGCTTATCATTGACTTTAATGTTTTGAACGTATGCAAGGTCGACCGATCTGTTAGCTTTAAATTCGTGATATAAGGGAGACCACGGACCCTCCCTGTCAAGCTTATCAACAACTTTTCGCAACAAATTACCCTTAGATTTTTCCACCGATGCTTTGTAGCGTGACTTGGCAACTCTAAAAGCATTTAAAGCGAACGTAAGAAGATCTCCAGTAATCTTTCGGCTCTTGAGTTTATTTAACTGTCTACGCGCTCTGCGATATCTTTTACGCTGTTCAACTAAGTAATCACTCCACCAGTCACATCTACGAATATTGGTCATAGATCCGCGACCAATGGCAATGTCAGCACAGTAGGTAAAGGTTTCTGACATAATGTCAGCACTTTCTTCGGCTGACAGCCCGTCCCGAGTGAATTCTTTGGCGTGACACGCAAAAAGCGAGCCGAAAAATTCCCAGTTCGCGCCTTTACATCTATATCTGAAATTACCGGGAATATGAGACGGACGCTTCCCGACCTCTTAATTTTGTATTCCAGCCAAATATCTAAATTTGTCGGTCTCCGTGGTGCAGCGGTCAACACGCCTGACTGCGACGTGGAGGCCCCGGGTTCGATCCCCGGCCAGGTCATGATGGGAAACGATCTTTTCCTGATTGGCCTGGGTCTTGGATGTTTATCTATATATGAATATATTATAAAATATAGTATCGTTGAGTTAGTATCCCATAACACCTTTTCCTGATTGGCCTGGGTCTTGGATGTTTATCTATATATGAATATATTATAAAATATAGTATCGTTGAGTTAGTATCCCATAACACAAGTCTCGAACTTACTTTGGGGCTAGCTCAATCTGTGTGATTTGTCCGTATATATTTATATTTATATTATATTTATATCTGAATTTCAGAATTCTGAGGCAACGATGCAATTTCTTCACCATGTAAAGGATATACAATTATACATATTTGATATATTTAATCGTAGGAATAAAACGCAAAATCAATAAAACAGATGTTTTAACTAAGTAGACGAAGTTAAAGAGTATTTTCAATCATTCAAATGTGAAAATGGTAGGCTTGTAATAAACTCGCAGAGGCGTATTGGTTTTTTGGGGTTTATACTTAATACAATTTCATTGAAATGGATATGTTGCAGTCAAAACTCTTAACCAGTCAAAAGTACTGTTGACTAACAAAATGAGTCAAAAGTCCTTTTGACTGTACAGGTTGGTCAATAATACTTTTGACTAAAATAATAGTTAAAAGTCCTTTTGCCCAATAGAGCTGGTCAAAAGTACTTTTGACTAAGTGATTCCGTCAAAAGTGGTTTTGACTGGTTTTATCAGTCAAAACTCTTAAAAAGTTAAAGTGGTCGATAAAAATAACGACAAAAGCATATATAAACTTTTATATTACTCGTTATTAGTGGAGAACGTGCTGATATTAGAACAAAATGAGTGACTACGAAAAGAAAGAACGCTTTTTGCAAAGAATTTTAGCAATAGAAGATATGAAAGACAGCCATTTCAATGTGATGTCAAAAGAAAAGTATGTAAAGTTATTAAAAAGAAAACACGTATGATGATCAGGATGAATAAATAATGTGTAATAAGTAAAACATACATAATTTGCAAGGTTCTCATTATATAATCACGAATTATGTTTTGGTTATTTAATTTCAATTAAAGTTAATAATTATTACAGAAAAGCGATTAACGTGATAATATAGGTACTGTGTTTTTATAAGCTGATTTTCTGATTATTAATTTTATTGTAAATTTTCAAGTGTATGTCTCCTTTTTATTGATTGTAATGTCAATTTTTACGTAATAAACAATGTCACATTTAATAAATATCTTTTTTATTCATATCTATCGAGTTAATAATGCTTTCGACTGATGCTTTATTGCAGTTAAAACTACTTTTGACGAAGAGCGTCAGTCAAAAGTACTTTTAACTGCAAATTTGCAGTCATAATTACTAATAACCAATAATTTTCAGTCAAAACAACTTTTGACCAACCTGTTCAGTCAAAAGTACTTTTGACTCATTTTGTTAGTCAACAGTACTTTTGACTGGTTAAGAGTTTTGACTGCAACAGAGACATGTTTTTTATGTAGAAAAAAATTACCTAAATTTCCTTCCAATATACAAACTATCCCAAGATCATTTTGAATCATTTTTCAGTGGGGATTCAACAACAATCCAACGGTATTTTCTTTTATTGCAGCATACAAAAGATTAATTTTCATACTGAAATATACACACATATATATATATATATATATATATATATATATATATATATATATATATATATATATATTCAGACGTAGAATAAAAATAAGTGAAACTGGCAATTGCTTAGAACTAGAAAAAATTGTAGTTTTATATACTAACACTGTGTCAACAGTAGGTAAAATCGATAATTCTTTAAATTATAATAAAATTTTCAAAGAGTTGATGTAACACAGTAACGAAAACGAAGAAACTGATTTCGGCGAAGAAATGGTACTGCATTATTACATTTCCATTTGGTGTGGCTAGCTGGCATATGGTAAATAATTTAATTGTTTTAGTGTTTTCTTGTGTTCATTATTATACATAATATTGTATTAAGTCGTGTGTTTTTTTAAACAGTCAGCTGTGCTGATGGGAGTTTGTTCCGCCACTTCTTCCCAGCGAAAGCACTAGGAAGTGGCGAAGGGTGGGCGTTTTGGGGTACTGTCTTATGTAATATTGACGTTTAAAAAGTGATGATTCTCAGCCTAATTTGAATAAAAGATTTTTGATATATTCATTTTCGAATAAATAACTACTTAAAATGAAAAGTGTTTTTATTCCTGTATTACAATAACAATCAATAATTCGCCTGAAATAACTTGTATATATCTGAAACTAGCGGAAAATGGTTTTCTGTTATATAAATAATCGATAATGTAATATTTATCGTAAGCCATCGTGGACAACACTAGTTTTCACTCAAACATTGTCATTTACGCACACATATGTATATATATTTTTTAGCACGTCACCGATTCTTTTATGTGAATCTTGTACCTCTTCTACTTGTATCTATGGTTACAATCGAAATTTAAACATGGCGACACTGTTTTATTCCTTTTTTTAAATTATCTACTATTATAAGATTTTTAAACATACATATATTTAAAAGTTTTTGTGTATGTAAGGTTATTTTGGGCGGGGAAGTTTATTTTGCTCTTAGAAATGGGCTATGACTTCCTTACACTTTTCCTGGTCATATTTCAACACAATACAAGTAAAACTATGCCTTTGTGGTCTATGTTCACGTCATTTTATTTTCTGGAATAAAAATCTAGAGGGCGTTTTGGCGGTAAAGTTAACCCGAGTGTCACGCTAATTTTTCATTGGACTTTTTAAATAATTTATAGTGTTGTTTAATAAATAAAAGTGCGTCATCTATATGCATTCAGTAAATAATTCATAAAGAACATTGAGATATCGCAGCATAGTGGCCTCATCGTGACTTTCCCTCAAACCTCCCTCGTAGACGGTTCACGTGGCCGTTTTTTGGACATGAATAATTCATTACGTGACATTGCCTAAATGCACAAACCGTGCGAAGCCAAAAAAGAAAGATAGAAACTCTTGATTACTTCAGAAGATATTTACCTTTTACTTCAAATTGGCACAAAGTCATAACTATAGTGCCAGACTACAAAAAAAAAATCAATAGATCAATAAATTAGACCAAATTTTACCTTTCTTTGACATCAGTCTTGTGAGCATTTTCCTTGTTCAACGCTCCAGGATCGGCAGACACGGAGCGTCCCAGTTGCGGTGAGCCCAACGATACGTCGGACATACTGCTACCTACATATATAACGTATGTTGTTCAGTTCACAAAGTTCAGTTCCAAAGGATTAAGTTAGAGTAATGACAACCTTGTAAGATCTTGTAACAAAATTAAATTATATCGTATACAGAAACCGCAGTAAGTTGTAAGTTTAACAATAAAGCGGTAAATTGTTAAAAAGAAAACACACACATAGTTTTACTTTTAGTAACGAAAGGCATTTTACGCAAAAGAAAGTAGAAGGAAAGAAAGGACATATATAAGTATAAGAGCTATTGCAGTTCCAGTGGTAGAAAAAGGTCAAACTATGCAATATTAATAGCATCTAATAGTATCATCATCGAAGACCGCGAATAATATTATACCGCGTACATCGAGGGACTGGAACAAATTGCCTGGGTCGGTCTTCCCGTCTAATTACAATATTTAGGTGTCTTCAAGGCTAGAGTAAATTAGGCTCTTAATAAACTAGTGTGTTTTACCATCAACGATTGCATCAATGCTCACAGTCAGGCGGGATAGCGATCAAACACTAGTTTATAACTATTTTGATAGAACGGCCTTAATTTTTTTTTTAAATGTTCTGAAAAAATGGTGACTCACCTCTAGAATGCGTGTTGAGACTTTCTGTTGACTTAGATTCCTTGTTATCGCCCATGGAACCTAAACAAAAGCTGATGTCTGATGGCTGCATGATACACATATAAGTACATTTGCTGCGGAAAATACGTCGTAACGTCGAAAATACGCGCCTTTAAAAATTTTTATGCAAAATAGGAGCGAAAGCGGGACAAAGGCGATTATTAAATGAAACATAGGTATCTAAATAAAACCATCGGCTGAACTTTATACCGGTGCGTTGCTTGTAGTAACCAACCCTTTTATTCATAAACGTTGCTTAAAGTGGTTAGCGACTGTTTAACCATACATTTTTGACGTTTTAACGTCACTTAAGTTTAATCATCGTTTATTAATAAACCCCTTAAACAGGTGTTTATTCATAAACGATGATTAAAGTTAAGTGACGTTAAAACGTCAAAAATGTATGGTTAAACAGTCACTAATAACTAGTTAACTTTAAACAACGTTTATGAATGAGGGGCAAGTGTACTAAAACGCTGCGAATATGTGCAGCATGACGGGTATCGGCAGCATATGTATAACCCACACAGTCACACACACATACATACATCCGACTTCACCAATATACATACAGGCTGGGCTTACACAAATTCAAAGTGTTTGTACTCTTGGTAACCACAAGTAATGCGCGCTTTACCTGGTAAGATAAAAGTACAGACGACAGCAGTTCAAGCTACCCCAAATTGTCAGACATTCCCAATCAACCTTGAGCCTTAATTCTTTAGAAGATAAAGTTGAAAATCTAATAAAGAAATCTGACAGATTGTAGTAGCTTTATGTGCTGTCGTCTGTACCATATGAGTGACAAAGATGAACTTTTAACTCTCGATGACATATTTAACGTCGGATACTGTAAAGTCTATTAAACGTTTCAGTACTTCGCTACGCTTTCGCCATCCTGAGTCACGAAAGCAATTTCTAGCAACTTTTATCAAGTTGTTCAAGAATACGCTCAAAAGTTGTCAAAACACAACACAAACAAGTTTGTAAAAATTAGTACAGCAATATTTTTCGCAGCAAATATGTAATTTATTAATCAACAAAATGGAAACTACGTTCGAAAGTATGAGTTAATGCCGATGGAGAATTGATTCGTTAGTCATTCTAATGAATTTTCTATCACCCACTAAAATTCAATATTGAAAAGCGGAAAATTTCGTTGTACACCGAAAAAGTGTGGATTTAAAAAATTACATTGATTAGGTACAGATTTTATATTTAACTGTTTCGGATATGGTCGAAATAGGCCGTATGGCCATGTTGCAAGAAGATCTGTTTTGTCTCGGTTAAAGCATATTTAGGCAAATCAAACAGGTCGTGAACTTTTCATATTTCACAATCGGACCGATTTAAATCGTAGTGGCAACAACATTTTTTTTTTTTGTATTTGGCAACATTTTACAATAATTTATTATATTTAACTAGCTACACGCCGTGGATTCACCAGCATAAGTTTCGACTCAGTGGGAAACTTCTATTCTATGATGAATACATCACCATCATCATGATCTCAACGTTAATCCCAGTCGCATCCAAAACTTTTTTCAGGTTTGAAGTCTGGGGTCCACTTTACCAATCTAAATGCTAATTTTGGCTAAACTTCGATATTTTCCGTGAAGCAACTGCCGTCTGACCTCCACAACCCGAAGGCAGTATCGAAGCATTGCAGTTAGACCAATTGTTGGACTTTTGAGGGCTCCAACAACCCGTAATTCGATTCCGTCATTAGATGTTCGTATGGCAACCGGGACCAACGGCTTAACGTGCTTTCCGAGGCACAACCAGACCAGTCTCAAACTCCTATATGTTAATTCTGGATATAAACCATCAGTATGCCAAATTTCATCCATATACCTTCAGTAGTTTTTGCGTGAAGAAATAATAAACATATATCAATATAAAGTTTCACGTTTATAATATTAGTAGGATTAGTTTATAGTTTCTCTTTCGAGATTGGTCAACTAGTTCGGAGGAGCTCTTGTTCAAGTCTGGAAATATCCACGTAGGAGTGTAAAACCATTAATTACAAATAATATTAGTTCAAATAAAAAATTCCGCTACGTATTGACTAACTCATTCGTCGAAAAAGCTTATAAGTCGTATAAGCTTTTTCGACGAATACAAGAATGACTACTATAGATACATTATACAATGCTGGCTGGAAAAAACCATGCCAAACAATGGTCTTTATTCAGCCAGCATTGATTAATGTTCATCAAGGCTGGCTGCATATTGGTGCAGATTCTCTTGTTCCCAAACTAAACTAATTATATGTAAGTTAAGTGCATCTTTTTCTTTCTATTTCATTAAGAAATGGATACAAGATAACATTTTATTTTAATCAATATTAATAATTAGACAGTTTAGACGCGATTATAAACATGGCGACCAAAAATACACCATTTTACGTCAGGCGCGGACTAATTTGACAGTAGGCCTAGTATGAGTTTTCATTACGAAACTCGATCGTCGATATAGAGCGCGTTTGATTCAGCGATTGGCCCGCTTCAAGGTCGTAAGAACTCTCAACCAATGAGAGCGCCAAACGCGCTCGATATCGACGATCGAGTTTCGTATTGAAAACTCATACTAGGCCTACATGTCTAAACTGTAACGGTACCTACAAACGCCACATGGAAGCACGCGTCATAATGACGTCACACGAATTCTACATCTCGCAATCAGAGTTTACCGTGCAACTAGCATACATACAACTTTCCTTCTTCTTCAAGCATTGGGCAAGTGCCCGCCAGACATAACACCCGTCTGGTCGGAGGATCCTCCCTTTTCTATGGAGGATGAGTGAACTTTACTCCCTGTTCCTCATGTCTCCACAAAACTAACATATTATCTTCTGTCCTTTTCTTAAATTATAAAGAAAAATAAAGAAAAAGGTGCGCTGAACTTAAATTTAGTATAGTTTGGCAGGGAATCGGGGCCACTAACTCTGTGTTATACTTACGTGAGAAAGCAGACAAGTCCTTCATATTGACATCAGTGAGGTAGGCTTGTAAGTCGTCATCCATAGCATCCGTGGTGTACTGCCCCCCCTCCACGCGCAGTATCGCGATAGCCATGTGCACGTCCAGCGCTTTGCTACAACACAGATACAAAAAGTAAAAAACTAAACTAATAAAAAATCTAAGATAAATATAAGTTTAGTCCTGTCAAATTAGTCCGCACCTGACGTAAGTCGACGTATTTTTGTAGCGATGTTTTTAATCACGTCTGAACTGACTATGGAGCGTGTTAATTTCACAGGACTAAACTTTTATTTTTACTCAAAGTCGACTTCCTTTATTAGAAAAAAAGTAATGCACTGACCTTAAATAGAAAGAAAGAAAAGCCATTTATTTGCGGTAAACATGAGGCAGCACATTACAAAAACAAAAAATAAAAGGAACGAAGCGTCACATGCACGCAAAACGGCTGTCGCTTGTCAATTATTATGGCTTGACCGCACGGTTAGCGCAGTGGTTAAGCTATTGACTGCTGCGCTGCGTGTCGCAAGTTCGATTCCCGCACGGAATGACCTACAAGTAGTTGATCCGGGTCTAGCTGTTTGTGTATGTGAGTTTAAATGTGTCGCACCCATGAAACAGGAGAAATTTCTAGTGTGGGGCAACGTTTTTTTTTTAAATGGTTTTGTAAAGACGTTTTTTCTTTGAATTTCTTCACTATAATAGACTAAATCAGTTGCACAAGCTGTGTGAAAAAAAATTGTTGTTATGTCTTATCGTTTTCTGAGAGGAGTTTATAGAATTGGATGGGTCATACAATTATCTACTTAATCTGGGATGATGATGATGGAGTAACCTTAAAAGCACTCTACACTAGTTCACACTTCCTCTAACAAGTTGGAAGGCTGTCCAATAATTTTAGTGTTTACGAATCCGATTGATTGTTACGTTAATTTATAATTTTTGAATACCTACTGCTAATTTTAATTTTAGGTAAAATAAGATTAATGTGAATTAGAAACAGTTGGCAATGAGCTCGCACCTATATTGGATTAGACAGAAGTTAAAACAAAAAAGTTTTTAGAGTACACTTTGAAATAAAATTATAATATATACAATATGTAAAGAAAAACCTGTCCGATCTGTAAAGGTATTGTTAGGTATCAATAACTGATTGTACTAATGGATACAAAACCGGGCTAAACTAAAAAAAAATCCCCCTAAAAAAATAAATATTATTTCGCAAAAAGAGCTAACTTAATACATGTGCAGTAAGCAACCCTTCCGCGGGTGGCGGGTGGCAGGGCACGCGGCACGTGGTCGCATCGCTATTCGCTCATAATAATACCGGTGTTGTCACTTTTTAAAAATCACCAAATTTCGGGGAAGTTGGAATTAATTCGCGGGAAAAAAAGATTATTTCAAAATTCATTAGTATTGTTTCTATGATGATTATGTAAAATTTTATATTATATTTGGTCAAGTGTTTACCTAACCTTTATTATCCTTATGGGTGGGACAGGGTTTTCTTTACATACCTATTGTATATTGTGATTTGTTACAGCTAAGATTGATGCTGTATATATTATGATCGATTAATCAACTTATATACCAGCGGTTATATTTAAATAAACTCATTTGAAGTAAGCATGTATCTTTTAAATGGGCTTAAAATCATGAGCCAACAAACTTTCAATTTTGTTTGTTCGTGAAATAATGAATGCAACAGTCAATTCCGAGATATTGCATATACTATGGTTCAAAAACCCTATGCTCGTAACACTAGAACTGTATAGTACTTAGTACTGCTTACCCCTTCAGAGAATACAAGGGTGAAGTTATATTGTTACGATAAAAACAATTCGATGACACAAATCCGTGACATTGCGTATACTATGGTTCAATAACGCTATGTTCGTAACCCCAGAACAGTATAGTATAATATACTGCTTACCCCCTACGGAGAATATAAGCGTGAAGTTATATTGTTACGGTAAAAACAATTCACTTACTGCATAACTTCAACATAGTCGACGATTTCGTTTCTTTCGCTCGTTTGCCAATTCTCTTTGAATCCCATCAGTAGAATATTTGGTTTCAACTTGCCGATACCACTAGCCTGCAATCAAAATTCACGTGTAATGGAACTGTATGGACCATTGTGTAAAGGCTTGGTACAAGGCCACTCAAATGAACTGCTGTCAAATTAAAAGTCAAATGAAACGTTAAAAGAAACGTCAAACTAAATGTCAAACAAGACGTCAACCAAAATAGATTTTATAAACGTCACTTGCTGTAGCTGTAGTCTATGGTCACTTGCGAGCGCTTGTCTTGCGGGTAAGGTTATATGGCGGTGTTAAAATTTATTAATCGTAACTTTGTGAGCATATCTTTCCCTGTATTGGCAGCTACGTTCATTTATCTTGACTGGAATCATACTAAGCAGTGGAAGTTGCAGCAGGCGGAACTGAAAACTTCTAAAAATTAAAACTGTAAATAACAATTGTGTAACCTACTAGTGAGTAATATTTTTAAATCTCCAACATTCTAACGCAACCTATTGTATTCAACCTATTTATATTTTGACGATGTCAAAGGTTCTGTATTCTTTAAATTGAAATGTGAATACCTACCTATGAAAATCGATTTATATTGCTGCTTATATCATAGTAGATTGACGCACAGGAAGCTGCAAATCAGTAGTAAAATTGTGACCTTGAGCTAGCCTGTACTACATAGTTTGTAGTTTATATACCACTGATTGGCGATGTAGGATTCTAACACCGTGACTCCGTTTTTATACAACTCAAAATCTATTTTGTCATCATTAATTCCGTAATTTAAAAATACCCAAAAAGCCTATTTTTATGGGAAATAACAAATTGTTATTTTTTTCTTTAGATAACCAAAGTGTACAATTGAAGCCCTGGCTGCTGTTGAAGTATGTTGTTATAATTAAAACCTGTTTGGAATGTTAGATTCAATTTAAAATTAGTACTTTTAGACTATCATTTATGCACTTTGTACTATCATATAAAAAAGTTTTTTTAAGAAAATATTATTTTTGACATTTATAATATCAAATAGCAGCCAGGGGTTTAATTATTAAGAATCTTTTTAATAGCAGTATTAGTTTTTTGATATAAAATTTTTAACACTTGACATGTTTTGCCAAAAATAAACCACACAACCTTTAAGTGTAGTCAAACTGAAAGAATGGAATGCATATGAACAATAAATTATATTTCTTTTCAGAACAAACATGGCTGTTTTTGGAATAACTGCACGTTACGTCTGGTTTGCTGTGCCTATTACAGGCTACTTCGTAGGCAAATACTTGGATGACCAAGAAACCTTAAGGATGACCAGTTTCCGGGACAAATCTCAACTATACGGAGACTTTACAGGCAAGAGAGAAAAACCATCTTGGCCTTGAAGATGTTAGGATTGGAGATATTGTAGTGATTATTTATTAGAATCAATAAAGTGTCAAATTATTGACTTTTGCATTATTATTAGTATATTTTTATAACATACTAAAAGACAATAATAGGCTCTCCTCCGCTGGATTACTTAAAAACTTCTACTCTCTCTACTTCTTCTTCTATTTTTTTTCTTTATTTTTTTGGCTTCGCACGGTCTGTGCATTTAGCCAATGTCAAGTAATTATGAATTATTCAAATTACAATGACTTGTTCAGTTTCTGGCACTAGGTTTGCTATATAATCGATTAAGGAAGAAGTAAACTCATTTGCGGATACGCCCCCATCAGCTTCATGCCAAAAATGCTATAAAGAGCTTGCCAAAAGCTTAGGTGCGAGTAGGACACTGCACATCCACTGTGATTAGTACCACCTTTTAGTTCGACGATTCTATGGTATCTTTTTTAGCTTGGCGCGCTTCACCCTTTTTTATTATGTGGTCAAATACATACACTACAAAACTACAACAAGTATCACATTGGTCTTTGCGTGGATGGTGAATGCTATATTATCCTGCTACAGAACTCTTACGAAATTCGGTCTGCTTGCTGCTTGGTAACTGTGTTCTCTATACCATTCCACAAAAACGTAATGCATGTGTTTTTCAGACCTAAATGACGACTCAACATACAGCTTGCTGGAACTTGCTCGGCAATAATGATTCGGTACTTTAGGAATCAAGTCTATCCAAATTTTTACTTTTTGTGTTACGTGTGAATACTTGGGATCAGTGCTTCACTCTGTGTATCCTCGATGTCAAGTGTGGGTGAATCATCAAAACGAAGATCTTCATTAACCGTGTCAGATTCTTTTGTCCAGCGCTTAAACCAGTCTTCACCTAAACATAGCATATTTAAAAAAAAAAACAGTCTACAATTCTACATACCTATAACCTTAGTGCATGTTTCATCACAAGTGTACAAAAAATATCATGGCGACTTCCTTTTTTGTTGTAAGGTTCTAAGGTTCCAGAAATATGAATGAATAGCTTTACGATCTTCTTCCGCAATGGATGCACACAAGAATGAGTTTTTATGTTTTGAATCGGTGTTGTATTTTGTGTGAGAACATCGAGGTTTTATTTCTTTGTTTGGTTTTCTAACACAAGGTTTATATTTCCCATCATCACTCTTCTTAAATCCCAGGTAGGACTTACCTAAAACTGTAGCATTTCTATTTAATTGCACAACGTTTTCTTTAGGCCTGAAACGGTGTTATGAACTGAAGAGCTTGGCTCACTCGTTCTTAATGGCAACAATGGGAATTCATCTTCACTGTCAGTTATAGACAACAGCAGTTTTTTTTTTTTTTTTTTGAGAGTTGAACCCAGTGTGGGTCTTGCACACTATCATCGCTCCCAAATGAGAGAATGGTATCAAAATCTGGAGATGGTAACTTGGCTGGACGTACTGGCTGTGATAATACGGAAATATTGTTCACATTTTCATTTGCTGCACTACTGAATACCTCATTATTACCTTCTATATTGGTATGTACGATAGCACGAGTAGCTATCATCAACAGTTCCTCTTCGTCATCACTACTGAACACGATTGGCGTAATATCCGCAGTAGTTTTTAGTGACAGCAACAGTGATGGCGTCTCCGACATCGGAGATAGCGATTCAACATTAAATCCTAAATCATCTGGCGTAATGAACGTATTTACAAAACTCACTCGGTCCTTCCAAACGGTAACTTTCTCAAGGAATACACATATTCACGCACACGTCACACATACAAACACCCTCTCTCAACTCACACACTCACACCTCATTCCACACACTGAGAGGACACGTATTCAACACTCGAAATATTACATTTTGTAAAATAACACTGATATAAATGTAACACACATCTTGTAGAAAATAATATAAATGGCTACGATACATGTAATATTATCCGAGGGAATTGGCGTTGATAGCTGAAATACAGGCCTTGCCTAGTTCGGTTACAGATGCTTAACTCTTTTGTGCTTAAAACTAGCCTATTTTTGTTTGTATCCTCTAAAAGAAATATTATTCGTATTATTTATTTTAATTTGCAATGTTATGAAATTAAACTGTTATTAAAAACTCTCATGTGTACATCAGACACATAGGTCCTTTTGATTTAAAATTAAATGTAGGCTGACACTTGAGAGGTTTCAAAAATGATACGTGCTGTTTCGAGATAATAAGATACGCACATGGGAGTTTTTGCTAAGTATGTGTATTCAAAAATGCTTTTCAAATATCTGTAAAACTCATTTTTGAGAAAAATGTCACATAGGAGATTTTAAATTTGCAACGATGATATGCCCTTTATACCAATTCCATTATCGTAAGTGACTGATATATTTGATGTTTAGAAGAGAATGAAAAGCAAAATAGTTATTTTTACATATTAGGCATAGTACCTGTATTAATGCACTGGCTCCATCCTTGAACCCCACATCATCTACAATGGAGTAGAACGCCTTAATCTTCCGTTTGGTGAACCACTGGTGTGCGCGGCTCGCTAGCGCCTCCCGACCTCGGTGACTTACCTGGCCCTAGGATTCCAATACTAATTATAATATACAGAAAGCTATTAAAATCAGAAGGCATTTATTATAATTTTATTACATCTACTATTACAGGTTACCCCAAGGCGATAATACTGTTATACCTACTTACTTAAAATCTAGAACAAATTACAATGCATTCCTGCCTCTAATCGGCGAACAAATGATTGCGACTAGTTGGGATCAGCTGGGATCGTTCGGACCGCCCATTGGTCCGTTCGGTCCAAACGATCCCAACTAGTCGCAATCATTTGACAAAAATGTGTTCGCCGATTAGGGGGCTGATTTTATTCAGTAGGCCTAGTATGAGTTTTCAATACGAAACTCGTTCGATCGTATCGAGCGCGTTTGGCGCTCTCATTGGTTGAGAGTTCTTACGACCTTGAAGCGGGCCAATCGCTGAGTCAAACGCACTCGATACGATCGAACGAGTTTCGTATTGAAAACTCATACTAGGCCTACAGAGAACTACAGAATAAGTGCTTCTCACTCGCTATAAAGTGGAACATGTCAATTAGGCGTGTCGGCGGCGCCTCTGATAAAAGATTGTTCCGAGAGCGCGGTTCCACCTGTAGTGACAGCTGTCGTAGCGCCTACCTGTCCGGAACACACAGACCTGCCCTAAAATAACTGCATCAAACACCTTCACGCATAGTAACATCATCCATAAAAAAGGGAGAATCCTCTGACCAGACTGGGATTGTCTGGCGGGCACTTGCCCGCCGGTTAATGTCCTAGGCTTGTATTCTTGTTAATTACAAAGTAAACTCTGCTTGCGTATCGTAAATAGAATCGTCCAACATGCTCGTGATTGTAATAAAACTCTTACCTGTATAATATGGCCACAGAGCATGAGCGAGTGTCCCTTGGTGAGTAAATAGGTGAAGTCCGTCAGGATGGGCCGCTCGCCCGGGAAGCCGGTCAGCACCAGGATCTGAGGCCTACAGACAATTAACAAAACATAGTTGTTTTGCATTATTGCGGCATTTGTTTTTCCTTCTATTGAGCATGGGGTCCTTCTCAGGTTCACTTCTCGAAGTTGACGCTGTATTTTGTACTTGAATTAAAAAAAAAAAAAAACAAAAAAATGTTGGCCCACACTGGGAATTTCTCCTGTATTTACAAACAACTAGTTGTAGGTCATACAAATATTTGTTCCGTGCGGGAATCGAACTCGCGACAAGCAACGCAGCAATCAATAGCTTGACCACTGCGCTAACCGTGCAGTCAGACGGTTTGATGTCTTGTTGTCATGCTCATGAGGCTTCAAGCGCCCAGCAGTCCCTACGACTCTGTAACCATCTCAAAGTGAGCTGGTAATAGTGTCAATCCCTAGTATTGTTAGATAACAGCTCAATCTCCCTCACGTCACCAAACTGTTCTTCTTATTCTTCAGCCTATAGATGTCGAATGACGGCTGGACAAAGGTCTCCCCCAAGGCTTTCCACAGTGACGGTCTTGTGCTGCCCGCATCCATCGGCTTCCCACGGCCTTCACCAGGTCATCGGTCCACGTTGTTGGGGGCCTCCCTACGCTGCGTCTTCTTAACTGTTCACGGTCAGATTTTTACAGAATCGATCGGCTGGTGTCCGCGTGTGTCGGTCTCGCCGAGCTGTGACATCAAGGAAGATCGTCCACCATGGTCGAAATACGGTCTAGATGACACTGTGTGCCGCGAATTGTTCGAGAGAGATACCATGGCCGTTAGCGCACAGGTACATAAAGGTACACGGGTGGGCATTAATCAGTGAAAGTGAGACAAGCCCTCCCGATTCGTAGAAAAAAAAACATAGGAATAGATTAGTACAGTATCCCGGACTTCTGCAATAGGTGGGTCCGAGCGATTGCCGCGTAAGTCGGGGTTCAACTTTGCGTAATTTTATCGTGCCGAGTACGATGCGCCAAATGTTGTTGTGTTGGGACTGTTGGGAGTTTGATCGTGAAAGGTCTCCAGATTAATTTCATGGTAATGCTCATGGTTTAACATTGTATCAACTCGCTCACCTGCCGTCTTCCGTTCTATTCACTAAGTTTTTTAAGTGAATAAGCTTAATAAACTAGCGCGCTTTGCCATCAACGATTACAAGACTGCTTAGGTACCATCAGGCGGGATTGCAGTCAAGCACTAGTTTATAATTATTAAAAAAAACTATTACCTTCCCAAGATCAAGCTGCAGACATCGAGCAAAAAAGCCACTTTCTAAAGAAACAAGAAACCAACCTGTAGTTCTTAACATGCTCACTGACAGCGTTGAGATGGTAGACGCCATTTAGTGCCACCTTGTAGGTCTGCGCCTGAGTCGTCGAGCCCCAGTTCACGTCTGCAGTACAAACACATTATTACTTGTTAATACTATAGTTTGTTGTTTGCTTTTGGAAATAATTTAAATACGATATTTTATTGATGCTGCAGAATAAAGATGTACCTTATAAAATAAACATAGAGACGGGATTATTTTGCTTAAAGTTATCATCTCAGCATTAATTCCAGTCGCACCCGAAGCTTTCTCAGTTTTGGAGTCTGGGGTCCGCTTTACCAGTCTAACTGCTGATTTTGGCTAAACTTCGATATTTTCCGTGAAGCGACTGACGTCTGACCTCCACAACCCAAAGACGATATCGAAGCTTTGCAGTAATCAAATTATGATAGTCATTTATGTTGTTAATGAACGGTTACAGAATTCAGTGTTTAAAAAAAAGTGTCGGCTCGGCCTTTGAACGTTGCAAGCGTGCCGCCGTGCGGGTTTGTAGGTATGACGTTGATCCCTGATGTGAATTCTATTAAATCAGCTGACAAGATAGTTTTTCGAGTTATGTTTTCATTGCGTTTTATTATGTAATTAGCGAATTAATTAATTTTTCCTTTAAAATCTTATTGGGTTATAAAAGTATAGCAATTATGAACGGTCTAAAGTGAAAAAAAACTACATATATATATTTTTTAAATCATGAAAAAAACCGACAAAAAATTCCACCACTGGAGGATTCAGAATGATGTACTGGATCCATAGTACTCGTTTGTGCGTCGATGTCAGATACACCTTTATACGGTAAACATTTTATAACTTTTTCAATTGTGCTAGTCACTCTGAAATGAACTTTAATATCATCAAAATACAGTTGATATTTGCTAAATTTGTAATAGGGTGCGGGTGTGCAGCACTAGGCACTTTAACTACAGAAGGTAGTATTGCTGACAGCTCACCTGGTTTCCTGTAAGACACGAGGAGGTACAGCGTCAACAGGAAGCTGAAGGTCACGAGCGCCTGTATCCACGAGATCACGAACATGATGGCCACGCACAACATTGAACCAATCAGGGACAGCCACATGTTGTAGAACTGCAACAGAAACAACATAACCATCGATTTACAACAGAGTTATCGATTTACAAAAGAGAATTTCATTATCATCAACCATTATCGTCCCACTGCTGGGCACAGGTCTCCTTTCATAGAGAGAAAGAGATCTTTACTCACCCTAAAAGTAGGTCTCCACCCCACAGGTTTGGCTAAACTCGCGTGGAACGTTGAGAAGTTTATCAGCGCGTACGCAGCCAAGAAGAAATTGGAGATCAACGGTGCGATCTGGTTCAGACCACCTGCGGGAACAATATATCTTATATACCTATCGTCAACAGTGTTTCTAAAATGTTGCTATAAATTCATATGCAACCCTATTTTTTCCTTATACAAAACCTTTATAAAAAGTTTGTTCAGAATAAGCAACTGAAACGATTACAATCATTTTTACAGCATGTTATATTTTTTTCCAAATATATTTTAAAAATGTTGCAGTGTGGTTACCAAACGCAAAAATACAGTTAACAGCGGATCATAGTGTCCTAAGGCGCCCGCCACGACGCGCCGTTGTAGGCGCGAGCAAGCGAGAGGCTCATTAACCATATATTTGTTGGGACAACCAGGTAACATACCAAGCTCATAACTTTATGATTTTTCATGATGTCTTCTTGAAATTCCGTACATAAAAATACTGAACACGTATACGCGTAATACAGAAGTACCTTCAAAATATGAATCAGGTCGAATTGAAAAGACTCAAAAAATATGAAAACATCAAATATTTTCATCAACTTCAAGACTATACTGACCCGTATTCATTTATCTACAATGACTGAACCATTACATCCTAGTAATATAATAAACGCGAAAGTTTGTAATGGATGGGTCTTTCACGCAAAAACACTGAACGGATTTGAATATAATTCGGTACACAGATTATAACCAGAATTACCACATTAGGACTTTGCAGCAGAATGTCAGTATTTTGTAAGTACCAATTCAACTGAGGCATTCGTTATGAATTTATTTACAGAACTATAAAAACTCCATGCATAGTCATGACTACATCTGTCAGTATTTCATAAAAGAAACTTACCCATGAGAATAAAAGTGACTGCTATTACGAAGGTGAGCACGTATCCCCTGACAGGCTCGTTGTTGGGTCCGTAACCCTTCGCGAAGAATATCAGGTATGGGTACAACTTGTCTTGACATAACGCCTGCAAATACACCACTACCATTAATACAACACGGTATTAACCGACAGACTTAAACCATATAACTAAGTATATGTCGTTAGTTAAAATTATTTAAAAAAAAATTATGCATATCTGCGGTACAAAATATTTGTATGAACAGAAGACAGCACATCAAGCACACTCTGTTTGTTAAATTTTCAACTTTATCTCTAAGGCATTAAGGTTAAAGGTTGATTGGGAATATCTAACAGTTTCGGGTAGCTTGTAAAATGTATTTCTGTTATTCGACAACGTGCAAATATAAAATAAAGATACAATTTTTTTTTTTAAGTTTATAACTATTGATTCTAATCATGCAGTCGTTAGAAGATGATCCCACAAATATTGTATTATTGAATTAAATATACAGCAGTGAAAAAATAATTATCCTTTAATATAATGTATAATAATATTTTTACTATAACTTTTGATTGTATATGATTTTAATTTTAATTATAACTGTGGTTTTAATTTAGGGCTGATGTGCTTACCTGTAATAAACAGGTCAAGTGTATAAAACTATCGAATGTAAATACGTCATATCTTTGTTTCACTGTGTTTAATTATTGGTGAGGCAAATAAAAAATAATAATAATAACCTGGAACACTTTAGGCGCAGATACCAACGAGGCGAGCGCAGAGGACAGCGTGGCCGCGAAACAACCGCCGTAGATCAGCGGACCGAACCCTGACACGAGGCGAATCACCTGAACATAAACACTTCAATGTTAACCACAACACGATCCGGCTGCTACATTAGTACATCAATAATGTAGATTAATAAGATTTAATTTTTAAGTATTTTTACAACTATTTTCAATTTTAATCGGGTGCCAACTAAAAAATACCCACCAAGATTATTAATTCAATTATTATTAATTAATTTATGGAGCAACATTTCGTTTTCATTCTTAGGAAACAAAATCTATATCGCTTCACTAAATTAATAATAAAATAATAATAATAATATTTATTGTGACAAAAAATACATTTTCCACTTATCGTATACAATAAAACTGCATTACAAAAGGTAGTTACAAATAGGTTTATCCCTGTCCCCTAAACTAGGCTAGGCCTGTATCTTAGGGGGCAGTGTCCAGTTACAGGGTATGCTATAATTATAATGCAATGAATTTTGAGCTAGTGACTTTAAAACTATAAACTTTAAAGTGTGAGAATGAGATGGTGAAGAGTGAGATTGTATGGAGTAAGAGTGAGTGTTTGGTGATTGATTATGTTTAGGAAGTGTTTGTGGTGTAGTGAATAATGATGAAGTGAATGTATGTATGTACAAAGGTGGATAACACTTAAAGAGTGGATATTATTGTATTGTGTAGGTTGAAAGTGATTCCGTTCCGTGATATTCCTGATTAAGCAGCCAAACAAGGTAAGACATATGTGAGACTTATATGTGTTCTGGTGTGTACGTTGTTTGAGTGTAGATATGAGAGAGAGTGCATGTATTGTATGATGTGTAAGAGTATGAGTGGTGAGTATTTGAGAGTGAATGTACTTTTAAGGCTGCGTGTGAGCGAGACAGTCTGAGTATGCAGGGAAAGGGCTTATTGGTAGATAAATAAGAGTACTTGTATGGAGCATGGATCAGGAAGTCTATAGGTTATTGGGATTATTCCACAAATGTAAGTAAGGACTCCGTGAATGAGTAGTCTTTTTGTATTAGCCATTCAGTCAGTTTGTTTTTTAGGTTGTGAGAGTTGAGATCCATTATTTTTAGTTGATTATTAATTTTTCTATACAAATAGTAACCAAGAATATAGAACTGGTGTCGAGCGAAAGTGGTTCTGTGCTGGGTGTTGGGTAAGACTTGAATGCGTTTGGTCCGGTCCGGGGGTGGAATGGACTTATGTATCCTCATTATTGTCTTGAATACGAACAGCTGCCGTACTGTTAGGACTTTACAGTTGGCATAGAGGTCAGATGTTGGATACCTAAAAGGTTTCTTGGTCATTACTTTTAGTATGGCTCTCTGTGCTCTTTCTATTCTAAGAAACAAGGTTTTAGCTGCTCCACCCCAGGCAGTTATACAGTACCCCAATATAGATTGACAGAGAGAGCAATAAATCATTTTCAGCGTTGTACTGTCGGCAGAATCTCTGAGGGACTTAAAAATGTGGATTAGACGCATGGTCCTTGAAGTAAGGGTGTCAATTTGCACGTCCCATCTCAGGCCACAATCGATCTGTACACCCAGGTACCTAACAACGTCTGAGCGGGTTATCGTGGGACAGACACAGTGGACTCTGGGGACTGTGCAGGAGTGAGCTCTAAGGGTGAAGTCAGATCCAGGAGTATTACCACGTCTTAACCCGAAAGGAATGTAAGTGGTTTTAGTAAGGTTTAACGTTAATAGGTTAGAGTTTAGCCATAACATTACTTTAGACAGTGCATCTTCCGCGTGTGCCTTAACCATATCCCATGTTGAACCACGGACTAGAATCGCAGTATCGTCAGCATAGGCGAAAATATTGCTATTAGGGAGGTTTATATTACACAGATCGTTAACATAGATTTGGAATAGGGTTGGGCCCAGGATGCTTCCCTGAGGAACACCGTAGGATATGATTTCTTCATCACTCAGGTAAGTGTCTATCTTGACGCACTGTTTACGGTTGGTAAGATAGCTCTTGAAAATATCTAGGGTGACACCCCGCACGCGTATTAATTCCAGTTTAGCAATGAGGTTGGGTACAGAAACTGTATCAAAGGCCTTTGAAAGGTCTAGAAAGATTCCAAGGCATTTAGTTTTACTGTCCAAGTTTTTCGAGACTGATTTCGTAAGTTCCAGTACAGCATCTTCTGTTGACAGCTTTGGCCTAAAGCCATATTGGTTGTCGGAGATAATATGGTACTTATTAAGAAAGCGCATTAGGTGGTTGTTTAGAATTCTTTCCAAAACCTTAGAAAGAGCTGGTAGTACCGAGATAGGCCTGTAGTTGGTGACGCAGTTTCTGTCCCCGGGTTTATGTATCGGGTGAATAATAGCTTTTTTAAAAGCATCCGGGAATACACCTGTTCTGAGACATAGGTTACAAAGGAAGGTTAAGGGTGGGACCAAAACATGTCGGGAACGTTTCAAAAGCAGAGGCGACAGACCATCCCAACCCACGGCACTCTTGTCGCGTAACTGGAGGATGAGGGACTCAACTTCAGATTCACTAACATCTAGAATAACTAGGGAGTTAACCTGAGAGGATTGGGGACTATTATATGGGAGGGAATGTCGCGTAATTGACGTGTTTACAGCATGAAGCTGTGAAGTGATTTTCTCTGCTAGTTCACTACCTATGGAATTAAAGAAGTGACACACCTCGTTAGTTGAAGAAATGGGATCACCTTTCAATTCTAACAACTCGGTGGGACTTGTCTGCGGTTTACGTCTGTTTGTGATAGCGTTAATTGTTTTCCATAGTTTCCGGGGACAGTTTTTGGCTTCTTTTAACTCATCTGCTTCATATGCAATTTTTAGTTTCCTAAGTAAATCGTTGCAAAAGTTGTGATATCGAGTATAGGTAGTTTTGAGGATTATGTTATCGGGACTATTTTTGGCAGTAACATGCATTCTATCTCGATTTTGTATGCATTTTAACAACCCTGGGGTGACCCACGGTTTTATAACACGTTTTTTCCTGGGGACATTTACTTGAGTTGAATGCTTAGCGACGACCGAAGTAACAGTGTCAATGAATATGGAAGTGGATGTGTTGACGTCGTCAGTGTTATAAATTTCGGAAAAGTCAGCATTTTCGAGATCAGCAATTATGCCAGCGTAATTTAGACGAGTGACAATGCGGGATGATTTAAGAGGTGTGATGAAGTTAGTAATATTCAAAAGAGTAGGCTTGTGATCTGTGATGTGCGATTCCAGGATGAGAGAGGTAGATGGTAAGCGGGACTTCAGGAGGATGTGGTCCAAACATCGATCTAATCTAGTAGGGATAAGGTGAGTAGGCATAAGTCCATGAGAGGCATTTAGTGATAGGTATTCGAGCGTTCTGTCATTTCTGTTGGTCGGATTTAAATCCAAATTCATATCACCCATAAGAGCAATGTTGGAGTAACGAGAGATACTATTATAAAGACCGTCCAGACTAGATAGAAAGGAGTTAAAGTTAGACTTAGAATTAAGTGATGGTGAACGATACAGAGCGACTACTGCTAATTCATTTTTACCTATCTCACAGACCAGGCAATTACCTCCTTCAAACCTTGGTTCACGCACAGAACATTGTAAACCCAATCTAGCCTACATGATAATTCCGTCATTTTGATTGCAGTTAGAAACGGTAGAGCAAGATTTAAACCCATCCAGGACAGGCAAACAGGAAGCCTTACTTAGCCAGCATTCAGTGAGAATCACAACATCATACGTGATTTTTGTCTGCTTTATTAAGAGCTGGATTTGGTCAAAATTTTTGTTAATACTACGGATATTTACATGTAGCAGATTAAAATTACCAAGGTTTGATGGGACTACAAATCGAGAACAGTCCTCTGGTAGGCAGTTAAGTGAAGTACCAATACACGGAGATGCATCAATTTCTTGTATGATGTCATTTATGTTCGCCATTTATTATAATTTATACAACACAAGACAGGCAAATAAATCAAGAGACTTTTAGATGAGAACAAAGGAAACGGATTTGGAGCTTTATAAAACCTGCATAGAATTTGAAGTATGTGTATTATGTTGTGTATTGAGAGAAGTATATGTTTGTTGCTAAGTAGTGGAGTGTGGATGTGTTCAGCATAGAATCTAATTTTTAAGTATAGTGTTGAATGAATAGTGTATAGAAGAAGGACCAGTATGTTACGCATAACAAGGTAAAAGGGATGAAATAAATCTAGTCATTTAGTTTCAAGATCTTGAAGAGACTGCTCAGAAGTTATCAGGATATGCTTATCACCTTCCAGCTTCCTCAGGAAAATGTTTCCATTGGAAACCCAGCAGAACTTGTAGGCGTGCTTTGATGCAAATTCCCGAGCTTGATGGTAGAGTTTTCTGGCACTCAAAGGCAGCTGCTCGGCGATATAAATAGGTTTTGGATTGCCAGGCATACCTACGTGAGAGGTGTTAAGTTTCTGGTCTTTGGACCTGCCCTTATTGAAGGATCGCACAGCCGATATGACAGATTGTTTGGCACTTACCGCCATAAATTCGGCAATTATTGGGCGCGGGGAGTTGGAATTTGTAGGTTTTCCGGGTAAACGGTACACGTCTCTAATACTGAGGTTACTCACAGCTGTTCCCAACGTTTCGCAGATTTTGGTCACTGTCCTTGTGAGACTGGCACATGTTTCGGATTCAGCAATAGGCACATTACGGATTTCGATGCCAGATAAACGTGATTTAAGCTGTTGGTCGATAATCCTTTTTTCTAACTGGTGTATTTGCCTTTGCTGTGCATCTCGTGTTTTTTTTAGGACTTCTATCTCTGTCTTCATATCTTCAAATTTAAGGTTGAGGAAACTCATGGATTGAATAATCTCTTCATTAGATTTTTGAATTGCGGTGTTAGCTGCCTGAATGGACAAGTTTTGAGATTTTATTTCTGCAACGTCGGCTATAAGTTTAGTCGTTAGAGCAGTCTGTTCAGCTAATGATTTAGATATGCACGAGTCTTGACCACAATCTTGGGGGGAATGATGACTGGAACCGCCTTGCGGAGAGCTAGCTTTGCGCGGGCGTTTATTACGAGAGGTGTTTACAAATCCGCTCATGGATATGGCGGAGTTTATGTCAGGCTCTGATCGTGTGTGAGCTTCACTCAGACTTCCTGTCGCGGATTTGGGTGGAGTACGCGCAATACTCGCCATAATGGCCAATTCAGTAGCACGGTACAATCAATATGCTTAGGTTTGTAGGGCTAGCAGTAGCGACTTAACCGATTGGAGACTCGCAGCAGTACGCGCATAGGCGCGTAGTCCGGAGCACTGGTAGGCGTCACCTTAGCAGCAACTTGAAAGGGTGCAAGTTATTGCTATGAATAAATGTATAGGCGCTGTTCACTGTTGCACGCTATTAGTGACAGGTTACAAAACTCGGGGTGAGGGTAGATAAATATTGCACTCACTAAATATTCCACTTTCTATGCAGTTTATCGTTAATATTTACACTAAACATACACACAGATACGTAGATCAGAGTTGTGGCTTTAAATTGATATATCAACCACCTCAATGCGCAACTATTTAAACTGGTAAACTATTATTTTAGCGGGACAAAATAATTATACGTCTGTTCGCAAATACACTTTTTGACAGCCCAAATTATATTTAAGGAACCTGAAAAGATGTAGTACATTATTAATGTACTAATTTAGCAGCCGGATCTTAGACTATAACTATAAATCATTGTGTTAAATTATATGCTAGCTAAGAGGTTCTATACCTAAACAATAGGGAACTTGCACTTGATTATTTTTTTGGTGCAAAGCAAAGATCTGGGCTTTACTTAAATAATTTTAAAACTCAAATTTAGAAAAATGCTATATTTATTTTAATAACCGCGTGCAAAATATGATTTTTCAAATTTCGCTCCATAACGCCAAGTCACGTAACATGACGTCACTGCATCGATTTTGTTTTATCAAAGGTTATGGTTAGCAGATTATTAAAAGTCTGAATATTAAATTAATCTCATGTGATCTGTGATTAATCTTATAAAACATTAATACGGAACTCCCAAAATGGATTGCCCTTCGACGATTATTTTGTGTTTTTACTTTAAACAAACATCTAAAGTAACATAACCTCAATTCAACTCACCGCGCAAGTTTTTGCCCTTTCATCTCCACACCCGTATAGTTTTTATTTTCCATGAAGAAAAACCTCACCATATCCATGTCTACCTTCGGAAGATTTCTCGAATCTGCTTTAATAAAGCCTATATCCATATTTATTATTTTCGCTAACACCTAAATACAATCCAAAACAATCCGAAATCGATGTAGTGACGTCACTGCTCCCTGATTGGTGTTTCAAATTAAGTTCCATTTCATGTAATTTATACTTAAAATATTAAGTAAAAATAGCATTTTTTTCTTATAAACCTTCCAGTTTAGCAATATCATATCTTGTTGAATTTGAATATCAATATAATATCAAATTATAAGTTTAATGCATGTACCCCATTATTTAAAGTTGTGACGTTCAAACGTCAAAAATATATCGTAAAATAGACACTAATCATTAGTTAACTTTAAGCAACTTTTATAAAGGAGAATATTGTTACAAATGTACCTTATGACAATGGCATAAGGTTCAATGATGCGTAACATATCGTACGTAACTTTTAACCCCTATACCTTGAGACCTAGGCCTTGTAGAGGCACGATCTAAAAATTCATTGCTAGGCTTATGGTGACCTATCGAACAGTACAGGTTTCGTCAATATTGACAGCGAAGTATCGACATGGAAATTACTAGAATCTCGTCTACTGTAAAGTACCTGTAACCTGCTAGATTGTAAACAAGAGCGTACTGGAAATTAAGCGCTATTGTTATTACTTCTAGACAGATCTGGAATGTTCGATGAGCTTGCATATATAATGCGGCGTAACTGAGCGAATGAGTCACTCTGCATTTGCACAAACAAGCGATAAGTAAAAAGCGATAGCCAAGAAGATCTACAGCGACAGCTGCAACGAGAACTTCGATCGGGTGACTTCGTGTAGTATTGTTGTGTGTGTACGATAAGGAATTCGTGAACATAAGGGAAGGATTCAGTACCCTTAACCGGCATTTTAATACCCCTAGCACGTAACAACATGTTGAAACGCAGAATAGATTACTTTTCAAGCTTATATTCGTTTACATTTTTTGCAAATTAGTCACGATTGCAGTATGGTAGAAAACTTACATCGTTACTATTCTGCAGTCCATAGGGACAGGTCCTGTTCACTGCACACTCGGAGATCGCGGCCGTGCCGATGTGTGTGACGTCACCCGACGCGTCACGCACCACGGTCCAGCCGGCCAGCACCGCGATCACCAAGTACGAGATCGTCGTCAACAGGATCGCCAGGAGAGTGCCTTTGGGGATAGATTTTTGTGGATCCTGTAAGAAAAAGGAGAGTTATATAAAATGAGTTCTTCTGAGAACTTCGCTGAGTTCAGTCAGCTACGAAAAAGAAGGACAATCTATGTAGTTTTTAAAATATTGATATCTTTCTTCGGGAATAAAGGTGTGATATTTTAGTTTATTATTATAAAATTCGTTTACCTTCAAATCACCAGAAATATTAGCGCCCGCCAATATCCCAGTGGCCGCGGGGAAGAATATCGCGAACACGGAGAAGAAGTTATGTTCCACGCCCTCAAAGAACCTGTAGTCCGGACCTAAGTTATTCTGTAACACCGTCCCTGTAAAATACCATAAAAGTAAGCAAAACATACAAACTGGTGTTGAGCCCAGTGAATGTCATTAAATTTAATTTTACATAAGCCTTATATCTGGTTTACATTTATTTTTCTTTCTTAGTCGTTGGTTATTAATATTTATGTACTATTTCTTATAAACTAAACTTTATTGTGTAGGAGTTAAAGTTATTTTTCCATAAACTAATATTTGTCTACATTTTTGGCAAATGTGTCGCAATGTTATTATAGATATCTAGTACAAAGGAAGGAGCTGAAAAGAATGCATGAACTTACAATTATACCCGACGAATCCCTGCGCTATCTCCACATCGCTCTTGGGTCCTATAATGGAGCCGATGCAGAAGTCTGCTATCGCCGCCAGCAATATCACTAGCAGGACTATCTGGGCCTTTGCCTCCCATTCCATTCCGACCATGACTATGCCAGTCAGTAGGACGATTGTTATGCAGCCGTAGATTGCTTGGTCCTGCGAATAAGAATAAGTATAATACAGTTTATTTTTTATTAACCTATTTATAAGTTCGTACAACCACTTTTAGATGTCAATGAGGTCTTTAAAAGTTAGATGAGGTTGATGTTTCCTTTCTGATTACTCTGAGAAGAAAGACCGAAATAAACTCAGAGGTAAGTTTATAGAGGGCAGATCATGGTACGACCATGTAGATTGTTATCTGAAACGGTCTTTTGATGAGAAAATCACGCAGATTGAGTAGACCTGTCCAGTCAGTGCACACATTTGCCAACAATGTCGGTTATCGTATGACGCTGACTGTACGAGACACTGGAGTATAACGCACCGCCATCCGGACTTACTATGGACGTCTCCGCAGACGGTCCTGACTCACTGGAACATCAGCTGGGCAACATCCCAATTTTTTTGAATAAAGCTTTTGCAGGCATTTTGGATTGTTATTTGGCTGACTTACGGCCAGTGAGAAAAAATAAAATTTAATTAAGCTAACTACCTATCGAAAGCGAAGTAGGTTCTAACCTTTTAAATCATGAGCCCAAAACTTGGTAATTGAAAAGTACGTACCCATCCTTTATCCACCATGTAAGCGGACTCTGGAATCAGCGTAATGAGCGACTCTCCGAAGCCAACTACATACATAGCACACGCCACGGCGTTCGCCATCGAGAATATCAGTCCAATGGAGCCGCCGAATTCGGGGCCGAGCGACCGGGATATCATGTAGTATGTGCCACCTAGAACAACATGATTAAGTTAAACGTGTGTTATTTGCAAAGCTTTGATATCACCTTCGGGTTATGGAAGTCAGACGGCAGTCGCTTCACGAAAAACATCGAAGTTTTGCCAAATCAGCAGTTAGACTGGTAAAGCGGACCCCAGACTCCAAAGCTGCAAAAAGCATTGGATGCGACTGGGTTAACTCTGAGATGGTGACGATGATTCGCAAAGTGGAATTAAACAAGACAAGCATAGCCACCGATATATTCTTAATGAATACTTGTGGAATGCACAAATGTTTTACACTAACTGGGCCGCGCGGTTTCACCCGCACAATTGCATTCCTTCCGTAGGTTAGCTTTTCCCCGACTATATTAGGGTCGACTTTTTTTTATGAGTGGAAATTCCTCATGGATGTTCAACGCCCTGGGGTGGGCGGCGGGGTCTGTCAAACTCTTAATTACTGAAAACCACCCCGATGTTTTATCTTACACCTACACCAGGGGTTGTGAGAACGAACACTGTTTCCGCAACCCCCAATTGGTGCTGGCCCGCCGCTGTGGGCCTCCTCAGGTCAGGGCGGAGAGTGAGGTGTTTGACTTGCCCCGTGACGTCTAAGAGTAGCGCGCGTGGAGACACTCCGCACTTCGGCATTCTAACCTAACCGGATGCAAATGAATACCGGTATTTTGCTTGGAGCGACAACCTGACCTCGACAACCTGACCTCCACAACCCAACATGGGTGATACGATACTCTTGGTACGAATGGCAATTAGACCTTCAGGCTTTTGACCGTAAGACTGTCAAGGACCCATACAGCAGCCGAGAGCAACGGCTTAAAGTGCTTTCGGAGGCACGGAAAGATGTCGGGATCTAAAGCTGCTTGCCCACGGGCCAACCGCAACAAGCGCCGCTCAATTAGATCGATGGACCAGTGCGGTTGGTATTACCTACTTAACCACAAGCTCCTCTCCAGCTATGACAATGACACATAAATTAGCGTGCACATCAATGTTTAAATAACAATGAGACAATTATAAATTAATGTCTGTTTACATTGTAATCTAATGTATATATGAGCGATTTATTTTAAGACTTCGGTGCAGCTATTAATGCTCTATTGTTGGCATTTACATAGTTACTTTGCACAGGCTTTAATTGAAGTCATATTCAATAAAAAAAGAACTGATAAAGTTCTCCAGGCCGTATTTCGGCAATGATGACCTCAACGGAGACTAATCTTCGATGCACAATCTTACTAAAATTATAAACGCAAAGGTTTGTGTGGATGAGCGATTGTAACTTTCACGCAGGAACTGCTCAACGGATTTTTAGTAACATTTCAGCGAGTTGCCAGCCTATTTCGACTATTGTTACTCACGTTGATGAGTAAGGGAACTAGTTGTAAGTTGCAAGCTTGTTTCTCAATAAAGAGGCATTTGTGTAATAATCATGTGTATTGATGAAATATAAAGCTTGTAGATAAGTACATATATTTTTGGTTTTTGTCATTTTTGCGTAATGTAAGACACACTTCTATCTCTTATTGTGGTGTTACTATCGTTGATTTTCATATTTTATGTGACTTGATGTTAATTATGTGTAGTTTGTGTGTTATATGAAAAAAGCTTGTTGAAGTGCAGGCAACTTTAGTAGTTTCATTGTCGTATTAAACAAAGGTTTGCAGGCGCACCTAACTGTTGTCATAATACGGGTTGATCCATACTGAGATTACAAATGCGAAAGTTGCTCTGTATGTCCGTTGCCTTTTCACGCTTGAATGGCAGAACGAATTCGATGTAATTTGGGGCCAGATAACCATGACCTTGATTTGGACATAGGATACTTTTTTATGGTAATATGTTTCCATGGGTCAATTTCAATACTTTGATGCTGGTAGTACGTTCCCGTGGGATAATTTCTATATTCTTTACCCCGATAATACGTTACCACGGAAAAATATCAACACTTTTAATATCGCATGTTCCTGTGGGTCAATTGCAATCATTTCAACCCCAGCAATGGATTTCAGTGGGTTAATTTGCTACAACGCCGCCACAGCCACTGGCAAAAGCTAGTAAAACATAAAAAAACTAGATATATTGAAAATCTTACCTCCTTTGATGACGCCGTTGGTGCTGATGGCTGACATGGAGAGCGCCGTGATGGTGGTCACCACGGAGGTCGTGAGGATCAGAAGCATTGACTGCGCTGCCGGAAAATAACGCTTTCATTGTCCACATTTATAATACTTACACAAGAATATGCATATTTGTAATTCAAATATACAATATACATTATTTTATGAAATCCCACTTTTTTATACTCATAACATTTGCTCGAAAAATATCTGGCACGAAAATAAGCCACATATTAACTGATTTCTTAAAAACCCACTATCCAACTCAAAATATCTAATGAAATATAAACAATAACAATAACTACAGTCGAAACTTATCGATAAATTGACTAAACCAATCTGGTTTAGGGCGCATTCTACCAAACATTAAAATCTTTAACTTTGGTAAAATCAGTCCTTAATCTGAGAGCTTTGCATCTCGAGTAAATAGGTGAACAATCAGCTATTTTTATTTCTATTCTTTGGTTTGCACAGACGTCGAATAAAAACCTATGGTACTAACCCACGCCCGCTTGTCCTACGACCCAGGAGAGCCGAAGAAACAGCATAACACCCCATATATTGAGGAGACATCTCATCAACACCCCCTTGATCCAGCCAAACTTGATGTTCGAAGAACCGAGCGTCGGCGCGGCAAGGTCTTTCTCCAAAGTCTGAGGCTGAAATGTATGAAAGGTTCGAGAATATATTCAAATTCATTTACTGGTGTTATTTTTGATACATCATGAGATTTTAATAATAAATACATAATTAATTCCTCAAAAACTAACTTACTCCAAGATTAAAATAGAATAGTTAATTATAACACAACATATACATAAATTACAATTTAAAATAGAGATGCAACGGATATCCGGTAACTGGCCTATCCGGCCTAATACTATCCGGCCGAATACCGGATAGCTATATATCCGCCCGATGTCTATCCATCCGAATAAATAGAAGAAATTGGATAAGGGAAACATATTTTTGAGTAATTATTTGCTTTATTTATTTAGTATCACTTTAATATAATTAGCTTAAGTTTTATGCTTTTAATCACACAATAGTAAATGAATGTAATACAAAGAAAATGAATGAATTAGTACTCATACTGGACTAAGGACAAATTATGGTGAATGAATACTAATTTCTCTGCATTGGGAGGTAGCAGGCGGTTGTGTTTCTCTTCATAAATAAGTCCTGCTTCAGAAAAAGTCTTTCGCTACACACTGCTGCATGGTGCATAAAGGTAGATTTTAGCAAACTTTGTTAATTTGTTTTATTGTTTAGTATTAGCTGCCCACCAAGAATAAGGGTCGCAATTGCGATCAATTCGCGCTAAGTTTCGCCGGATATCCGGTATCCGGTATCCGGCCAAACTGCTATCCGTTACATCTCTAATTTAAAATTAAGTATGGATTTTTTTTTAATGTATTGTATCTTTTGATCGAGTGTTGTAAGCATGTGTAATGTGTCTATTAATTGTATATGAGTCAGTGTTACTCGAAATAAATGATTATTTTATTTGATAGTATAATAACATTTTTCACCTAATAGATATCTTATTTTTTATGGAAGAATATTTATGTCCTTATTTAATTAATAAAACAGTATTTAATTTGAATAATTCTATTTGCTAAATTATTTAATATTTTTTATTTGAATATTGAAAACAACATATATTGTTATCTATGATGATATCTGCGTAAAGACATAGGTACCCTACAAACCATATGGAGTAACTTTTTTTTACTTATATTTCTTGTCCTTTTCCGTTTACTTATTGAAATGAAAAGAAAAGATATTTTTTTTTTTATAAAATTATAAATTAGCGCTTGACCGCAATCCCGCCTGATGGTAAGCAGCGACGCATTCTTTGATGGTAAAGCGTACTAGTTTATTAAGAGCCTATTCACTCTAGCCTTGAAGACACTCAAATTGTAGTCCGACGGAAACACCGCCGCTGGCAAATTGTTCCAGGCCCTCGATGTACGCGGTATAAAGGAAGAGGCGAAACGCTTCGTCCGGATCATAGTGGTGTTAACAACGTAAGGGTGGAAACTCGCCGTACGACGGGTCGTCCGATGGTGGAACGGAGATGGGGGAATTAAATCATGCAATTCCCTCGCACACTCCCCAAAATGCATCCTATAGAACACCGAAAAGCTGGCTACTCTACGCCTGTGCTCTAGGCATAGGTACTTAAAGTGAAGATTCCATGGGAACCAAGGGCAATATTTGTTCATCATCCTCCATTTAGCGTCCTTAGAATCGTTTCACGAAATACAAACAAGTACCCATATTATTACTACTATTGATCGTGAAACCCGCAGCTTAACTTCGTAACAAATTCTTTGAACGATTAGCATATAAAGTGTTTGTTGGGTTATGCATACTGTCCAGTTATGTGAACTAATTAATCCCTTAATCTCCTCTAACGACACCCACGCACAGACACACAATAGCGAGCCTTATTAATTCAAGGCTAACAATATTCGGAACTTTGGACAAAAGAGAAAGAAAAAATTGGTTACTTTTTCAATATTTCTTCCTGGGTTGCTGAGAATTATGCAAGGTAATTTAAAAAAAAATCTATCTTTAGTGTTTATTGTTATAGCTATAACAAAACTACAGCTTGACAGACAGACAGTAGTTTCTTAATAATGGGATCCCGTTTTTAACTCTTTGGGTACGGAATCCTAAAAAACAAAACAACTTCCTATCTGATACAGTCTTTTTTTCCCCCAATTTGTTTTTAATACATTGGCCCCTTTGACTTTGATCTTGACTCTCGACCTAGCAGATATCGATTGATAACGTCTACAATGGATCTACAGTATTCAGAGGATGTATGCTCACTATAGGAATGGACCCCACGCGTGCTCAGAACGGGTTAATGAAAGTTATTATATGATATCATTTTATACGATATAGATTAAGAATTTAGCATTTAATTAGCTCTATCACATTAGATCAGAAATATTTAATGGTTAAAAAATCAAAAACGGTTATAATGTAAATCCAAATCCATATAAATGGATGTAAATCCTATCCCATTAATAGTGTGTAAGTATTATAATGTTAAAATCTTATATATGTTGCTCTTTCACGCAAAAACAACTGAATGGATTTAGATAAAATTTAGCAGACATGTCATTATGTTAGATAACTAGGATTAGCTTACTGGATAGTTTTTATCCAAATCTTCTCACGGCATCAAAATTTATGTGAGGCGCAGTTATTAAATAAATAAATGCCGGTTTCCTCACGGTGTTTTTCTTCGTAGTCAGAGTATTAATTACTATGACAAGAGAGGAGGCCTGTGTGTCCCAGTAGCGAGAACGGTTATAGCCTGATTCTGCATTGTTCACTGTTGTGTTAGGCTGCCTGTATACGACGCCGGAACCGCACCGGTGCCGTACCGCAATTATATGTATACGAATGATAATTGCTCATGGGCCGTGCAGCCGCCGCACCGCGGCCGCGTCGGCGCCGGACCGCCAGAGCGCCGCTATTTTGTAGACATTACATGACGCTCAGTGACAGGTCGCCCGCGGAGATGTCCACACGTGTGTCTTCAGGCATTTTATTAACATGGCGGAGTTTGATTATGAATTACTGATTAATTTAGTGCAGGAAAGGGAGGTATTATGGGATAAGACAAGTAAATCTTATAAAGATAAAAGAAAAAATATAAAAGCATGGCAAGAGATTTGTGTAATTTTAAATGAGAAATTTCTTTTTTTTTCTTAATGTTAACATTATATAGATACGAATAACAGTGAAGTCTGTACAGTTACACCGACAATGTTATACTGAACTGTGATCGCTGCTTTATTAATAAACGCGGATACAATACGGTTTTTACGCGGCGACGGTGCGGCTGCGATGCGGCTACGGCATGGTGGTGATGCGAATACACAGTATTGCGGTCCGGCACCGGTGCGGTTCCGGCGTCGTATACAGGCAGCCTTATTCTTTTAACAAATGCTATAAAGAATGCATCCCACATCGACGCACAAACGAGTACCATGGATCCAGTATATGATTTTGAACACCCCACTGGTGGAATTTTTTATCGGCTTTTTCATGATTTGAAAAATAATATATGTAGTTTTTTTCACTTAAGACCGCACAAAATAGCGCAATGAAAACAAAACTCGAAAAACTATCTTATCAGCTGATTTAATAGAGTTCACATCAGGGATCAACGTCATACTTACAAACTTACACGGCGGCACGCTTGCAACGTTCAAAGGTCGAGCCGACACTTTTTTTAAACACTTTGAATTCTGTAACCGTTCCTTAACGACATAAATGACTATCATAATTTTATGAGTTGCATGCGGTCTACACTACAGATACACCCTGATGTGTAGCTAGTACTAAGTATGTCTCTCATAGAGAGAAAGACAGAATTATTATTAGGCACAGACTAAAGCCACACAATACATTTTGAATAATTTTGACGAATATTTGTTGACTCATTTTTTTATAATTTCGAAAAAAATGTCTGCTCAATGACGTAAATAATGCAAAGAATGTTGTTGAATTGTCAAAATGAAACTCATTACTACTGATAGTGAGTTACGCAATTACCCCCTGCATATCTGGGTAATTGGGTAACACACTATTAGTAGCAATGAGTTTAATTTTGATTCAATCATTGCATTATTTACGTTGTGGAGCAGACAAATTTCTCGGACATAAGAGCAATGGATTAGCAATTTGCTTTCAAAATTATTCCTATTGATATTAATAGTATGTTACGCAATTAAGGTGCAGATGACAACTACAAATCACATTTAAAGTGTGACGACCGATGTAAGGAGAATATATAATAGAAGGAAAGTGTACTTCACGGCTGCACCAAAAAGGTCTAGTTCACCAAAAACGCCAGACATTAATTAGTGCCTGATGTTGTTTATCAAGTAATCACACAAGTAACATCTACAATAACATACCCACATAAACCCACGCGTCATTCCACTGAATCAATCGTTAATTATAATCCACTACGACTCGTAGACACATTCATTCATACTCCACTAATGGATGGGTCAGAGATCAAGTTGGATGCAATGGTAATGAAGAGTACACACCTACGGGTTACGGGTCATAATCCCTTGAACTGAGGGTTAATGTTGCTAATAGGACTAATAATTACACAAGGACGTGAAGATGGGCAGATCTAATACCTATGGACCTACCTACGATGGTATGAACATTAGTTTTATGAAATTAGTCCTGTTAATAATGGATCGATTTTTGCTAGCATTTGGCGCAAAAAGTACTGAACGAATTTTGATAAAACTTTACAGGGATATAGCTTACTAGCTCCTGCCCGCGGCAGAACGCCTAAAATTTCTTATTCCCCGATTATCCCTGTCGTATTACATATCCTACCCGCACTATCGAAGTGATAGCTCACTCAGCGTTTATTCTGACTTTATTTTTGTACAACTCCAAAGGCAAATAGCGTGATGTTAAATAGCCTTAACCATGAATTGGGCTATCAAATGCTAAAATATTCAAATCCAACAGGTAGTTAAGGATAACTCTCTACAATCTACAATAAATGAATACAAACAAACCGTAGGAAGGCAGGATAGGACACACACATCAATTATTTAAAACATAATTTATTTTTGACGTGTAAAATATTTTAACTAACTGAAATAAGTATGTATAATCTATCATTTACTACGGATACTTGTCCTCGCTTGACTTGAAGAGAGTTCTTGGTAACATTAAAGTGTATTACTTAGAATTGTGGACCGTTATAGCAACTTAAGTGATTGATAATATCATATGGTCATTGATATTGTCTTGTGAAACGTACTTACGACGCGCCGACGACGTGTCGGCGCGTCTTACTTTGCTGATTATCAGAAAAAGAAAAGATCTACCTATTGTTTTAAGCTGTCCAAAATAAGCTAAAAATAATCAACAATTTTCAACACGTTTTATTAGAATAAGTAAGATACGCAAGGGATAAGTACTTTTCCACTTATCTTTCTTTTAACAAATATTTATCACCTAAGCCTATATTATGGAATAGAAGAAGAATTAAGACTAAGAATTTAGTATACTAATATAGTGACCCCGATTTCCTTGTTTACAAACTAAATTAAATTTAAGTTCAGTACATCATCATAAAATTAGACCTATCAAATTAGTCCGCTCCTGACGTAAATTGACGTATTTTTTGTCGTCATGTTTATAATAGCGTCTAACCTGTTTATGTAGTAATTTAATTTGACAGGATTAAACTAAAATGTTATCTTCTATCCTTTTCTTATTCAATAGAATGAAAAAGATGCACTTGACTTAAAATTAATTTAGTTTCTGAACAAGAGATTCGGCACCAGTAACTAACTACAGTATAATCTCACTAATCCGGCACTTCGATAGATCGGCACGTCCAATAATCCGGCACAAGCAGTACAAGAAGAAAGCTTTGTAGAAATATTAGAGCCACCAACTACTACAACTGCTGTAAGAGTTAAACCAGATAATGCATTGATTTGTTTCAGTACGTGCATAACATGGGCGGAAGAAAACGGCATGTCTGCCAAAGATATTATAATTCTTCGCAACATGCGAGAAAAGGTTTTTAAGCAAGGACTACAAGTTGCACAAAAGCAGACCTCAATTACGGATTATTTTAAAACTACATAGTTAATCACATATGTACCTACATGTTAATCGAATACATTACATACATTGACTCCCTCTATGAAATGTTTATTTTATTCTTTACCTATGACTTTTTCACTATAATCCAATAATCCGAACATTCCAATAATCCGGCACCCTCCGGTTTTTAATAGTGCCGGATTAGTGAGATTATACTGTAATTAGCAATCTATACAAATAAGAATAAATCGCCAAATGCGTTGCTAAGCGCAAAACTCGAGAACGGCTCGACCAGTTCGGGTAATTTTTGTTTTCATATTTTCGTTATGGCATAAGCTTTTTATTTGATTTTCTATCATTTAGATAATCTACCTATATTGTTCCGTTTTGAAGAGGGAGTTGGTTAACATAAACTTCACGGGAGCCCAGGGCGGGTAGATGACACATCATGTCTTAGACTTTTTGATTCTTGGACATAACGGCCTCCCTGCGAGGTTTTGCTTCACCGTTTTGACAGCTCGGTGGTGATGATATTATTTACACAAGACACTGAAGCGCATGGCTGGGTTCGACCTTCACCTTGTAAGGCCATTACCATTGGACCAACACCGCTCTCTAATGGTGGTGACAGTCAAGTTTAACCTACTTTTCATTTGTAGTATTGAAAAGATACTTTGTATGTAATTATATACTTATATCATAACAATACGACATAAACGCCGAAAATGTGAATAAGTTTATGGAAAATCAAGCTATAATGTGTGGTACTCGTGAGTTGCAGCTTAAAATCAGCGTCAGATGGTACACTTTGTGTTGTCATTTGGCAGTATGCTGAGCTGAGGCCCTTTTGGCATTGTAATCTTTGTTTTATATTTTTATAGTTTTTTATTAGGTGTATTTCTTTTGCTGTAATATCAATTAACGCATTTTTCTTTCTATCTTTCTATAAATTCTTCAATGCTTTTCGTGCTCACTTCGAAACCAAAAAGGATGAAAACGGGTCCTTATGACCACAACGCCACTGTATTTAATGAACCGTGATAGTAAGACAGTTGAAATTTTTACAGATGGTGTATTTCTGTTGCTGCTTCTACAACAAACACTAAAAACAGAATAAAATAAATAGTTGAGAGGGATAATAGTACGGAACCCATAGTGCGCAGTTTTTATTTATTAAGACAGTATTGCGCGATCCCTGTGGAAATGATCATGCGAAAACAAACCGCGAAGCGCAGCCGTTTAAAATAAAATCTAAGCAATTACTTTGTACAACATTTTATTCTTTGACGAAAGAACATAACAAAAACAGTCTTAAGCAACATTTTATCAAATAACAATTCAGTTACATTCAACAACAGGTTAGTGACCCTTCTTGTGTCCCCAGTGCTTGTGATCCTCATGGCCTCCCTTCTTGTCGTGATGGTGGTGGTCGTGGTGGTGCTCGTGGTGGCCGTGCTCGCCGTGGTGGCCCTTGTGGTGATGGTGGTGTCCGCCGTGCTCATGATGTCCCTTCTTGCCGTGATGATGTTCGTGATGTCCGTGATGTTTGTGTCCGTGGTGGAAGTGTCCGCCCTTCTTGTGGCCGCCCTCGTGGTGGTGCCCGCCGTGGTGGTCATGGTGGCCCTTCTCTCCATGATGATGGTGGAAGTGCTTGTCCTTCTTGAATTCGTCGTGTTTCTCGACGCCGTGGTGTCCCTTGGTGTCGTGTCCTTTGTGCCAGTGGCCATGCTCGTCGTGCCCGTGGCCGTGGTGGCCCTTCTCGCCGTGGTGGTCATGATGGTGGTAGCCGTCATCGTGGTGGTGGTGCTTCTTGTGGCCCCCGTGCTCGCCATGGTGTCCCTTATGCCCCTCGTGATGGTGGTGGCCATGCTTGCCGTGGTGGTGCTCGTGGTGTCCCTTGTGACCCTTGTGGTGTTCACCGCCGTGTTCGTGGTGATGGTGTCCATGGTGCTCGTGGCCGCCACCCTTGTCCCACTTGTGACCTGACGCAGCTGTTTCGAGATCGGCGTCCCTCTTCTCCCGGAGCTCCCTAGCTGAGCTGAGGGCGGCGATGGCCAGGAGGCCAAAAGCCAACAGAAGAATACTTCTCATGGTTGATTGTAGTTGTTGCTACTGAATGATATCGGTCCACGGTGACAATGATTTTATATACTAAATTTCAGTAGCGGTTAAGAAATTTACAATAGTTGCGATAGTACCAAGGTTGTTAAACGGTGTTACTTTCCACTTCCGATGTTGACAATCTTTAGTTCCGTATGTTGACATTAAAAGTAACACTCCGAAGGGTTGCGTGCCTGCGGGCCTTGGAAGGCACATTAAAACGTTGCTCCCGGCTGATATTATGGATTTACAGTCTTTACGGGTCTGTAACTGACAACCTGACTTACCCAATGGGGTTCGTATTACCTACCTAATAACTGGGTTGTGGAGGTCAGGCAGTCGACCGTTTGGAATGAGCTAAACAGCTATGATCCCAAAGGATTGACAGAGTTGTATATTGAGTTACATTTTCAGTCTTGTTCTTTTCAGTTTTGAATTCCTTACTTAAACTGTGATTTCCGCACATTGAGAAATACTCGCGTGTCAGTATGTGGCTCCAAGCCCGAAAAGTGAACAAGTTAACCATATTCTGAGATTGAGGAGTGTGTTATGATATGAGTTAATGAATAATTTCACAATAGATTAGTTAAAAATTAGTAGTGGTAGTAGCTACATCCAGTGAGGCTAATAGTCGACGCCAACATTTTTGTTTTATTTATTGGCCTGTATATATGTACAATGTACACACATAGAACTAGGTAGTAATTCGTCCACTCTGAGATACTTTTCTACACACAAAACAATCCTTACTAATATTATAAATCGGAAAGTGAGTTTGTTTGTTCCGCTTTCACGCCGTAACTACTGAACCTATTGCTTTGAATTTTTGCAGACGTAAAGTTAGAAGTCCGGATTAAATAATAGAGTGCTTTTTATCCCGGATATTCCCGAGAGAAATCTAAAAAGTGCGATATAACCGATTTCCACACGGGCGAAGCCTCAGGGCAGAAGCTAGTTCTAAATAAAACCGACCAATTGCCAACCAGTCATGTTACCCTATTAATACTAAGACTCCACTATCTGTCTGTCTGTCTGTCACCAGGCTGTATCTCACGAAATTTTCACAGACAATGTGTAATTTCCCTTGCCCCTACAACAACAAATACTTAAATCAGAATAAAATACTTTTTATTTGTATTTTGTTTAGATAACATAGTACCGGAACCTTTTATGTGTGTGAGTACGGCCCGCAGTTGGCCGGGGTTTTTATTTATATAGTACTAGCTTTCCGCCCGCGGCTTCACCCGCGTTTTTTAGATTTCCCTCGGGAATGTTTTTTTTTTTTTTTTTTTCAATAAAAGGTAGCCTATGTCCTTTTTCAGGGTCTATAGATTGTCTGTGCCAATTTTCATCAAACTCGGTTGAGAGGTTTAAGCGGGAAAGCGTAACAGACAGACAGAGAGTTACTTTCACATTTATAATATTAATATGGATAAATGGATCACTATACAATCACCATTACCAAGACGCCATGTACTACATGTAACAAGAGGTTCTGTGTGCAACTAACAACGTGACCGATCAACCTGGACAGCTAATTATTATAGGTTAACATTCGTCCAAGTACCGGTATAAAGTGGAAACAATGATTTCTTTCGAGATAGAAAAAATGCTATACATATATTTGCTAAAAATGTAAACAAATATGAATTAACTGAAAAACGTATATAATTCATACACAATAAGTTCAGTTTAGTCTAAAACTTCAATATTTTTTTAAGTTTTTCAATAGTGCTAGTTACTTAGCTATAACAAGGTAATAAGTATTACAAATGTAGTAGTTCTTCCTCATCCAAGACCAGGTTTGCAAGGTAAATTAGGTAGTTAAAAGAAAGAAAGAAAATACAATGCAAACAAGAATATAAACACAAGAAAAACATGCGTCAAACTCTCTTATTTAATAAGTCATGCAAACTATGCAGCGCAAAAATTTATCACGCGGGACAATCATTCAACTTTATGCTGCGACCCTATGAACGACAGACCAGCCCTGACGCAGCCAAATGATTGCGACTAGTTGGCATCAGTTGACCGCCCATTGGTCCGTTCGGTCCAAACGATCCCAACTAGTCGCTATCATTTGACAAAAATGTGTTCGCCGATTAGGGGGCAGGTGCCCAGCGCTGATTTTAAACCTTAAAATACTTGGTTTTTAGGTGGTAAATAATATCAGTATTTTTTTTTTTAATAATTATAAACTAGCGCTTGATTGCAATCCCGCCTGATGGTAAGCAGTGATGCAATCGTTTATGGTAAAGCGCGCTAGTTTATTAAACCCATTCACTTAAAAAACTTAGTGAATAGGAAGGAAGACGGCAGTTGAGCGAGGTGGTACAATGTTAAACCCAACAACACGACCAACGATGCTGCGCCAGAGGGAGATTGATGTGGAGACCCTCCACGACCAAACTCCCGACACAACAACACTTGGCGCATCGTACCCGGCACACATCGCAACACAACTGCTCAGACCCGTCCTCCGTATGGCTTCACCAGACATCATGCCGGAACACGACGAATCTATTGTACTCCCATTGCTAGAACACAAGCCGCCTCTTAGTGAGAAGAAGTCGGTCGGAACCTATCACGCGGCCTAGTACGAGTTGGTAAATGTGGCAAGTCTTTGAATGTTTAAGTTCTAGGACATACTGGTTTTCTTACAATGTTTTCCTCTACTGTTTTGAGAGCAATGGTGATAAAATAATTTCCAGAAAGTAAAGCGTTGAATTTTAATAACAACTCGTTTAGCGGTTTGTTGGGCCAACCGAAGATGCATGTGTAGAATCTCGTAAAGCCTTCCCATCTGCAGTTTATACTGATTTCTTGGGATATAATTCGTCTATTGTCTTGGATCACACTTTTCACTGCTAGCACGTTTTCTTCTGTAACAGCCGTCAAAGGGGACCACTTCTTTCTTCATCCTCCAAAGTTAGTCGACACTTGGAATTTCTTCTGTACCTATCGTAGGTGCGTTAGTTATACCACCGATACACGGCTGCTTTAGAAGGGCCTTCATCCATGATGAATACCATTTGAAGTCTATCTTACGATTCGTCTGGTTTCAGGCGACAATTGAAATCGTAAAAAATCGTAGCGCGAAAATGGTCTCGACGCGAATTGTTCAAAGAGACACGATAATTTTAATTAGCTCGCAAAAACGTAGAGGGTAGTTTTGAATTTGGAACGTACCTATCATATTTTTGAAATAAATTATAACTGGTCAGTTTCTCATACATAAAAACTTTTTGTTGCAATCCTTTCTGAGTGATCTGCTATTAAATTATTATTATCGATGCATGATGAACTGGAATTTTATTAAATAGTGGAATAGAAAATATTTATGTGAATTGCAAACTCTGTACTTTTGCATGCCTTATAATTGGCTAAATATGTCTGTATCTGTGTCTAATGTACCACCATGACCCGTAAAAAACATAAAAATTTCATCATCATCAGAAAATAATGACGCCACTTTAGCTGGCTTCATTATTACAATCGCTATTGACCTGTCAAATTTATTCACTTTATGGCTGAGTAACATAATTATTATTACATTTTATTAGACTTGTGCCCGTGGCTGGTGTCCAGTTTATGCGGTTGCCACTAAACCGCATTCTACAATTTATTATGTATTAGTTGTACCCCGCGGTTTTACCAGCATAAGTTTCGAGCCCATGGGAATATCTGGATAAAACCAATGGTAATTAATGTATATATAATATGGTAATACTGGTAATCTTATAAACCAACTGTGTCCTTTCAGTAGTTCTTGCGAGATAGTGTAACAAACATACATACATCTAAACTTGCACGTTTATAATATTAGTAGGATGTAGGTATTATAAATAATTATTTGTCTAGCCTTTTCCCGACTATGTTGGGGTCAGTTTCCTGTCTAACCGGATGCAACGGAATATAATATAAATATTCTACATGAAGCGACTGCTTCTCTGAACTCCAACAACCTAAATGAGTAATACAATTCTCCTTGGTAGGACTCGTTATCAGGCTTGAAAGCTTTTTTTTTAGTGTGGCACTACTTATGACTTTGTGTCAATTTCAAGTAAAAGATTTTTAGGTTCTTTCTTCTTTGGCTTCGCACGGTTTGTGCATTTAGCCTAATAAATTTTCATTCATGTCGAAAAAGTCGGCCGCGTGAACCGTCTACGAGGGAGGTGTGAGGCAAAGTCATGATGAGGCCACTATGCTGCGATATCTCAATGTTCTTTATGAATTGTTTACTGAATGCACTTTATACTACATAAATCACGCACTTTTATTTAGTAAACAACACTATTAAAAAGTCCAATGAAAAATGAGCGTGACACTCAGCTTAATTTTCCCGCCAAAACTCGCTTTAAAGCTTCTGAAGACCCGTAACGACTGTCAAAGACCAACTAATGACAATCAGGATGGTAGGAATGTACTATCTATACTAATAATAAAGCTTAAGAGTTTGTTTGTTTGAACTAATCTCTGGAACTGCCAGAACTATGGTTTCGAACAAAAACAAAACAAAATATATTTGATAGCTCAAACTTTTGTGGAAGCCGATTAAATATCACGCTAAGACACTAAGCGGCCGAGCAATAACAAAGCAGTCAGAAAAAACAGTACTAGCGCGTGCAAGAGATGCTATGCGACGAGGTGGGTCGAGGGAACAACGAATTTCACGCGGACAAGGTCGCGGGCAGAAGCTAGTGCAATTAAAAATAGCTTCCTTCTGGTTTTAGTATTCCAAAATGGGCTAGCACTTGGCCTATAAGTGGCCTGGTGGAAAGTGACGTAAAATTACATCTATAATGGGATAAGTAATGGAAATTACAATTATTTTTAGGTACTTTACTACCCCTGCCATAAAATATATAGCAATTTTCTCACATTCAGCCATCAGTTTCAATATAAAGCGTTGTATTTTGTTAACTAGCAAATGGTAACTGTAAATAATTTACATTTTGAAATACCAGACTGGCCCTGCCACTAAACAAATAGCAATATTTTGCATTTAGCCACCAAGTCTGATGAAGCCAACTATAAGGCATTTCATTTCACATTTCTCCAAAACAATTGATAAAAATTCCGTTTGCGCCAAGACTAGAACATTAACCACAACATTTTTGAACATTATCCTTTAAAAGAGTTTAGTAGCTCAATCCGCCTTATTCAAAAACACTGCTTAAAGTTAACTAGTGATTAGCGAATCTTTAACCATACATTTTTGACCTTTTAATGTCATTTAACTTTAATTATCGTTCATGAATAAACCCCTTATACACTGTGGTGTTTATTCATAAAGGATGATTTAAGTTAAGCGACGTTAAGCGGTCAAAAATGTACGGTTAAAGATTCGCTAATCATTAGTTAACTTTAAGCAGCGTTTATGAATAAGGGGGCAAGTGCCGGGGTTTGTACCTGGAACAGAACGTGAGGTTCGATCCCCAGGTATAACACGAAAAAATGATATTAGGGTTTCCTTTTAGAAAATTATCTCCTATACAGAGTTAAAATTCGGATGATGGGACTAGACTTGCCTTCCATTACATGGAAATAAGAAAACTGGCGAAATGTAGATATCACCATACGTACGGGTACATAGTGTACCTACATTCGACAATTTCGTTTAAGGGAGGTGGAGGTTAAGTTACTTTGAGGAATTTCCACATACTACAGAAATAAAATTATGTTATGTTATAAACCAGTATTTTTCAACGTGTGGGTGCCCCCTAGGGGGTCTCCAAACCTAATGTAGGGGTTCGCCGATTCTTTAAAATCATAGTAAATTTCAAATGGAATCAAACATTTCAAAGTATCGGAGGTGGCTTGTGAGAATTCTGTTCAACCAAAAGGTCCTCAACGTTACAGACTGAAATTCGAAGTTAGAAACAGCGACGCAAAGGAAAGAGACTGCAAATATTTTACGATACTACGGGCTCCGTGCCATGAATAAGGCAAAAAAACAGAATAATCAGTCTCAAATCTAATCGTTTATTATGCAATTAGGATCACTGATTACTTTTAGACGTCATATTTTTTTAAACTAGATGGATTTCCTAACTAAATCTACATATATTATCGAATATTCATGTATATTTATCCTGTACACAGTTCCTGTTATTACTTCAATGTGTCAATTCATTAATCAGTCGTTATATGTATTACATACTTTAGCTTGTAATATGCAGTGTGAGTTTGTACACACATACACCATACATAATCAGGCTATTAGGTTCCCTCAGCTGGGACACAAACCTTCTCTCTGCGGAAGAGATTGGGCAGTAATCCACGACTCAGGCCCAGTGCGGATTCGTAGATGTTACGCCTTTGAATTTTTGGTTCTAGGATACGCAAGTTTCTCGCGATTTTTCCTTCACCGTTTCCACCACTGGACCACTACCGCATTTATGTCAGTTCTCCAATCTAGCAGAGAGAAGGGCGTAAGTTCAAAGTGTTCCTGATGCAAGACCAGTTATGTAGACCCTTACCTTCCTAGACAGCGAAGCGTTATGCAGCTCATCCAGCGTAGGTCGAGGCGCAGCGTGGAGAGATAAAACGTTTCTATAGTTGTCCAGCCTTGGCAAAGCTTCTCGGGTGAAATGTCTGTAAATATAGGTTAACACATAAATCACTTTTGTATTGATAGAACATCCGTGATCCAGTTTTTATAGTTGAATTTTAGGAGTGACGTAGGTAAATGAAACTAAACTGGAGTTATTTTGATCCTTGCATTTTTCTGCTCTTATAAAATGAAACATGTAATAAGAATTTCTCCAAAGTAACCCAAAATGCGTGACACAATGAAGTAGGATCGGCATCAAATTGTCATTCTAACCACAGCCGAGCCGACGCCAGGCTTATGCCGTCGGCCGAATTCCAGGCCGAGTTCATTTAGATTGCTAACGACACTCTTGAGAAGAAGAAACCACAGAATAACTAATAGTAAGTTGACAATGGGCATAAATTTCGTAGCTAAGTATAGAAAGTATCCAACACTTGGTTGGGTGCCAACATTATTAACATAAAATACGTTACCTGAAACTCTTCCCATATTTAGTGTCGGTACACGTGAGAGGGTCATCGCTATCCATTCCATCGGAGTCTGTCTGCTCCTGATAGTCCTCCGCGTCATCTTCCATCTAAAAACAAGAGTATTATTGAGTTAGACACAACCTCGTTGTTTTATCAGCTGCACTTCGCGACTAATTTAACTTTTATCTTATCTAGCTTTGGTAAAGTTCACAATGACGATTGCACATTAATATAGCGTTATCTACCTATAAAATACTAGTGCTTCATAGAAATCCTTCGGGAGTTATGATTAAAACTTTGCAATCCTACCAACTGTAGTAGCAATAGGTTTCATTTTGACAATTCAACAACATTAATTACGTTATTTAAGTTGTTATGCAGACACATTTTTCTAATATATGGAGCAATGGATCAACTGCAATATGCTTAAGATATATGGCACAACTGCTTTTGAACTGCGTTTGATGTTAACTATGTTGTGTTATCCGACTACAGTCTACTGTAGTGAATACATAGTTTAACTACAGTAGACTGTAGTCGTCAAGGGCAGAGCAGAAGGATGCTGTGTGACACTGTTTTACTAACACCTCCCTAAACCTTTAGGGGCTGAAAGGATTCAAAAGAACGACTAAACAAGAAGTGATGTTATGATCTATTCCTATCTAAAGCCACGGAGTAAGACGCATTACATCCCCATCACATGATATATCGCATTAAACGCAATTTTAGCTAGATATAAATAAACTAGACAAAGCTAGCTAGCTAGCTAGGCAAGGCTAGAGTGAATAGGCTCTTAATAAACTAGTGCGCTTTACCATCAGCGATTGCGTCACTGCTTACCATCAGGCAGGATTGCGGTCAAGCGCTGGTTTATACATTAATAAAAAAAAAAAAAAAAAACTTAAAAACCAAGAACGGCGCACACTAAAACAGTAGATTTACATTGGTCATTGCTATTGATTCGTTGACTATAGAATATTAAATCTTTTACTAAGACAACACGTAGTTACTGTGGGCAGTACATTTGTGACGTCATATTCCAATTGGAATATTTTTGGATAAGATTGTTTGATAAAGCCGACGGTGTTGGCCAGTGGGATAATGGGCCGACGAGTGATGGTATTCAAAGGTAAGAGGCCAGCGATAGGATGTTTGTCACAACGCCCTTTGTACATACACATACAGTATGTAGGTTTCCTGTCGAGAGAAACAAGAATGAAAGAGAAAAGAAAGAAAATACGTAGCGATGTGGAGAAAGAACATAAAAAAGAAAAGGTTTGGATAAATATGCGTTACATTCACGTTAAACGGCCATCGCTATAATGTTATGACCCTATGCGAGAAAGAGCCCCGGCACTGGTTTTCAGCGACCAGTGGAGTTATGTGCAGTTGAACTTCGGCTTATGGTCGTCAGCCGTGTATGAAGCACTATGGAAGCTTGGAAAAACACGACCTTCAAGGACGGGACACATTCTTCTACAACGCGATTTTTACGGCGTACCATACTGTAGTACCGTACAGAGCCGTGCCGTGTACAAAAGGCCTATGAGTGTAAGTAGGTACGTATTCTCTACGATATACAATGGGAGAGGGAATTCAAGTTCCCCTTCATAGTTTTATACCTCAATATAAGCATAAAATGTGATCCCTGCGGGAATTATTGAGTAGAATTATTAACGAAATATGAAAGATCAAAACTCATCTCACAAAATGACTCAAGCAAGTAGCGCCATATTTTATAATTAAAATGGCCAGTCTTTGAAATTCAATGAAGCGGAACAACTGCGAAATAAGGATTGTACTTAGATATGGGTTCTAGGTATGTATCATTCATTCAATATACTTGGGCTAGGTACCTTCCGTTCCTATAGGGGGAAGGTGCCTGAAAACGTCACATATTGCCGCCGTAATTGTTACTATGTTTTTGTACAACATATATTCTTTCTAACCCCTCATAGGTATTTATAATCAGCGCGAAGGTGAAGTGAAATTTTCCTATGTTGCTTAGAATTAATACTGTTTTGAAATAAAATATTTGGACACATGCCTCATACAGGAGAGCATAACTTGTTTTAGTTTAGATGATCAATATAATGTAAATAAAATGAAAACAATAATGGGAAAACAAACAAGTTTTTTGCTACATTAATTCACATCACATACAAATTACAGATGCAATACAATTCTAATTTCTAAGGATTCTTTACGAAGCAGTCATTGTGCGAAAAGCAATAAGAAATTAAAAATTGACTGATGAAGTAATGGATTACATATTACTCTGGCTGCATAAAGTCAGTAGTATAACTTATGAGGACCTGGCAATGTTGGACCTAGTTTGATTTCTTTAACTGCAGTGCTTTAGTTGCCAAAGTAATTATTGTTGCAACTAAAGCATTTGGACTTTGCAAATAATTATTTATTGCAAGATGTACGCTTCAGTATCTGGTGCTCCTCTTTCGGTGTTTAACAGTTTTTCTTACCTATTTAACCCTTTTCCACCGGGGGAGTCGGTCGGTCCGAAACCGAAACCGGTTCGATTCGGGACAGTTTCGACCAGTAAAATTCCTTTTTAGGCGTTCTAAATGCACTAATTCTACAATGCTCAGCGCAACAGTTTCTATGTATAAGAAATACAGAACACCATAACGTGGTCTGGAACTAAAACAACAAACGCTTATGACTTTACAATAATAAAGCGTAAACCTTCAGTTTCTAAGTGATTCAAAACAGGCCAGATATATTTATCGTGGTAAAGTTTAACCCATATCATTACGCAATAAATGTATATATACCATGGCCCCATTCTCATGGTTTATGATGTAAATATGAACTTGGCAGTTGCTGTGGCTTAGAAGTTACCGATACAGTCAATCAATCGACCGGCGAAGGTAAACTAACCTACTAATAGAATTGGGTTAAATTTGGAATATTAACGACTGAGCTAAACTATGACTAAATTGTTTCTTCATTATCTTAGTGTTAGCGTTACTGCAGTAGTTAATCTTGCCCAGTACTTACAACGTGTAGCGGAAAGGTATCTATCGAAGAGGCTGATTGATGACCCTGATTTAACTCGAGTAGTCAATAGTAGTAAAAATATAGGGTACTTGTATGTATTTCGTGAAACGATATTGCCCTTGGTTCCCATGGAATCTTCACTTTAAGTACCTATGCCTAGATAGAGCACAGGCGTAGAGTAGCCAGCCTTTCGGTGTTCTATAGGATACATTTCGGGGAGTGTGCGAGGGAATTGCACGATTTAATTCCCCCATCTCCGTTCCACCATCGGACGACCCGTCGTACGGCGAGTTTCCACCCTTATGTTGTTAACACCTTTACGATCCGGACGAAGCGTTTCGCCTCCTCCTTATACCGCGTACATCGAGGGACTGGAACAATCTGCCGGCGGCGGTGTTTCCTTCGGACTACAATTTGAGTGTCTTCAAGGCTAGAGTGAATAGGCTCTTAATAAACTAGTGCGCTTTACCATCAACGATTGCGTCACTGCTTACCATCAGGCGGGATTGCGGTCAAGCGCTGGTTTATAAATTAAAAAAAAAAAAATAAGAGAAAAATCTCAACGTGAAAAATTGGGTAAGTGAGCTTATATTGAGTCAATAGTGTCAATCCTTTAACAGTACATGCAATGACAGCTCACTTTACCTATATTCCGCAATCCCATCTGATTAACTTGACATTGCCACCTATTTAATTCTGAAATTGTATTATATAAGTTATTTAACATCTATTTAATTTTGACATTGTACTGTATTTTGACATTGTAAGTTATTTGACATTAATATTTATAAAAAATTGACATAGCATTATATTCCAAATTCATTACATTATTCATCATTTTAATATTTTGATAATCCTTTTTATGATTTGTGCTGTTAAATAGTGTATGCCTTTATGGTAGATTTTTTGAGGAACTGATTTATTAGATATTAAGATCACATTGTAAAATGTACTTACCAAAAATCACACTAATAAATGAACTGGAATTGGAATGGTAAGCAGTGATGCAATCATTGATGGTAAAGTGCGTCACATAAAACTCACTCAAAAATAAACTAAGTGAATAGAAAGGAAGACGGCAGTTCAGCGAGGTGATGCAATGTTAAACCCAACAACACGACCAACGATGCTGCGCCAGAGGAAGAGTGATCTGGAGACATTCCACGACCAAACTCCCGACACAACATTTGGCGCATCGCACCTGACACACATCGCAACACAACTGCTCAGACCCGTCCTCTGTACGGCTTCACCAGACATCTTGCCGGAACACGACGAATCGCTTGGTGACAAGACTTTGTCTGGTGGGTGGTAACTTCTGCGGGTAGCCGATTAGCCGATATTATGGCCTACCATCGAACAAAACGACCATATTTAGTTAGTTACATGTAACAGCAATTCCATTCTGAAATCATCTCATAGAGAAAATTGGGGTGAAATAAGCGCGGAGTGAGTTAGCGGGTATTGCAACTAATGTTAAAGGATTTACACTATTGAGAGCTCACAGTGTAATTTTTAGAGAATCGATCAGCAGTATTGGTTGTCGGAAATCAAATTGAGTTTAACTATTTTTATAATAATTACTTAAAGTAGAAATCGTTAAGAAAGAGACTTTTGGACCTATCCTGAGCTTAACCTTGGACTAAAACTAGTCGGCCATCGCGTTAAAATTAAAATACATGTTCATACATCCGTAGATGTTCCTAGACTGGTTCAAAATCAAAGACATAAAAAATTATCTCAAATCTCTTTGTTCAAAGCTAAACCTACTTCCATGTATTTTTTACATTGAAAACCGGTTTATTTACAATACATTGAAGGACAATACGTACCACAAACTTTATATTAGTTATAAAACGCTAAAACATAAGTCACGAATATGTCTATAATTTTTTTCATATAAAACTTTTCAAGTTAGGTATTTAATAAATATGTGGAAATGTTTTAAGTCACGCTTCTCGTTTAACGTAAGACCTATGGGCATAATAAATTAATGCCGAAAGCGAGATCATTTTTTTTTTTCAAAAAATTTAAATTCTGTTAATCAACAATATTTCCAAATTGAGAATATACCCAAGTCATTAGCATTCGCGTTTATGACCACTCGATCAACGAGACGGTTTTTTTTTTAATAATATTATAAATTAGTGCTTGGCCGCAATTCCGCCTAATGGTAAGCAGTGATGCAATCGTAAATGGTAAAGCGTGCTAATTTATTAAGAGCCTCTTTACTCAAAAAAAAAACTGAGTGAAAAGGAAGGAAGACGGCAGTTGAGCGAGGTGATGCAATGCTAAACCCAACAACACGACCAAAGATGTTGCGCCAGAGTGAGATTGATCTGGAGACCCTCCACGACCAAACTCCCGACACAACAACATTTGGCGCATCGTACCCAGCACACATTGCAAAACAACTGCTCAGACCCGTCCTCCGTACGACAATGAATACTCGATAACTCAACCAGCTACTAAATAGATACTAGACCAGACGTGTGATTGCGTAACATACTATAGTATCAATGGGTTTAATTTTGACAGATCAGCAACATTTACGTTGTTGAGCAGACACCTTTTTCGAACATATGGGGGAATGGACTAGCACTATGCAAGAAAATGATTTCAATTGATAGTAATAGTGTGTTACACAATTGGGCTGCAGATGTCCTATTCTGCAATAACACCCACCACTCCCACCATGAACAATGCCTCAAAGAGAAGAAGCGGGAGGAAGTTAAGTAATTTCCATCAAAAACTTTATGAAAATTGTTCTACCAAAATCGCGTCACACCGTTACGTCAAACCTTTTTCTGTAGAGATAGGGTCATATTTCTAAAAAACTATAGTATTGTCAACAATTATGTTATGTACTATGAATGAGCCCAACTAGTTAAATGAAGGGATTTTCACCTGGCATTTGTCGTCCGTCGGTTTTATTAATATAGCCGAATTGCATTAAATCAAGCTCACTATATCATCTTTGATACCCTCTTGTATATTTTTCTCTTTTTAACGTTGCCCCACACTAGGACTTACTCCTATATCGTGGGTGCGTTTACACGTTTTAGGCGTACAAGTTTTGTTCCAACCCGAACCCGCGAAACGTAGTGCAGCAGTTCACACTGTCAGGCTGCCGTTTAGGCAGTGCATTAGCCGTGTCATCAGAGGGTTTATAAGCAAAAAAGATGCGTTGAAACGAAACTCTGCCGTCCTTAATAACGATACCTAGTACCATATGAGTACGCACTTGGTGCATAAAGTAAAACGCGACACAACAGCCAATAGTAAACCAATATAAAAAATCCAACATAATGGAATAATGGGCTACTTTAAGCGTGATGCGTGACGCGTGACGAAATTTCATACACCTACGCAGTTATCACACACATTCGACACGAAACTACAGGTAAAACAAACAATGCGAAACTGTTTCAATGGCAAATTAAACAGAATATTAACGGCTGCGTTGCATGTACCCCATATAATTATATTTCTCTGCTAGTTGTTGGTAGGTGCCCACACTGTTGTTAGGGTCAACATTTCGACGTCTTCCACCTCCACGAATCTCTAAGTCAAAGTCAAATCATTTATTTCAAAATACCTGCGTCCCGCGCTTTCAAAGTCAGTTTCGACACCGTGAAAATATCGAGAGATAAAAAGCGATACTTAATTCTTATAATTATGTTAATCCTGGTAAAAAAAAAAAATGGGTGTGCCGTTTGAGTGTGAAGAATGAACAAACTTACAAAAACAAGGACACGTTTTTGTCGCCCATTCCAAAAGGTAGGTAGATTAGTATGGAAAAGGTTAGGATGACCACGAGGTCTACCGTTATTTAGCAGAACGAAGTGCCAAAAGCATACTTTTGGTATGACATCAGTTTTCTCAACGATATTGAACATAACTGTGCATTTCCAGTCACGATCAGATAAACAATGGCTCATTAAATGATAAATAATTCCAAATTGTTCCATGGATCACACGTGGGCCCTACCAACTCATAACGGTACGCCGCCTATGTAGCTTAAAATATTAATAACCTTAATATTTAAAAGAGAAATGTATTTCTAAACTTTCGCTTCGATTTATTATGTACCTTCCCAGCTGAGGGGTTTTGATCAATTAGATTAGAGCTTAACCATTCCCAAGTCTAAAGATTGTTATGATAAATTGAGTGATATGATGATGATTGGGATAAGGGTAGCAGAATGCTGATTAATTATATCAGCATTCTGCTACCCTTATCCCAATTTATTTGAAGTCGGCACAATGTCTTTTTTTATAAATTATAAACTAGTGCTTGACCGCAATGCCGCCTAATGGTAAGCAGTGATGCAATCGTTGATGGTAAAGCGCGCTAGTTTATTAAGACCCTATTCACTCTAGCCTTGAAGGCACTCCGACGGAAACACCGCCGATGGAAAATTGTTTCAGTCAGCCTTGAAGGCACTCCGACGGAAACACCGCCGATGGAAAATTGTTTCAGTCCCTCAATGTACACGGTATAAAAGACGAGGCGAAACGCTTCGTTCGGATCGTTGTGGTGTCAACAACGTAAGGGTGGTCACTCGCCGTACGACGGGTCGTCCGAGGATGGAACAGAGATGGGGGAATTAAATCATGTAATTCCCTGGCACATTCTCCAAAATGGATCCTATAGAGCACCGACAGGCTGGCTCCTGGGTTTGGAGATCGTTTTGAGCTAAATCTGGGTCGCCAATTAGCCTCTTCACACGCCTCACCACTGAATCCAAAGTAGCCAGGTGGCATTTGGCAGCACCAGTCTAAATGTGGCTGCTGTACTCTACACACGAAGGGACCTGTGCTTTGTATAACATTAGAAGCTGTCCACGCGTGAATAGCTATGTCTTTTTCTTCCATACTTTTCTATTAGCCTAAATCTCCGTAGTCAACCTCTTCTTGGACTTTTAATGGACACCGTCCATCCTAGTATATATGTCTTTCGCTGCTTTTATATTCCCAAAATCTACACAGTAAAAATCCCATGTTTCCACAGGCATAAAAATGATGCCAGTGTCACTCTATCATAAGTTCGTTATGCTATGGAATATTTTCTCCCACGCCTAGTCGAGTTGGTACTCGTATTTAATGGCGAAAGCGCAATTACAACTTGTTCTAGGATCTGCGACAGCCATGTTATTTACTGTGCTAGTTACAACTGCGTTGTTAAGTCAACTAAGTACTAACTAAAGTAGTACAAGAGGTAGATAAGGCTTATTCCAGATTAAAATGAAATTAGCCCGTGTGATCATTTACATCAAGTACATGATATGTTGGTAGTGAATCTCTCTAGAATGTATGAGCAGAAACATATTTCTCCTTCCAAACTAGATTCAAGAGCAAATATTTTAACCGCAGGATGTTTACATTAGCGCCGTTCAATGGACGTCCATCATCTTCTGTTTTCATATCAAACTGCAGTAAAATTGGAAGTAACGACATTTTTACGGTTTTTCTGTGGCCACAACTACAACCAGATCCCTTAAAGTTTGCTGATTGTAATTTCAGCCTTTGTTGGTTACAATTAGGGCATAAACTTGATTGTTAAATGGGCTGTTCTAAATTTAGCCTCCGCCTCCGACATCATGAATAAAGTGAATGGTTCTGTAGCTATTTTTGTCCTTTATGAGGATGTCTCTTTTATGTGAATCAGTATGCTGAAGTCACGGCAACAAGATGATGAGTGATCTTAACCGAATGGGATGAACTCGTTATGATTCAATGTTTAAAGGAAGAATTTCTACCGTCACGTTATCCAGGAAAACCTGAAATATTTGGCCACCATTCAACACACGTGGCACATAATCGTTGAATGGGAAATAATATTAATGCTGAACACATTAGTCTCGAGTGCCGCGATGTGCCGATTTGCAATTTGAACTACGGTGCTATCCTGTAAAAAAATGTCCGTGAAAACAGATGAACAGATGATATGAGGTGGAAGGACAGGATCACAAGATGTAATGGACTGTAGAAGATAATGGGTTGAGCTCTAGAAAACAAACAACCAATATTTACCCTTAACCCTGGATCAAAAATACTGGACATGTAATGGGGAGGCCTTTGCTCAACAGTGGAATGTTGCAGGCCGACAGTACTAATTGTGAAATGCAGGGATAAAGTCCAAGTCCAAATAAGAATTTAACACAGAGAAAGGCGCGATTTTAACCTATCCTCGAGCACATCACTCGATAATAATCACGCCTTTTGAAAATTCCCCTACTCTAGAAACGTATGTAGTACCACTCGCTATTTCTCTTCTGAAAAATCCGAGTTTCATACGACCTTCACAGCGAGCCGCAATAGCAAGTGTATTTTATTTAACGCTGTCTCAAGTATTGTAATGCACGTGGAGTGACTCATAAAATGCGATAAACTATAAAATCATTTCTGCGTGTATTTGGAGTACTTTGTTATTAACAATAGTTCGGCATTTTTGAAACAAAGATACTGTTGCACATGGCACTCCAAAACGATATCATTTGTAGCTTCATTCTGCTTTTTAGTATTATGTTTTGCAGAATCAGGGTTCATTCCCAATCGGCCTTCCTTCCTTCCGTCTCGGTCTTCAACCATCACAAACTAGTTTACTGCAATTAACGGAACAATAAAAATAAACAAACAATCATTTTTTTACTATTGTTTGGTAATGTTTATAGTGACCATGTGCATAATTTCAGGGATGCCTATACTGTCATTCAGTTTTAAAGTATGGTAGCAGATATATGCTAAGTGCACATGAGGGAGATCGTTAAATCTGTCGTAAACAATGAAAGTCATTATAGTATCACGACAGGTGAACTTGCTTTTAGGCGGCACAGTTAGGTAACTTTAGGGTTTTCCACGTCACAACCCTTGAATTAACTACTGATCTCAGAGTGCTATACGTAGGAAAAAGGATCAAACAAACTACAGTGAAACCTGGTTAATTGTGATCTCAAGGGATCAAGACATATGTACCAATTATTGAGGGTTTCCAATAATCCAGTTTTCCAATTAAGCAGGTTTAAAATTACAGTTGTCTCATTTACAGAGGCCTCCGCTTATCGAGGTCGAAATGTGCCGTTATTCTATTTTTAGTTCATATACAGTAAGGGTTAAAAATGCATTATCACTTTTGAACTTTATTGCACTAATAATAAGTGTCAAAAGTGGTACTCCACTTTTGACCCTTACCGTAAAAACATAAACAAGCTATACATAAATAATCACTAAAAATTCTACACAGGGTTGATTTTGGTATTTTATTCTCCCATTCATTTCGCAACTTTCCGCAATCATAATCTGATGGAAGTTTTACTTTTTCAGATACTGATAACGTTTTATATTTACATACTTATTATTAGCTTCACTTGTATATGTTTGCTTGTTTGTTTGTCCGACTCAAAAAAAAATTCAACCTTACCTTACATTAATTTGTGCAGGCATTACATTACTCTTTTGCATGTATGTAAACATACATTTCAAAACGTGATAAAACCTGATTAAATTGTCTCACTTATACAGGTAATCGAGCTACAGAGTCTCAAATATAGAGGCAAACATCGAAAAAGTCTTAGAATTTAAATCTCATTTAACCAGGCTCAAAAAATCCCATTAACCGAGGTAATTTGATGAAAAAGAACTGGGTCGTCCTTGCAACTCTCAATAATAGTGGTTTCTCACTTATCCAGGTCCCACTTAACCAGGTTTCACTGTATTTTATTAATAGAGACTCTAGTCGTAGTTTTTTTTTATTTAAGATTATTTTGGACGATGTAGACGAACATATGATTATAATAGTAGTTAAGGATTAACTGCTCACATGATTAATGCTATGAAACCGTACACCTGTGAGTCGCGTGACTGGATATACGCTCATTTTACAGAAGGACATCAGTCCCACTTAGTCTGTACATTTATTAGAAGCTCAGACTTAATATTTCCTCTAAGAATAACTGGACAACTTGTACATACTTCAGATAAACTCGCATCAATGAGTAGATGCACCAAATCATCTCTTGGACATCACTCCGGAAGGTGATTTGTTCGTCATTATCAGATTACAGTCCGTGGCAATAAGCAATGTCCTTAGGCATTCCTCATTGCTCATTATTACTCTTCAGTAACATATTATATTATTATGGTGTTCATGAGTTATTTGGCCAAACAAGTAATCTGAAAATTTTCTCTTATTAAAGATTCCATATTGTTCCTTCCGTCCTTACAAACGAAAATAACCCAGTACAGACCACCGATCTACAATCCTTCCGTATTGGCTCCAGAGCAGACGTCAGCTAATGCGTCCATTCTTACCGAGGCCCGTAAGACACGGGCTCGGACGAGGCAAGAGGAAGCTTGCCGCCGCCCGTGCACTTATCCAATTTGCCGCTATTATGATTTATTGGTAGCGTACAAGTAGGCGCCTATGACCTAGACCGACTGCTTCGCGACCGAGCATGTCAGCGTTCAGTAAAACATTAGCGGGAAGTAAAGCGAGCTAAAAGAATTAGGTCTGGCATTTCCTGCCCATCCGTATTTAAGAGATAAAAAATGGTCAATAAGACAGCTCTTTAAAGAGCTGTCTTATTCCGTCTTAACGGCAATTTTTGGCAAGAATTCGCATAATTTTACGTATGCGTAAGAACAAGGAGTTTTGTGGTGTGCCTCAATGGAAAACAGCCAACTCGTGAATCTTGTCGAGAAACCGGAAGAACATCTTTAACAAGGGCCAATGTTGCCGTGTTTCCGGTGGGCCAGCTGGCAGTACAGTAATGAATCATTTAAGAATGTGAAGACTGTAAGTTTTTCCTTCATGTAATGCCTGTACAGTATATTTAGTCGATATTTTTGAACGGCTTGGTCATAGCAATGCGAAAATATTTGCTTTACTGTATCCCAGGTTTGACCAACACTCTAGTTCAAATTCACCCACCCAGCTTAAACCGGATTCTATTGATTTCAACTTAACGGAAGCACACAACTAGGGATCTCAAGGTTTAGTGCACACAAGAAAATGTAGGTACATAGGTATATGGTCCTGTTTATCTACGGATAAAAGAAGTGTTACCTACGTCACCGCTAGTTTAGACAACATTTGATTCATGCTTTCTGGGAATCGTTGGGATGTACCTACGTACATTTGACGTCACAGTCCCAAAGATTATCTCGATGACTGAATATTCACTCGCTTAATACGCTGTTCCAGATTATTTATACAACTTCTGAGTTAAGCTACACGATTACTCGATTAGTGAGAAATGCTTGCACTAATTGGACTGGTCCACTCTAAACTGTGTATTCTATAGACAGTTTAGACGTAATTAAAAACATGATGACTAAATAGACGTCGTCAATTTACATCTGGCGCCCTAGACATAATGACCCTATAAACAAATTGATGTATTTTGTCGCATTCACACAAGAATGAACAGAAGGTGACAGAACGATAACATTTTTTTGTTTAATGCGCGTGCCGCGGTTGTATAGTTACTTTTTTTTTTTTTTTTTATTCTCTTTATTTATAAGGGGTTTTTATCCACACGGATACGTCAACCCCATTGTACCTTATACTAGGTTTACAAACAGTATCTAATTTAAAAAACAAAGTATGTTCATATCACACATACCAATTAATAAATACATATAACACAATATGAGATACACAATAACACAACATAACATAATATGAGAAGGAACTATTGCCTAGAGTTCTGAATTAATCCACATACTATGCGTTTAGTCCTTTCTGATTTTGGGTGAGCCAAAATATTTTGGATAAGTCCAACGTCCCACATGTTTAAATCAAACTCCCTAACCAAAGATTCCCTCTCGTCTTTGTTCTTAACACAATCCATCAGCAAATGTTGCACATCTTCAATTTTATTACATGTCTCACAATTAGGGGACAAAGCCTTTTTCATTAAGAAAGCAAATTTTGCCGATGGATAGTGGCCGGAACGAAGCCTTAACAGTAACTTAATATAATTCCTACTTAAACATTTATCGTCAAACCAGGGTTTGCGAGGGGGTTCATTTTGTATTGCTTTATACCAAATGCCCTTTTCTTCGGATATTTCGTTAAACCACTTTTTCCATTTGTCAAAGCATTCGTTTTTAAGTATAGTTACTTAGCAAAACAAAATTTGTCAGTCAACATATACATAGTAATCGTCTTCTAAAAAAATTTTGTGTTTAATTTCTTTACATGTTGGTAAAGAGGGGGGTCGTACCCCCCTCTGCAAATCTCGCAGAACATGTATGAACTCCCCTAAATACTAAACGAAGTATAAACGAGGACGTATGTCTAACTATTAAATAAACCATGCAGCCGACTCTGACAAAATGTACGGTGTAATTGCCAAAAAACCGCGTGCGACTATAGCACAAGAAGATTACTCACACTAAAAATTTTACTTGCCCCCCCCCCAGGCCTGACTTGCCCCCAAGCCACAAGCTGTGGTGGGGTGTGTTGTGGTACGGTGGGGTCTGTGTTAATTCGTAAGTGCAGCACTTTTTATGGGTAACTAGTCTATCAATACCTACCATTTTTCCGTGTTCATATGTTGTGTAAAATGTACCCTAGACGCATTGTGCTATTATTACTACGTCCTAGACGTAAATTCATCGATAAAAAGCACAAAAAAAAAAAAAATTAATTGTAACCTAAGAATTTTGGTGTTGCCAACTCAATAAATGACCTACTTTTATGGGAAATATGTATTCTTTGGCGTAGCTAGGGATTTTTCCCACGAACATGCCCCAGCTATGAATCGGCTGGCCAAGGCAAGGTATATAAATAAGCACATGCGCAACTTTCTAGGTACGTATCAAGTATGGATTTCAATTAATCTATTAATTTTCTGTAACCTGTAGCCCCTGTAGGCCTAGTATGAGTTTTCATTACGAAACTCGTTCGATATCCGATATCGAGCGCGTTTGACGCAGCGATTGGCCCGCTTCAAGGTCGTAAGAACTCTCAACCAATGAGAGCGCCAAACGCGCTCGATACGATCGAACGAGTTTCGTATTGATAACTCATACTAGGCCTACTGTTACTGACCAAAACTATGTAGTTTAAGTAGCTCATTAAGGTATTGCAGAACCTCACTCAAAACTCAACTTTACTTAAATCTCGTTTGAAGCTTTTTTATTTTTCCAATGAAATTTATGAAGCTTTTTTTAAATTTGATTGGTTGAAACTAGTTTTAAGTAATTTAATGCTTAAATTTTTAGTAAGGTTCTGTAATATGGTCCTAAATGTTATTTGTTGCTACACCCTTTAAGTTTTATAAATACACACATCGAAAGTGTCTAGGGATCAACATATATTTTTGCATTAACTTTTTTTTTTTTTTTTTATATAAATTATAAACCAGCGCTTGACCGCAATCCCGCCTGATGGTAAGCAGTGACGCGATCGTTGATGGTAAAGCGCGCTAGTTTATTAAGAGCCTATTCACTCTAGCCTTGAAGACACTCAAATCGTAATGTGACGGAAACATCGACGCCGGCAAATTGTTCCAATCCCTCGATGTACGCGGTATAAAGGAGGAAGCAAAACGCTTCGTCCGGATCGCAGTGGTGTCAACAACGTAAGGGTGGAAACTCGCCGTACGACGGGTCGTCCGATGATGGAACGGAGATGGGGGAATTAAATCATGCAATTCCCTTGCACACTCACCAGAATGCATCCTATAGAAGACCGAAAGGCTGGCTACTCTACGCCTGTGCTCCAGGCTTAGGAGACCGTTTCGAGTTAAGTCTGGGTCGCCAATCAGCCTCTTCGCACGCCTCTCCACCGAATCCAAAGCGGCGAGGTGACACTTCGCAGCACCAGCCCAAATGTGGCTGCAGTACTCCACACACGAGCGGACCTGTGCTTTGTATAAAATTAGAAGCTGCCCTGGTGTGAAGTACCGCCGGACTTTCGCGATGACGCCTAGTTTTCTGGCAGCCACCCCGGCCTTGGACTCAATGAACCGCCCAAAGTTAAGGCTCGAGGAAATCTCAACTCCCAAAAGCTGAAGGCGGTCGGTACACTCCAAGGATACATTCTGAAAAGTAGGAGCCAAGGTAAACGGGCTCCTTTTGGCGGTGAAAAGACACGCCTGTGTTTTGGCGGCATTGAATGCTACAAGATTGGCATTGCCCCATTCGGAGACTGCCTGCAGTGCAGCACTCACACGCTCTACCATGGCCTCTCTTTCGGACCGGATAGTTTCCTTACTAGCCCGAGCTTCCGGCAGGTATCTCTCCACAACTGTGCTGTCATCTGCATACCCATAGATACCGGGCATCAGCAGATCGTTGATATGCAGCAGGAACAGAGTTGCAGAACTTTTCTCCTGATTGATATTAATTAAAATTTTCTTTAAGGATTCATCAAATAAAGTGTTTTCGATTGTCACAGTGACGATAAACCAAGTCACCTTTGCATTAATAAAGAAATTTGCCATTTTCCTAATAAAGGGATATTTGACATTTGAACCACTAACACAAAAGTTCGAAAAAAAGACTGAAATAACAGTTTTCTCTAAAATTTTATTGGGTAACTTAAACAATTAATAATCCGTGTTTCTACCGCGAACACTAACAACACAAGAACATCGGTTTGGCATACTCAAAATGAGTTCATCCAAATCACGCTGTGGAATGGCCGCCCATGTTCGTTGCAACAACAAAAAAAGGTCTTCTTGCGACTGGATACCCTCCATATTCGGCAGAGCTCTTCTCTGTAGCATATCCCATGCATGCTCAATCGGGTTCAAGTCTGGCGACTGAGCAGGCCAGGGCAGGACATTGATGTTAGCTGCGGCGAGAGTCTGTCTTACAACTCTTGCGGTGTGCGGTCGTGCATTATCATGCATTAACTGAAATAAGGGACCGATTTGCACTTGTAGAGGAACGATGTCGTCTGATACAATCGTCTCAGCATAAATTTGAGCGTTGAGGTTGCCTCTGATCCAAATCAACTCAGTTCTTCCGCCGATCCAAATACCCGCCCATACCATGATGGTTCCACCACTATAAGGATGGACTTCCTGGCAGGATTTTAATCGCTGTTGGCGTCCAGGGGTTCTCCAGTGTCGTATACGTCTTGTATCCGGTCTCATACCAAAACGAGACTCATCAGAAAAGCACACGAAACGCCATTGTTCTTCTGCCCAATTTCTGTGTTCAAGAGCCCATTGATATCGAATCCTACGATTGTGCATTGCTATAGGTGGTACCCGTAGCGGTCTTCGGGAATGAAGGTTCACTTCATGCAAGCGGTTTCTGACTGTTTGGTCGCTAATTAAGTTCCCTGAAGAGTGATGAAGCCTCACGGCTAACATCATGGCGGTTATTGTTGGAGCTCTTCGAGTTAAGATTTGAATGTATCGGTCTTGTCTCCGTGTGGTGCAGCGATACCGTCCTCCATGGCGCTCAGCCACGGTACCAGTGCTTCGGTAACGTGTCCAAAGTCGACTGATAACACTCTGACTTGTATTCAGAGCTAAAGCCACTGTACGTTGCCGGGAACCAGCTTCTATCATTCCCACGGCTCTGAGCATTTCTTCCCTGCTTAAATGACGTCGCCGCTCCATAATAACGTTGGTTTTAATCAGTAGTAGGGAAACAGTAGCACTAATAATGTCTTCAATGCGTTCTATGTTTTTATAGGGAAAATATTGACAGCTGATTTTCATCTTTTACTCGAATTTGATTCACAGTTCCTGATTCAAATTATGAAATGCACCAAAAAGGATCCATATAAATTTATAAAATCATAAATTTATTACAAAGCCACATCTCAATCTCAAGAAATCCGCATAAAAATGCTTGATCCCTAGACACTTTTGATGTGTGTATTTTGCTGGATCATTATACAATAAAATTATGTGCAACAAAAACGAAAGATGTTAGAGGTCTCTTTTATACCAAAAACCAATTTCGGTTATGTCTCTTTCTGTGTCAGCCTTTGCAGTTGTCTATAGCATTCCTTGTCTACATCAGAGACTAACCTAATATTTACCTTTTGTCCTTTACTGATGAAATAGAAAGAATCAAGATTCACTTAAGTTTAGTTTATTTTGCGAACGTGGAATTGGGGCCACTGTCTCCATAAAATCTAACCAAGAGTATGTCTGGACTTTAAAATAAACTTTGATCTTTGAGTTAGTTTCGGGATTTCTTCCCAACTATATCCAGTCTTTTTTTACGAATTGGTGCGCTAGGTTCGTATTACAGAAGGACACTCAAGCATTGATCTCTGTTTAAACGTTACTTAAACTAGTTTCAACCAATCAAAAGGCTTCAAACGAGACTTAATTAGAGCTTGAGTTTTGAGTGACGTTCTGTAATACGGACCTTAGAGATCTGCTACGGTAAAATTACACAAACAAGTGAATTTAATTTTACTATCACTAATATTGAGTAGACTACACTTCTGGACACATCTATTGGCCCACCTTAAAGTTTAGGTTTCGATGGCCCCTACCGAAATATGATTGCTAGATTGAACAAAAACTATTGATGCAGTTTTAAACCTGATACATTTTACCATCTTTTTCAATCGTTTTGTTTTAAATTTGAATTCAGAATACTATACGACATGGAGCTACGCCTAACAAGTCGGATATGCGCCTTGTTAAAAGCAATTGATTTTTGAATAAAAAACATGTTTTATTAAATAAAGGTTTAATTAATAACGCGTGCTGCCTCCATGGGCATCTACCACAGCTCTCATACGATTAGGCATAGAGTTTATTAACCGCTCTATGAAATTTTGAGGGATCATCTCCCATTCCTCTTCTATGGCAGTTTTCAACTCCTGCATCGTCTGGGCAACTGGCTGACGAACCCTAACACGTCTTTTTAGCTCGTCCCACATGTGCTCAATGGAGTTCATGTCTGGGCTTCTGGCTGGCCAGTCCATAACTGTGAAGTTCACATCCCGAAGATATTACCTGACGATGCCGGCCGTATGGGCTCTTGCATTATCATGCATAAAAAGGAAATTTGGGCCCACATAGTCCGCGTATGATATCACGTGAGATTCTAAGCACTCACGAATATACCTTTCAGCATTTAATGTTGGCAGCCGTGGTCCTGTAACAACCTCAAGTTGAGTTTTGCCGCTCGCGAATATACCGCCCCAGACAGTCCATGAGCCAGCGCCATAAGCAACCCTCTCTTCAAAGCAGCATTGTGCGAAACGCTCTCCCTTACGTCGGTAGACCTTTTTCCTCCCATCATTTATTTATTTATCATTGCCATGTAACACTATTTTAGACTCATCAGAAAAGAGTACACGGCTCCAATCTTGCTGTGTCCATTTTAAATGAGTGCGTGCGAAATGAAGGCGCTCTGTTCAGGTGGCTCGCGTTAGTTTGGGCCCATAAGCTGGCTTGTGTGGTACCATATCGCGTTCTTTTAACCTTCTCCGAACAGTTCGAGCGCTCACAGATATTCCGTGGAAGTCGCGAAGTTGGTTTTGTATCTCAATGGGGGTAAGGTCACGATTTCTCAAGCTGATCGTCACGATGCATCGATCCGATTTATCGATGGTAGGCCATAACATCGGCCACCGGCAGAAGTTACCACCCACCAGACAAAGCCTTGCCGTCAAGCGATTTGTCGTATTCCGGCATGATGTCTGGTGGAGCCGTACGGAGGAAGGGTCTGGGCAGTTGTGTTGCGATGTGTGCCGGGTACGATGCGCTTAATGTTGTTGTGTTGGAAGTTTGGTCGTGGAGGGTCTTCAGATAAATCTCCCCCTGGCGCAGCATCGTTGGTCGTGTTGCTGGGTTTAACATTGCATCACCTCGCTCAACTGCCGTCTTCCTTCCTATTCGCTCAGTTTTTCTGAGTGAATGGGCTCTTAATAAACTAGCGCGCTTTACCATCAACGATCGCATCACTGCTTACCATCAGGCGGGATTGCGGTCAAGCGCTAGTTTATAATTGTAAAAAAAAAAAAATCCTGCCTTTCAGTTGTGACCCGAGATCGTGGCCTTCCTTGGCGACGAACAAAGCCACCAGTCTCTAGGTACCTCCGATAAACATTTCGGACCGTAGATCGACTTAAGTTGAGCACTCACATTTCTTTGGCTGTGTCTGGCCTGAATAAGTGCCACAGCTTGGGCGGCGCCTTCAGGTGAAGTATCCATAGATTATTGATAGAACCTCACCTTAATGTTAAGAATAATTAATGTTTGTTGCAAAACCAAAGATATTAATCACTTTTTCAAGAATGAAATCCAAGTAAACCAATAAAACCAAGTTTTCTTAGTATTCGATTGTTTGATATCAACAAACAGGCTCCAGATTGTCTTTTGTTTCTTTAAATTCTGTGTTCGAAATTCAAAAAAAGACTATTGAATGAAATTGTGAATGTGTTAGGTTCAAAACTGCATAAAAACTTTTTGCTCGACATAATATAAATTTTAGCTAGGACCAAACGAAACTGAAAATGCAAGGTGGGCCAATAGATGTGTCCAGAAGTGTATTAAACCTTTTGTTGTCCCTATGTTACTAGGCATATGTGTTGTCAGGACGCTAGGTATATGTATTCCATATAATGTCATGAACATTTGGAGTAAGCATAATACTGCAACTGTATAAACAGAAATGTTATGTGAGGAAACAGAACTAATGAACAAATAGATAAGTATAGAGAATATTGTAATAATAAGCTTAAAACTATACATTTTCCTAAAGAATTTAGACAGTGCAGTTTTAATATTTGCAATAATTTGGAGCACAGAAATTTGCTGGATTCAATGTATAATGATTGATCACACACATGATTGGTGACTTGTTTAATATAACTGTTAAGCAAGTGTCTGGTATAATAAAAAAGATGTCCAGGGGCAAGTCGCCGGGACATGATGGGCTCAGCATTGAACATCTAAAGTATGCTGGCGTCCATCTATCATGCGTCTTGGCAATGTTTTACACGTTATGTCTAAGTCATTCATACTTACCCATTGACCTCATGCGAACTATTGTGGTTCTAATTATAATAAATAAAACGGGTGACTTGTCTGATAAGGGCAATTACAGGCCTATATCATTGGCGACAGTGGTGGCGAAGGTGCTGGAACGCTGTGCTGCAAGATGCTCAGTTCGGTCTCCGGCCCGGACTTTCTACTGAAAGTGCCATTCTGAGTCTTAAGCACGGTGTGCTTCAGTACAATAAACAGAGGGGTACACCAGGTCGAAGAAACATGCATATACATGTTTCCTCGACCTGTCAAAAGCTTGTGACCTGGTGTCTTATGACTTGCTATGGGAAAAGCGTAAGAAAACGGAAGTGCAAACGCAGGTACAGCGTCTCTTTCGCTACTGGTATGCTAATCAGACAAATAATGTTAGGTGGGCAAAAACACTGTCTGAAATGTACTGGTTGGAGTGTGGGACGAGACAAAGTGGGTTGACTTCTCCCTAGCTCTTTAACCTTTTTTTTTTTTTAATAATTATAAACTAGCGCTTGACCGCAATCCCGCCTGATAGTAAGCAGTGATGCGATCGTTGATGGTAAAGCGCGCTAGTTTATTAAGAGCCTATTCACTCAGAAAAACTGAGCGAATAGGAAGGAAGACGGCAAGTTGAGCGAGGTGATGCAATGTTAAACCCAACAACACGACCAACGATGCTGCGCCAAAGGGAGATTGATCTGAAGACCCTCCACGATCAAACTCCCAACACAACAACATTAGGCGCATCGTACCCGGCACACATCGCGACACAACTGCTCAGACCCGTCCTCCGTACGTAAACGAGTACCTGTATGTAAACGAGTTGTTGGTTGAGCTCAGCAGCACGCGTGTTGGATGCTGGGTTGATAATGTTTGTATTACTTAATAATATCAGATATGCTGACGACATGGTGCTGCTGAGCCCAGATGTCAGTGCGATGAGACAGCTTTTACATGTTTGTGAGAGTGATGCGAAAAAACATGGTCTCATGTATAACTTCACGAATAGCGAGTATTTGGTCTTTAAGTCTTCTGGTAAATGCCCATCTAGTGTGCCTAAATTGACACTAAATAATAATGAACTCAAGTGGGTAAGTCATTTTAAATATTTCGGACACTATGTTACCGAAGACCTTGATGATCACATGGACATTGAAAGGGCGCGCAGGGCACTGGCGGTTAAGAATAACATGCTGCCACGCAGGTTTGCTCGTTGCAACGAGAATGTTAAAATCTCTCTTTTTAAAGCGTACTGCCAGCCTGTTTACATGAGCGATCTGTGATGCTGTTATACACAGAGATCCCTTGGTGCCCTGTGAGTCCAATACAACAATGGTTTCAGGATGTTGCTGGGGTTGCCCCGTTTGTGTAGTGCATCTGGCATGTTCGTGGAAGCCCGTGTTGATGGTTTTCATGCCATTATACGCAAGAGAACCGCCTCCTTGCTACGTAGAGTATGGGGTAGCACTAGCAGCATTTTGAAAGTAGTCGCTGATAGGATCAACTCCAAAATAATGGAGTGTTTCATGCGGATCCTAGATAGAGAGTAAGGAGTGTATAGCTGAGCTCGCAAATAAATAAATATTATCTTACTTTTATTACTACTAACATAGGCTTAAGATTTTTGTAGTACTAACCGAATATGGATACCTACTGTCTGAAATAAATTATTATAATACTTGTAAGCACACGGCATGCACAGTATGTATTTCTCAAACTGTGTGGGAATTATCTGGGACTAATTTGGACATTGTGGCTCACAATATTGACAGATTTCAGGGAAGTTGGAATTGATTCGTCGGAGGGAAAAATTGTTTCGGGATTCATTGGTATTGTTTCTGTGATGGTTGCGTGAGGTTTTGTATTGTATTTGGTCAAGTGTTTGCCTGGCCTTTGTTATCCTTGTGGGTCGGACAGGGTTTTCTTTACATATTGTATATTGTTTTGCTTTGCTGGTATTTTGGCATGGTAGCTGGCATATTTTCAATAATTTGATTGTTGTTGTATTTTCTTGTGTTCATCACTATACATAGTATTGTATAAAGTCATGTTTTTTTTTTTTTTAATGAACAGACAGCTCTGCTGCTGGGGAGTTTCTTCCGCCACTTCCTCTTCCCAACGAAAGCACTAGGAAGTGTTGATGGGTGGGCGTTTTGGGGGACTGTCTTAAGTAATATTGAAGTTCAAAAAGTGGTGATTCTCACAGCCTAATTTGAATATGTTGACTTTTGATTTTGATTTGATTGATTTTGATTTTGAATACATGTGCTCATTGCATGTATCCAAATTCATAACACTACTTGAAGCACCAATGAGATTACACTGTATTAGCTCAAAAGCTTTTATTAATCTCTGTAAGCAGTGAATACTTTTGATAATTTGCAGAGAACCAGCATTATGTAAAGTTAAACAATAATGTTTAACATTGTTAATATATGAATTACATTCAGATTACACAATGAGGATTTTATCTGCACATTGTTACAAAATATTGAATGTAGTCATTGCTTTATCTTGTTTGAATGGGTCATGCAAGGCTTAGTTCAGTGATTGTATTACCCATACATACAGTGCAAGTAATAATAGCATCTAATGAATTATTTATTGTGACAAATGAATGCCACATAATAATATAAACCGGATAGTGCCACTAGTTGGAGCATAAAAAAATGTGTTGAATATTTTATGCTACAAACAAGTTATCAATAATTTTTACACAAACCGTTGGTTAGTTGATTATTGTGTAACTATGTTGATTTTTCATTTTTTAATATGTCAAGGTACTGTATTTTTATGCAAAAACATATTATGCTAATATTCATTAATTAAATTCTTACCATTTTAGTTTAGAACACTAATGTTTTAGATTGTACTAGAATAAATTAGGTCTGGACTTAAAGCTATTACCGAGATGGAGACAAGCCTATCTTTCTTTGACAACACCAATAAGGTAGTTGACTAAAAAAAAAACTAATTAGTCCGTCCGTCAGTCAGATTTCCAAAAAATACTAGACACATATTTTTTCTTTTTTCATATAAACAAAAAATGAAGACAACACAGTGCTTGAAAACTTGTGTGACATCACTGCACGCTATACTTTTTAGTGTGCAGTGACGTCACCAGCCACCACTCCTGATTTTGATGCCTTTTATATTTGTAAATTTTTATTGATTTGATAAAACAAAATATATGTATCCAATATTTTTCTATAATCTGAATGTTGGACTAAATAGAATCATTTTCTTTTTAACCCAGGAAACATCGCTATTGTAATATAGGGTCAGTTTTGCATAACCAGTCTATAAGTTCCCACTTCTGGGACACAGGCCTCCTCTCGATGAGAGGGAGTGGGTCGTAATCTACCACTAACATACCCGCGGACCGAGTCCAGTTTGATCCACGCGGGCCCAGTGCTATTTGGTTTTTAATTGATGCAAGTTAAGCTAACAAAAGTTAGAAAACACTTTTTACAAAGGTAAAACTCACCTGAAATCTAGTAGCAGATGGTTGATCCTTGAACCTGGATGGCTTTTCCACATCACGGAAACTACTCTTTGTGACCGGTGAGCGTGATTGTATTGAAACCGAGCCGTTGGATACCGCCTCCGGCAGCAAACGATCCTTCTCTCCCAGTTCTCGCGTCTTGAAGTGAAGACCGGCCTCCACGTCTTCGTTCCTCAAGGGCACATCTACAGCTGTAGGGTACTGTATGTTCCCATTCGTCGCTGCCATAGACTTTGCCGAACTTATCTTTCGAAACCTCCCAATAATAACGTCTTCCTCATCGTTTACCGGCACATTTAACTTCTCCGGAGCTGTGCTCGTATTAGCCTCAGGCTTCACAGGGCTTAACTCTATATCCTTCTGTGGCGTGCCCATCTTTACAGCCGGATTAACTTGAAAATTTTATTGTATTAGCACATTATTATTCATTTTTGTGAATGTCCGATATATATACACAAGCCACGGAGTAGACAAAATTCGCCGGCAAAAATCACTGACAGTGTTTTAACTTTTTAACAACGAATATGATTTTAGGAAATATCACTAGAATGTGGTTTTCTGTTAGAAATATTGTACATTAAGTGATAGAATTATAAACACGCGGACAACGTGGTGGAGCTATTTTGAACAAACGTTCACTTTGCCATCCATTTGACAACTAACTGAATGAATGAAATGAAAGCTATTCTAGTTTGGTTGCGCTGTTATGTTATAGAGTTGACAGTAGGTAAATGCCTAAATGCTAATTAATGACAGTTGAAGGAATGAGACCTCCCCATCACGAGTGGCCGTGAGGCGTGCTGAAGTCCGTCTCACGAAATAAGTCAACGCTGTTGTATTAATTATTAAAACATTATAATATTACAGGCATTGATTAATAGGTACATAAAAAGGTGGCTGACATAGGAAGATTATTGTAGGAATGTTGCCAGCCAAAATTGTTAACCGGTTATAAAAATAACATAATGGGCCTATGATGTTCCCACTGCTGGGGCACGCACCCACAGAGCAAGTAATCACTACGTTTTTTATGAGAGGGAGTGAGGTAGAATCCACTATTCTGGCCCACACTGAGCAAGTAATCACTACGTGCTGGCCCAGTGTGAGTTGGCAGAGCGAGTTAGTGAACGTACCCCAGCGCCAAAATATAAGCCCTCAAATCCATGGGCGAATTTATTGTTCACTGGATTTGCAACACACATGTAGACTGTTGTTTAATGATGACCTGGCAGATGTGAAAATTATTTAGGAAAGGATTATGTCCTCCGCATTAAGTTTGGGGTCGGATTTATATAGCAACATCACAACATGTTACTATTATAATGCTCAAAACAACTCGGTCTACCTATGTACGGATAGACAACAACACCCTAATTGCCGAAACCGAAACACACTACTACTGTCAGTTTGAATCATTTCGGAGCATATTGATATTTGAAAACGGGTCTGGACAACAACGTAAACAACGCAATGTATGTTGTTGAGCTGTCAAAATGAAACCCATTCTTACTGGTAGTGTGTTGCGCAATTACCCTGCGGGTCAAATCAAACTATTGTCAAATATTCTTAATAAACCTTGAGTCTTAATTCTTGATGTACACAATATTTAATTCAATAAGATTATCAAATGGTTGGTATAAGCGTCTATAGTTTATAGCGGATTAAAACATTACTATTTTAATACGATTTTCTCAGCCAGAAAAATAAATGAAACAGAATATTCATTAATTTTATTTAATTTAGTTACTTATTAAATCATTTTTTTATTTTTAACTATTACAACACTAGCAAATAAATTTAATAATGATTATAAAAATAAAATTCTTCTTTTGGTTTAAACTGTTGTATATTTTTCTTTTCGTCATGTGACGTAACAAATGTCTATTTTGCAGTAAATGTCAGAAATATACAAATTAAAAATTGCAATACAAAAAAACATACACATTGTACACGAATGTTTAAAAACGAGATAGACTAGCAGTTAGGGAAAGCGATCTCATTATAACCTGTTGAATCGATTCAAAAAATATCGAGGTCTAAAAAATTGAATTCTATGGATTATTATTTATTTATTTTTTTTTTTTAATAATTATAAACTAGCGCTTGACCGCAATCCCGCCTGATGGTAAGCAGTGATGCGATCGTTGATGGTAAAGCGCGCTAGCTTATTAAGAGCCTATTCACTCAGAAAAACCGAGCGAATACGAAGGAAGACGGCAGTTGAGCGAGGTGATGCAATGTTAAAGCCAACAACACGACCAACGATGCTGCGCCAAAGGGAGATTGATGTGAAGACCCTCCACGACCAAACTCCCAACACAACAACATTAGGCGCATCGTACTCGGCACACATCGCAACACAACTGCTCAGACCCGTCCTCCGTACGGCTTCACCAGACATCATGCCGACTAACTATACGACTATTATTTCAAGACTGAATTTACTAAATTAGTAAAATTAAAGATTTTTTAGTTCATGGAATTCGACAATCGTGCCAATTCTTTTGTTCATAAAATCATAAACTAATTTTACGATTTTCTACAAAACAATAAAAGCAAACGTCGAGTTTCTAAGATGAAATATCGATTCATTGAATCGGTACAGTGCTTCATATTGAATTGGACCTTTTGGCTCGTAAAATTGATTCATTATGACATTGGCACAAAGGCCAAGGAACCTAGCCACAAATTAAAAAAAAAAACATGGCACAGACAAGATTGACAAGGTTTTTTTTTGGCGGGAAAGCCAAGATGAGTGCCATGCTCATTTTTCATTGGACTTTTGTGTCGTTGTCGTTTAGTGTCATTTACTAAATAAACACGTGTGATTTATGTAGTAAAAAATGCATTCGGTGAATCATTCATAAAGAACAGTGAAATATTGTAGCATAGTGGTCACATCATGTCTTTACCCCAAACCCCTCCTGGTCGGCCTCACGTGGGAAACGAAAGGAGATAGATTAAGGGTTAAGTTAAGCTAGGATAAGGTAGGATCCGTGTGCAGTTTCTGGCCTGCCATCGGACGCGTCCCCAGGTGGCGGATAGGGGAACTTCCCCCAGATATGGGGGTTACCGGTTTACCGGCGCGGACCAAAACCAGAAGTGGGGACCGCTTCCGGGTCACACGTGCGGCGTGTCGGCCACCACTCCAGGTGGCTGACGTGACCCGAACTCCGGGTCACCGTGGGGCAACCCAGTCTCCTCATTGAGAGGAGCTGGGGGCTCCGTTTGCCTTCGGGCAAACGAGTGGGGCTAAGAGGAAGGACACCTCGCTAAAAACCCTTGGCTGCTGCGTCTTCTCGCACACGAAGACGTACCCAGCCGGACCCCTCCCTATGGAGGGCCCACTGTAGCCCCGCCTTCTGGCGGGAATCGCCGGCGGGGGATTGGTAGGCAGGCTTGCTATTTCCCATGACCCCGCCACCAAGGCGATGTCGGTGTGCCGCTGTTCGGGTTTAATGGGTATTCCCGGCTTCGGCTGGGCGAGTCCCACACACGCCCTTCGGGGTATGGTGCGTAAACGCATTCCCACAGCGTCAAAAAAAAAAAAAAAGGATAAGGTAGGATAAATTAGGATTCCGTGTGCAGTTTCTGGCCTGTCATCGGACGCGTCCCCAGGTGGCGGATAGGGGAACGGCCCCCAGATATGGGGGTTACCGGTTTACCGGCGCGGACCAAAACCAGAAGTGGGGAGCGCTTCGGCGGTCACGCGTGCGGCGGGTCGGCCACCACTCCAGGTAGCTGACGTGACCCGAACTCCGGGTCACCGTCGGGCAACCCGGTCTCCTCATTGAGAGGAGCTTGGGGCCCCGTTTGCTTCCGGGCAAACGAGTGGGGCTAAGAGGGAGGACACCTCGTTAAAAAACCCTTGGCTGCTGCGTCTTCTCGCACAAGAAGACGTACCCAGCCGGGCTTCTCCCTATGGTGGGCCCACTGGGCCCGCCTTCTGGCGGGAATCGCCGGCGGGGGATTGGTAGGCAGGCTCTGCTATTTCCCATGACCCCGCCACCAAGGCGATGTCGGTGTGCCGCTGTTCGGGTTTAGTGGGTATTCCCGGCTCCGGCTGGGCGTGTCCCACACACGCCCTTCGGGATATGGTTTGTAAAGGCATTCCTACAGAGAAAAAAAATATGAATGACTTAAATATAAACTGAAGAAAAAAAAGTTACTTAAGACTAGGCTGTATGGTGTACTATGCCTTTGCCTTTTCCGTTCCTCTGAACGGAAAGAAGAGAACCAAAAAAAAAACCAAGAGTGACAAGCTGACAAGTGACAGTTGGGCATGGGCACGGTCGGTCAGTTTCATTCAACAAAGACTGGGGTGTTGTTGTATTTTGATGAAGTTAATAAGTTATTGTTGTACATATTAAGATGGGATTCGATGATGGTCAGATAATTTTAGACCATGCAAATGGTGCTTATTATGCCGGCCAGACTGTTTACGGGCGAATGGTTTTCTCCCAGGGTAAAGAAAAAACTATTCATGGTATGTGTATGCTATTTGAATATCATACTGTCCAAAAAAAGATTCTCATTTGAATGAACAAAAAGTTTACTGATACTCTGGGCGCCGGTTTGGTGTGATTGTGTGAAGGTCATACATTTTTATCACAATGTCCGCTGTTTCATTTTATCTTACTGTTTGTCAATTAAATAAGAATTAACCTGAAAAAATTATAAAACTGGGCCATCTTGCAGCCAAAAATCTATCGTTTTGGGTACCTAGCCATTGCCATGCAAATGTTCAAGGATATAAAAGGAAGGAATTCATAGAAAGTAGGTAATTTGAATACCTCCTATTCAAATTATAACTTGTATTTTGTAATAATTAAAAGTATAATTAATAAATACTATTTTGTGCTCATTTATTTACCACTAAAAATTAGCACTTTTATTCAAAGTTGCTAGTATAGCAATAAAGATCTTGTGCACAAAGGTTATGATGAAATCAAACAATACTGCTTGTATCAACATTCTTTGCTTTTCAAATTCATTTTATATTGTGATTTTTGATACATTTTAAATGAAGTCTTAATAATTTAAAGAGTGTCCATGGAGTTTCTTGCCCGTTCTTCTCCATAGGTACCTTCTCTTTGGAATGGGCGACTAGCTTCACCTTACTGACTGACCGACCTTCTGACAATTCAAAAGTGCCTGTAACTGGTTTATTTGAAATAAATGCTTTGATTTTGATTTTTTTTTGATTTTGATAATAAGTAATGTGGTCCTCTAAAAATACCTTATATTCCTTACATTTTATTTATATTTAATCAGACCTTATTAACTTGAACAAAAATTGTAGCCAGTATAAAAAAGTAATTGAGTAGAACATACATTACATCACCACTGCTGATTGGATTGGATAATGGTTGTTACATACATATGTATTGTCTGTTTTTCTTTTGTGTTGCTATCTGTTTGGCCTTGAGACTTAAGATTGCTAGTCCCATATGGCATATGGGACTAGTATCTATTTAAAGCTGTACAGCTGACTCTAATGGTTATAATTCTGTAAAGCTGTATTTATTGCCCTTGTGATATTTTAGTCATAATACAAACTGACACTGAAAGACCAGAAAGAACACTGGTTTTTATTTTGCTAGACCAAAATAATGTTTATTGTCTTAATAAATGGCTCTTTGAAAATGTTTTTATATTTTATTTGCTCTTGTATGATGTTTATTAATTAGATGCATATATTTATTAGACTAGTATGATACACTTAACATATATATTTATTGTATAATCTATGTAAATAGTACACTGTAGACTACCTACATTATTTCTCCCTCCTTCCCCTTAGTATTCTATCCAAAGGTTGTCTGTAAATGATCATTCTTAGCGATAAGACTACCCATTGTACCACCCTTTGTAATATCTTTATATTTATGTTTCTGTAATCTATACGGTGTACATAATAAAAAGTATTCTATTCTATTCAATCATATTAAAAGTTGCATTTGTATCTACTGCCCTAGTATAGTGAATAATCTATTTGACACATGACTGTCACATGTGTATAAAAATACAGTATGTTAGGAAAACCCTGTCCGACCCATAAGGATAATAAAGGTTAGGTAAACAAATGACCAAATAAAATATAAAATTTTACATAATCATCATAGTAACAATATTAATGAATTTTGAAATAATCATTTTTTTTTTCGCGTATTAACTTCAACTTCCTCAAAATTAGGTAAAATTTTAAAATGTGACATCACCATTTTCGGCGATAAAATCGTTTGATTCTTTATTGGATATTAGTGTATAAATTTATGCGAGCTTTTCGGCGTCCTCAAAGAAGAAACTAGGGATGTACTATTTTTTGCACAATAACATTTTTTTATCGCTCTTAATCAAAACTTGTACATGCAGCTTAATAGGCGAACACCTTTTTGTGAAATGATTGTGACTAGTTGGGATCGTTTGGACCACAGTTGGTATAATTTTAGTGTAAAACAATGCTGGTTGAATGATTTATTGTAAAAACAGATTACCTAATGGTAAAAGTACTTTCGTTTCATATCAATAAATTACTAATAACAATCCGCCTTATTCATAAAAGCTGCTTAAAGTTAACTAGTGATTAGCGATTCTTTAAACATACATTTTTGACCTTTTAACGTTATTTAACTTTAATCATCGCTTATGGATTAACCCCTTAACCACTATGGTGTTTATTCATAAAGGATGATTTAAGTTAAGGGACGCTAAAAGGTCAAAAATGTATGGTGAAAGAATCGCTAATCACTAGTTAACTTTAAAGCAGCGTTTATGAATAAGGCGGAATATTATAACACAAGTACCTATTAGTTAACAGAAAGGAGTAGAAAATGAAATACTGAACTACTTTTAGTCGCGGTCAAGCGCTGGTTTATATTTAATTAAAAAAAAAAAAGTATTATAAGTAATGTAAAGTATTTTAACAGTCAATATCATCGATATTCAGATAGAAACTGTAATTAAAACTTTGGCTGCTATGTTATTGAGTTTTGTGAAATTTTGAATCCATGCATGAGATTTGCAATACTAAATCGATACCATAACAGTTACGATCGTATCGATATCGATCCGTCAATATTTTGAACACTTACACATCCCTACTCAAAGAATACCGCCACCTGTGTACCTATTATTTTTAGAAATAAAAATCATTTTACTTGGAATTATTATCAGTTTCGCGTAAACATTGCTTCCGTATAGACATTTGGTGTATTGTGTGATCAATTCGTTTTTTAACGTAGGTAATTTAAAATGCTGATGCGTCTGGATGTGAGTGAAGCTCGTAGAGACTATGAGATCCGTTTTGTACCCCGGTCCCGTGTGATTGTGCGTTATAATATCTGTACAATCGCGACTACGTAACGCGCAGTGTTATTGAAGCTCATGGTGTGGTTGCTGGTGTAGGGAGACCAAACATCCACGATCCGGATATTGAAAATCAGGTGCTTGAATTATTCAACGAGGACCTGTGACACGAGAGCTAAGCACTAACCATATGCAAGTGTGGAAGGTCATGCATGAGGTCAAGTGAGTTCATGACCTATCGGCACCGCTACGGTTAAGCGCGTGACCGCGTGACCTGCCTCGTCGCCGGCGCCGCCCAGTGTTGCCATGTAAGCTACCTGTTTTTGCGAAATAATATTTATTTTTTAGGGGGTATTTTTTAGGTTTAGCCTGGTTTTGTATGCATTAGTAGAATCAGTTATCGATACCTAACATCACCTTCACGGGTCGGACAGGGTTTTCTTAACATACTGTATAGTGATTCTCAACACTGCTGCTTTTATTACCACTGTTTTTGCAATAGATCACAGTTGCCAGTTGTCTTTGTATTACTTTAGTATAGTTGTTTTGTATTTGTTATTGTTTATACATATAACAACAAAACACACGTCTGCAACGTGGAGACCCCGGGTTCGATCTCCAACCAGGTCATGATGGAAAACGATATTTTCCTGATTGTCCTGGGTCTTGGATGTTTATCTATATATGTATTTATTATAAATATAGTATTGTTGAGTTAGTATCCCATAACACAAGTCTCGAACTTACTTTGGGGCTAGCTAAATCTGTGTGATTTGTCCGTATATATTTATTTATTTATAACATAATTAGAGAATCTGTTTTTTCCTTAAGATTGTTCGACACTAGAAATTTCTGTTGTGTTGTGGGTGCATTTTCTAACAGTTCTACTACTACTACTTCCAGGTCAATCAAAACATTGTTCTGTTTAGGTATTAAACTTGTGACATACAGTGCAGCAATAACATACATACCTAGAGAAGTTATACAGTCAAGTCAAACTCAAAGCATTTATTGTAATTAAACCTATTAACGAACATTTGAATTGTCAAGGGATCAGTGAGTCATAAAAATGAAGCTGGATTTGCCCATTCCAAAGCATAGTAGAGTAGCTATAAAATGGGCAAAAACTCCACAGGCACTCTTTAAAATTTTAATATTGTTATATTTTAGAACTATATTATTATTATTCATATGAGAAAAACGTCTGAAATTATATAAAAGAAAAAAAAAAAACATTTAAAATTATCTGTGGAAACGAAAAAATCACGGAGAGGTGTGCGTTCGCGCAGCGGAATGTTGTTGAATTTAAAGATTTTAGATATGCAGATATTTAGTGTATGACGTCGTATAATTGTGTATGGTAAAAAAAAATTGTGCACGCAGCCATTGTGGAGAAATTCACCAAAAACTGATTCCGCTGGGCGAACATTGTCCTGGCGGAACTTTTTTTAATCCATTGACTTTAGAAAAAAGAGATGTGTCCAAAAATTAGTGTGTATTTGTGTATGTATGAATAAAATTTGTGCATGCATAAACTTCGGAGATATTCAAGTTTCCGCTGCGCGAACGTTTGGCCATTAGCTAGTTTTCATACAAAGCGCTTACATAGAGAGCTGTAGATTTTTACATACTTTGTTTTGAATTTGTGTATATTTGTTTAAAAAACAGATTTAGAAAAGTCGTAAGGCTTAAAAGATAAAAATATAAACGTAAAATACGCTTATTTGGTCTTAGTTCTTAAAGTATGCACTTTGGGGTCGAGATTTTCACGTTTATATAGCTAATGGCCAAACGTTCGCGCAGCGGAAACTTGAATATCTCCGAAGTTTATGCATGCACAAATTTTATTCATACATACACAAATACACACTAATTTTTGGACACATCTCTTTTTTCTAAAGTCAATGGATTAAAAAAAGTTCCGCCAGGACAACGTTCGCCCAGCGGAATCAGTTTTTGGTGAATTTCTCCACATTGGCTGCGTGCACAATTTTTTTTTTACCATACACAATTATACGACGTCATACACATCTGCATATCTAAAATCTTTAAATTCAACAAAATTCCGCTGCGCGAACGCACACCACGGAGAGTTCACATTCTGAGAAAATGACTGGTTAGAAAATGTGGAGTTGATGCTAAATAAGGATATAGTATTGGTCACGTCACGTCTTGTATTATTTATTTCATGTTAGTTTTTCCTTATAATTTACAATACATCACTCTTAATATAATTTTTATTGTCCGGTTTGTTAATGACAAAATTATCATCAACAATAATGTATGTTTAAATGATTTTATGCTTTGTTTTTGATCCCTACTTTAATATTATAAATGCGAAAGTAACTGTCTGTCTGTTACGCTTTCGCGTCTAAACCACTGAACTGATTTTATTGAAATTTGGTACAAAGATAGAGTTGACCTTAAGAAATAACATAGGATAGTTTTGATTCCGGACTTTTGAAGAGCTCTCGTGGAAACGCGATATAACCGAACTCCACGCGGGCGAAGCCGCGGCTGGAAAGCTAGTTCATAATAAAATCACACAAAATAAAATAGCCTGTTTAGGCAGAGGTGTATTTACCAATAGTCACACATATTGAACATCATGTATTAATAATGTAATGCAGTATCTACTTTGGGCACATTAGAAATGAAAAACACAGATATAATATTAATGAATGAATTATTTATTTATAGTTTACTTATTCAAATTTAACCCTTAACCACCTAGCACCTATTTATGTCCTTTAACCACCTAAGTACGTGCGGTCACAGAGACCGCTAATAAATTATTGCGATTATTTTGGAATCTATGATAAGAAATTTAAGTTTAGTTAAATAAAATGCATGTCTATATCTATACTTAATTGCTTTATTTAAGCGTCACAAATTAGAAAAAGTAATATAAAAGTTTTATAAAAATGGAATAATATCTATGAAATAAGGAATATGGCACTAAAAATAGCTATACTAAGAAAATGAGATCTTTATTCTAAAATACTTAAAATTTTCACTTTTTTTTTCTTATTCCTAATAACTTGAATAAACTAAAAATAAAATAATAAAAAAAGATCTAAATAAAAAATTCAGCAAAATTGCAAAGCCTCAACTTTTACATTTTTTCGCGGCAGTAACAACACATTTATTGCGAAACCATTAGGTACTTTACACACGAAACATAGGTAAGCCGTTTTGCGTTTCTGTTTTGGATCACACGCTATTTTCGTCCTCGTCGCCCAAAATTTCCGATTCAGGTCTAATCTCTTCAGCCTGCTCTTGATTAATGGTTACATCAGGTACGACGTCACTGCAATCCTCGCCAGAAAAGTCATCTTCGTACGAGATTTCTTGCTGAAGCCATCTTATAATATTTTCGTCATTTTTACTCATTTATAATCTAAAATAGTAATAATAAATAATTAGAACAAAAAGTCAATCAACCACCATCACGTCACACAACAACCTAGGTGCGGTCACAGAGACTGCTGGTGAATTTATTTTACTTACCCTGGCCAAACGCGTCCGAACACACTCGCTGAGCACTATCGCGACTCTGGGTGTTGTGTGGAAAAGGTACATGAACGCGCTTTGAAGCACGCCACTCACACGCGGAAATATTTGAATTTGAAAAATTGTTGCGGTCTCTGAGACCGCACGTTGGTTGTTAAGGGTTAAGTACTTTATTTGTACATTTATAGAACTTTAATCTCAATCGTAAGCATTTTGAAGGATATCACTAAACAATTATGAAAATAGTCAAAAAATCTCTCCGCACTACAACTTCAATAACACAACAAATGTTGTTCATTTATCAAAATGAAAGTTAATACCACTGTTGGTGTATTGTGTTAATTACCTGCATAACACAGTAACAGTATGACAAGTCTATGAAAACTCTACAGAATAAAACAATTACCCCCTTATTAGAAAACATGGATCTTATTTAGATCAGGTTTAAATCACGTAAATGATTATTTAATTATGCACCTCCATATACAACGCCCATTATAATTGTTATAATTTATTAGCGATCCGCCCCAGCTTTGCACGGGTGCAATGTTGATACTAAATACACTACAGAAAAACTGTGAACGTGGTATAAAAAACATAGCGACCCGCTCCTCCCGCCCCGCCCCAGCCTGTCGGTGCCGCCGTAAACGCGACGCCCCGCAATTTTTAAATCTGTATATCTTCTAAAATATTCATTTAAATCATATGCTGTAAAGGGCGATATAGATCTATATTAAATCAACAATGTATTTGCCCACAACAATTTATTTACCGCAATCCCGCCTGATTGTAAGCACTGATGCAATCGTTGATGGTAAAGCGCGCTAGTTTATTAAGAGCCTGTTCACTCTACCCTTGAAAACACTTAAACTGTAGTCAGATGGAAACACCGCCGCTGGCAAATTGTTCCAGTCCCTCGTATGCGGTATAAAACACCGAGGCGAAACTCTTCGTCTCGATCACAGTGGTGTCAACAACGTAACAGTAGATACTCGCCATACGACGGGTCGTCCGATGATGGAGGAATTAACACGTTGCCTGACCATGCATTATACATAATGCATTTCTGGCTGCTGCTGTGGCGTTCGTGCTTTGTCAATTCTTTTTAAATGGGGTTTTGTAGTCTGGACGTAAGAGCTACGTCTTTAATATTTTGGAGACGTATGTGTAGTGAATTGGGAATAATAAAACACCAATATACCCTTGCAAATGCAGTTCTTTTTATAAAAAAGACAGCGTAATTAGGTTCTAAATTGTCACTTTTGTATTAAGAACTGTGACTTAACCTCACTAAAATATAAATTGACATACTAATACTGACTCAAAAGTAGATTTCGTTTTGTAATAAAGGAGCTAATGTTTAATTTGCTTTCAGGAATCTATGCGGACATGAAGGGCTTCTGCAAAGTTCACTGGACGACGACAGAAACTCGAAGAGAAAACGACCGCACTCGCTACATTACTATTAACCACGACTCTTATGAAGAATATTTTAGAAACAAAAAGTTTTTAATTGGCAATGATAATGGTAAGGATTAAAATAGAAGAAGCATTTTTTTTTTGATAAATGAGCCTGCACTTATTCGATCACTGATCGAACGCAATGGAGGAGTTCTATGACAGAACAAGCGTACCCTGGAGACGCAGGCCGTGACTCTTGCTTTGCAGGCAGACGGGTTAAATATGTCGTTCAGCCTAGCCTTTGGAAGTATGTAGTGCACGCCTCACTTCGCTTTCTCGGCTAGCACGCGGTTGATTATACACGAGCAGTCGCAGAAATTAAGCCAGGGCGCCCTGACCAAATGGGTTAGGTTAGGACTGTAATCGACCGCTTGAATGATATTCAACTACTTTAATTTGGCATTCCAAATTAAAGTAGTTGAATATCATTCAAGCCGTTTGTTGAACGGTCGTCGTCTAGTTAAAAAGCTAGACGTTAAACTAAACGGCGGTTGAAAACTCATCTCATCTGCAGAGTTTCGCTAGCTAATTTAATTGTCGTCTTGTTCCTATACACTATTGTCAACATTTCTGCTTTCGCAAGTCGGCTGAAAAGAAATCCTTAAGAAATAACGAGCACCTTTGTACTCAGATTTTAATATTGTCATATCTCTATATATTTTATTATGTGTACATTAATAATGAAATAAATAATTGGACCGTGTATAAAAGTAAAAGCTACGGCGTAACTTTAATTGGCTTTAAAGACGTAACCAAGAATAGCACCTTTTCATTGTCATTGGTCCTATGCTTTAAAAGGAAGGCTGAAATGCCCGAGAACAGAATTACATTAAAACCTGTTTGATTGCATAATACCTTACATAGTGGCTTCCAAAAGTTGAGTTTTGAAGATTGACATTATTCCACTTCAGCTCGATGCCACATAATGTTTAAAAAAATCAAGTACTCCTAAGGAATTACTTGATAACTTTTTATTATAATTCTTAGGTAATCGGATGTAGTCAATAAAAATAGGTAAAAAATATAAGAAAAATTATCGGTATTTTTAATTAGTAGGCTTAAAAGGCTTGTGTGCTCACACAAAGCTTAGTATGTAGGTAGAACGTAATATTATGGTAGAACTCGGATACACATATCCCTCAAAAAAAAAAAAAAACCCTCATTTATTGGGTTAAAATATGTTCCTGGCGTCCACCATTTTGTGGAGTTTTAGTCACGATGGAACAGTTCTCGGGGACGCATCGCGCATTTTGCGTACGGGCTTATTATCGTAATGGCGATTCAATAGTGACTGCTCAACGTCTCTATCGTGTGGAATATCGTACACGCCACGCGCCAAGTGAAGATACCATTAGGAAATGGATTAGGATGTTCGAGAATACAGGTGCGACAGTTAAAATTCAAAACTCTGGTCGTCCTCGTTCAGTTCGCGATGAAGAAACAATAGGGATGTATCCAAGGTCTGAAAATCAAAAAAATAGTTAGTCCGTCTTATAGATAATAAAAAAAATTAAGACCCGTATTTTTTATTTTGTCGTAATTACCAAAAATTACTGAGATATAGCGTATTAAAGTTACAGAGTGGGGGCTAATTCCGTCACGCCGTTCTATATTTTGCTCCACGGCGTGACGTCATGCGACATTTCAAATCAATATATCTTCCTAAGTATTTGAATGAAAGAAAAAACAAAAAATACGTGTTCAATATTTTTTATAAAGCTATCTGACGGACATTAAATTATTTTTTAGGATACAAGCCAATTGAAGAAGTTGAGGCGGTTCGTCAAAATCCGTCTTTATCCATCCGAAAGCGAAGCCAAGTGCTGAACATCAAAAAATCGTCTTTACATTCGATTTTAAAGAAAGACTAGATGTAAGTCTTTCTTTAAAATCGAATGTAAAGACGATTTTTTGATGTTCAGCGCTTGGCTTCGCTAAAAGCCTATAAAATTCAATTGGTTCAAGAATTTAAGGATACGGACTATGCGAATCGACTGAATTTTGCGAACGAAATGCTGCAACGATTTAACAACTTTAACAACATACTGTTCAGTGACGAAGCAAATTTTCACCTGAATGGTCATGTTAACAAGCAGAATTGGCGGTACTGAGCAGTGGAGAATCCGAGACGAAAGCATGAACGACCCCTGCATAGCCCAAAGGTCGTTGTTTGGGCCGCTATGTCTGCTAAAGGCATAATTGGTCCTTATTTTCATGAAGATCAACGAGGCCGAGCAATTAATGTGAATAGTAACCGTTATTGCGATATGTTGCGAAATTTCTTGGTCCCAGAGTTGCAGGAGTTTACAGGTTTCAACTCAAGAACGTGGTTCCAACAAGATGGGGCCACTTGTCATACCTCAAATGACTCAATGGAAGTTGTTAACGAATTATTCCCTAATAAAGTCATGCGCGAAGGGGTAACATCAACTGGCCTCCCAGAAGTCCCGATCTTAGCCCGTTCGACTATTTTGCATGGGGATACCTTAAAAGTAAGGTTTATCAAAATAATCCGACGACTCTAACCCAGTTGAAGCAAAACATCAGGTCAGAAAAAGCAGCAATATCGATAGCTATGTGTCAACGTGTTATCGCCAATCTTCGTTCCCGATTAGTAGAGTGCCAGCAACGTAACGGTCACTTACCATTTGGATAACATCATCTTTTCCAAATAATTCTCCAATTCATATGTTAATAATAAACAATAAACGTTTTTATTACTTACAAATAATTTTTGTTTTATTGAACTATCAAATACCTACCTGATACCCTTTCTGGACACCTTGTAATACCAGACTAGGGCCCCTGGCTTTTTGTGGATTCTCGGAACCAAGAAAACGCCTAAACGAGGCTTGTGACTTAGCATTCTTATTAATGAGAACATTATGGCATGTTACATAATTCGCTCAATAGGTAAGTTAATTAAGGATCAATTAATTATTTCTCATTATTTATCTTTGTACCCAGGCACGCACCATCTCAAAGAAGGACAGCACGAATTCATGTTCAATTTCACCATTCCGATGAACTGTCCATCATCTTTCGAAGGGTCACACGGACACATCAGATATCGGGTTAAAGTCGTCATGGTGACCTCCGGAATGTTCTCGATGAATAAGGATAAGTGGGTCGCAGTCAGAGTACACGCCCCGTTGGACTTGAATCTGGACCCTTACTGTCGAGTAAGAAAGTTCAGTTTTTTTTGTACACATTGGGCCCGATTCGCCTTATTCTGTTTCTATCTATTTTGTTAAGAAAAGGATAGAAAATACATGTTAATTCAGTCCAAATTAGTCAGCGCCTGGCGTAAATTACCATATTTTTGGTCGCCAAGTTTTTAATGACAGACGTCATTTACTTTCAGTCAGACAATTGACTAAATTAATATTTTTATCTTCTGTCCTTTCCTTAATAAAGTAGAAGAAGAAATATGCATTGAACTTAAATTTAGTTTATTTTGCAAGAACAAAATAATAAAACAAATTAATATGTGCCTCATAGGAACCGTTGGAATATGATCTGTCAAATAGCTACTGCTGCTGGTGTGTAAATTCTGGTTACTCGGAAGTGACAGTGAGGATACCTGTAGCAGGCTACTGCCCCGGCCAGGTCATACCCATGGAGGTCACCTGTAAGAACGAGAGTACCGTGGAGATTGAAGAAATTAAGTTTGCGATTAAAAAGGTAACTTGAAAACACTAGATTTTTTTCCTGTACCGTGGATGCGTTTATAAACATTGAAACTCACATACACAAACAGTCAGACCCGGAACAACTACTTGTAGGTCATACAAATAGCTGTTCTGTGCGGGAATCGAACCTGGGACACGCAGTACATCAACCAATTGCTTAAGCACTTCGTCAACTGTGCCGTAAATACAACTTTCACAAAATGTTACTGTATTCATACCGCTCGTGCTGCGTCCGCTTGCATTTGAGCAGCATCAATCATTCTGTTTACCCACAAATAGCGTTTTACGGACGACAGCAGGTCAAGCTACCCGACACTGTCAAATATTCCCAAACAACCTTGAGCCTTAATGCTTTAAACATAAAGTTGAAAATCTAATAAAGAAATCTGACAGATTGTAGTAGCTCGATGTTCTGTCGACTGTACGTAACACAATATTTTTTCCTAAACGCGGTGTACCTAAGGCGGATTTATGACATTGTTGGTATTGCCATTGAGTGATGTAAATTAGGTGGATGTTGTTCTTTTGATCTGTATTGTTTTTGATTGTTTGACGTCATAAATGCTTCGTTCCTTCTCCCTTTAGTTATTCTGTGTTACGACTGTTTCTATATCAAGCTGAGATAATAATATAGTTGAAGAGATTGTTTGTTTGAACGCGCTGATGTCGGACACTACTTTTCTGATCTAAATAAATAAGTTTTTGATTTGATTGATAGCCCAATTCTTGAAAAAGGCTATTTAACTTCACGCTCACGACTCCAGAGTAGTGAGATAAAAATTCGGCTCCAAAGCCGAGCAGAAAAAACAATAGAATGCTAAGCGGAAACGAAATAATAGCGCGGACAGGCGTGAGGTGCCGCGTTGCTATGGGTTGGGTCGGAGGAACCAAAAATCCCATGCAGACGAATTCGCGGGTAGAAGCTAGTTTCTTACAAAGAATAATAATAATTCAAATAATTTATTTTGCAGAAAGCACTGTAACAGTGGTTATCCCAACTAATATTATGAATGCCAAAGTAACTCTGTCTGTTACGCTTTCACGTCTAAACCACTGAATTGATTTTATTGAAATTTGGTACAAAGATAGAGTCGACCTTGAGAAATAACATAGGATAGTTTTGATTCCGGACTTTTGAAGAGTTCTCTTAGAAACGCGATATAACTAAACACCACGCGGGCGATTCCGCGGTCGGAAAGCTAGTAAGGTATAAAATTTACATGTGTCAAGTGATTATAGCATGTAAAATGGGAACAATTTAATTCAAGATCGACGTTGAAGTATAAATAATGAGACAACAGATTAAATTAATGTAATAATAACATATAGATTAACAATTATTCAACAATAATTAAATTATACAATACATTTCCGAATCTGTTGTTCGCATCTTTTTCTTTCCATTTCGTTAAGAAAAGGATAGAAGATAACATTTGAGTTTAATCCTGTCAAATTAAGATACTCCAAAGACAGTTTAGACGCGATTATAAACATGGCGGCCAAAAATACGCCAGTTTACGTCAGGAGCGCACTAATTTGTCAGGTGTAAACTGACATTTTATGTTCTGTGCCTTTTTTAATGAAATAGAAAGAAAATGCACTGGAGTTAAATTTAATTTATTTAGTTTGTGAAAGGAATCGGGGCCATTAATATATTAGACTAGCTGACCGGCAAACGTTGTTTTGCCATATAAATAATAGATTAAATTACTAAAATGGCTATTACAAAATAAGGGTTGATCGTAGAAGGGTGAAAATTGGGGATTGTATGTGTTTTTGTATGTTGTATCATAAAAAAATAGAAATTAAAAATTTTGTCTAAAAAATAAAAAAAATATTTAGGGGTGGACTACCCATAACATTTAGGGGGATGAAAAATAGATGTTGGCCGATTCTCATAGATACCGGTTAAGCGCAAAAAATTTCATCAAAATCGGTCGACCCGTTTCGGAGGAGTTTAAAGTCGAACACCGTGACACGAGAATTTTATATATATTTTTTTTTTTTTTTTTTTTGGGACAAACCCGCCACACTTTTCCCAACCACTGCAACTCCTGAAAGCCAGAATCAACAGTGGCGACCGCCAGAAAAACGCCGAGCAATGAAGCTCGACGAGTCCCGGAGAAACGATTCAACTGTCTTGGGTCCCGCAACGAAATTAATCAGAAAAGAATAGCGGAGGAGTAAGAAAAAAGATATTTTTCCACTTCCCTCCATAACAAGCAGGAGACAGAACAGAACTAGGCCAAACGGCACAAAGGGACATTATTGCAACTGGGAGAAGCCCAGATTGCCAAACACCACGGAATAAAATTTGATTAAGTTAATGGGTCCTAAGTAGGTATTAGCTGTTACAATTGATTCCAATAATAGGTATGGCAAAAGCGCCTGAACGCACGGAAATTGGTTCTAGTTTCTACAAGGTCCGTATAATAAACGACTCCGGATGTAACTTGTACACTATCCAACATAATATTGCGTTAATTCTGCCAAAGAACACACTCCCACAAGATGTGATGTGCGGACTGTTCAAATTCACAGTTCGATGTAGAACACTGACACAAAGGGGAAGGAACAAGTTTAAAAGAATACAGTTTACTTTTAAAGTTGCCATGACCTGTGAGAAATTGGGCAACGCAGTGGTCAACCACCAGCCATGTCTTAGCCAGCCGATCGCCAACGGATGGAAAGAACAGATGGAGGTGCCGGCCCTTGATGGAATTATCCCACCTACTTTGCCATTCGGATAAGAGGTCCTCCCAGACTTCAGTCTGAGGTTTAAATAATCTAGAGATTTTATTAAAGTCGCGTTGTGTAACAAAATTAGTGTCCATGGCCTCCCCCCTCGCGGAGTAGTACATTGAAGCACGTCGCTGTACCTCAAGGTCGACTGGAAGTACACCTGCCAGTACCGGTAAGGCTTCAGTACTAACCGTTCTATACGCCTTGCATAAAAATATCAATGCCAAACGTTGGCTTTGAAGCAGTTTACGTCGTGCCGCTCCTATGCTGGCCCTATCGGCCCAAACAGGTGCACCGTAGCACATACATCCTAAGTAGGTAGCTCCATATATAGTTTTTAAAGTTAGGAATGATAGACCCCAAGTTGCTTTGGATATTCTAGTTAGGGCATAAAAGTTCTTTTTAGCTTTTTCACCAACTATTTTTATATGTTCGATAAATGAAAAATTCCTTTCTAAGATCATACCAAGGTAGCATACGGATTGCTGTTTTTTAATGGGAACGTTGTTAAATTTAATAGTAGGCAATGATTTAAGATTACCTTTTAGTAGAAGTTGATAGGTTTTATGTGGCGCAAATGCTAGGCGGTTACGATCACCCCACTGAGATATTAAATTTAGGCAAGTATTGGCCAAGTTCTCAAGTCCAGCTCGGGTACTTGACTGAATGAGCAGTAGGCCATCGTCCGCGTAACCAGTAAGTGAACAGCCGCAAGGAAGCGGGATCGCGAGGAAGTCATCAAAACCCAAATTCCATAAATAAGGACCGACAACTGAACCCTGAGGACATCCCATGGTTAGTGTTTTAGTACTAGAAAAATGACCGAGCTTAAGTACCGCGGAACCGTTTATAAAGTAAGAGTAAACGAGATTATATATGTTTCTATAGCAACCGCGGGTTTTTAATTTTAACAACAGCATAGGCCACCAGGCGTTATCAAAAGCCCCAGAAATATCCAGGAAGATCCCAATTACGTACTTGTTTTCAGATTGGTTAACGGTTCTTCTGACAGAAAGCGCCGCGTCGACTGTAGATTTACCTATGGTGAAGCCATATTGATTATTATGGAATTTTGGACCGTTTGGTAGTAAACGTGGAACGATGAGGCGCTCAAGAAGTTTACCCAAAGATGGTAGAAGTGTGATAGGACGATATGACTTCGGATCATCCGGTGGTTTGTCACCACACTTTGGTATTATTCGTATGAAACCGCGTCGCCATTTACGAGGAAAAACGCCTTCAGCAATGCATCGGTTATATACAGTTAAGATGGCATCACCCGCTGTTTTACACGCTTCTTTAATCATCCTATTAGATATTTTATCTTCACCTGATGATTTGTTGACCGGTAGTTTTCTAACAATATTTATAAATTCGTCATTAGATGGTACGTCTGACATTGGTGATTCAGGTGGCACAGGAGCCCACGCTCTAATCTGTTGGTGGTAGTCGCTATCGTTAGCCGGTGAATCATCAGGGATAAGTGTATTAATTAGCACTTCTGTTGTTTCCTCTATGCCTGTGGTATGCTTATCATTGACTTTAATGTTTTGAACGTATGCAAGGTCGACCGATCTGTTAGCTTTAAATTCGTGATATAAGGGAGACCACGGACCCTCCCTGTCAAGTTTATCAACAATTTTTCGCAACAAATTACCCTTAGATTTTTCCACCGATGCTTTGTAGCGTGACTTGGCAACTCTAAAAGCATTTAAAGCGAACGTAAGAAGATCTCCAGTAATCTTTCGCCTCTTGAGTTTATTTAACTGTCTACGCGCTCTGCGATATCTTTTACGCTGTTCAACTAAGTAATCACTCCACCAGTCACATCTACGAATATTGGTCATAGATCCGCGACCAATGGCAATGTCAGCACAGTAGGTAAAGGTTTCTGACATAATGTCAGCACTTTCTTCGGCTGACAGCCCGTCCCGAGTGAATTCTTTGGCGTGACACGCAAAAAGCGAGCCGAAAAATTCCCAGTTCGCGCCTTTACATCTATATCTGAAATTACCGGGAATATGAGACGGACCCTGAATATAACCAGGAACAAATTCGTACACGATCAGGCGATGATCACTACAAGACGCGTCCGGTAGGACACGCCACCTATCCAAACGTACGTCCGCACTTGAAAGTGTGACGTCAATACAAGATTCGCCCATTTGGCTGCAGAAAGTAGGTGGTGAGAATTTTATATATTAGATTAGGGTACTATTAGTAAGGTTCAGCTTTCTAATTGTAACAATGTTGACCTTGTGTGGGTGGGAAATCATCAAATGACCTCTCCCACTTTGAGAGGAGAGAGAGGGCTTGTCAGACTTTTACTGACCAAAACCCACCCGTGTTTGCCTGTGCGCCAGGGCCACGGTTTCTCTTTTGACCAACCCGCTACCATACCCCAGGCATCGGTCGTCGTGGACCCTGTCACAATGTGCTGAGTTGCTGACATCACTTTGAGGCGCGCGTGAAACACAACGCGTCATCGACCGCCTACAAGCTCGTGTCTACGGTGGTAGGGACTTCGATGTTGTCTCCCAACCAGGGCGTCTCCTGCGGCGGCAAGAGGCGTGAGGGCGCTGAAATTCAAGCTCCCTCATTCGCCCCGCCTCCTCCTTTGCCAGCATCATTGCTTCGCAGAAGGAGGTGACGGCCTGCCATGCACTATCGCTCCGGACCATGGCCTGGACCAGGGTCGGACGCGAAATATTTCCGTCGATCGCCGCCACGAGAACACGGCGCTGCTCCGCCCAAGCCAGGCACTATGCAGACCACCACCGTATGCTCCACCGTGACAATGTAATAATAAATAATAAATAAATTGTTTATTTCTCAATTTTGTACATAATTTGTATAATGATTTTCTTAATTCTAAATAGCACTGATGTATAATTTGCCTGAACTAGGTAGAACCTGTGCTTCAGGCGTAAAAGTGCTTATTATATTTTTTTTATTTTACAATAAATTAACAATAAAACAATTAAAGTAGGACGTTAAAATCTAGAACACAACGGAAGTATACAGTGTTATTATTAGTATCCTATTGCTTACATAGTGTTATTAGTCTGTTAAAGTAATGGTTATTGCTAAATTTATTTACATACTGTAAGTAGGTCTTCAGTCTGCTTATATGACAAACCTTGTAGATAATTAGAAACAACATTCTTACAGCTAAAATAATTCAAATTATAAATATTTAATACTCTATTTAATCTATTGTATAAAAAGGACCCTAATAACGTATAGAATTTGTGTGTAAATGCATATTTAGAGATAGAGGTTGAGCTGCACACTATATCATTCCGCCTTTTGTTAATTATATTAGCGTTGTAAGTAAGCGTAGCATGCTGTTTTAGTATTATGTGCAGTATATAAATTTGCCGAACTGACAAAACTTTGCAGGATTTAAATAACTGGAATGTAGGGAAAAGGAAAGGCAGAGAATTTGCTACTTTTAGAACAGCTCTTTGTGCACGTTCCTGGGAGAGAAGGATAGATTTTGATGTTCCCCCCCATGAAGTTATGCAATACTGGAGTATAGATTGACATAGAGCAAAATAAACTTGTTTTACTAAGTTGGTGTCTGCAATGGAGCGCAGTTTTTTGAATACAAACATAAGTTTACGTACTCTTGTAACCAAACTTTCAATATGTTGTCTATAGGATAGTGTGTTATCAACAAAGACTCCAAGATATTTTAGGCACTTTGTTTCAAGGATCCTAGGACAGGTACAAGAAGTGATAGACGGTTTGTTACAGTGGTGAGCGTATAAATGGGAATCAATTGTTTTGTTATCAACATTACGCATAGTGAAATGAATATACTTTGTTTTCTCAGCATTCAGTGTTAATAGATTACAACGAAGCCAGTTAATAACGGAGTTAAAACCTGCCTGTGCTGTGCTATACAACTCGGAAATCGTTTTGGCGGTGAAAATAATCGCAGTGTCATCGGCGTACGATATTATTTTGCCATTTACTAAATTTAAGTTACATAAATCATTAATGTATATAAGAAACAACGATGGACCAAGGATGCTGCCTTGAGGGACTCCAAAACCTAGAGTTTTTTCTTCGTCACTAGTCATGTACTCGATTCGAACACATTGCGATCTATCGCTTAAATAATCTTTGAAGAGTTTCAGCTGTGTACCTCTTATTCCTAAAGCCTCCAGTTTATTCAAAAGTAAAGGAACAGATACGGTGTCAAAAGCCTTTGCTAAGTCTAGGAAGATAGTTAAGACCTGGTTTCCATCACCGAGTTCTTGTGCAACGTGGTCTGTTAGCTTTTGTACAGCATTCGCTGTAGACAATTTGCTTCTAAACCCGAATTGTGAAGGAGACAATAAGTTGTTCGTTTCTAAGTAATTGACTAGTCTCTTGTTTATAATTTTTTCTAATATTTTGGACAATGCAGGCAGTATAGATATTGGTCTATAATTACTCACTACATCTCTACAACCATTTTTAAAAATAGGGATGACCGTCGCTTTTTTCAGACTTTTAGGAAAAATTCCTTCTCTGAGGCACATCTGAAATATATACGTTAATGGGCGTACCAAAATGTGTTTAAAACGCTTTAATATTCTATTGTTAATATTGTCCCAGCCTACCGCACAATCATCCTTCAGCTCTGAGATAATTTGTTCTATTTCAATTTCGTCCGTGTCCAACAGCGCAAAGGATTTTACACAGCTCTTTAGAGATGTCTGATAATGTGCGGACTGGTCGCCAGATTGGTTCAGAAGTGGTTCAGCGAGGGATTTCCCTACGTTCACAAAGAAGTTATTTACAAAATTAGCTGATGATAGCGGTGATGAGTTAGTGAGCAGTAAACATGAAACTGATTCCCGTGGCTTATTTCTGTAAGTCAAGGTTTTAATATGTTTCCATATCTGTTTACTATTATTACCTGCTTTCTGTAATGTGAACTTCACAAGTGCATTTCAATGGCAAACTTGAAATAAAATTATTTGACTTTGACTTTTGTATATCCAGGACGTGAAATTTTTGGCGGTATCCCAACCAGGGACGCGCACTGAACACGACACTGTGGCCGAAATTAAAAAGGGCCCGATTCCGGGCAACACGACGCGCAACTGGACTGTTGAGATGGAGGTGCCTGCCATGGACATTTATAATGTTAGAAATTGCTCCTTCATCGATATCGACTATACGTTCAAGGTTAGGAACATATCATTTAGAATTATGCATTAATTTTATTTTACCGTTTACTTATGTACATACATACAGTCGACTCTCGCTAATTCGAAACTTGAAGGACTCTTAAAATATTACGAATTATCCAGATCTGATACCTACACTACACTACATCGAAACTAATTCAAGTATGGACTAAGTGTAATATGTATAAAAATTTAACCTATTAGGAAATTAGCTTACATGTGTGTCATATTTCATTCAAATCGGTTAAGCGTTCTATGCAAATCATAAATATCTAAACGTAAATAAACTGTTTACATTAGTAGGAAGTAGGGTTACTACTTTTATGAAATCATCTATCTAGAAAAGCTTGTTAACATCTAGCTTTAAGGTGTAAATAACTTATTGCCTAGCAACGGTTTGTTTACCTCTGTTCTTTATCCAATTTGGCTTTTATATAGGTATCTAGCTATAACTGTTCTAGATGAGATAGAGCCTGGTGACAGACAGTCACAGAGTCAGTGTCTGTAGTGACAGAGTTCAGTGTTTAGTTTACTCCTTGGGTACGGAGTCCTAAAAATCATTTCGTATTGTTGTATTATCGTGTTTAGCTATGGATTCCCATCCATGATATCTGTGGAATCTCGTTAGCCAATCTAGTTTGATCTCATATCATGTGTTTGACCGATTCTGTTCCATATTATGTTACAATCTTGATTCTTCTGACGATTTTTTATTTCATACAGGTATCTACGGAAGCAGAGGGTTGCCACGATGGTACTGAAGAAACCCGCCCAATAATATTTGGAACCGTCCCCTTAGTCGGGTTCCAAGATAATGTACAGAACCCACTTCACGATCAACTGCCATCTGTGGAAGTTCAAAATGTCAACAGTTACCCTCCCCCACCAATCATAAATCAACCGCTGGCGGACCCGTCTTACAATAAGGGCACATTTAACCCTAGTAATTCTCCATTCCCTGGTAACCCAGGCTTTCCAACTAATCCCAATACTGGCGGCAGTACCTCTCCTTATTATCCTGGAAATCAGCCTTACCCTAGCGTTTCTCCTTATCCCGGAGAGAATCCACCTTATCCGGGAGCGAATCCACCTTACCCAGGAGCGAATCCGCCATACCCGGGAGTGAACCCACCTTACCCGGTCGTGAATTCTCCTTACCCGGGTGCAAATCCTCCTTATCCTGCAGGTAACCTCGTATCTCCTCATGACTCTAACCCGAACTCCGTCCCGCCTTACCCTGGAGCTAATCCAAGCCCTGGCGTGCCTTATCCGGGGCCCAGAACAAGTCCCGTGCCGCCTTATCATGCTGGAGTGTCTCCACTGAAGACTGGAGCCATCGGCTTCGGAATACCAGAGGGTGATGGGTCTAAAATGCCGCTCTTGCCCATGGGAGCTAATTTACCCTATGTAAGTGAACAATAACTAGTCCTCAGGAGCCCTACTACGATGTGTTAATACCATCATTAAACCGCTGCGAAAGGGATAACGCTATTTATCCTGTATCGCTCCATCTTTGTCTGACACTGGGACTGTTATGATTTTAACACGTCATAGTAACCCAGCAGGTTGTCAACATTTTTAAATAATTTAATGTTCGTACCACAAATAGGATATTAAACCGAGAGGTGTGTCGCCCTATATTGTATTTTTTCATCCAAAATGACGTTTACATACGAATCCTATATGAATTGATAATTGTCGAAAAACAGAATGGCGCGACGCAAAGAAATCGAAAGCTTCAATACCTTTTGAAGCTGTTCGTCTCCGCGTCCTAATTGAAAGCGACTTTCACATAAATATGCGACCTGTTTACATAATGATGTACATTTGCGAATTTTGTACGTCGGAGTCATATAAGCGAATGTGACGATCGCTAGCACGATATTCGATTTCGGTATACCTTAAATGATATAAAGGGTGTCTCTGACATCGACGCACAAACGAGTACTATGGATCCAGTACATAATTCTAAAACCCCCAGTGGTGAAATTTTTCGTCGGTTTTTTTTCTGATTTAAATATAATAATATGCAGTTTTTTTTCACTTTTAACCGTTCGATTTAAAGTGAAAAAAAAAAACTAAATAATAATATATATATACAGTATGTTACGAAAACCCTGTCCGACCCGTGAAGGTGTTGTTAGGTATCGATAACTGATTCTACTAATGCATACAAAACCGGGCTTTACTTAAAAAAAAAATCCCCCTAAAAAAAATAAATATTATTTCGCAAAAGGAGGTAACTTATTAAATGTGCGTTGACCACCCTTCGCCTGCCGACCGCGGGGGGCGGGCGGCAGGACACGCGGCACGTGGCCGCATCGCTATTCGCTCATAATAATACCGGTGTTGTCACTTTTTAAAAATTACCAAATTTCGGGGAAATTGGAATTAATTCGTTGGAAAAAAAGATTATTTCAAAATTCATTTGTATTGGTACTATGATGAATACGTAAAATTTTATATTATATTTGGTCATGTGTTTACCTAACCTCTATTATCCTTATGGGTCGGACAGGGTTTTCGTAACATACTGTATATATAATTATTATACTTTTATAACCCAATAAGATTTTAAAGTAAAAAATAATTAATTCGCTGATTACACAAAAAAGCGCAATGTGAACAAAACTCGAAAACTATCCTATCAGCTGATTTAATAGAGTTCACATCAGGGAGAGAAGACCTGTGCCCAACAGTGGGACGATAAAAGGTTGATGATGATGATGACATCAGGGGCCAACGTCATACCCACAATCACGCGCGGCGGCACGCTTGCAACATTCAAAGACCGAGCCGATACATTTTTCTAAACATTGTTATTTCTGTAACCGCTTATTAACGATATAAATGACTATTATAATTTTATTAGTGGCAGTCTGGACGTGAATAAGGCTAGTGGTCCGGATGGTATACCAGCGATTGTTCTAAAAGCATGTGCGCCCGAGTTGTCTCCTGTATTGACACGCTTGTACCGCCTCTCATTTGGGACTGGTATAGTGCCCAAGTCCTGGAAGCTTGCCAACGTGCAGCCCGTGCCCAAAAAGGGTTGTCGTGCCGATCCTACCAACTATCGGCCGATTTCGATCACCTCCATACTTTGCAAAATTATGGAGCGTGTATTGAACTCGCGCCTCTTGGCATACCTGGAAGGTAACGATCTCCTCAGTGACAGTACGGGTTCCGCCGCAATCGGTCAACTGGGGACCTACTAGTGTATGCCACTCACTTGTGGGGCGAGGCCCTCGAGAGAAATGGGGAAGCGATTGCTGTCTCCCTTGATGTCTCGAAGGCCTTCGACCGGATATGGCACGCTGGCCTTTTGAGTAAGCTTCCAGCGTACGGCATTTCCCCTAGCCTGACTGGCTGGGTTAAAGACTTCCTGACTGAACGGTCCCTCCGAGTTGTTGTCGACGGATGCTCATCTGAGCCCATGTCGACTAATGCCGGTGTTCCTCAGGGATCTGTTCTCTCTGCAACTCTGTTTCTGCTGCATATTAACGATCTGCTGATGCCCGGTATCTATGGATATGCAGATGACAGCACAGTTGTGGAGAGATACCTGCCGGATGCTCGGGCTAGTAGGGAATCAATCCGGTCCGAAAGAGAGGCCATGGTAGAGCGAACGAGTGTTGCACTTCAGGCAGTCTCCGAATGGGGCAATGCCAATCTTGTAGCATTCAATGCCGCCAAAACTCAGGCGTGTCTTTTCACCGCCAAAAGGAGTCCGTTCACCTTGGCTCCTACTTTTCGGAATGTATCCTTGGAGTGTACCGACCGCCTTCAGCTTTTGGGTGTTGAGATTTCCTCGAACCTAAACTTTGGGCGGTTCATTGAGTCCAAGGCCAAGGTGGCTGCCAGAAAACTTGGTGTAATCGCAAAGGTCCGGCAGTACTTCACACCAGGGCAGCTTCTAATGTTGTACAAAGCACAGGTCCGTTCGTGTGTGGAGTAATGCAGCCACATTTGGGCTGGTGCTGCTAAGTGTCACCTGGCCACTTTGGATTCAGTGGAGAGGCGTGCGAAGAGGCTGATTGGGGACCCTGATTTAACTCGAGTTGGTCTCCAAAGCCTAGAGCACAGGCGTAGAGTAGCCAGCCTTTCGGTGTTCTATAGGATACATTCTGGGGAGTGTGCGAGGGAATTGCACGATTTAATTCCCCCATCTCCGTTCCACCATCGGACGACCCGTCGTACGGCGAGTTTCCACCCTTATGTTGTCAACACCTCTACGATCCGGACGAAGCGTTTCGCGTCGTCCTTTATACCGCGTACATCGAGGGACTGGAACAATCTGCCGGCGGCGGTGTTTCCGTCGGACTACAATTTGAGTGTCTTCAAGGCTAGAGTGAATAGGCTCTTAATAAACTAGTGCGCTTTACCATCAACGATTGCGTCACTGCTTACCATCAGGCGGGATTGCGGTCAAGCGCTGGTTTATATTTAATAAAAAAAAAAAATGCGGTATAGCCTTCTCGCAAAGTTTGCGTTACGATGTCAGATACACCCTGTATACTTAAAATGAACAAAAAATTTTGCTCTTTTTTAAGTTTCATATTAAAACGTGTCTTATCTTACCCTATCTGGTCTTAGGTTTATTGAAACGTATTACTTTACATAATATTTTATTACAGCAGGCGAGTCCGTACGCAACTGCCTCGGCGCCTGAGCCCTCCACGCCCGGAGATGATGAACGTAAGTGTTTATTTGCTTCTAAATTTTTTAGACGTCCCACCTACTTCTATTTCGACTTTTTTTTTAAATAATAATAAACTAGTGCCTGACCGCAATCCCGTCTGATGGTAAGCGGCGATGCAATCGTTGATGGTATAGCCCGCTAGTTTATTAAGAGCCTATTCACTCAAAAAAACTGAGTGAATAGGAAGGAAGACGGAAGATGAACGAGGTGATGCAATGTTAAACAACACGACTAATAATGCTGCGCCAGAGGGAGATTGATCTGGAGACTCTCCACGACCAAACTCCCGACACAACAACATTTGGCGCATCGTACCCGGCACAAATCGCAACACAACTGCTCAGACCCGTCCTCCGTACGGCTTCACCAGACATCATGCCGGAACACGACGAATCGCTTGGCGGCAAGACCTTGTCTGGTGGGTGGTAACTTCTGCCGGCAGCCGATGTTATGGCTTTTGCCTTAATTGAGGAAATAGGGCGTCAAACACCTCACCCCTTCCCCTACCCCTGACGTGAGGGGTCCACAGCGACGAGCCGGCACCAATCGGGAGTTGTGGAAGCAGTGTTCGTGCTCGCAACCCCCGGTGTAGGTGTGAGATGGAACACCGGGGTGGTTTTTAGTTAGACTACCAAGTTAGTTAACTAAAGGTAAACAAAAGATTACGTGACTTAGTGTTAACCGACTAACCTAGAGTGAATAGGCTGTTAATAAACTAGCGCGCTTTACCATCAACGATTGCATCACTGTTTACCATAAGGAGGGATTCCGGTCAAGCATTAGTTAATTTATGAAAAAAAAAAAATATTCAGCGTAAACGATGAAATATTTCTTTTTAACAGAGAAAGTACCTCTTGATGTTTCCTCGGAACCCCCGCCATATAACCCAGAGTTTATGAAGAACCCCGGCAAAAAAGACGAGAAAGATCAGAAAAACGAGAAAGATCAGAAAAACGAAAAAGACCAGAAAACTGAGAAAGAAACCAAATGATAAACAAACTACCTCTATTCTAATAAGTGCAGTGATAATATGCCAAGCAAGGTGTTTTAAACACCAAGATAATAAGGCAGGGTAAAGCGCACTACTTACCAAAGCCGGCCCGGCGGCGCAGCCCACCGACACAGCCCGGCTTATGTTGAAAGAAGCGTGTCGGCAACCTTCACCCGCGCGTGTAGCGCTTGCCGGCGGCTATCGTACGCAAGCGCTCAGTTGGCTGGCGACATTTCAGCTATATTAACGTGCTAGTAATTTAACTGCCAAATAAGTTTCTGATGACGAGCCGCCGGCAAAGTTTTACGACTTGCAATGACTGAAAGCGCCAACCTAGCCTGCCGGCAAAATCTTGCCGACGTATAGCCCAGTCATATTAGGGCTTTCACCTCGGAATGAAAGATAATAAGCTGCAAATTGGTATGAACCTTTGTTTTGTCATTCTAAATGTTGTCTCAAAAGTCACAATCGTTATCGTGTCCGCGTCTCAAGATATTCAAGGTCAAAGGTCACAAAAATCGGTTTTTCGCGAATATCTGGCTTCCTATCGGTTAAATGAGATTTGCATTTAATATAATAAAATATAAAAGTTGTAGGCTATAAAATTCCCTACAACTTTTGTTTAAACTTTTTTTTCATACGACCAACCGTTTTGAAGGTAGAGCGCGAAGAGTGCACATCGTACAGTCATATACGACCTAATGCAAGGTCAAGCGTGAGTTATGGTTATCAGTACGTTATAAAGTCAATTATTTACTAGGAAATTATAATTATTAAACAATGCCCATTATTTATGTACTAACTATTAATTATTTATATTTAATTAAAGTAAGTAACTTGATTATTTATATATAATAATTCATATTTAACTATTTAAGTATAAAATATTATTAATTCTGGATTATATATTTTAGTTTTATTTTAAGTTAAAATGATAGTAAGAGTATATATTTTACACATATTTTTATTTATTATTAAATACGGCATAATATACATTTATCAAAATGTGAGTTCAAATATCAAAAGTATCTTTGTTGATTTTAATTGTAATGAAATTGGAAATGGAAGCTAATTATCTTCTTCTTCTTCGTCGTTAGTCGTACTTCGTCTTCGTGATTAGGTAAAGTAGGTAAGTATGTAAGATAGTGTAGGTATAGGGTTTAGGTATTTAGGTAGGTATGTTAGATAGTGTAGGTATAGGGTTTAGGTATTTAGGTAGGTATGTTAGATAGTGTAGGTATAGGGTTTAGGTATTTAGTAGGTTTGTTGGATAGTGTGGGTAAAGCTTTAGGTAAGTAGGTAGGTATGTAGGTTAGGTAAGTAGCCTACAAACTAAAATATATAATCCAGAATTAATAATATTTTATACTTAAATAGTTAAATATGAATAATTATATATAAATAATCAAGTTACTTACTTTAATTAAATATAAATAATTAATAGTTAGTACATAAATAATGGGCATTGTTTAATAATTATAATTTCCAAGTAAATAATTGACTTTATAACGTACTGATAACCATAACTCACGCTTGACCTTGCATTAGGCCGTATATGACTGTACGATGTGCACTCTTCGCGCTCTACCTTCAAAACGGTTGGTCGTATGAAAAAAAAGTTTAAACAAAAGTTGTGGGGAATTTTATAGCCTACAACTTTTATATTAAATGCAAATCTCATTTAACCGATAGGAAGCCAGATATTCGCGAAAAACCAATTTTTGTGACCTTTGACCTTGAATATCTTGAGACGCGGACACGATAACGATTGTGACTTTTGAGACAACATTTAGAATGACAAAACAAAGGTTCATACCAATTTGCAGCTTATTATCTTTCATTCCGAGGTTGACCCCTTTTTTTACCTAATATGACTCGGCTAGTATGCCACCGGGCCGGCGCGGCGGCGGCTTTGGTGTGTAGAGCGGATACCAGAGCGACACGAAACGAACGCAAATGCTTTGGACCGGCACTTCAAGGGCAGCCTCGAGCAGCAAATAACAGTCACCAAGAGCGAAATATGTACACTATGACCGCTTATTCTGACTGTACTTCATCATCATCACCATTTCAGCCAAAGACGTCCACTGCTGGACATAGGCCTCCCACAAGGATCTCCACGACGACCGGTCCTGCGCCATCCGCATACAGCGATTTCCTGTACTTACTATGAGGGCATTATCACTGCATTCTTACTACTACATCATTTTATTATAAGTTCGTTTTTTTTCAGTATCTAAATTTATATATGATACTAATTTCAACCGTATGATTAAGGACTTGAAGTTGAGTTTCAATTGTCGATAAGCTGGCCCATAATAATATACAACATGTAAATTAATTAACGCACTTCCTAAAAATAGTTTGTTCAGAATGGTTTACTGAAACGATTTATATCATTTTTAATATAGGTAATTTTTTATCCCAAAAATAATTAAAACTACGGAAATTATTGTCATATTAACCCTCTTGTTTGTACAGACTTTTAAAATCACAGTTTTACTTGTATTCATTCTAATGAATCATTCAATACAAAATAAAGAATACAAACATTATTCCAAGAACGATACGGTCTTCGTTCTCCAAGAATTGGTATAACTAATCTAATAAATAACTATGCATATACGTGTGTAACAACCACGAGGTCAGTTACCACCGGCTTGGCTCATCGGAGCACTTTCATGAGACCTGGGTATGATACGCATGAGATCTTGACAGAAATAAAACAAATTAGGATTAAGTCTTCTCAAGAATTTTAATAGATACAAGGCGTACATTAAACTGACACTATGATTTTTGCAGTTCATAAGAAAGTTCAGGTTAACACTTACAATATGTTATGTTACATTACCCCAATGTAGATCAATCCATGGACCAGACGTCGCAGATAGCATCTCCAGCCTGTGTGATCCTTATAGACTTAGCATGTCCTGTTGCCTCACCTCATTGTTGCAAACTACCAATAGGCCTACACGCAGCCGTATACAACTCTTGAGGAGTCCTTATTTTCTTTAAAATACTTATTATAAATTATTATAATAGTTAATTCAACCCTGTTAACAAGAAAATATCATATGTGAATTTCTCAATGTACAATGTACATGACATGTATCTAACGGCATTACAGTAAGAGTTCTATCTACTTTATACGTACGTTTTAAGTGAAATAATATTTTTTAAGTGAAATAATTAATAATAAATAATACTCACCGACATATTCAATTCTCTCGATATTTCACATATATTTAAGCCAGAATCCCTTAGATTTATTATACTACTCCGTTCCACAACTGACAAATTTCTGTATTGGCTCATACTAATGACTTACTTTCTCACTCAAAATAAAAAAAACGTTGTTTGTGTAAGACTCACAAGTTGCAACTGAAGTAACAAAATTATAAACAACTGACTTAACCTCGCAAGGCATAAAATTGGGTATACAAAAGGAGGCCAATTAGGAAAAAATGAACCTTTCTCTGTCATTGGTCAAATAGAAAAGGGGCGGATCGCCCTGTGGTCAGCTCATGCAAGCAAAAATTTTTCTGGGGTGTTCAGCCGTGGCTTTTGCTGATAGTACACATCGTGGTCCAATCTCTAACACTGTCCTTCATTTTAGGGCCGATTCCCTTCTGCTCGCGCGACATTTAGTATATTTTAATTATTGATTAAATCAGAGTTTATCAAAAAAAAAAATTGTCTTCCAAAAATAGACCGTAGCCCTCCTGTAGCACCACAGACTATACATTATTCACAATATTAAAATTATTATTTTCTTAAAAAAAAACGATTAGTAAGCAACACCATCTATACGAACCCATGGCACCTATCATTAATTCATTCCACAGTTTGCCGCTAGATATCGCTGCTTATATAGTTTACTATTTTTTCTGATTTTTATACGTTACACATGTTAAATTAAAAAATCAGTGTATGTATTATGAGTATAATAACATAATATTCTAATTCATCCTCAAACACCCCGTTTGAGGATGTGCGATAATTACATTACATGTTGTATGGTGAGATGTCCAACAGTGAACCAGTGGTACACATTGAGCCACCATTCTTACTTTGTAAATGCTTTGTTTTCAAACCGTGCTTGGACACGAATATACTCAGTTTTTACTGCGCCGCCTGCTGGTAAGTCGGGAACTAGCTAGCGTCAAAGACGTCCGAGTGGCCGATCGCAATACGATTTTCGGCGATAAAACGCAATAAAACGTAAGTATTACCTTTTCGTATTACTTCTGTTATGTGTACTTTTATTATGTGACGTTTATTATAACTAATAAAGCGTTTATTTGGCTATCTTATGCAACTAAAATCACTGCAGTAACTCTTTTCATTTGTTTTTAACATCACCTTAAACGTTGAAGGGTGGGTGTAGTACACAGTGAACCGCGAACATAGTAATAAAATTGTTGTTGTTTCAGCATAAGGCGAATCAAATCAGCGCCTAGGAAAATTGGAGGCCACACAAAAGAACACATGTTGCAAGCCATGTTGCTAGTAAAATATGGACGTTTTATATTTAAAAATAAAATACATTGTCAAAATCATTTAATTAATAAAGTTGATTACTTAGTAACATTTACAAGGCGTTTTATTGCTTTACCTTAGTTTTGTAGCATAAATAGTCATAATTTACTGTAAAATAAATAGGAAGCTTCACTGAGTACATATTGGTTCACTGTTGACATGGCCCCGGTTCAGAGTGTCCCACGTGGTGGACTCAGTGAGCCATTTCCCATCTTTTAAAAAAACTTAAATATATACTATCTTGTTGCGTTTGGTTGTAAAATGAATATGCAAAATTATAGCCAGATATATGGGAAGTCCTCTATTAAAAAAAAATTTTCATTATCTTTAGAAACCGCTGAGCTATGAATGTGCAACTTTTTCATGGTTCACTGTTGGACACCTCACCCTATACAAAAAAAAAAAAATAAGTATTTGTTTATAACGTCAAAATAACAGCTCGAAAACTGGTGTGTAATACTATGTCGAAGGTTACCATTACTATTTTTTGCATTAACATTTCTATTAGATATCTAGAAATACATCGTACATCACAAAAAGTATAAGTGAATGGAGTGACATCTAGTGGGTTAGTTTATAGAATGACACAATCTCGATTGGTTTTAAGTATGGAAGTTTGGCGGTGTTGCATTTATAGTCTAGAAAAAAAGAAAATACATTTATTTTAAAAAGACCCGATACATCACATAGCAACAAATAAAAGTCTAATAGAAGGTAGATATACAATATGTAAAGAAAACCCCTTCCGACCCATAAGGATAATAAAAGTTAGGTAAACACATGACCAAATAAAATATGAAATTTTATATCATCATCATAGTAACAGTATTAATGAATTTTGAAATAATATTTTTTTCCGCAAATTAATTCCAACTTCTCCAAAATGTGATATTTTTTAAAAAAGTGACCACCATTTTCGACGGTATTATTATGAGTGATGTGACCACGTGCCGCGTGCCCTAGAATCAGTTATTGATAGCTAACAATACCTTCACGGATCACGCAGGGTTTTCTTTACATATTGTATACAGATCGATGTGAGAAAATACCAGGAAAGTGTATTTTTCAACTGTAACAGATGTGCGAGGTAACGAATGTAAATCAATTTTACGCGGCAATATGACGTGTGTATGCATACTTAAATAAAATAAATATGTGTTAAATATTTTTAACGAATATGCACAAAATACAGTGTGTGTTGAGTCATGTTGTAAAAATAATGAGAGAGCCGCATAAACTGTATCCCATTATCGCGTTAAGAAAATGAAAACTTATTGGAAAAAACGTAACAAACAAATATTTTAACTTCACAGAAGTAAATACTTAAGATATATACTTAAAGATTTGTATAAAGAATTTTATATTTAAAAGCGCCATTTATTATTATTATTATTCGCTAAAAGGCGCTAAAAGTCGGCCTTTTATGTGGTAACATTGAAAACGATTTACAAAAAAATAATGTCGTAATTACACAGAAGATGTTTGCCTTAAGCTTATGATTTTGAGATAATGTGCCTAGTAAAAATAGTCTTTTATTCATATGTACCTGTTGAGAAGTGTAATACGTAAGTGAATTCTTCTACTAGCCTTTACAGTTTTGATAATAAATATATTTACCAATTTTTCTTACATAATTAAAATTAATTATAGCTCTGTCTACACAGGAGTTGTATGTGTTTTAGATCACTAATTCACTTCCAAACAACTGAATCAAGCCAAGCTGCGTTGTACATGGAGGCGGCAATACGACAGTAAATAAAAACACTGAAAATGCTACTATATAGGATTATTTGGAAAAAAAAACAAATAATACCTGACATTGGATTTAAATAACCGGCTATGTGCAAATTCGCGTAAAGACCTTTGTGACTCCTGAACCAACAAAGTAATTTAGGCCATTATAAGTCTTCCTATAAGGTTCATCACATGACTATCATGATTTTTTAGGATGCACTCATTTTCGTTTATTGTCGTAACATCATCTCCAGCTCATAAACGGCCTGTACGTAAAACAAAATTGCAACGCTTAGGACACCAAAATAATGGAAAAAGGCGACATTCGAAATTTCCTTTCCCAGACCTTTAACTATATTTATAAGTTCGCTAGCACGATTTAGAAGTATGTGGGTGTAGATTTTAAGTTCAAAATGTTATAAATTCGTTGTTAAGGCTTTCAAAGCATAAAATAAGGGCTTTTTATATATTCTTTACGATGTTATACGCCTAGATTTTAAAATTATAACTATTTTACAATGTTGTTATATTTTTTCCAGCATTTATACGTACTATTAAGCTTAAAACGTAATATAGTAATATATTTTTAGCAGTACAAAATAAACTCTTCTACGTAAATAAAACATATGTGCCTACTACACGGACGCGGCAGACGTCGTCCTGCCCGGGAAAGCAGCGCCACCTATCGGGTCCAAATGTGTTTTCAAACCATCCAGTTTCATCCAACTCGGACCAGCTATTTAGGGGTAGTTAATTGACAAACACACGTATTGAAAAAGAAATATATAAACGTTTATTATTTCCATTTTCACTAACACTAGTCGAGATCTAAATGAATACCTGCATACAATCCCGATGTTGGATATTCAAAGCTGTTCTCTACGCCGAAAGTAAGAATTCCAACACCAGCTATTAGCTGGCAGGCAGGCTAATGAAAAACGTGTGAGAAGTAAGTAAGTAAAACGAAATTAGTATCTACTATTAATATTATAAACGTGAAAGTTCGTATGGGTTGATGTTTTTACTCTTTCACACAATAACTACCGAGTTTGGATAAAGTATGGCACACAGGTGATTTATAACAAGCTCCTTAATTGCGTATCACATTATAACTATCAATTTGAATAATTTTGAAGTATAATGGTGTCATCCATTGCTCTGATTGTTTGAAAAATGTGTTTAATCGACAATAAAATGAATGCTGCTGGGTACCTAGTCTGCTATTACAATAGTGTCAGAATCGACGGTCATTGATCTCATAATGATCGATTTTGACATATTTCGTAATCTACTAACAAAATGGCATCATGTTCAATATTAAATGTTCAAATTGAGTAGTAGTTTTTAGAAAATCATGTCATTCATCACCATTTCATTACGAGATTACTGAACGATAATTGATCGAACATTATCAATTTAGCTGATTACGAACTTTGGCACAATGACAATGGAATCGTGTTGGAATGACAAAATTTATAAAAATAGCAGACTAGACCCTCTAATAGTGTGTTAATTACGCAATTACCTGCGCGATTAACATTCAGGATGATTTTTATACCGATATTCCCACGGAATAGTATCTTAAACAGACTTCAAATCTGAAAAAGCTTCGGAAGCGACTGAGATTAACGCTGAGATGATGATGATCGTATCTTAAACGGGCGAAACCGCGGGACGCAGCTAGCAATTATTAATATTAGTACTTGTCTTATTTTTTTTTTTCTTTCTTTCGTATGGTGCTTAAACTAGAATAAGATGCTTTATTGTCCATTACACAAAAATGATGCTGTAATAATTTTATTTTGATGTTGTTATATTATTTTGATACCATTTATATTGCAAGTCATAGTTTTAAGATTGTATAAGTACCTACTTGTTTTGTCTATTTGTAATTATGTATGTAGAAAGTCGTCAGTTGAAAAAACAATAAATTATAATAGTCTTTTTACGGATATGTGCCTTATATTCACACTACGGCAATGACCCTGATTTTCTAGTTCACAAACTAAACTAAATTTTATTATTGTGCATCTTTTTCTTTCTATTTCATTAAGAAAGAGACAGAAAGTAGGAAAATGAGAGAGTAGTCCTTCCAAATTAGTCGGCTCCTGACGCAAATTGATGTATTAAGTCGTCGTTTTTTTAATCACATCTAAGGTCCGTATTACAGAACGTCACTTAAAACTCAAGCTCTATAAGTATCGTTTGAAGCCTTTTGATTGGTTGAAACTAGTTTTAAGTAATGCTTAAACAGAGATCGATGCTTGAGTTTCCTTCTGTAATACGGACCTAAATTTTCTATGGAGTATCTTCATTTGACAGGACATATTTTTCTATCCTTTTCATAATGAAATATAAAGAAAAAGATTACTACTTAAATTTTGGTTTAATTTCTGACCAAGAGAATCTAGGACAATATAAGGTTATTTTTAAATATTTGTAGTTTAAACGCATTTATTGATTTCCTTTTTCAGTCACGGATAAAATCCATGCTGTTATAAGTGTTCCTCATAAATAGTATTCAATACGAAAACTGTATTTATACGACATTATTAAATAATATGGCCTTTAAACAAACCATGTACTTGTTGTAGTTGTAAAAATCTCGAATATTTTATAAATGATTCTATTGACCTTATTAAAGACGTGTTGTAATTAATTATTGTGTTTATTTATTTGCCACATTACCTGTCGAGATAAAATTTATAAGAGAAAATACGAGACAGCCTCCGTGGCATGGCGGTAGCGAAGCCCGAGGCGCGGGTTCGATCCCCGCGCAGTGCAAATATTTGCATGCATGAATATGAATATTTGCACTGGTCTGGTCGTGGCTCGGAAAGCACGTTAAGCCCTTGGTCCCGGTTGCCCTATGAACATCTAATGGCAGTCGTTACGGATTGTTGGAGCCCTCTGAAAAGTCTAACAATTGGTCTAACTGCAATGCTTCGATATCGCCTTAGGGTTGTGGAGATTAGACGGCAGTCGCTTCAGAAAACATCGAACGCTGAGATGATGATGATGATGAGAAAAGACGAGACGAACGAAGGGTTCCGTATACCTATACAAAAGTTTAGTTTAAAAAACACGCTTAATTGTTAATGTAGAAACAACATAATAGTAACCAGCGGTAGGTACCTACTACACGTCGGGACAGATTCTAATGTAACACAAAATGCAGGTCCGTTCGTGTGTGTAGTACCTACCTACTGCAGTCACATTTAGGCTGGTGCACCAACATGCCACCTGGCTACTTTGGACTCAGTGAAGAGGCTAATTGGCGACCCCAGATTTGGTTAAAACCAATCTCCAAAGCCTGGAGCATAGGTGTAGGGTAGCCAGCCTTTCGATTTTCTATAGGATTGATTTTGGGTGTGCGAAGGAAAAGGCTTAATTGCTCCGTCACCGTTACAGCATCTGACGAACCGTCGTATGGAGAGTATCCACTCTTACTTTGTTGACACCACTACGAAACTTTGGTGGGAAAATCCTCCGCTCGAGGACGCAGACGGGTGTGCTGGACTCTTACCGGCTATAAAAACACCTAAGCGTTCATCATCTGCCTTTCCGGGGTACCGGGTCCTCCCAATTCTACGGTACCCCCGGCAGGCCTTGAACCGTCGTCGCGAGTTCAACGGGTATCTTCTCACTACGAGACGGACCTAGCATTTCGCCTCATCTTTTATAACGCATAAGTACACCGAAGCAATGAAACAATTTGCCAGCGGTGGTGTTTCAGTCTATTACAATTTGTGCCTTCAAGGCTAGAGTGGCTCTTAATGAACTAGCGCGCTTGAACGATTACGTCACCTCGTACCATTAGCCGGGATCGCGATTAAATACTAGTTTATTACGACTAGAAAAAAAAACTAGTTGACACTTATAGGTGAAGTGCTTACATGTTTTTAAAAGTACCCACGATACAGATGTAATAGGAAGTGTAGTGCAACGATATTATTACGAAATAAAATCTAATCAACTATTAGAAAAAAAAAATTACAGAATATTGTATAAATAAAGATAAATTCGTTAAACAAGTGTTAGTACACAGTTGGCGTAGTGGTAGAACTATTGACTGCTGCGTCGCGTGTCGCGGGTTTGATTCCCGCACGGAACAAATATTTGTATGGCCTACGAGTAGTTGTTCCGGGTCTGGATGTTTGTGTATGTGAGTTTATATGTTTGTAAGTGCACCCACGGTACACGAGTAATCTTAGTGTGGGGCGACGTCTTAAAAAAAGAAGTTTGTAGGTATAAAACTGACAGGTGAACGTAGGTATTCTCTCGTCGACAGACCCATGTTCGGCTTGCGTAGTAGGGCAGTAGTATAGGTAGCTAATCAGTTATCAGTTTGGTGTACTAAGACATTATGTGCATATAAGCAAACGGTTCGCGGCGGTAAAACACAAAGCAGAAATTAAGTAGGTGGGAGGCCATAACATCGGCCGCCGGCAGAAGTTACCACCCACCAGACAAAACCTTGCCGCCAAGCGATTTGTCGTGTTCCGGCATGATGTCGGGTGAAGCCATACGGAGGACGGGTCTGAGTAGTTATGCTGCGATGTGTGCCGGGTACGATGCGCTAAATGTTGTTGTGTCGGGAGTTTGGTCGTGGAGGGTCTTCAGATCAATCTCCCTTTGGCATCGTTGGTAGTGTTGTTGGGTTTAACATTGCATCACCTCGCTCAACTGCCGTCTTCCTTCCTATTCGCTCAGTTTTTCTGAGTGAATAGGCTCTTAATAAACTAGCGCGCTTTACCATCAACGATCGCATCACTGCTTACCATCAGGCGGGATTGCGGTCCAGCGCTAGTTTATAATTGTTAAAAAAAAAAAAATTAACACCTAATAATAGTTCCAAGCGTGTTAAACTGCTATGAGTTGCTAACAAATTTACATGAATACTCTAATGGAATATTAAATAGGACTTGTTACAATAAAACCACATTAATTCCCACAGTAACAATTTGTATATTTTATTATCTGCATTACAATAAACACGTCTGAAATTATAATTATGTTAAAATAAAACAATATCAAAAAATACTTATTAATAACAAAATAAATCAAAACTTAGCACTTATTTCATAGTTTGTGTTGCACACAACAGATTAGATCTCTTAATATTTATTGTTAACTTATACTAAAAATGTGTACTTTAAGACTACTGTTACCCCGGCTTTGAAAGCCCATTCTATTATGTCCCATTGTTCTAACAAGGCCAATTCACGTAGGTAATAAAAAACGTTCAGTGATAATCTTATCTTGGCGCCAATCAATGTCAAAAAAATTAGAAGTAGATACTTCTGACAGATTAACAGCAGGGTAATTGCGTAACATACCTAGCAGTATTAGGGTTTCATTTTGAAAGTTCAACAACATTCATTGCGTTTTTTACGTTGTAGACCAGGCTCATCTTTCGGACATATGGAGCAAAGGCTCAACAATAGGTTTCAAAATGATTCCAATTTATAATAATAGTGTGTTACGCAATTAGGGTCAGATCAGAGTGTGAACGTCCATAAAATTATGAAATTGGCGGTTGTTGTTATTTTCCATTAACTAATGACAATTTTTAATCGTCGTGAATAGCGTATTTTTCTTTCAAAAAATAAATATAAATATTTAAATGCAATAAGTAGTTGGTACGGTCAGCAAACACACTCGATAAACATAATTATCATACAAATTAATTGGCACAAAATGATTAGAGACATTTGTATTAGCATTTCTCATACCTAGCAATTGTTATAGTTCCCTTATAAAACTTTTCTTACTTTGGATGTAGTTTTTTTTTAATATCTGCTTAATATTATTGTGATATAAAAAAAATTCGGAGTGTTAATCGACCTTCGATGACTATACTTAAGCTTATGTTTTAATTCATTGACATACTACTAATGTCTCTTCGAGAGTAGTCATCTATTCATTTATTTTACCTCTGTCATCAACGACTTAATAGCAACCATATTATGACGAGAATAAAGATCACAATGATTTGGACAGACTGAATTGGCAGCAACCCAAATGCAACTGAAAAGGCAGGAACAAGTTGAACACTTGTATAGCTAGCTAAGAGATCCCCCAAATGCGATGTTTTTAGTAAAAACATAACCCTTCCTGACAGTCGGGAAAAAATGAAAACAAAGTTCACTGTAAATTAGACGTGTGATGCTAAATCAAAGATAACATAACTAACAGCACTGTTCATCTGTCACCACTCCCTTCTCATGTAATGACTAGATAACTATGTTCTATTCTATTCTATTTTTGTTTATGGCAATGATGCCGATGTCGACAATTCTGCTAATGTCTAATGTAACTAAGTAACTATAGGCACAATTTATTGTTAAGTTTTGTTAAACTAAAGGTTTTTTTAAATAACTTAAATCAAGTGAAACTCAATAGTATAGGAATAATGAGCTTCCTGATTGTCCCAATAAAAATATGGTCAACGCACCGCCGCCCCCGCGCCTGCAGCTGTGCGGCGCTGACTCACTATGCGCATAGTACTATGACCTACCGTGAACTGCATTGTGCGTTCAGTAACGACACTGCAACAATTTCTAACTGTATTTGGGAAAATATATAACCTGGTATAAAAATGATTGGAATCGATTCAGTTGCTTATTCTGATCCAACTATATTCAGGTTTCGTATTAAGAAAAAATAACGTTGTGTATGTATGAACAGTTTTCTTATAAACCCTACTGAGGTAAATACATCTGCTCAAAACTGTGTTAAAATATCAAAGTCGACAATAATAAGTAGGTAATAATAAGTAGGTATACCTACTTATTATTGTCGACTTCTGATGTATATTAATTTTCTATAGTTTCGGATTTGGCCCTTCTCAACTATTTGAAAAAATGATTCTGTATTAATTTAGCTTACAAACATCGTCCCACCGGAAAAGCAATCCAGGAAACTGCATAGGTACTACTAACAACTCTTGTCTATCCAAATACAAAAACATTGTATACCTATTTATTAAAGTTAGTTAGCTTATAGTTAATAAAAAGAGTATAACAATAAAAAAAGGGTGTGTCATTTCAATGTAGAATTGTGTACCACAGACATTTTTGTCTTTTACTAAAAGTTTTAGGCACCGTTTTACCTCATGGTCAAAGTATATAAGCACAGATTACATTATATGTACAATGCATATGTATATAATTAATTTTAGGCGAGAGTATTATAATATGTAGAATAAGATATTTATCAACATTTTTAAGGCGCAATAATTGTTATCATATCTATAAGAATATAGCTTAATATCAGAAAAAGTTTAAACTGTATACAATATTTTGTTCTTAAATCTATTTAATAATTATATAAATTTTATCAAACGTCATTTTACATGCTAAATAGGTAGAAATGAGGTAATATTATTTTGTAAAGACTTGTAAAAGGTTATATTTGCGCGTAAGTACATATTTGTAATAAAGTTTTGTCCTTTAGAAACATTGCCTCTTATGGCGGATTAAACCCCTTAAATTTTCGTAATAATATATTTAGGCTCTAAAGGCATAAGTCACAAGTGTCTAAGTACCCAGTACATTAGGACGGTTTTCATAAATTGTTAAGCTTAGTCGAACATTCGTACTAACCGTGCGAGTAAACTGTGCACCTTGCTCTGTTAAAAAAATATATTTAAATTATTTTTTTGTTACGTTAACAAAATGTCGTTTGATGATAAAGCGTCATAATACTAGGTCATTTTACTCATGACGGTTTGCAAATAAATTAATACATACAGGGTGTATCTGACATCGTAACGCAAACTTCGCGAAAAGGCTAGACCGCATGCCACTAATAAAATTAAGATAGTCATTTATGCGTTAATGAACGGTTACAGAAATAACAATGTTTAAAAATAAGTGTCCACTCGGCCTTTGAACGTTGCAAGCGTGCCGCCGTGCGGGTTCGTAGGTATGACGTTAAACCCTGATGTGAACTCTATTAAATCAGCTTATAAGATAGTTTTTCGAGTTTTGTTTTCATTGCGCTTTTTTTGTGTATTTGGCGAATTAATTAATTTTTACTTTAAAATCTTATTGGGTTATAAAAGTATAGCAATTATGAACAGTTTAAAAAAAGTGAAAAAACTGCATATTTTTTTTTTTTTTTTAAATAGCCGACGCAATATTCCACCACTGGGGTGTTCAGAATCATGTACTGGATCCATGGTACTCCTTTGTGCGTCGATGTTAGATACACCCTTTATGGGCTGAAATATAATGTTGGTGCAACCAACAGGCTTGTATGAAAATGTAAAAAAAAAATACTCAATAAAAAAAAAAAAACTTAACAAAGCAAAAACTCCACAGAAACATTAACAACAACAGGGGATTTAAACTGTATTTAGACAATTGTAACAAAGATACTATCGCTACTAAGTGCTTACGGCGAATGCGGGGCGTCGCGCGGGGGAGGGGCCTCATTCCAGCGAGGTGCACAGTTAACTCGCCCGAGTAGTATGTAGGTACCGTATTTATTATATCATGTGGCGCTACCTTGGCAACAATAATTTAACACACTAGTAGGGCCACCGGCCAATAATCATTAAAATTAACAACATAAAATAACTCTTAATATTAAATCCACCGCCGCATACATAACTCACTCATGTTGGAGCTACATTAGTGGGCGAAGATTCGTATCGCATCGGCGCACAAAATATCCGTTGTAGGACATACACAATGTTCTTTTCTACATTGGCGGGAGAAGATTCAGAAAGCGGCCTACAGCGAATATTCGTTGTTTAGTAGTGCGGCCGAGACGACGGAAGAAGTAGTGGCTTTGCATTATATGTCAGTAAATTATTATTTTTACATGTGTACAAAACAAACAAAATCAAAACAATGAAAAAATAATGCAAAAAGAACGTCAGTCCCGCTTCAAAATCTAGACGACACTGAAGTGACGTAGGTGTGGCCACTCCAGTGAATATTGTCGTGACAAGTCCTTTGAAGCGCGCCACTTTACCGACACTGCCCCGATGCTACATCGTCTGAGCACATTCGTACATTGTAACCGGATACATCGCCGTAGCCCGCTAATGTAGCCTCGGCATCATAGGCACTCTTTTCCTCTATCTCTTTTCTTCAATTGTCTTACAGCTTGTTCGTATTTTTTAAATGCGATGTTATGTTCCATGACCCAAGAAAATGACCCCTGCGCTAAAATTCTTTAAGTACTCATACAGGTTGCTATTTAGGTAGGATGCTGTTTCAAGAAATTGCAAATAAACAAGGTTTACAAAATCTAACAAAAACGAGAAACCATATACTTACGTGTTAAATTAATGTCGCCATTCTAGCGACAACCTGTATATTATATATAAAACAAAGGCTAGTTATAACATTTATATCTAGAGATCGGAAATTAAGGCGCTTATATACCTAAACTTAAACAAAATGCCGACGAAAGAATAATGTGAATACGTCTTTTTAACAATTGTGTAAAATATTTTAGTTTTTGTATATTTCTATAAATTTTTCCTTCAAAAATGACGAAATACCTTGTTATACGCCATCTGGTGTTATTATTAGAAATATTTATAAAAAAATACCTGTAGTGGCATACTTATTAACTACGTATACCAAAATGCACATCCATATTTTTCTTTCGTCAAGGTTAGGTATTTAAGCGGCGAAATATCCGACCTCATAACTCAAGAGCGGTTGGACCGAATTTTATGAACTTTAATTTGTTGGATTTATCTCCGCCCTGAATAACAGAATATTCTATAATCAATTTGATTTTTAAGATAGTTTAAGATATTCAATATTCTCATATACTACTAAACCGCGAGAATGTGGTTTAAATCGCGGAACGTAGCTAGTTATTAATAAAATATCGTAAGAATGAAATCATAAGAAAGAGAAACTGTGAGGCTCTGTCTGTTTATAACATAGTCTTAAGATAAAGTAGGTAATATACTTAATATGTTATGCGTTATCGAGTATAGTCTGAAGATCAAATCTCAAAATGTAGTCATAGTCTCAGCTCGGCTACAAACTTATGACAAAAATTATTCAAAGTGTATGAAAATGAGAGGTATTTTTGACAGTCTGGCACTCACCCTCGCCCCTAACTGATTTTTGTTCGGCTCGGGTGCCCAAACCCAGTACAATAAACTGCACGTCTTGAAACATTTAAACCACGAAAACCGCCTTTACTGCTTTGAAATAAGGGCGGTATCAGTGCCCATAGACGTGCAGTAGACTGAACGTCCTACTTAGTTCGGTGGGGGAGCGGAAGGATGGTATCCTGCCTGGGTATGCGGCGGCCCTCCATTATTAGTCCCGGGCATTTGATGAACCGTGGGGTAAGGTGGCTGGGCACCTCCATACGGTGGGCGATTCATTCCACTCGGAGAGTTGGTTGGATAACCGGGCCCGCCGGTCGGATAACCTGGCCCGCTAGTTGGATAACCTGGCCCGCTAGTCGGGTAACCAGGCCCGCTTGTCGGGTATCCGGGCCCGCTTGTCGGGTAACCCGGACCGCTGGTAGGATAACCAGGCGTTTTACCTGCAGGCGCAGTTTCCGGAACCTTGAAACCTATACCATAATCTTGATACGGTTTTGGCTTCATTTCCATTGATCCGGGCATTTCGAACTTACTTTCTGTTGGATAAGGATAGGGAGGTGGATTGTCCGTGTATGGACCGGTTTGGTATTGAGTGGTTTGAACCGGATTGTGCTGCACTCTTTGGAGGCTAGTGTTGGATCCTCTGAAACCAGCAGTGACGGGAGGGAGCAAAAGCCCGGTTGAAGTGTTGGGATCAGGAATTGGCCCTGTTGGCAGGCTATGGGCTAACGGATGAACGTACTCGCCTTGTAAAAACTCTTTTACAGGGACCAATCCAAGGCACATTTCGGCTTCTTCCTGCATGTCGTCGTTACAGCCAGACAATTTTATTGTTATCTGCAATCAAATTAAAAGAATAAAGCACACCTGCATTCTAATTGCATAACACACTATCAATATCATTCTGAATCATTTTGAAGGACATAGCTAATACATTGCTTCGTGTGTTTGAAACATGTGTGTGTTCAACAACATAAATAAGGCAATGAATATTATTGTTCTATCAAACTGTAACCCATCCCCATTAAGACAACCCTGTCCGACCCATAAGGATAATAAAGGTTAGGTAAACACATGAGCAAATATAATATAAAATTTTAAGTAATCATCATAGTACCAATACAAATGAATTTTGAAATAATCTTTTTTTCCCGCGAATTAATTCCAACTTCCCCGAAATTTGGTAATTTTCAAAAAAGTGACAACACCGGTATTATTATAAGCGAATAGCGATGCGACCACGTGCCGCGTGCCGTGCCGCGTGCCCTGCCGCCCGCCCCCCGCGGAAGGGCGCAACGCACATTTATTAAGTTACCTCTTTTTGCGAAATAATATTTATTTTTATAGGGGGATTTTTTTTTTAAGTTTAGCCCGGTTTTGTATGCATTAGTAGAATCAGTTATCGATACCTAACAACACCTTCACGGGTCGGACAGGGTTTTCTTAACATACTGTATGTTTGTATTACGCAATTACCTCGCTGTAACAGCGGATTTTTGTGGAGAATGTTAGAATAATTTACGTAGCAGACACTTATACAGATATAGACATCAAATTAAACAACTATCAACTTTGTAACAATGATAATTAAGTTGATTTCAAAGTGGCTGAAAATGTTTGAAGTTGTCGCCTAAACTAAACTTTAATATGTAGGAGTTAAAGTATTTTTTCCATTAAATTACAGTAATATTTTAACAAACTCACCCGGAAAAAGTACCCCACATCAATGATACTGCAGTTCTCGAGGTTTGGGGGTATAATCTCGGGCACGACCAGGTCTACGGTGAAATTCCGCTTGGTGTTACCCATTACAGGCCCCCTTCTGGTGGTGGCCAGTACTTTTTCTGGTAAAATATACTCGGACTGGGGTCGCTGGCTCCGGTATAACTCTTTCTGTTGAGGTTTTTTTAGGTTTAGTGTTAGAGTAAGGCCCAGTGGTTAAATCACCAGCCTCTCAATTATACAGGCTGGCGCAATAGAACGTGCATATTGCATCATCTTTTTTGCGGGGTAGAAGGGGCGTGGGCGAGGGGAGACCGATATCGTTGGGTAGCGCGGTTCATGAAGTTTTAGTCACTATGAGTTACTTCGACGGGAAGCGTCGCGCATTTTGCGTGCGCGCATTTTACGAAAACTCTCGTTCGTACGTAGTTGTCAGGCGACTATTTTGTTCTGAGTATGGTGTACGGCAAATTAGGGAGGCTCCGAGTGCTAATTTAATTAAAATCTGGATAAAGCGGTTTGAAGAGACTGGATCGACGTTTAAACCACACGCAAAAGGTCGTCCACGCACATCTAGGACCGAAGACAATATTGAGAGTGTTAAGCAGTCGGTACGAGAAGATCCACAAATGTCTACTCGCAAGAGATCGTCTGTCCTAAACATATCGCGACGAAGTTTGCAACGAATTTTAAACTTGGATCTTAAATTGCATCCATACAAGCTGCAATTAACTCAAGAATTGAAAGACTCTGACTTCATAGCACGGCTCACATTTGCTAATGAAATGCTCAATCGGTTTTCAAATTTTGAAAACATCCTTTTCTCTGATGAGGCACATTTTCATATGAATGGGTTCGTAAACCGCCAAAATTGTCGTTATTGGAATAGTGAGAATCCCAGACTCAAACATCAAAAACCGTTACATAGCCCTAAAGTGACAGTTTGGGCCGCAATCTCTGCCAAAGGAATAATTGGTCCTTATTTTTTTGAAAACGCACGGGGGCAAAACATCACTGTTAATACCGAACGCTATGTTGCGATGTTGGAAGGTTTTTTGGCCCCAGAACTTGAAAATTCAAGAATAAAGAACTCTAGGATTTGGTTCCAACAAGACGGAGCTACCAGTCACACATCAAATGACTCCATGGCGGTTGTGAAGCAGATGTTCCCTGGCAAACTGATTTCGAAAAGAGGTGATATCCCATGGCCTCCGCGCAGTCCAGACTTGACGCCTCCTGACTTTTTTTTGTGGGGATACCTCAAACACAAAGTCTACACCAATAATCCGAGAAACATCAGTCAGCTCAAGGAGAATATTCGTGGTGAAATGGCAGCAATCACACCAGCACTACTTAAGAAAGTTTTCGGTAATTTCCGTTTGCGGTTAGAGGAGTGCCAACGTAGAGAGGGTCATCATTTAGATGATGTTATTTTTAAAAAATAAACTTCAGTTATCACTTAATAATTGCTTAGTTTTATTTTAACTATACCTTTTGTATTTATTTTTTAATAATTATTTTAAAAATGCACGTTCTATTGCGCCATCCTGTATGTGCGGGTTCGATTCCAGGTCAGGCAAAGTACCAGTGTAACTTTTCTAAGTTATATGTACTTTCTAAGTATATCTTGGACACCAATGACTGATTGGTGAAGGTGAAGGAAAACATCTTGAGGAAACCTGAATTTCAAGTCTGAAATCGCCAACAAGCATTGAGCAAGCGTGGTGATTACGCTCATTCCTTCTCTATATGAGAGGAGACCTGTGTCCAGCAGTGGGACGATAAAAACTTGATGATGATGATATATAATTATAACATGAAACTTAAAGAAATTAAGAAATGTGTACTGCACTGCCCTTTTCTAACATTTTACATAAAATTTTCCGAGTTTTAGAAGTCGCCAGATTTAGGGAAAGCCCGTAATTTCTTATCAGGTTTGACTATTTAAGTAATTTTGGGTTACACAGATATACTAAAATCAACAGTTCTGATTATCACCATATTTTTGTATGTAATTTGAAAACGTTCAACAATTAGGGCACAGGGCTCCACATATGTACACACAGGATGTTGTATCTACTTAGTTATCAACTTTTCGCCTAGTATATGCTTACCCGAAAATTATTTGGGCTCCCCTACCATAGGTATACACACGTATGAGATATAGGGTGTAAGTTCACCCATACGACGACGATTGATGTCGGGAAGTTTGTATGTAACTATGCTGGTTCCGCAGTAAACTCTGCTTGCGCGATGCAGCATTTTGTGTGACGTACTGACGTCACAAAATTCTAATACTGATTCTAATTCGGCATACTGATGCCGCGGTGTTAGCATGTGGCGTTGTAAATCTAAATTTAGGTGATTGCAGGGATAACTTACCGAAAATATTTCGAATATCATCTTAGTGATTTCGACGCTACTAACGTTGTTGATTTCAACGGCTACAGGTATCACTTGCCCGGGACAGTAGCCCGAAATGGGCAGTCGTACGCGAACCGTCACAGGATCTGAAGAACAGCAGCATCCATACACCTCTTCGAATTCCAGATCTATAGGTTCCTGATAATGTGATACTTTATATTAGAAAGCGAGTACATATTTAAGCCCTATTTAAAAGAAAGTTGCCTTTGCACTTGACGCGTGCCGTCTGTGTAAATGAGCTACTTGGTACATAAAAATTGCACAACAGTGTAGATAGCCCAATGAATGTTTTTTTTTTTTTTGTTTTTGTTTTAGTAATTATAAACTAGTACTTGACTACTTGACTACTATTGTAAGCGGTGACGCAATCGTTGATGGTAAAGCGCGCTAGTTTATTAAGCCTATTCATTAAAAACTTAGTGAATAGGAAGGAAGACAGCAGATGAACCAGGTGATGCAATGTTAAACTCAACAACACGGCCAACGATGCTGCGCCAGAGGGAGACCCTCCACGATCAAACTTTCGACACAACAACATTTGGTGCATTGTACCCGGCACACATCGCAACACAACTGCTAGTCCCGTCCTCCGTGCGGCTTCACTAGACATCATGCCGGAATACGACGAATTGCTTGGCGGCAAGACTTTGTCTGGTGGGTGGTAACTTCTGCTACCACCGAGAGAACTGACAAAATGAACGCTATTGATACAATTAATGTGTTACGTAATTAGCTCACTGTTAGTACTTACTTTAATTCTCGGACTTCCCAAATTAAGATCCATTGGCGCTATAACGTCGAAAGGTTTCGTGATAACTTCATGAACTTGTTCCGGGAGCACCAGATGTGCCGTCATGAAGTAAGACACTTGACCCTGTTCCCCTTTGAAGGATGATGGAGCCGTGAACGGTATTTGGAACTTAAAAGGAATCTCCTGTCTACCTGTCGCGAGTCTGGAAGTCCCTGAAATGGATGATAAATTATAATGAGATTGTTCCGAGTTAACTGTGCACCTAGCTGGAATGCGACCTGTCTCCCGCTTCCCCGCGCGGCGCCCCGCATTCGATGTAAGCGCTAAGTAGCGATAGTATCTTTCTTACAATTGTTTATAACAGGCGATTTAAACTTATACTGTTTCTGTGGAGTTTTTGCTTTGTTAAGTTTGTTTTTGTTTTTTACATTTTCGATGAGTTAGTGAAGCCTGTTGGTTGCACCAACATTATATTTCAGTCCATAAGTATCTATTTAATTGCACGTTCGTTTCGAAAGACGTATTTTTGCTTGCCCAGCTTGAGAACTATGTTTAGAAAGTTGAAACCTGGCTCTCTTAGGCATTTTCAAATGTAGAAATTTAATTTAATTTTAAAATTTTCTTATTCATCATTCCGATCCGTTGCTGCTCAGATTTTTTACAAATAATTTGATTAAGAGCTGATTATGTAACACTAGCGGCCGCCAGCGACTTCGTTCGCGTGGAGTTAGTTATGCTCCGCTCCTATTGGCCGCAGCGTGATATTTTATAGCCTAAAGCCTTCCTGGATTAATGGGCTACCGAACGCTAAAAGAATTTTTCAAATCGGACCGGTAGTTCCTGAGATTAGCGCGTTCAAACAAACAAACAAACAAACTCTTCAGCTTTATATATTAGTATAGAGTATAGATATCAGAATTCTTCGGTCAGGCCACTTTTTTGCCAAAATCATAACTATGACTAAAAGTATATGTTTGGCTGAAATTTATTGTAAACCAAATGGATACGGAGCTAAGACCAATGTTACTATACCTGATGCTTCTCCAGCCAGATTGTATGTGTAATTAAAGTATTCCTCTCTGCCCTCATATTTAATTAGTTTATTGGTTCTAACCCCATTAACAGTCTCCACTTCACTCTCAGTCCATGACACATTGGCTTCTCCAAGGATGTTAATGTAGATTACTGAAACATCAACAATAATCAATAAAAATGTATTGGGGTAACATAAAAAAATCAAGGAAGAGAGCTTATTTGCAGAAGAAAATGGTAGGACTCAACACGTTATTTCTACTTTATTGATTGGTCTAACGCATAAGTTCTCAATATATATTTTTTTTTTTTTTTGTAAATTACAACAATAGTTATAAGAAACACAGTCATTGAAAATGTATTCAAATTTTGTTGAAAATTTAATTTTATCAATATTATTAATTACCTATTATTTAAAATTTATATGACTAAGATTGAGATTTTAATAGTTATTTTGCCTTAATTACTTATTTATCTCTTCAAGTTTGAATTGAACATACATAATTATTATTATTTAAATCTTGTCAGGAATCAAAATCAATTCCATCACTGAAATAGGCTACCAAAATAGAGGAGAATAATTTTTTAACAAGCTCAGAAATAAGAAATTTAGCCGGTAACATGCAGTCAGCACTTACCAGAAAAAGTTATTGGTTGATCCAGCTCAAACATTATTGAGCCCGCCACAATCTGGCCGGAATAAAACACGAATACTGGAGTTGAATCCAAGTGTATCACACCATTCTTGAAGGCGTCAGCCATTATCTTCAGTTTGCATAAACAAATTATTACCCAAAATATAAAGCACTAAACTTTTTAATGAACTATACAATTGTACGCGAAAAAATCACTGTCTAAAGCAAATCAATGTTGTTTATTATTCATTCTGCGTTAGGTACGGGAAAAAGAAAAAATAGAACACGAACCAGCCTACAAGCCAAACGGAGGATAAAAGAATAATCGGCAAATTATTAAATTAGATGTAAATGTCATAATATTATAACACTTATGGTCGTACAAATAGAGTTGTATTTAGCTTTTAAGTGTTCATTATCTATATTATTGCTTTGACCTTACTCCCATTGACGTTTCGCTTCATTCTTTTTCATTCGGTTCCAACGGTTCACAGATTCGGTTACATTCATTTGCAAATTGCAACAAGTACACACATCAAAAGTGTCTAGGGATCAAGCATTTTTATGCGGATTTCTTGAGATTGAGATGTGGCTTTGTAATAAATTTATGATTTTATAAATTTATATGGATCCTTTTTGGTGCATTTCATAATTTGAATCAGGAACTGTGAATCAAATTCGAGTAAAAGATGAAAATCAGCTGTCAATATTTTCCCTATAAAAACATACAACGCATTGAAGACATTATTAGTGCTACTGTTTCCCTACTACTGATTAAAACCAACGTTATTATGGAGCGGCGACGTCATTTAAGCAGGGAAGAAATGCTCAGAGCCGTGGGAATGATAGAAGCTGGTTCCCGGCAACGTACTGTGGCTTTAGCTCTGAATACAAGTCAGAGTGTTATCAGTCGACTTTGGACACGTTACCGAAGCACTGGTACCGTGGCTGAGCGCCATGGAGGACGGTATCGCTGCACCACACGGAGACAAGACCGATACATTCAAATCTTAACTCGAAGAGCTCCAACAATAACCGCCATGATGTTAGCCGTGAGGCTTCATCACTCTTCAGGGAACTTAATTAGCGACCAAACAGTCAGAAACCGCTTGCATGAAGTGAACCTTCATTCCCGAAGACCGCTACGGGTACCACCTATAGCAATGCACAATCGTAGGATTCGATATCAATGGGCTCTTGAACACAGAAATTGGGCAGAAGAACAATAGCGTTTCGTGTGCTTTTCTGATGAGTCTCGTTTTGGTATGAGACCGGATACAAGACGTATACGACACTGGAGAACCCCTGGACGCCAACAGCGATTAAAATCCTGCCAGGAAGTCCATCCTTATAGTGGTGGAACCATCATGGTATGGGCGGGTATTTGGATCGGCGGAAGAACTGAGTTGATTTGGATCAGAGGCAACCTCAACGCTCAAATTTATGCTGAGACGATTGTATCAGACGTCATCGTTCCTCTACAAGTGCAAATCGGTCCCTTATTTCAGTTAATGCATGATAATGCACGACCGCACACCGCAAGAGTTGTAAGACAGACTCTCGCCGCAGCTAACATCAATGTCCTGCCCTGGCCTGCTCAGTCGCCAGACTTGAACCCGATTGAGCATGCATGGGATATGCTACAGAGAAGAGCTCTGCCGAATATGGAGGGTATCCAGTCGCAAGAAGACCTTTTTTTGTTGTTGCAACGAACATGGGCGGCCATTCCACAGCGTGATTGGGATGAACTCATTTTGAGTATGCCAAACCGATGTTCTTGTGTTGTTAGTGTTCGCGGTAGAAACACGGATTATTAATTGTTTAAGTTACCCAATAAAATTTTAGAGAAAACTGTTATTTCAGTCTTTTTTTCGAACTTTTGTGTTAGTGGTTCAAATGTCAAATATCCCTTTATTAGGAAAATGGCAAATTTCTTTATTAATGCAAAGGTGACTTGGTTTATCGTTACTGTGACAAACGAAAACACTTTATTTGATGAATCCTTAAAGAAAATTTTAATTAATATCAATCAGGAGAAAAGTTATTGCAAAAATATATGTTGATCCCTAGACACTTTTGATGTGTGTATATTCATTTGGATATTGCAAATCATATAAGTAAGAAAGTAGAGAGAGATTAGTCAAGTATTCAAAATATTTCAGTTCGTACGGGCTACAGCCACTTTCTATTATTTCAGCGACTTTTTACGAAAATATACTAAAATAATTCCGATATGGAAAAGGGTGATCATCACGCTATTGGTTCAAATGATAAAATAATATTTATGTCCAAGTTTGTATTACTCATACAAAAACTAAAACAGATAAATCAATGTCATGTTTTGTAGCAACTATCGCTGTCAATAACTCACCGAGCAAGTCACATCACTAGGTACGTTAATACGTTTTATAGTGCGTTTCATCTAAGAGTTCCTTTGCCGTCATGTTGGCATTAATTTTTTGTCACTATCGTAAACAAGGTAAACGCACTCTGCGTCTCTTTCTCTCTCACACTAATTTGCATTAGTGCCAACATGACGGCAAAGGAACTCTTAGTTGAAACGCACTTTAGCAACTGTCACTTTCCTCGTAACGTGGTTGGTGTTGTTTTGTATTAGTAGTCTGTGGAAATATTACAATTATATAGTGTGTTCATCTTTCATCTAATAGTTCCTTTGCCGTCATGTTGGCACAAATGCAACTTAGTGAGAGAGAGAGAGAGAGAGAGAGACGCAGAGTGCGTCTACCTTGTTTATGATAGTGACAAAAAATGAATGCCAACAAGACGGCAAAGGAACTACCTATTAGATGAAGCGCACTATAGTCATTTTTCTTTTTTTTTGTTTACTTCTTTCCGTTCAGAGGAATGGAAAAGGCAAAGGCATAGTACGCCATACAGCCTAGTCTTAAGTAACTTTTTTCTTCAGTTTCTATCCTAACTTATCCTTTTTTTTTTTTTTTTTTTTTTTTTTTTTTTTTTTTTTTTTTTTTTTTTTTTTTTTTTTTTTTTTTTTGCTCTGGAAATGACATTTACGCACCATACCCTGAAGGGCGTGTGTGGGACTCGCCCAGCCGAAGCCGGGAATACCCACTAAAACCGAACAGCGGCACACCGACATCGCCTTAGTGGCGGGGTCATGGGAAATAGCATGCCTGCCTACCAATCCCCCGCCGGCGATTCCCGCCCGAAGGCAGGCCCACAGTGGGCCCTCCATAGGGAGGGGCCCGGCTGGGTACGTCTTCGTGTGCAAGAAGACGCAGCAGCCAAGGGTTTTTTAGCGAGGTGTCCTTCCTCTTAGCCCCACTCGTTTGCCCGAAGGCAAACGGGGCCCCCAGCTCCTCTCAATGAGGAGACCGGGTTGCCCGACGGTGACCCGATCGGGTCACGTCAGCCACCTGGAGTGGTGGCCGACCCGCCGCGCGTGACCGCAGAAGCGGTCCCCACTTCTGGTTTTGGTCCGCGCCGGTAAACCGGTAACCCCCATATCTGGGGGCCGTTCCCCTATCCGCCACCTGGGGACGCGTCCGATGGCAGGCCAGAAACTGCGCACGGAATCCTAACTTATCCTAATTTATCCTACCTTATCCTAGCTTAACTTAACTTAACCTATCTCCTTTCGTTTCCCACGTGAGGCCGACCAAGAGGGGTTTGGGGTAAAGACATGATGTGACCACTATGCTACAATATTTCACTGTTCTTTATGAATTATTCACTGAATGCACTTTTTACTACATAAATCACGCGTTTTTATTTAGTAAACGACACTATAAATACAATTTAAAAGTCCAATGAAAAATGAGCGTGGCACTCATTTTGGCTTTCCCGCCAAACCTCACAATGTCAAAAAACGCACTATTGTCATTATTAAATAGTTTGTCTCTTTTTATTACGTCAATAAAAAAGAGATATAGGCATAGATCGTAAAGACGTAAAATTGTGAAGTTTTCATTACCTTCAAGGCATTGACGTATGTAGTATAACATGGACAGAAAATGTTTGACTATAGAAAAAGTACACCATTTTAAAACAAAAAAGAAATTAAAGGACAAAGGTCAAAGACAGTCAGACAAGAAGATAAAGAGAAAGTCTGTGAAAAAGAATTTATTGTATATTTTTTTGCAAATTACAACACTATTAGAACTAGCGATAGCCCCGCAGTTTCACTCGCATATCCTCCTGCCTAGTTTCCTTTGTAAATCCAGGTCTTGTACGGACGACACCAGCCCAAGCTAACCGAAACTGTAAAATATTCCCAAACAACCTTGATCCTTAATACTTTGGAGATAAAGTTGAAAATCATATAAAGAAATCTGATAGATTGTAGTAGCTGGATGTGCTGTCGTCTGTACTAATAAGTGCTAAATTTCATCCGTTTAATGGTTTTTGCGTCCATCTTCACTTTCACATTTATCCCTATATTAGGATTATGTAACACAGAATTCTTCCGCACCGGGAGTTCATCGTGAATATTAAGATTTCTTTGAATATGTTCCCTCCATTGCAAACGTCTAACAAGGCTCTAACACAGTTATATAAATTATTCGATATATTTTTTATTTCTTGTAATAGCTAAAATCTTAAATTTCAAGACCACAAAATTCAAAACAAACTTCAAAAAAAGAATATTCTCGTAATCATATATCGATGTTATTATAAAGAAACATGGGCAGCTCTATTAGCGGCCATTTTATCCTCTCATTAAAGTGTAGATATGCACAGTTTTTTGGTATTTATGGCACGTCTATGTATACTACGCTTCATGGTTCTTTTTTCTTTTGTGAGATTTAGTCACTCGTGCTCGGATCACACTCGATTATGTTGTTTACAAGTGTAGGCTATATAAAATTGAAATAATAACAACTTTTCAAGATGGGAAAGCTAGACGTCGCAATGTTGCGTTATTTAACTGCTGAAGACTTCAGAGTTTTGACCGCAGTAAGTAGCTTTACTGAAACAAATATACGTTTTGTAACCTCAAAGTTATTGTTACATTTGGTAATAAATCCTTGATATTTCCAGGTAGAAATGGGTATGAAGAACCACGAATTGGTTCCTGGTTCTCTCGTGGCATCTATTGCAAATCTCCGTCATGGGGGCGTCCACAAATTAATGAAAGAATTGTGTAAACATAGATTATTGACATATGAGCGAGGCAAACATTGTGAGTACATGTACCTGCATTTCATTAAATAAATTAAGTTTTGAATTTTATTAGCGCTCTGCATAGACAGAAACTACAGAAAGCCATCAAAGTTTATGGCAAGTAGGCATAAGTTTATGTATGAACAACCATTTTTCAATTTTATTACTAATTATTGTACTTTATTCAGATGATGGGTACCGTCTCACAAATTCCGGATATGACTACTTAGCTCTAAAAGCGCTGACCAACAGACATGTGATTGCTTCATTTGGCAACCAGATCGGAGTGGGCAAAGAATCTAATATTTATACAGTATGTGATGAAGATCGGAATCCATTGTGTCTGAAGCTGCACAGGTAAATTCAACCTGGTGATTCACAAACAAAAAAGGTCCTTCTATATAGCTGTTATTCAAAGATAAAGTGTGATGATCACCATATTTTCACACAATTACTTAGTTGAGATTGTCTCTCCAAAATGAATACTATTCATGCTAACTCTTTGAATATTGGAATGGCCCCACAATTAATTAAAATCAATTTTCAGGGGCAAGTGTAAAGGGTATTATTGTTTATATTATGTCGGGCCGATTTCAATTGATTGATAAGTTTTATTTATGTAGGTAAAAAAAAAATATGTCTGACAGTCTATAAAGGGTGTATCTGACATTGACGCACAAACAAGTACCATGGATCCAGTACATGATTCTGAACCCCCCACTGGTGGAATTTTGCATCGGCTATTTCATGATTTAAAAAAATATATGTAGCTTTTTTCACTTTAGACCGTTCATAATTGCTATACTTTTATAACCCAATAAGATTTTAAAGTAATTAATTTGCTAACTACACAAAAAAGCACAATGAAAACAAAGCTCAAAAAATTATCTTATCAGCTGATTTAACCCATTCCTCCCCACTGTCCTATTTTTAGGACACTATATTCAACATTTTTTTTTTCTATGTTAGGGTTATTATTTTTATTGGTTTTGATGAAATTCGTATTTTCACACTATTTTCCCAATAAAATATATTTTTTTCGCTCTTAAAAAAGTTATCGTATTTATAATATACATACTTTTAAATTGAGGAAATTCGTCAGCTTAAAAAGAGTATTATGATTTGATTATAAAAAACCGAAAATAAAAAGTTATCAGCTTCAAAGTCCATCAAATAGATTTTTAGATCTCTACTGAATCTATTATAATTAAAAACTAAAACAAAATATTATTTGGAAGCTTGTGATACTAATTCAAAAAAAGGCGTACTATAAATATGACACTGGGAACATGTCTTTACAAGTAGCCGTGAAAGCGTGTTCGATCCTGTTACGCTCGCTATAAGTTCAAACATGTCTATTGTTTTGTTTCTTGCAAGTGTTTCGTAAACTTTACTTTAGTCGATAAGTCTTCGTCAAGCACAACACATCTCGTAATATAAAAAATTGTGTTTTTTTTATAAGATTGAGGAAAGCAAAGGAGGTAAGCAAAAATATTAGATTTTGTTTCTTATCAAGTGGTTAACGATATATTTGTTTAGTTTGGGATGGTATATGTATATATATATTTATATATATATAATATAATTTTTATACTTACTATATATGTATAATTATTGTTTATAGATCATGGATGCAGTGAGAAGAAAATATAAAAAAGCATTGATGGTGTCTGAAATCACAGAGTATCTTCAAGATATTGAAGATTGTAGTGACGAGGAGTTCAATGACTTGGAAGTTGCGATATTGCCCCCGGATGAAGTGGATGAAATGACTGATATAGAAGAAGGTAATGACGACGATATGGGAGTTCTGCCAGTGTCAGATGTGGCTGGTCAAGTGGAATTTTCATGTACAATTGATAACGTCGAGGAAGATCTTCCTACTCAAACCACATCTCGGACCAACAAGACAGTCATTTGGCGTAAGTGTGAACCTGTATATTCTGAAATTCAGCCGGAATCTAATACTGCTAAACAATGTTTAGAAAATATGATTACGGAATTGGAAGGAAAATCTGCGGTAGAAATATTCGAACACTTGTTATGTGACCAGATTCTAGAATATATAGTGCATGAAACAGTAACCTATGCCAAAAATTATAAAAATGATTTGAACTTCAATCTTACCGTGAATGAGCTAAAAGTATTCATAGGAATTTTGTTTTTCTCTTCGTATCTCCACTTGCCTCAAAGCAAACTATATTGGTGCAGAGATGATGATGTACACATTCCATTTGTTGAACGAGCGATGTCTCGGAATCGTTTTGATAAAATTAAATCATATTTACATTTCAATGACAATTCAAGAATTGATAATAGTGACAAAGCTTTCAAAATTCGCCCATTTATCGATAAAGCTAATAAATCATTCCAAAAGTTTGGTGTTTTTGAATCCAACTTAGCTGTTGATGAAATGATCGTCAAATACTTTGGTCACCATGGTATCAAACAGTTTATAAAAGGTAAACCAGTAAGATTTGGATACAAGCTTTGGGCACTGTGTGGAGTAAGCGGATATTGTTATAACTTTTCGCTTTATACAGGAAAGGATCCTCAAATATCTTGTAATACTGGTGATGGCTTGGGTTCAAGAGTGGTAAAAAAGTTGCTTACAGTATGTACTGATCCTAGTGCACATGTAGTCTACTTCGATAACTTCTTCAGCAGTATGCAATTGTTGATTGACTTGAAATCTGAAGGGTTCAGAGCTACAGGGACAGTCAGAGACAATAGGACTAAGAAATGTCCAATCATGACCAAACAAGAAATGAAGAAGCAAGAACGTGGTTATTCCGATCATCGTTTCGATAAAAATAATGAAATATTATGCGTGAAATGGCATGATAACAATGTAGTATGTCTCTTAACTAATTTTGATACTGTTGAACCTTTTGTAAAAACTAATAGGTACTCAAAGGTAGAAAAGGCCAAAGTTGCTGTGAATCAGCCAAAGCTTATTCATAATTATAATAAAAACATGGGAGGAGTGGATAAACATGATTGGCTTATTTCTAAGTATCCAATCCGCTTTAGAGGTAAAAAATGGTATTGGCCTCTAGTAATCCGTGTTTTGGACATGACTCTAGTCAATGCATGGATTATTTATAACCAGGTAAATAAAGATGAGACCATACCTCTGCTTGATTTCAGAAGAAGGGTATGTTTTTCTTGGATGAAAAAATCGGAAGGCAAAGTAAATAAGCTTACATCAGGTACTTCAGAAGTTCTTTTACAACCTATAAGATTTGACAACTATGGTCACTATATGACCAAGAGGGACAAACAAAGACGTTGCCAAGGACAAGGCTGTAAAAAAAAGCCTTTAACATTTTGTTCTAAATGTGAAAAAACACTCTGCAGTGATTGTTTCATACCTTATCATACAAAATAAGCTTTTATTACATTATTTCTGATACTGTTACTGGTCCTATTTTTAAATAAAGCTGATTTCCATATAATTCTTATCTTTACTTTTTCCTGACCATATGTTCCCACTGTCCTATTTATAGGACATGCTGAGTCAGCGAAACCGTTTTTTTTTAATTTATTTTTTTGCCATATTATTTTTTCTTAACATATTAAGAGCCCTAATACAAGATTTCATCAAAAAAATCCAATATTTTCAATGCTTGGGAAGTAATGGGTTAATAGAGTTCACATCAGGAATCAACGTCATACCTACAAACCCGCACGGCGGCACGCTTGCAACGTTCAAGGGCCGAGCCGACACTTTTTTTTAAACACTGTTATTTCTGTAAACGTTCTTTAAGAACATAAATGACTATCATATATGTATTAGTGGCATGCGGTCTAGTTTTTCACGAAGTTTGCGTTACGATGTCATGTACACCCTGTATATAAACACAAATTCAAGATTATTCCTCATGCATTATTAGCTGGTATTGGTAAAATCAGCCAGTACTAATTGGAAAATTTAAATTTTTGAGTGATAAAAAAATAGCAGTTGTGGGACTGAGAGACAGCTATGTAAAAATGAAATCAGAAATAAACACAGAATACACAAAAAGTAAAAAATAAAAAAAATCACTGTGTGGGGTCGGCCATGCTCACACAAATTCAATACTTTTTCACCATCCACGAGTTGGTCTTCAAAGCCTAGAGCACAGGCGTAGAGTAGTCAGCCTTTCGGTGTTCTATAGGATACATTCTGGGGAGTGTGCGAGGGAATTGCACGATTTAATTCCCCCATCTCCGTTCCACCATCGGACGACCCGTCGTACGGCGAGTTTCCACCCTTATGTTGTTAACACCTCTACGATCCGGACGAAGCGTTTCGCGTCGTCCTTTATACCGCGTACATCGAGGGACTGGAACAATCTGCCGGCGGCGGTGTTTCCGTCGGACTACAATTTGAGTGTCTTCAAGGCTAGAGTGAATAGGCTCTTAATAAACTAGTGCGCTTTACCATCAACGATTGCGTCGCTGCTTACCATCAGGCGGGATTACGGTCAAGCGCTGGTTTATATTTAATAAAAAAAAAAAAATCCAACAAAAGTGCTCAATATTCCTAAAAAAGTTTTCACTTCCATAAAGGGAGGGATTGTTCAGCAGTGGGGCCAATTTAGGCTACGGAAGAAGTGGAATAATTATCCCACATTAATTTATGCTCAATCTGTATAAGTAAAGGTTCAGCAACCCTTCATTATAATTTCAGATTGGGCCGCACATGTTTCCGCAATGTAAAAGATAAGCGTGACTATCACGCACACCGTCACCGTGCATCCTGGCTATATCTGTCACGTATTTCAGCTACCAAGGAATTTGCTTATATGAAGGCATTATATGACAGAGAGTTTCCCGTTCCTAAGCCTATTGACTTCAATAGGCACTGTGTTGTAATGGAGTTGGTGACTGGTGGACCATTGTAAGTCTAACTTTGTCTCCTGAATTTATATAATATTTTAGGCTGTAAGGCGATTAACACTCGGCACCGCGCACCGCCACGGTAGGGGGTGAAGCAGATCTCATGTCGCATTGACCTCTAATAAATCCATAGATGCCTTTTACGGTGGTAGGCCATAACATCGGCCGCCGGCAGAAGTTACCACCCACCAGACAAAGCCTTGCCGCCAAGCGATTTGTCGTGTTCCGGCATGATGTCTGGTGAAGCCGTTCGGAGGACGGGTCTGAGCAGTTGTGTTGCGATGTGTGCCGGGTACGATGCGCCTAATGTTGTTGTGTTGGGAGTTTGGTCGTGGAGGGTCTTCAGATCAATCTCCCTTTGGCGCAGCATCGTTGGTCGTGTTGTTGGGTTTAACATTGCATCACCTCGCTCAACTGCCGTCTTCCTTCCTATTCGCTCAGTTTTTCTGAGTGAATAGGCTCTTAATAAACTAGCGCGCTTTACCATCAACGATCGCATCACTGCTTACCATCAGGCGGTTGTGTGCTAGTTTATAACTATTTAAAAAAAAAAAAAACACGTACACCGGTCGACCTAGCGGTCGAGCAGTGCTCTCACCGCCACCGCCCCTACGGCCTGCCGATTCTTGCCAGTGTTTGTGAACAAACTGGTCAAAACCGTGTTAAAGCCATTCGCGCGGACAGGCGCATAAACCGCCTTACTGCGCGGTGCACCGCTACGAAATCCGCTCGTCTGTCGCCGCCCTCCACGGCGGTACGCGGTGCTGTGTGTTATTTATTTATTTATTTATTTAATCTTTCGCACATGAAATGTACAGAGGCGGACTTAATGCCTTAGGCATTCTCTACCAGTCAACCATAGGTGGTGAAGAGATAAGATGGTAGGTGCTTACGTTTGCAAAAAAAATTGTAAAGAAAGATAAAAAAAAACCTCTTAATACTATTAAAAAAAATACTTAAATAAGCTAAATATACATACATACTATTACCAAAATATATACTTATAATATATACATACAAAACTAAAATTTGGGAGAGAGGTGTAGCAATAACTCTAACCTACCTAATTGTTGCAAAAATAACTCTGCAATTTCCGCTTAAATGCAAACCGACTGGCGGCCATCCTGATATCAAGAGGAAGCGCATTCCACAGAAGAATGGATTGAATATGAAATGAAGAATGAACAAAGTCAGACGTATGCGAAGGACAGAGTAAGAGGAGATTGTTAGAAGAACGCAGATTCTTAGTGTGAGAAGAACATAAATATTGGAACTGAGTCACAAGATAAGAAGGAGGAGTGGGTGATTTAAGAAGGGAGAAAAGCGTGGTCAAGGCGCGCAAATTTCTTCTCTGACGAATGGGCATCCATTTCAGTTCAGACCTGTAGCTCGACACATGGTCATATTTCTTTAGATTAAATATGAACCGGATCCCATTGTTGAGCAACCTATCAAGCTTATCCAGCAAAGCCGCATTCAGGTCAAAGTAGCACACGTCACCATAGTCGATTATAGGGAAAATCAAAGTCTGCACAAGCATGGTTTTCGTTTTAACGGGTAAAAAGTTCCTCAGACGATACAGGGAACGCAGGGTACCGTGGACTCTTTGACTAACGTAGGAGACCTGACGTTGCCAGCTAAGCGTCGAGTCAATATACAAACCGAGATCTTTGACATGGGGTAATGGGTATGACGGTACCATTGAAGATAAGAGGAGGGAGAGAGCTAAGAGTTAACCTACTCATCATGCGTGAGCTTCCAATAATAATGGCCTGACACTTTAAGGGATTTACTGACACCCCAAACCTATCAGACCAGTCTTTGATAGCCTCCAAGTCTTGGTTTACCTCCGCTATAGCGTTCGACACACCTTCCACCCGCTCAGCTGCATTAATCGTCTAACGGTGCTTATAGGTACCCATGTTTAAGTTGATTGACCTGTAGGTCTTACCACGTCATTTTAAACACTTATTTAACATGTGTCTAGTGACAATATTACATCAAAGTCCATTTCTAGTAATGTTGTGTTTGAAAGGAAGTTTACTACAAGAATAAGGTTAATGTTTTGAAAAAGTATTTCATAGAATCTTTAAATAAGGTCATTATGGTCTTTTTGACATAATATGTAATTCAAGTAAGTTAAATGGAAACAGAATTTATTTTATGTAAAAAAAATGTTGTGTTGTTCTTTCTCACCATAAAGAAATGAACTTTGAAACTAAATTAATTCGGTAGTATTTTTGCTGTTTAAGTCAGGTTTCGCAAAAAGCTGCATTCTGGGCCCATTTTTTAGAAATATTTTATTTATACAAAAAATAAAAAAATAGAATTTACTTATAAATTAAATATTCTATATATATATTGGTTTCCATGGTTATAGGACCCACGTATCGTCAGTAGCGGACGTGGAGGGTCTGTACGACGAACTAATGAACTTGATAGTGCGCCTGGGCAACTGTGGCGTCATACACGGCGACTTCAACGAGTTCAACATAATGATTGATAAAGACAACCATCCCATCATCATTGACTTCCCGCAAATGGTCTCCACCTCTCATCCTAATGCTGAACTGTGAGTGTTATTTAAATGGTATATTATGAATGAATTAAAGGGTGATTATCGGCTAATAGTCAGTAGTACATACTACGGGATATTGAACTCTAGTGTCACTCACAATGATGAGTGTAATCTAGTACTGAGTGTAGAATGTAGAAACACTATTCACTTTTATATTATTATTATAAACTGGTCCTTGACCGCAATCCCGCCTGATTTTAAGTAGTGATGCTATCGTTGATGGTAAAGTGCACTATTTTATTAAGATGCTCTTAATAAACTACTCACTCAATTGAGCGAGGTGATGCAATGTTCAATCCAACAATACGACCAACGATGCGTCGCCAGAGGGAGATTAATCTGGAGACCCGCCACGAACAAACCCCCGACACAACATTTGGCGCATAGTACCACACATAGCAACAAGATGTGATGTATGTGACCTGTCCTCCGATAGATTACACTCATCTATCCGCTATCATTTACCAGCCACCCACATGGGTCCAAACCCCCAGCAAGGTATATAATACAGAGTATATAATGAAAAGAGATCGGAAATTACGGCACTTGTATACCTAAACATGAACAAAATGCCGACGAAAAAATATTGTGGATACGCCTTTTAGCTAACAATTGTATGAAATATTTTAGTTTTTGTATATTTAAAATATACATAAAACCTAAAAGGAAAAAATGACTATAAATTCTTTTCAAATACGTATTAACAAAGTAGATTCCTAGAAAACCTGTAGTTGCATACATATTAACTTGTACCGAAAGGCATATCCATATTTTTCTTTCGTTAAATCACGTTCGGTATTTAATCTAATCATGAATCAACATCTCATCTGCCTAGTCTTTTCAACTGTGTTTGGGTCAGCTCCCAGTCTAACCTGATTCAGCTGAAACCAGTATTTTACCTACATGCGAGCGACTGCTTATTTGACCTCCACAACTCAGTAAGTATCATGAATAGCATTTTTTAATTTCATGTTCTTTTTTCGTAGTTATTTTGACCGCGACGTGCGCTGCGTCCGTGAGTTCTTCAAGAAACGTTTCGGGTATGTGAGCGAGGATTACCCGAAATTCAGCGAACTTGAGCGGGATGACGAGCTGGATACAGAGGTCGCGTGCTCCGGATACAAACGCGCCAAGGACATCGATAATGAACTGCTTGAGGTAATTGAAACGGGCCTGGCATCTCCTGAATTGTTCCTCGTTATCAGATATATAATGTTATTTTTTAATATGCGAACCCCGAAACACGAGTCAAGTATTTTTATGTCAAGAATTTATGTACAAAATTTCAAAAAGCTGTCATGAAAAATCACGAAAGTTATGAGCTTGTTATGTTACCTAGTTGTACCTACATAAATATGGTCCACGCGCCGCTCGCCCGCCCACGCCTGCAGCAGCGCGTGGACACTATGATCCGCACTATGAGCGTATTTTCTAAACAAAGCTGTTACGAATTTTTTTTACTTATAAATAATACCCAGCGGTTGCATATAGATAGCGTCAAAATAGCTTTGCAACGCGCCATCTCTGTCAATCATCGTGAGATCGGCCTCTTTGGGAAGCTCGACGATATTTACTTATTTATGGAAATAAAAACAGTTTCAAGACCCTGCGAGTCACCAACCTAAGTTACCCGAATGGTCTACCAAATAACCATTGCAAATTTGGTTGCAGAAGTTTGTAGTACTAGAAATTATAAAGATTCTTTTACCTATAAATATAAATAAAAGGAATGACGTCAGAAACTCTAGTCCCGTGTCTTCCAAACCAAGTACACCTGTGACTTGGAACTAAGTGTTTCCCCACTGTAAAAAAAATTGTGTGTGTCGTCACTTAATCATGATTTCACGTATTATCATTTTGCAGGAAATGGGCATCGGTCTTCAAGTAAGTGACGATGAAGTGGAATCTGATGAGGATTCAAAAGCAGAAAACAAAAACAAGGTGACAGAGCAAGACTTAGATGAGCTTAGGAAAGAGGTAATTACACACATCAAAAGTGTCTAGGGATCAACATATATTTTTGCAATAACTTTTCTCCTGATTGATATTAATTAAAATTTTCTTTAAGGATTCATCAAATAAAGTGTTTTCGTTTGTCACAGTAACGAAAAACCAAGTCACCTTTGCATTAATAAAGAAATTTGCCATTTTCCTAATAAAGGGATATTTGACATTTGAACCACTAACACAAAAGTTCGAAAAAAAGACTGAAATAACAGTTTTCTCTAAAATTTTATTGGGTAACTTAAACAATTAATAATCCGTGTTTCTACCGCGAACACTAACAACACAAGAACATCGGTTTGGCATACTCAAAATGAGTTCATCCAAATCACGCTGTGGAATGGCCGCCCATGTTCGTTGCAACAACAAAAAAAGGTCTTCTTGCGACTGGATACCCTCCATATTCGGCAGAGCTCTTCTCTGTAGCATATCCCATGCATGCTCAATCGTGTTCAAGTCTGGCGACTGAGCAGGCCAGGGCAGGACATTGATGTTAGCTGCGGCGAGAGTCTGTCTTACAACTCTTGCGGTGTGCGGTCGTGCATTATCATGCATTAACCGAAATAACCCTTATTTCGGTTAATGCATGATAATGCACCGATTTGCACTTGTAGAGGAACGATGACGTCTGATACAATAGTCTCAGCATAAATTTGAGCGTTGAGGTTGCCTCTGATCCAAATCAACTCAGTTCTTCCGCCGATCCAAATACCCGCCCATACCATGATGGTTCCACCACTATAAGGATGGACTTCCTGGCAGGATTTTAATCGCTGTTGGCGTCCAGGGGTTCTCCAGTGTCGTATACGTCTTGTATCCGGTCTCATACCAAAACGAGACTCATCAGAAAAGCACACGAAACGCCGTTGTTCTTCTGCCCAATTTGCATAAAAATGCTTGATCCCTAGACACTTTTGATGTGTGTAGTTATTATTTGGTTTGACACAGTAGCAGCTAACTAGCTGGTGTGGGTGTTTTAAATAACCTGAAGATATTTAATCTGTCCAGTTGATTCTTGAAGCTTTATTTTATACGTTTGAAATGGTTCTTGTATTAAAAAAGAAAAAAAGACTAAATCATCTTTGTAAACTAGTCTTGCATCATTATTTTAGGTGGAAGCCTCAATACTAAACGACGAGCGCCCAGTCAATCAGATCACAACAAAAACCGTTAACCTAACCATAGCAGAAAAAGATACCCCAAAAGAAGTTAATGAAGAAGAAATACCAACACTCGTAGACCCAGTAAAGGGTAGTGATGCAGAACTAGACAAAAATTCTCAAAAGTACAGACTTGCGATGATCGAGAAAGCTTTATCAGAAGTTAGATCAATGAGAACGTATACGTCAGCAAGTACGATAGCCCCAGAAGTAGTGAAGCAACAAGTCAAGAAGAATCTAGAATTGAGGCAGAAAAAGATGGACAGAAAGAGGGCCATCGCGAAAGGAGAAGCGAGTGCCGTCACGAGGTCTAGGAGAGATAATAAGGAAACTATTAGAGAGAGCCACGGGCTGTGGGGATGGGATGAATAAATGTTAAAATTATTTAATGGTTGTTTATTTTTTTATTAAAAAGTACAGTTAGGTTTAGATGTGGCGACGTTTCCCGAATGTGCGACAGAAAATGTTCATGTTATGAAGGAAAAAAAGCTGCCATTAGTTGGTACACACTACACATATTGTCATCTTAGTCAGTGCCAGGATCTTGAAAGCTAGGTACTAAAAGTACGAGTTTTGGCGCGCGCTTGAGGTGAATGGGTAGTTATGACCCACGAAATTCAATTTTCCTTATGGTTTTTCTGCTATTTTCTGGTCAGTGTCAGATTGTATCATAACTATTAAAATATGTGTACATAGCTTGATTTGTCACATGCTCATGTGCTCATGTGGCAAATCAAGCTATGTACCTATTTCCAGTTTTAGCTGACCTCCCACCTTAGGTCACTTTTTGTCTTCTATTCTTGAAATAACTGTTAGTAGTCTTCATCCTCGACTGATGTCTGCTGTGTTGTCTGTGGCGAAGCAGTGGCAGTGTTATTAGTACTCTTGGTCCAGTCATGGTTTCTCTTATAAAGAAGCTGCAGGTACATTTCGACGCAAAATATCTAGAGAAAAATCAAACGCCGTGATTTCAAAGAGAGGACAAATAAAATAAATTCTACAGTTATTCTTGTTCAGTAGTAGTGTTGGCGCCGATAATTCCTTTCTTCAAAACAAAACTAGAATGTTATTTGCATCTTATTCTACGCAAAGGGAAGGACAGCAGATAAATTTTAGTTAAGTCCTGTCAATTTAATCGGTGTCTGACGTATTTTAGTAGTGTTACGAATGCACCTTATGTCGATGGCATAAGGTTGCAATGTTACGAATTCACTATGTCAGAGGCATAAGGTTCAATATTGCGTAACATGCAGTACGTAACTTTTAAGCTCTATATCTCTTGAAACCTACGCATTGTAGAGGTACGATATAAAAACGCATTGCTAGACCTAGGGTGACCTAATGAATGGTGCAGGTTTCGTCAATATCGTCAACGAAGTGTCGACAATCGACATTGAAATTACTAGAAACTGTTCTCCGGTGAAGTACCTGTAGGTAGGTACCTGCTGAACGTACTCGAAATTAAGCGCTATTATTATTACAGCTTGCTTGCACATAAAAAGCGGCGTGAGTCAGTCTGCATTTGACCCGTCGGACGCCGTCAGGGTCGTCCGCGGGTATCGCACGATTTCCTACGAGGCGGCTTGCGTCCTGGCCGGATCCCCGCCCTGGGACCTAGAGGCGAAAGTACTCGCGTCATTGTACCGATGGCGCGAGGAAGAGGGGACACGGGGCTCCAGTCCGGCGCAGCAGCAGATCGAGCTGCGTCGAGGGGAGCTCCGTCAGGTTGTGGTGGCGGACTGGCGGCAGAGGCTTATGTGCCCTACCGCCGGCCTCGCTACCGTCGAGGCGATCCGGCCAGTACTCGACGACTGGCTCGGGAGAAGGCACGGTTCCCTGTCGTTCAGGGTGACGCAGGTACTGTCTGGGCACGGTTGCTTCGGCAAATACCTGCGTCGCTTAGGCAGGGAGCCGGACGCTCGGTGCCACCACTGCGTCCAAAGCGGGGAGGACACGGCGCAGCACACGCACGCCGAGTTTGTAGCTTGGGAGGAGCAGCGCCGTGTCCTCACAAATGAAGTAGGAGGCGACCTGACAGTAGTGCCGGCAGTAGTGCGGAGGATGGTCGGTAGCGCAGAGTCGTGGGACGTAGTGGTGTCCTTCTGTGAGGACGTGTTGTCGCAGAACGAAGCTGCGGAACGGGAGAGTGAGATCTTAACTCCCTTCCCGGGCCGCAGAAGATGCACCGGGCCCCGAAGAAGGGCAGATAACGCCCTCTTCCGCCCCCCATGAATGGGTCCAAGGGCGAGGGACATGGGGAAGTCCCTGCTCCCTATTCTATGGACCCCGAGGCGGATGCATGGGGTAGTTTAACACCCCACTATCCCGTGCAGGAGACGAGGCCCGGGCAGACTGGGCCTCGTCTCCTGCACGAGGGTGTGGGGCCGTGGAAGAATTTAGACTCCCGCGGCCCCGCGCGCGCTCCTGATAGAAGTGACACCGGAGTGATTTTAGTCAGTAAAAGTTTGACAGACCCCGTCGCCCACCCCAGGGCGGCGGGCATCCTATGAGGATTTCCAACCCGGAAAAAAAAAGGTAGGTAGGTCCAACTTCGAGAAAGAGGTGTCTCATCGAATCCAGCTCGGCTGGGCAGCGTTCGGGAAGCCACGCTACATCTCCTCGTCGTCCAAGATACCACAGTGTCTCAAGACTAAAGTCTTTGACCAGTGTGTGTTGCCAGTGATGACTTACGGAACTGAGATGTGGTCGCTCACAATGGGCCTCATACGAAGGTTCGAAAGTCACACAAAGGGCAATGGAAAGAGCTATGCTCGGAGTTTCTCTGCGTGATCGAATCAGAAATGAGGAGATCCGCAGAAGAACCAAAGTCACCGACATAGCTCTGCGAGTCGCTAAACTTAAGTGGCATTGGGCAGGGCACATTGCTCGTACAACCGATGGCCGATGGGGCAGTAAGGTTCTGGAGTGGCGGCCACGTACTGCAAGACGCAGCGTAGGGAGGCCCCCAACAAGGTGGACTGATGACCTGGTGAAGGGCGCGGGAAGCCGATGGATGCGGGCAGCACAGGACTGGTCAGCGTGGAAAGCCTTGGGGGAGGCCTTTGTCCAGCAGTGGACATCTATAGGCTGAAGAAGAAGAATTTGTCTATGGAAATGACCGGAGTAAACTAACATTTATCTTCCGACCTTTTATAAATAAATATTGTTACGAATGTACCTTATGTCGAGGGCATAAGGTTCAATATCGCGTGACATGCAGTGCGTAACTTCTAAGCTTTATAACTCGAGATCTAAACATTGTCTAGGTGTAATATAAAAACGCATTCCTAGACTCAAGGTGGCCTATCGAATGGTACAGGTTTTATCAATTTTGTCAACAAAGCGACGACATCGAAATTTCTAGAAACCCGTTTCCGGGAATTACCGTAGGTACCTAGTGAATGTACTCGAAGTTATGCGCTATTATTATTACGTCTAGACGATTCTGGAATGTTCGATCAGCTGGCCTATATATAGCGCCGTGACGCCGGCGCCCAGTCAGTCTACACTTGACTACCGATACGAAAACAGCGACACTTAAGAAGCGATCTTTGAGAATACCTACTGCGACAACTGTAACGAGAACTGTGAGTACTACGTGAAGTAACATTTGTAGTGTTATTGTGTGTTTACGACACGGACTTCGTGGACGTAAGGGAAGACTTCGGTGCAACATCAGCAACATTCTACTTGTCATTGCCTACAATCGACTGTATCTTCGTTGCCAATAAACTTCGTAACCCTTAACCGGTATTTTAGTACCCCCAGCCCGTAACAATTGGTGTCAGAAGCGGAATGCCGGTCACGCCAAGGGAAGACGAAAGAGTTCGCACGCGACGACAAGCAGCGATGGATTTGGCGCGTCAAGAGGAAGCATCGCTTGGTGTCCCTGTACCCGTAGAAGATGCGGCCGTCGTACCACCGACAAATGTATGTGCGCCTACTACCACCACTATTCCCGGAGCCAGCGGACCCGATTTTTCTTCGTTACTGGCTCACTTGACGGCGCAAATAAAGCTGAGTATAGAACAATCCCAGGCAGCAACCCAGGCACAAATAGAAAAAACCCAGGCACAAATAGAAAAGACCCAGGTAAAAATAGATAAATCCCAGCAACTGGTATTAGAATTAAACGAAAAATGGGAAAACACCAAAGAAGAGGTCAACGAACTTAAAGTAAAAACAGCACAACAAGATGCACGTATGGACCAGCAAGATACGCGCATAGACAAACAAGAAGTGCGTATGGACCATCAAGATACGCGTATAGACAATCACGATGCTCGTATAGACAAACATGATGCGCGTTTAGAGAAACTGGACAATACCATCATGGAGTTTGGGAAAGAAATAGAAAGAGTACAAAAAGGAGGTATTAAAGGTGTGATTCCTGTACCCAATGCTTTGCCGACGTTCCTAGTACCTCATTTTGACGGAACAACGTCATGGGTGGCCTTCCGCCTTCAATTCGAAAAGGTCGCATCAGCCAACAACTGGGACGACAATCAAGCGGTAACCGCTCTTACGCTTGCTTTGCGTGGTGATGCGGTACAAATTCTCGAGAACATTTCCGGCGATTGCAATACCCTAGCCTGTCTGTTAGAAGCGTTGGAGTCTAGATATGGAGAGAAACACCTCGAACATGTCTACAGGGCTCAACTCCGCGACCGCACACAGAAGAGCAGTGAGGGTTTGCAACAATGGGCAATGGAAGTAGAACGGATTGTTCGGAGGGCGTATGTATCAACACCGGGATTGATTGATACTACTACGGTGCAAGCGTTTACTGATGGAATCCGAGATGCGGAAGTAAGGGCTGCAGTTCGCCTGGGTCACCATCAGACTCTTAAGGCAGCCCTGACACACGCCCTGGAGGTGGAAGCAGTACGTCAAGATAGCCGACAACACCACCGCATTCGTGAGGTAACCCCAATAATAAAAACTCGGCAAGGACCAACCTGCTATGAGTGCGGCGAAAAGGGGCATATTCGGATCAATTGTCCCAGGAAGTCTAAAGGAAGAAGGACTTCTGGGACACAGGTGGAAGCCGAGGATTTAAACTAGAAACAGCCAGGGCTATGGGGCGAGTACTGGCTGGTCGTCACGAAGCCCCTATTATAACAGTATCACAAGTGGGTGACGGAAACAGTCTCATTATAGAAGGTGAACTGAATGGTAAATCCTGCAGTTTCACATTGGATACTGGTGCATCAAGAACTATTGCACGACCAGAGCTATTTCCCCGCACCATAGTATGGAAAAGAGGATCTTCACAATGCCGGTTACAAACTGCCACCGGCCAACCAGTACTCGTCCTTGGTGAAACAAATGTGACTTTGAAAATGGGTGATAAGACATTTACGCATCCTGTTTTAGTAGCGAATATTACAGATGATTGCATTATAGGACTGGACTTTTTGAAGAAACAACAATGCGTCCTTAATGTAGCAAAAGGAGTATTGAGTTTTCCAGAACAAGAAGTATTTCTTCAAGGTGCAAAACAAGGGTCAGTGTACTGTTTAAGGAAAACTGTATTACCACCAAGATCAGAAACTTTAGTAGATATTAGATTTTCACCAATAGGATGCCGCAAACGTTGCATTATAATAGAGGATTCTGGAGATCACCCAGACTGTATAACGGCAAGGACACTGATGATGATTTCCGATAAACCAAAAATACGCATAATCAACGTTAGTAACAAAGAAATAACTCTCGAAAAGAATCGCGTGGTGGGTGTGTGCGATAATGTAGCATCTTTGAGAAAAACAGAGGTGCACGAAACGGAACGTGATAAGAAGTGGCAGGAACATGTATCGACACTACTCGAAAATTGTAAGGGCAATTTAAACAAGTCCGAAAGCCACAAAGTTAAGGAACTGTTGCATAACTTCCATGACATCTTCTCGAAGACCGATGGTGACGTGGGAAGGACCGGGCTAGTCAAACACCATATAGATACGGGGGATACACAGCCGATAAGACAGAGACCACGTCGTATACCCTTTGCAAGAGAACAGGAAGTCACGGAAATGTTAAGAGATATGGAGAAAAATCGGATTATCGAAGCATCTACCAGCCCTTGGTCATCTCCAGTTGTCCTAGTCAAGAAAAAGGATGGCAGTACAAGGTTTTGCGTTGACTACAGGATGTTGAACGATGCCACGAAAAAGGACAGTTATCCTCTGCCACGTATAGATGACACTTTGGACTTGCTAAGTGGCATGAAATGGTTCTCCACAGTTGACCTCAAAAGTGGATACTGGCAGGTGGAAATCTGTCAGCAGGATAAAGAAAAGACCGCTTTCTCCACTGGTCCTGGGAACGGTCTCTGGCAATTCAATGTTATGCCTTTTGGACTGTGCAATGCTCCAGCTACATTCGAGCGCCTAATGGAGCGCATTTTGGTGGGGTTGCTTGGTGATGCATGCCTGGTCTATTTGGATGACATCATCATTATGGGACGAAGTTTCGAAGAGCACCTACGGAATTTGGAGAAAGTATTCCAAAAACTGCGTGAAGCAAATTTAAAACTCAGTCCTAGTAAGTGTACTCTATTCCAGAAAGAGGTTGGATACTTAGGACACATTATTTCGGCGCAAGGAATTCGAACAGATCCTGAAAAAATAAAAGCCGTGTCGAAGTGGCCTACCCCTCGTAACAAAACTGAGGTACGCTCTTTCTTGGGTCTGTGTGCATATTACCGTCGGTTTGTGAAGAACTTCTCAGAGTTAGCGAAACCGTTGCATCGTTTAACAGAGGAAAAGTGTCAATTTGAATGGAATCCTGATTGCGAACAGGCATTTGCGCTACTCAAAACTCACTTGTGTGGGGCTCCTGTATTAGGTTACCCTAGTCGGGAAGGCCGATTTCTGGTGGACACGGATGCCAGCAATGTTGGCATTGGAGGAGTTCTCTCTCAAACACAAGGAGATCGGCAGGTCGTTATTGCATATTTCAGCAAATGTCTTTCCAAGCCAGAAAGAAATTACTGTGTTACCCGCCGAGAACTTCTAGCCGTTGTTAAGACCTTACAGCACTTCAAGAAATATTTGATTGGGAGACAGTTTACACTTCGCACCGATCACGCTGCCTTACAGTGGTTGCTTCAGTTCAAAGACCCAGAAGGGCAAGTAGCAAGGTGGATAGAGCAGCTGCAGGAATTTGACTTTGTCACTGAACATCGAAAAGGCAAGTCACACAATAATGCTGATGCTTTATCTAGACGGCCTTGCGAAGAAACTTGCCGACATTGTGCCAAACAGGAAAAGAAAGAGAACGTAAGGATTATCCAGGTGAACGCTTTGGATGAAGATTGGGATAATCGATCATTGGAAGAGGCACAAAAGGAAGATAGTGACTTGAAGACAGTAATCGAATGGAAGAAACGTGGCCAGAGGCCCGCTTGGAGTGAAATATCAGCGATTAGTCCAACAGCAAAAAGTTACTGGGCTCAATGGGACAGCCTGATAATTGATAATGGAGTTCTGAAGAGGAAATGGGAATCACCTAGTGGACAGGAGGTCGCCTTACAGATAGTTGTCCCCTGTGAGAAGGTCGCGTCGGTGCTAAGACAGGTGCACGACGGAGTATCCGGAGGACATCTAGGAGTAAAGAAAACTCTGGAGAAGGTGAGAAAAAGGTTCTATTGGGTGCATTGCCGCGAAGACGTAGAGGACTGGTGTAGGAAATGTGTAGCCTGCTCCTCAGTAAAGGGACCGCAAACGAGGGCCAGAGGTCGGCTGAAAGTGTATAATGTTGGTGCACCATGGGAAAGAGTTGCTGTCGATATAGCTGGGCCGTTCCCTATTACTGAAGAAGGGAATAGGTATATCATCGTCATGCAAGACTATTTCAGCAAATGGCCAGAAGCTTTTGCAGTACCCAACCAAGAAGCTCATACCGTCGCCAAAAAGCTAGTTCACGAGGTGTTCTGTCGATTTGGCGTTCCCTTGGAATTACACTCTGACCAGGGTAGAAACTTCGAGTCTTCACTATTTCAAGAGGTTTGCCAACTACTCGGGATACATAAGACTCGTACAACACCATATCACCCTCAGTCAGATGGAATGGTCGAAAGATTCAACCAGACGCTAGAGAATCATTTGGCCAAAGTAGTTGAAGAACACCAGAGGGATTGGGACCAATACATTCCACTCTTCTTAATGTCATACCGCTCTGCAACACATGATAGCACAAATTGTACACCGGCGAAAGTCAACTTCGGCCGAGAAATTAGATTACCCATAGATGCACTAACCGGAACACCCCCCGATACCCCTATCCTAGCCGTCGACTATGTGGCCGACCTCCGACGTAAACTAGATGGAATACATGAGCTAGTGAGAGAGAATGGTCTGAAAACCAGTGAGAGAATGAAGATCCGATACGACCGCAAAGCTAACGTGCCCGGATTTGAAGAGGGAACTTTGGTATGGTTGCATAATCCCATTAGGAGAAAAGGAAAGAGTCCGAAATTTCAAGCCAAATGGGAGGGTCCGTACACGATAGTAACGAGGATAAACGATGTCACCTACCGGATAAAGAAAGGACCTAGAGGGAAGCTGAAGATCGTACACGTAGACCGTCTAGCCCGCTATTATGGTTCAAATCATGCTCGGGACGAGCACGACTAAGAAGGGGGCAATGTTACGAATGTACCTTATGTCGAGGGCATAAGGTTCAATATCGCGTGACATGCAGTGCGTAACTTCTAAGCTTTATAACTCGAGATCTAAACATTGTCTAGGTGTAATATAAAAACGCATTCCTAGACTCAAGGTGGCCTATCGAATGGTACAGGTTTTATCAATTTTGTCAACAAAGCGACGACATCGAAATTTCTAGAAACCCGTTTCCGGGAATTACCGTAGGTACCTAGTGAATGTACTCGAAGTTATGCGCTATTATTATTACGTCTAGACGATTCTGGAATGTTCGATCAGCTGGCCTATATATAGCGCCGTGACGCCGGCGCCCAGTCAGTCTACACTTGACTACCGATACGAAAACAGCGACACTTAAGAAGCGATCTTTGAGAATACCTACTGCGACAACTGTAACGAGAACTGTGAGTACTACGTGAAGTAACATTTGTAGTGTTATTGTGTGTTTACGACACGGACTTCGTGGACGTAAGGGAAGACTTCGGTGCAACATCAGCAACATTCTACTTGTCATTGCCTACAATCGACTGTATCTTCGTTGCCAATAAACTTCGTAACCCTTAACCGGTATTTTAGTACCCCCAGCCCGTAACAATATAATGAAAACGATGCACTGAGGTTCAATTTAGTTTAGTTTTTGAACAAGGGAATCTGCACCACTATCTACCTTTTTTCTATCAAGAGTGTATCCATCTAGTCTGAATGTCAATCCAAACACGCTGGTTGATATTTTTGACTGCAACATTGTCACGTAATTGGCTTCGCTACTAAACGGATAGTCTTGTAGCTCATAGCGACCAGCTTTAATTGGACATTTCATTCTGAAAGTAAACTACAATTGAGAATGGCGAAAGTCAAAAAAAATTAAGCTGCAGATTTTTTTTTTTTTCAGGTGGAGCTTGTGTCACAGTAATTAAGATTTAATTAGTACCCAATTCTAATGGAGGCGCCTCCCGGTTTCATCCGCATAAGTTTCGAACCTATAAAAACTGTCTGTTTGCCGAATTTCATCAAAACCTATTCAATCGTTTTTACGCGATTGAGTAAAATCAATAGTTAAATACAAATACCAAATAGCCAAATACACTCTGAGGTTAGAGTAGTCCGAGTCTCACTTCGGCGTAGTAAAGTTGAAGAATGTGCTGTACAAGCTCTGCTCGTCGTCAACGTCGCAGCCGTTGTTCACCACGAAGTATGACTTGAAGAAGTTGCATGAGTCTATGTTACGGATGTCCACGCACTTCTGAATAGTCGTCTAGAAAATAAGACACGCAAGTTTAAACAGGGATGAGTACCCATTAGGTATTTTCCTCCATGGCTGAGAGCAATAGGTTACTCGCCCGTTGGTGGTAATAATTTTACAATGACAGAGCGTTTATATTTTAGCATCAAGAACGGTTTTCATACCGCAGGTACCATAGATGGGGTTAGCTTACATATAGTGTATAGATATGGGCATTTAGCCGGTAAAAACCCCAACTATCTTTACCTACACATTTTTAATTTTTACCGGGTAAAAATTATAATCAGTTTAATTGAGGGTAGATCCGTAGTTACATCGTTATTATTATCGCAGATCATATTTTGATCAAGTTACAACCTGACACTGACCAGTAAATTGCAAAAAAATCGAGAAAATCTGAATTACACGGGCTGCTACTAACCATTTTTTTGTTCTCGATGGGAAACCATCAAATGACCTCTACCGGTCTGGGCGGAGCGGAAGGGCGTGTCAAACTTTTATTGAATAAAACCCACCCGTGTGTCTTCACCTGCCTATGCGCTAGCGCCACGGTCTCTTTTCAAACATACCGCAACACTTTTTTTGTTTCCGGGGTGGAAAATCCTCATGCGATGTCGATGAGATATGCGAGATGAGGCCGGGTTGCGAGTACCCTCGATTGGTGCTGGCCCGCTACTGTGGACCCGGTCCGTCAGGTCAGCCACCCAATTCACACGCCGCACCAATCGTCCCCTGTCCGCGTCAGCCAGCGGGATATCCTCAGCATACATAAGTAACTGGGGAGGGGGATGCTCTACATGTCTACGTTGGGCCTTTACGCAGAGATCCATGACAAGGAGGCGGTATTGTGCAGTGAGACTCTCACCGGGTATGACTTTGCAGTTGGCTGCTTTACCGATGTATCTCCTAGTCAGTGGAAAGTATCTGGGTAGCGCTTCACACGCTCCGGTAGGAGACAAGAGACAAGACAATGAGAACGTACACGTCAGCAAGAAACATTTTTAACTTACTTTTATCTTCCAGCCATTACTAATGTTTTCGGAAATTATAATCACACCACTCAATTTTGAATCATACGTCTGCGTTGTTACTCTAAGTTCAGAAAGTTTTCCGATGGTTAGCTGAGGTGCGAAGCATGGTCCAACACGTGTTACCAACAATTTTGTAGGCGCTTGGGTACTTTCTATGATAACGAAATAAAAAATTAGGAAGACCGTTTGAACCAACATTTCTACGTCTGATTCGTAAGCGCATGTTAGAGGTAGTGGTACAAATAGCAGATTACTTGATCGTGTATGATGTTATTATGTGCAATCAGGTAATTGTTAATGTCTTTATAATGAAAGATTCACTGATGCGAGTACAAACATTGATTGATTGTAGGTATTAATAGCGTAACAATTTTACGATATCATCAGTCAGAATTCAGTTGAAATTATGATCCATAAAGCGTAATTATTTGCAATAATTCAATAGGTATCTAAAATGAAACATCTTGATAATATACTTCTGTAACCATATTTATCTGCAAATAAATCTTTGTCTACAACTTTGTAGCTATGCTATTGTTGCCGTCTACTGGCACATACCTACAGCTGGGCAAAAAATAGTAGAAAATAATGGGGGCGCCACTCTGCTGTTCGTATGGCAGCACGCTGAAACCAAATAGCATACTAACTTAGTCTTGGTACTTAGATAAATTTATATGCAATTTATTTATTTATTATGTTTTTATCACTGTAAGTATTATTTAGAACTAGCTTTCCGCCCGCGGCTTCGCCCGCGTTAACTTCGGTTATATCGCGCGTTTTAGATTTCTCTCGGGAAAATCAATTTTTTCGGGATAAAAAGTACCCTATTATTTAATCCGGACTTCTAACTTTACGCCTGCAAAATTTCAAACACATGTGAAAAAAAGATTTATTGAGTAGATAAAGCGTGAAGAAAACAGTTAAAGAGGTAACAGTTAAAGAGGATCCCGCGGGAACAGTAGATACTTTCTTCCGGGATAAAATGTATCCTATATCCTTCTCCGTACCACAGACTAAGTTAAAGAGGTAACAAACATATAAATAATTACACTGTTAGTAGCCCGCCCGTGTTAATTTAGATCCCACGGGAACAGATAAAAGGTGTCCTATGTCCTTTCTCGTTCCGCAGACTATGTGTATGCAAATATTAAATATTATTAAATAATTATATTGTTATTTCTTGCCCGTGGCTCCGCCCGTCGTTGCTCCGTCCGCGTTAATTTCGATCCCACGGGAACAGTAGCTACTTTCTTCCGGGATAAAATGTATCCTATATCCTTCCCCGTACCCTAGACTATGTGTATGCAAATTTTCGTGATGATCGGTGCAGTAGTTTAAGCGTGAAGAGGTAACAAACAAACAAACAAACAAACACACTTTCGCATTTATAATATTAGTTGGGATAGAATAGAATAGAATACTCTTTATTATGTACACCATATAGATTACAGAACATAAATAAAAATATTTTACAAAGGGTGACACAATGGGCGGTCTTATCGCTAAGAGCGATCTTTTACAGACAACCTTTGGATGGAATTCTAAGAGGTAGGATAAAGAAATAGTGTAGGTAGTCTACACTTCTACAGTGTACTATTTACATCGATTATACAATAAATATATACGTTAAGTGCATAATACTAGTTTAAATAAATTTATACATCTAATTAATAAATATCATACAAGAGCACATTAAATATAATAATATGTTTAAAGAGAGAGGAAGTGCTTTTTTATCATAGTTTTAAAAGTAAACAGTGTTTGAGCACGCCTTACGGACACGGGCAAGTCATTCCATAGCCGAACTGCTTGTACAGTAAAGGATTTATCATAGAAACTAGTGGAATGCATCGGCATGTCTAATATCAGGTTTTCCGATGACCTCAGATATCTATTATGTGTGTCATGAAGGAACTTGAAACGTTCTTTAAGATAAGAGGGGGTTTTAGGATTAAACAAAATGTTGTAGAGCTGAAATAGTATATGAGAATTCCGGCGAAGACGTATGGGAAGCCACTTAAGCTTTGAACGAAATTCAGATATGTGATCATATTTGCGCAGGCCAAATATAAATCTTATGCAAAAGTTTTGAAGTCGCTCAAGTTTATCTAGTTGTGCCTCAGTAAGATCTGGATAACTGACATCTGCGTAGTCAAGGATGGGAAGTAGAAGTGATTGTGCAAGCGCAGTTTTAGTGGCAGTAGGAAGAAAGTTCCGTAACCGTCTCAGAGACTTACCAGATGCAAAAATTTTGCGACTGACATCTTGTAGCTGTGGATCCCAGGATAGATGCTTGTCGATCCAAACCCCAAGGTTCTTAACCTTCTCACTGAGCGGAATAGCAGTACCATTAAATTGAACTCCCGACATTGGCTGATTACTAATTACCTGAAAATAAATATTTACGTAAGTATTACTGCCATGGGCATATCAGGGAGGCCTCTCAACCTATTCTTGTGACCAGCGTTTCCAGAAGTGCTGTTTTATTTGTTTTATTTATTTATTTATTTAAACTTTATGCACAAACATTGCACAATGGCGGACTTAATGCCTTAGGCATTTTCTACCAGTCTACCTTGAGGTGATGCAGAGACAAAACATGGTAGGTGCAAACAAATTAAAGTTAAAAGAGAGAAAAAATATAAAAATTATAATAAATACATAAATACATACATACAAAATATAAACAGAAGAGAGAGTTAAAAAAAAAGAATCATAGATAGAGAAAAGAAAAAAAAAAAAAATTATATATGTGATGAATCTGCCAATTTCTTGCGTAGGTATTCCCGAGCTTTCACTTTAAATGTGTACCGACTTGTCAACGTCCTGATAGTCTGAGGAAGATCATTCCAAAGGAAAACCGCCTGAACCAGAAATGAAGACTTAAGAAAACCAGTGCGGTGAGAAGGACATCGTAAAAGACAATTATTGGAAGAGCGCAGATTCTTATTATGCGCAGAGAATAAATATTGGAAATGTGAAGTAAGATAAGAAGGGGAACAGGGTTTGTGTAGGAGTGAAAACAAGGTCGTCAAGGCTCTTAGAGCTCTGCGCTGCCTGATGGGTAGCCATTTCAAGATGGACCGGTGAGAAGATACATGATCTTACTTACTCTTTAAAACCGTGCCAAGCTGTGAGTCCGTGCTGCGGTGAGGTCTCTGCAGGCTGGTGAAGTGAGTGGCCGGCCGATGAGGAAATGAGCTGGGCTTAGTGGGCGAAGATCATGTGGATCTGAGTACATGGGGCTTATAGGACGGGAGTTCAGGACTGCTTCGATCTGTGCCAACGCAGTGCTGAATTCCTCGTACGTCAAGTTAGTGGTACCTACGACACGCTTAAGGTGGAACGTACTCGTACAGGATTTCACTCCTGCTTCCCATAATCCCCCAAAATGAGGAGCATAAGGGGGAATAAATTTAAATTCAGTATTGTCAGTTGATAATTTATCAATTATTTGCTGTTAATTTTCCTCTAACATTTTATTAATTTCATTCATGGCTCCAATGAAAGTTCTACCGTTGTCTGAGAAAATTTGAGCTGGTTTACCTCGTCTTGAGATAAATCTTTTAAGTGCTAATATTTATATTCTTGAGCAGCTAACGTACTGACAAGTTCTATGGTGAATGGCCCGGGTAACAAAACAAACGAATATGCAAATATAACCCTTTTAAAATTTAGCTCCCCTTTGCGATTCAGTACGTTTATGGGACCAGCATAATTCACTCCACATCGAATTAATGGGAAACCAGGTTCTATTCTTTCAGACGGAAGGTTGCCCATGATTGGCGTTAAGGTGTTACATTGCATTCGTGTGCAGCGGATACATTGGTGGACAACCTTTCTAGCTAAGTTTCTACCCCCTAACCGCCACCAATTCTCACGCACGATAGCCAATAGCAACTGGGGACCGGCATGAAGAAACTCTTTATGTTGATATTGAAACAACAATTGTGTAAAGTTATGTTTACTTGATAAAAGTATCGGATGCTTCTTGTCGTAATTAAATTCATGCGAGTTACTAAGACAGCCACCTACACTAATTATATGGGCTGTTCCGAGTAGTCCTACCAGTAGTACTAATGGAACTTTTCTTCCCAATAGACTTACTCATAGTAAGCCTTCCCGGTTGTCATATTGGGGCCAATTTTTCCCAGTACTACTACTTTAAAAAGTAACAATAACACATAGACCTCGACATAGCCAGAATTGTTTATTTTAGTTATTTTCATAGTCTTATGACTTATGGGATTCTTCTCTGGGGAACTTGTGCGGACATCAGGGGCGTAGCTACCGCCGTATCTGCCGTATCAATTATACGGGGCCCCCGGGCCACGGGGGCCCCAACTCGCGTAAGCAAAAATTATTAAAAACTTCCCAACTTTGTTTTTTATTATTTACAAATGACAAAAGTCAAAAAAGGAATTTCTCTTTTTCCCGCGTAATGGCCTCTGAACACTGCGCGCGACGAGCGACGGGCGACGAGCGATATCCAATGAGAGCTCTGATTTTCCGAACGGTTCCGGGGGAAGCGAAGTTCTCAAATTTTGGAAAAAGTCATCATCATCTTAGCGTTTATCCCGGTTGCATCCGCGGCTTTCGCGTTGGAGCCCGGGGTCCGCTTTCTTGCTTAATTTCCTCCATTTCGAGCGATCTTTAGCATCCTGTGGTGTGAGATTGTTGGAATTTTGGAAAAAAGTGACAGACAGACAGATAATTATGATGAATAAATATTTCTATTAATTTTATGCAATTCTTTTTTCTTTTGTGAGAATTCTTTACCCTTCCTAAGGGCCCCCAAACAATTTTTTATACGGGGCCCCGGTAAGGCACGCTACGCTTCTGGCGGACATCAATACCATCTTTGTTTTACAGAAAAGGGTTGGTCGAGCCATTTACAACCTCGGTCCTAGAGATTCTCTTAGAGAAAAATTCAGAGAGGTGAACATTCTGACTGTAGCTTCACAATATATATTTGAAAATCTTATGTATATACATAAAAACATATCGGATTTTAAGAAAATAAGCGATATTCATAATATAAATACCAGGAACAAACACATTCTTGCTGTACATCACACTCGTCTCCACAGAGTAGGCAACTCGTTCATGGGTCAATGTACCTACAACAAGCTTCCCATGGACATTCGAAACTTACCCATTAAATAAAATTTTATAATATAATTTGTCTACTTCAAGTGTTCTATTTCTTTGCCGGTAGTGTCGATTTTCAGACAAATTACAACAGCAATGATTATTATTTAAAAATAGTTAGTATTATTATTGAAAGTTTAAAGCGTTCCAAGAATCCGAAAAAACAACATACTTGTATACTGTCTGACAAAGCCTTAAGCCTGATGAAACAGAGAAAAGAACTACAAAACAAACCCCATTTGAACAAGCTTGACAAGGAAAAGTTGAAAGAACTATATAAAGCAACAAATAAAGAAATAAAATTATGCTACAATACTCATAGGATAAACACTATACAAAAGCATCTGGAAAAATCTAGATCAGCAAAAAGAGGATTCAAAGAACTAAATAAGTCCAAGAAATGGATTACTTCTCTTCAATCTGGCTCTGAACAAAGTAAATCTCGAACAGAAATCATAAACATTGCTACAGACTTCTACACAAAACTCTACAGCCAACCAATCTTACTCGAACAAACAAAAATCAGCGAGCTTAGCCGTGCCTCATCTGTTCCTGAGTTTACAAAAAATGAAATCCTGAAACAAATTATGAAACTTAAGCCAGAAAAGTGTCCAGGACCAGACGGTATCACAAACGAGTGCATCAAGTTTGCAAGAGACCTTTTATTGCTACCTGTCACGACCCTATTTAATAAAATACTTGCTGAAGAGACTGTGCCTCGGCTATGGGCTGAATCTGAAATTATATTGCTATACAAAAAGGGTGACCCAAGCGACATAGGAAACTACCGCCCCATAAGCCTCCTGTCTAGTCTCTACAAACTATTCACATCATGCTTACTTGAGAGAATATCTATAGATATCGACACACATCAATCAATTGAGCAAGCCGGATTTAGGAGCGGATTTAGTACAATCGATCATATCCAAGTAGTCGACCAAGTCATAGAGAAATACACAGAATTCCAAAGACCACTGTATGTAGCTTTTATCAAATACAAGAAAGCCTTCGATTCTATAACCCATGAAAGTATCTGGGAATCACTTAGCTCACAAAATATAGAGGAAAAATATATTAATATTCTCAGAAACATATATAGCATCAGTACCAGTAGAGTCAAGTTGGACAGATTAGGAACGAAATTTGAACTAAAAAGAGGGGTAAGACAAGGTGACCCAATATCACCAAAATTGTTCATATCCGTCCTACAAAATATAATCAAGGATTTACCATGGTCAAGAAAAGGTATTAACATGGAGGGGAAGTTTCTCAGCCACCTTCGATTTGCAGACGACATCATTTTATTTTCAGAAAGTCCAAAACAATTAAATTCAATGATAAACGAGCTACACAACGTAAGCATAAAAGTAGGGCTGGAAATGAATCTTGAAAAAACGAAAATCTTGACCAATCACAACAAGAAACCTATCATGGTAAATAGTACCCCACTGGATTACGTAGACAAATATATCTACTTGGGCAAACAAATTTCGTTTAGTAAAAATAGAAATCAAGAAGAAGTAGACCGAAGAATCTCAATCACATGGGGGAAATACTGGGCCCATAGGGAAGTATTTAAATCGAAGATACCAACTACAATCAAAAAAATTCTTATGGACTCAGAAATTCTACCATGTCTTACATATGGCTGTCAGACTTGGGCGTACAAATCAAAAACAATTAGAAAAATACAAACCACACAAAGAAAAATGGAAAGAAGTTGCCTTAATATAAAACTCAAAGACAGAATTAGGAATGCAGATATCCGTAACAAGACACAAGTAACCGACGCGTCAACCTTTGCTTTACAAAGAAAATGGAAGTGGGCCGGCCATTTAGCAAGATACACAGACGACAGATGGACCTTACGGTCGGTAAGATGGAACGGGCCGCAAGGCACCAGAGCTAGAGGCCGCCCAAGCACCAGATGGGCCGACGATATGGTGGCGATAGCTGGTCAAGGCTGGTTGAATACTGCTTTGGATAGAGAGAGATGGAATACCTTGGAGGAGGCTTTCACCCGAAGGGGGTTCATACAATAAAGTCACAAATTAATCATAGTACCTAAAATATTAGCTCATAAGTAACACTTAACCTTATTGTAAGAAATTTAAAATAAAGCTTTATTATTATTATTTCCTTTATTTCATTATAATACACTTATAAATTATATTTTTAAATATTTCTACATAAAAAAGATATAAAAAAACATTTAAAAATATAAAAAATAGTAACCCACCGGCATCGGGAACAGGGTCCAAGCTACCGGCGGTCAGGGCTCCAGAGAGAGGAACTTCCTGACAATGCGAGCCGTGTCCAGAAGTACAGCTTTCTGGATCAAGCCTTTGATCCAGCTGTCTAACGAGAGCCTCTTGAGGTGTTGGTCGAGGCTCTTGGCTATTAAGCCATTGGCTGTCACGACTATCGGCACAATGATTGCTGAATCCACCTCCCACATGTCGACAACCTCGTGAGCCAAGTCAAGATACTTGATTTGTTTATCTTTCTCGGCTTTCACGAGGTTCTCATCATGCGGGATGGTTATGTCAACAATCATTGCACGCCGCTCTGATCGATCCACCATCACTATATCAGGCTTATTGGCAACAATAGTCCTGTCAGTGATGATGGATCGATCCCAGTACAATGTGATATGACCATTTTCGAGAACTGGGTCGGGCACATACCTGTAGTACGGCACCTCCGATTCCACAAGGTTGTACTTGAGAGCAAGTTGCTGATGAATTATCCTGGCTACAAGGTTGTGTCTATGCAAGTACTCTCCGTTAGCTAGACGAGAACACCCGGAGATAATATGCCTTATTGATTCCCCCGGCCGGTGACATGCCCGACAGATGTCAACTGTGCCGTCTTTCACAATAAATCTCCGGTAATTGTTCGTCATCATAACTTCGTCCATAATTGCACATACAAAACCTTCGGTTTCCCCAAAAAGGTCACCGAATCGTAGCCAGGCCACGGACGCTTGTAAATCTACATCAGGCCCGTGTAGGGCTCTGAAAAAGCGTCCGTGAAGCTCCTTGTTCTTCCATACCTCCATGCGATCATTGGTGTCAAGCACTACTGGTTTGCGCCAGTTCTCTTTAGCCAAGGAGAGCGGAGTGAGGCCCTTGTCAACCGCGACCACATCTCGATGCATCCCCACGTCGGTTTCTAGGAAATATTCCCTGAGACTGCATACCTCGCGATTGTGGAGGGTCTTAGCGTTTAAAAAACCACGACCTCCACTTTTTCGCGGGATATACAGCCTCATAACCGATGACCGTGGGTGATGCAATCGATTTGCAGTCAGCAGTGTACGGACTCTCCTATCCAGGGCGTCGAGTTCGGTTTGAGTCCATTTGAGTATGCCAAAAGAGTACATCAAAACCGGCATGACCCAACCGTTGAAAGCGCGCACCTTGTTTCCGCCTGATAGAAGACTGTTAAGTACTTTTTTCAGGCGGCCAAAGAAGCGCTCCTTCAACGATTGCTTCATGTCAGTATCATTGATACCCAACGCTTCCGACATACCCAAATACTTATAGGTTTCGGATGCGGAGAGGGCTCTAAGGTTTATGGAACCAGTGAGTTGGGTTCCCACGGATTCCATAATCTCTCCTCGCTGTACATGCATGACCGCACATTTGTCTACACCAAATTCCATCCTGATGGAGCTACTGAAAGTTTCAGTAATTTTCAGTAGCTCCCTCAGTTGTGAATTGGTGTGAGCAAAAAGTTTCAGGTCATCCATGTACAGAAGGTGCGATATAACCTGACCACCTCTCCTCAACCTATAGCCTAAACCTGAATCCTCCAATAGTGTACTTAGAGGATTCAATGCTAAGCAAAACCAAAGTGGACTCAAACTATCGCCCTGAAATATTCCTCGCTCGATCCTTATCGGTTCGCTATTCCTCTGAATATTTCGACATCCTGGATAGCGAAGGACTGTCCTCCATGTCCTCATACACGTCATCAGGAAGGTGCGTAGAGTTGCATTTACTTTATACAACTCCAGCACCCGCATGAGCCATGTATGTGGCACTGAGTCATAGGCCTTCTTATAATCTATCCAACATGTCGATAGATTCTTTCGGGAATGACGAACTTGTTGGCTAATGGCCACATCAATGAGGAGTAGCTCCTTAGTACCGCGGGACCCGCTCTTACATCCATTTTGAGAGGCAGACATGATGGAGTTGCTGTCAATATGCGTGTTAATTTTAGATTTCAAAATGGATGTAAGAACTTTATAGACCGTCGGTAAACACGTGATCGGCCTATAATTTTTCGGTTCCGCGGTGCTACCTGATTTATGGAGCAGGTGGGTTACTCCTGTTGTTAGAAACTGGGGTAGCGAACCAGACTCTAAGGCGGTCTGGAATTGAGATGCCAAGCGAGCGTGCGACCTGGAGAACCATTTAATCCAAAAGCTGTGCAGCCCATCCGGCCCTGGAGACTTCCAATTAGGCAACGGACGGACTGCACGAGCTACATCTTGGGGGCAGATGGTAATGGCCCCCATTTCTGGTACTGGATCGCAGGCTCGCTCAACAACCCGAGTCCAATCACCTTCGGTGTGACTGACAGGCACCGACCAGATATTGCGCCAGAATGAATACGTGGCATCATCATCTGGTAAGCACGTGTCAGCAACACCTTGGTCTGATCGCTCCCAAGCTCTATAGACCCGCCTTTCATCGCTTTGGAAATTGCGATTCTGAGAATACCGCTCCACTCTTCGCTTGTACCGACGAATGCGGTTTGCCCATGCATATAATTTCTGCTTATTATTATTATTATTATAGTGTCGATTTTATGCTGGAGAACTGAGGTAACTTCTTTATTATGTCGATACCACAATTTTCGAGTGAACCCACGGCTTTTCTGTAGATCTTGGGTACAGAGACCGTATCTGATCCACTTACTTGTTTCTCGTTTTGAGCATAATCAGGAGAACATGTTGGTAAATGTGATATAGTTTTGGACACAATACTATTATTTATAGTAACCGATCCCACGCATTTGCTTTTACGATATAGAAATAAATAGAGCACATCGCCATATAATTCCTCCATCTTTATAAGTCTTTAGTTTATAGTACTGATAACCATTAAATAGCAATACTTCACCTCGTCTTCTTTTTATTATATTTATATCACACATTTTAAAGATTAATATATTTTTATCAGAATTAATTTTAAAATAATTTGTGCCTCTTGATGGATATAAAGTGACAAGATGTCAATGAAAATGTTTTATAATATAACATGTCATAGTCATATGTACTAAAGAGGATAAAAACCTACCTATATACACACATCAAAAGTGTCTAGGGATCAACATATATTTTTGCAATAACTTTTCTCCTGATTGATATTAATTAAAATTTTCTTTAAAGATTCATCAAATAAAGTGTTTTCGTTTGTCACAGTAACGATAAACCAAGCCACCTTTGCATTAATAAAGAAATTTGCCATTTTCCTAATAAAGGGATATTTGACATTTGAACCACTAACACAAAAGTTCGAAAAAAAGACTGAAATAACAGTTTTCTCTAAAATTTTATTGGGTAACTTAAACAATTAATAATCCGTGTTTCTACCGTGAACACTAACAACACAAGAACATCGGTTTGGCATACTCAAAATGAGTTCATCCAAATCACGCTGTGGAATGGCCGCCCATGTTTGTTGCAACAACAAAAAAAGGTCTTCTTGCGACTGGATACCCTCCATATTCGGCAGAGCTCTTCTCTGTAGCATATCCCATGCATGCTCAATCGGGTTCAAGTCTGGCGACTGAGCAGGCCAGGGCAGGACATTGATGTTAGCTGCGGCGAGAGTCTGTCTTACAACTCTTGCGGTGTGCGGTCGTGCATTATCATGCATTAACTGAAATAAGGGACCGATTTGCACTTGTAGAGGAACGATGACGTCTGATACAATCGTCTCAGCATAAATTTGAGCGTTGATGTTGCCTCTGATCCAAATCAACTCAGTTCTTCCGCCGATCCAAATACCCGCCCATACCATGATGGTTCCACCACTATAAGGATGGACTTCCTGGCAGGATTTTAATCGCTGTTGGCGTCCAGGGGTTCTCCAGTGTCGTATACGTCTTGTATCCGGTCTCATACCAAAACGAGACTCATCAGAAAAGCACACGAAACGCCATTGTTCTTCTGCCCAATTTCTGTGTTCAAGAGCCCATTGATATCGAATCCTACGATTGTACATTGCTATAGGTGGTACCCGTAGCGGTCTTCGGGAATGAAGGTTCACTTCATGGAAGTGGTTTCTGACTGTTTGGTCGCTAATTAAGTTCCCTGAAGAGTGATGAAGCCTCACGGCTAACATCATGGCGGTTATTGTTGGAGCTCTTCGAGTTAAGATTTGAATGTATCGGTCTTGTCTCCGTGTGGTGCAGCGATACCGTCCTCCATGGCGCTCAGCCACGGTACCAGTGCTTCGGTAACGTGTCCAAAGTCGACTGATAACACTCTGACTTGTATTCAGAGCTAAAGCCACAGTACGTTGCCGGGAACCAGCTTCTATCATTCCCACGGCTCTGAGCATTTCTTCCCTGCTTAAATGACGTCGCCGCTCCATAATAACGTTGGTTTTAATCAGTAGTAGGGAATCAGTAGCACTAATAATGTCTTCAATGCGTTGTATGTTTTTATAGGGAAAATATTGACAGCTGATTTTCATCTTTTACTCGAATTTGATTCACAGTTCCTGATTCAAATTATGAAATGCACCAAAAAGGATCCATATAAATTTATAAAATCATAAATTTATTACAAAGCCACATCTCAATCTCAAGAAATCCGCATAAAAATGCTTGATCCCTAGACACTTTTGATGTGTGTATAAGGAACATCTATAAGTATGTAGCGCGTAGGTCGAGTCGCGTAAATAAAACTGATAAATCGAACTTTGTGTATTGCACGAATGTAAAAGAGTACAATGTAATTGACGTGTACAATGACGCGATACAAGAGTGTGATCAAGGAATGGACTGTAATGTAATAATGATGTAGAATATAATAATAAGGTTGTGATCTAATAATAATGTGTCTTACAAGCTATGCACTCACTTAAATACTAACTATCTCTAAATAATAGTGGGGTAACCAATAGCAAATCAGCTTGCTGTCCTGCGATGTCCACGCGGTGTTGCGTGCGTTCTTGATGCTGATTCGTTGATCGAGGCAGGCCACGGCGTATGATTGGGTGTAGAAAGCGCGCCAATTCAGTCACGTGCTAGATGACTCGCTCTGGTTCCCACGGACGATGACCGTTGGTCCTGCAGATGTGTTCCGGGGTGAAGATTTATGGGAACCCTCGCTGCGGGAGTCAGGGTCGCCGGGACGCGCGCCATGACTTCCGCGCTCGTCAGTGTGATTTATAGTCGACCTTTTTGGTGTGATTTATAGTCGACCGTAAGAGGACATGTGTAGCCTTTGTCCAACGCTACAATAGAGACCATGTGTAGCATTTGTACAATGCTACAAGTATTTCGGTCTACATTGTAATATTGTTTTGTTTTACTGATAAGTCTACTGGGAATAAAGTTCCCTGTAATCTTACTAGTAAGTCTATTGGGAAGAAAACTCCCATTAGTACTACTGGTAAGACTACTGGGTAAGACTACTGGGAACAATCCGTTTTCTAGCCTAGCCATGAGTGCGGCTTTTAATGTCCTGTGCCAGCGTTCGACGATTCCGTTACTCTGCGGGTGGTATGCAGTAGTACGGGTTTTTTCTACACCGAGTAATTGAGCGAGGTCTCGGAATAGTCGACTTTCAAACTGTCGTCCTTGATCAGTAGTGATTCTTATTGGACAACCGAAACGAGATATCCACACTTCGTAAAGTTTTCTTGCGACGATTTCAGCGGTTGTCTCCTAAAGTGGTACAGCTTCGGGTCATCGTGTGCACCGGTCGATCATCGTGAGCAAGTATTTGTGTCCACATGCTGACGCCGGTAGCGGTCCAACGATATCAACGTGAATATGTTGAAATCGTTCGCTCGGTGGGAATGTTGCGATGTCACTATGATTGTGTCCCTGTACTTTGGAGAGCTGACATGAATTGCATGTTTTAGTCCACTGGCCGATGTCGGTATTCATTGAAGGCCAAAAGAATCGCTCTTGCATCAGCTTCCGTGTGGATCGTACTCCTGGGTGGCTTGGGCTGTGCACGGCGTTGAAAGCTATGCGACGAAAATCAGCTGTTAAGTAGGGACGAACATGTGACGTTGATGTTTCGCAGAATATTGGCTTGTTAGTACCCGGTAAAATGATTTTCTTGAGTTGTATGTTGGTCTGTTGAGACAATGTTGGGATACAACTGTCGTTTTCTTGAGCTTGAGATAACTCGTCGTAGTTGATAGGTGATGGCACGTCGATGGTTTCGACGCGTGATAATGCATCTGCTACAACGTTCAAACATCTTTCGGAAATGTTTTATTGCCATATGTATTGATGAGAGCTCCCGGTCGAAAGTCGAATACTTCTTTTGTCTTTCCGAAAAAATTTTAGGAAAAAATTCCAAGTGGCACCCATTGTTCTTTGTTTCGCCTTTGTTGTAGAGATGCCCCGGCGCAGGTAGCTGAGGCGTCCGAAAAAATAGCGATTTGGTCCTCTGGCGAACTGGATGGGTAAGACAATAAAGCAGCGTTTATTATGCTTTGTTTGCACAACTCAAAAGCTTTTGTCGATTGATTGTCCCACTTTACTTCCGTCTTGTCTCGTTTTTTTGAATTATGAAGGAATGCATTCAGCGGTGCCTGGATGCTTGCGGCATTTGGGACACTGTCTCGGTAAAAATTTATCATGCCCATAAATCTTCGTAAGTCTTGAATGGTTTCGGGTTTTGGGTACTCTGTGATTGCTCTGACTTTGTCTTGAAGTGGTTTGGTTCCCTTGCTGGATACTTCATAACCTAGGAACTTGACGGTTTCGCTGCCGAAAACACACTTAGAGGGATTTATAGTGACACCATACGTGTCTAATAGGCGTTAGTTTTCCGACTGGGCACTGTTGTTGTTGAAATTGCACGGACGTGTACACTTACGCGCCTCGGTGCCGTACTTGCGATGATAATAACAGATAAGTGATTTTTCTGAACACTTGCGGTTGCTATTATCGTTGCTTGTTGAACGCGATCTTGAACGCCGTCTGTCGAGTGCTCTGTGTGATTGTGGTCTGGATTCCTGCCTGTTCCTGAGTTCTGCCAGCTCCAGAGATAACTGCCTTATTTGATCGTGTAGGGCAGCCATATCGCTCGTGCGTGAAATCTGCGCGACCTGGTTAGGTTGCGCGATAGTGTCCATGACATTGTCTGCTACTTGCGATAACTTTTCTAAGTCCACTGTGTTGCTCACGGTAAGGACAGCGCGTACTGAGGGTGGAAGTAGCCGGGTCCACATGATGCGCAGTGTACCGTCTGGTATTTTCTGTCCCGCTAGTTCCCGCATTTTTCGTAACAGCTGTGAGGGTTTTTGATCTCCGAGTTCCATCTCATCCATCAGGTTCTGCAGCTTCCGGCTCTCGGATTCCTCGTAGACGCTGATGAGTCGGGACTTCAGGGCTTCGTACTTGTTTGCAATGGGCGGGTTGGTTATAATATCACTTACTTGCTGAAGTGCGTCCTGGCCTAGTCGGGCGATAGCTGCTTGATAGCGCGCGTCATCACCTTGCCTCTGTGGCGCCATTACCGCTTCGAAGTGTGTAAACCATAGTCTGGGATACGCCGGCCAAAAGTCAGACAGCCGTGCTTGTAGTGTGAGCGTGTCGACTTGCCCTCCTACCTGTGTTGCGTTGCTGGTCGCCATCCTGATTACTCTTCCGGTGTATCACGCAGCAATACCGTGACTATAGCCTCTTGAAATCCTAGTGGTGAGACCCGCTTGTAGGAAGCCACTAGAATGTGCTAATCACGAGTATCGTCACGTCTGTCTTGATTCACGTCGCTTAGGTCACCACTGTAGCGCGTAGGTCGTGTCGCGTAATTAAAACTCAGATAAATCGAACTTTGTGTATTGCACGAATGTACAAGAGTACAATGTAATTGACGTGTACAATGACGCGATACAAGAGTGTGATCAAGGAATGGACTGTAATGTAATAATGATGTAGAATATAATAATAATGATGTCTCTTACATGCACTCACTTAAATACTAACTATCTCTAAATAATAGTGGGGTAACCAATAGCAAATCAGCTTGCTGTCCTGCGATGTCCACGCGGTGTTGCGTGCGTTCTTGATGCTGATTCGTTGATCGAGGCAGGCCACGGCGTATGATTGGTTAATGTAGAAAGCGCGCCAATTCAGTCACGTGCTAGATGACTCGCTATGGTTCCCACGGACGTTGACCGTTGGTCCTGCAGATGTGTTCCGGGGTGAGATTTATGGGAACCCTCGCTGCGGGACATGACTTCCGCGTTTCTGTGTGATTTACAGTCGACCTTTGTGTAGCGGGTAAGAGGACATGTGTAGCATTTGTACAACGCTACAATAGAGAACATGTGTGGCATTTGTACAATGCTACAGACATCTTATAATGGGCTTGAAGACGGATAGCGCACCGGGTTGTGATAATATCAGTAGTAGATTCCTGAAACAACATAAAAACTGCCTTGTACATCCCCTGACAAAAATCTTTAATGATTGTTTAAAAACTGGAGTGTTTCCTTGTTCCCTAAAAAGATCAGAAGTCTGCCCGATCTATAAGAATGGTGACAAGGGTTGCATTAATAACTACAGACCCATATCTATACTACCAGCAATTTCTAAAATTCTGGAGAAGATTATAAACAACCGTCTAATAAAATATCTTGAAAAATATAGTCTGCTTTCAGAGAATCAATTCGGGTTTAGGCACGGAAAATCTACAGAACAGGCAGTAAATAAATTAGTCGATTTTCTTAGTTCCAACTTGGATAAAGGGAAAAAATGTCTTTCTATTTTTCTTGGCCTGGCAAAGGCATTTGATACGATTTCTATCTCTCTCTTACTCAAAAAGTTAAAAGCATTGGGCGCCAGAGGAACTCAGGTTGAACTTTTCAAAAGTTACCTTTCTGGGCGAACCCAGTGTGTACGAGTGGACAAATATAAAAGCACTTGCCTTCCAATTACACATGGTGTCCCACAGGGCATATATATTGGGGCCCACCCTTTTTCTTGTGTATATAAATGCGCTTACCTCTCTTAAACTCACCAAAGGTAATATTATCTCTTACGCGGATGACACCGCCCTGCGACCGTGTTTGCGGGTGACAGTTGGAAGGAGGTTTTTACTATCGCACAGAATGGCTTTGATATGACTAAGCGATGGCTGCAGAATAACATACTTACTCTGAACGTGGACAAAACCAAGTATATTTGTTTCAGCATTAGACAGGCGGTGGATTATTTCGTTTATTTTTATATATATACATATTCATTTACATTTTTAAATATTTGTAAAAAACATAAAAACATTTAAAAATATAAAAAATAGTGTTCCACCGATGGCGGGAGCGGGGTCCAAGCTACCGGTGGTTAGAGCTCCAGAGACAGGAACCTCCTCACGATGCGGGCCGTATCGAGGAGTACTGCCTTTTGAATCTGGCCTTTGATCCAACTGCCTAACGAGAGCCTCAATAGATGTTGGTCGAGGCTCTTGGCTATCAAACCATTGGCCGATACGACAATCGGTACAATGACTGCCGAGTTCACATTCCACATGTCAACAATCTCATGCGCCAAGTCGAGATATTTAATTTGTTTTTCTTTCTCAGCTTTCACGAGATTCCCGTCATGTGGAATGGTAACATCGACAATCATTGCAAGGCGCGCTAATCGATCTATCACCACTATATCAGGCTTATTGGCAACAATAGTCCTGTCAGTAATGATAGACCGATCCCAGTATAACGTGACATGGCCATTTTCAAGAACTGGGTCGGGCACATACTTATAATACGGTACCTCAGAATCCACAAGTTTATATTTCAAAGCAAGTTGCTGGTGGATAATCCTAGCTACTTGGTTATGCCTGTGCAAATACTCGCCGTTAGCTAAACGAGAACAACCAGAGATAATGTGTCTGATGGACTCACCCGGATGGTGACATGCCCGACACACGTCAATCGTCCCGTCCTTCATAATATATCTCCGGTAGTTATTCGTCAAGACAACTTCGTCCATAATTGCACAGACGAAACTTTCAGTTTCCCCAAAAAGGTCACCGAATCGTAGCCAGGATACGGAAGCTAAAAAGTCAACATCGGACTCATGAAGAGCCCGATAAAATCGCCCGTGAAGTTCCTTGCTTTGCCATATCATCTTGCGGTCATCAGTGGTAAGTATTATAGGCTTGTGCCAGTTCTCTTTCGCCATGGATAGCGGAGTAAGCCCCTTGTCTACTGTGACCACATCATGATGCATACCCACTACGGTTTTTAAAAAATGTTCTCTGAGACTGCATACCTCTCGGTTGTGGAGGGTCTTCGCATTTAAAAAGCCTCGACCCCCGCACTTCCGCGGAATATACAGTCTCATCACCGATGATCGTGGGTGATGCATCCTGTTTGCTGTCAGCAGTGTACGGACCCTTCTATCCAGGGCATCGAGTTCGGTCTGAGTCCATTTAAGTATGCCGAAGGAGTACATCAAAACCGGCATGACCCACCCGTTGAAGGCGCGCACCTTATTTCCGCCCGAAAGAAGACTATTTAATACCTTCCTCAGGCGACCAAAGAAGCGCTCCTTCAACGATTGCTTCATGTCAGCATCATTGATACCTAACGCTTCCGACATACCTAAATATTTATAGCTCTCGAATGGGGAGAGGGATCTAAGGTGTATGGGTGTATTTATCCACGCCAAATTCCATTTTGATGCCACTAATAAAAGTTTCTGTTACATTCAGTAGCTTCATCAGATGCAATTTATTGGGGGCAAAGAGTTTCAAATCATCCATGTAGAGAAGGTGAGATATGACCTGACCGCCTCTCTTCAATCGATAACCCAGACCTGAATCCTCCAGCAGTGTGCTTAGAGGATTCAGAGCTAAGCAGAACCATAGTGGACTCACGACTGTCGCCCTGGAATATTCCCCGCTTAATCCATACAGGTTCATCATTCCCCTGGATCTGTCGACTCCCTGGATAGCGAAGGACTGTCTTCCATTGCCCCATACACGACTTAAGGAAAGTGCGTAGAGTTGCATTTATCTTGTACAACTCCAGCACCTTCATAAGCCATGAATGTGGCACCGAATCGTAGGCCTTCTTATAATCTATCCAGCAGGTGGAGAGATCCTTGCGGGATCGACGAACCTGTTGGCTGATGGCCATGTCTACGAGAAGTAGCTCCTTAGTACCACGGGACCCGCTCCTACATCTATTTTGAGAGACAGACATGATGGAGCTACTGTCAAGATGATTGTTTATTTTAGCTTTCAAAATGGATGTAAGAACTTTATAGACCGTTGGTAAACAAGTGATCGGCCTATAATTTTTGGGTTCCGCGGTGCTACCTGATTTATGGAGCAGGTGGGTAATTCCAGTTGTTAAGAGCTGGGGTAGCGAACCAGACTCTAAGGATGACTGGAATTGAGATGCCAAACAAGTGTGTGAACTACTTAGCCATTTTAACCAAAAGTTATGCAGCCCGTCCGGTCCCGGTGATTTCCAGTTCGGTAACGAACGGACTGCTGTGGCTACGTCTGATGGTGTTATAAAAATAGTATCCATTTCTGGTAAGTTTTCACACCCTTGTTCAACATCCTGCATCCAGTCACCCTCAGTGTGACAAACGGATACCGACCATATACCGCGCCAGAATGCATTTGTGGTGGCATCATCCGGGCGGTACACTTCAGCCTCGTTTTGTTCTGGTCGCTCCCAAGCTCTGCATACCCACCTCTCATCGCTCTGGAACATGCGATTCTGCGTATATCGATCCACTCGCCGCTTATACCGCCGAATACGGCTCGCCCATGCACAAACTTTTTGCTTCAGGAAGTCGATGCGCTCTGTGACATTATTTATGTATTCTCGAGGGCTGGTACCAGTCCCCGAGAAAGCCTGTCTCACAAAGCGCATCACTCGTGGTCTAGTATTGCCCTCCCTGAAGCAGTATAGTTTGCCGATGAGTACCCTGGTCCCATCGATACGACGCTCGATTCTGCGTTGCCAGGCTGGTACGGCTGGTTTTGGTCGAGAAGCTTCATCACAATTTGGGAACTTGACTTTCGTTAATCGACATGCCGCTACAGCCGCGCAATACAGGATCGAGTGTGTATCAATGAGATCCTCACTGTTCTCGAAGAAATTCTTGAGCTGCGAGTCCAAAGCACACACCAGCGCCCTGTTTTTCTTTGTGCATAGGTAGCCGTGGTAACCGGGGTCTAAGGTTGGTCGGAGTGGATCTATAGTCGCGGAACGCATCCTCCAGTGCGCTCCTCAGTCGGTCGTTATACTGGCTACTTACTGTTTCAACCCTATCATCCTCTTCTTCGACACGATTGGACCGCGGCGGAACAGCATCAATAATTGACGCTTGTGCCGCGGTCTGGGTCAGAGTCGGGGCGATTTGGTTGCTCAGTACCTCTGAGCGCAGCCTATCAAGTGCGATATCGTCCAACCTGTGATTGCGCTGGATGACCCTTACCTGATCCGACAGTCGTTGGGCCGAGACGTTGACAGTTGGTTCCAGTGCCTGAAACAAAGACAGCATCCTTTCACGGTACGCAGTGAGGTTAGTTCCCCCCTCTGTAGCAACGTAATATGCGCGCATGACGTTCTCATTCATTGTCTGAGTCCGTCTCATGCGCTGCACACAACCACCGCCAGCGGGGACCCGGCTCGGGGCCGGACGGCCCCTAAGTCCCAAGCTCTTTGGTGGCCGACCTCTCCCCTGCCGACGTACAGGTGTTGGCGACGTCGGCGGAGAGAAATAATCGTCGCTCGAGTTCGACGCAACTACCGCGGCCGGTGTCGTCACAGCGTTCACAGTGAGGCTGGAGACCGGCGGCGGCGAGGCGGAGCTGGGCGACGAGTCCGGGGGTGGTGAGCGTGCACGTCGAGCGGCAGATCTTGTCAACATTTTCGATATTATTTTCTCATATTTATAATTTTTCTTGGTTTGGCATGACAGATGTCACAGGTTGTCTTGGCTATTTTTATTAAAAACATATTCAAAAAAATATTTTCCTTGTACATTTATAGGTTCCGATTTGTAGGTATTTCACGTATTAAAATAAATATAAAAACAGCTTCTATTGTAATAATTATTTAGAAATGTGAAGAGACAAAATAATCCTTGATGTTGACGTTGGTTATTATTATTATTGTTTTATTTCATTGTATATACATATAAATTACATTTTTAAATATTTTTACATAAACAATACATAAAAAAACATTTAAAAATATAAAAATAGTAACCCACCGGCATCGGGAACAGGGTCCAAGCTACCGGCGGTCAGGGCTCCAGAGAGAGGAACTTCCTGACAATGCGAGCCGTGTCCAGAAGTACAGCTTTCTGAATCAAGCCTTTGACCCAGCTGCCTAACGAACGTGTGTAGCTATACAGTTAAATCAATAAATTATGCCGATGTGATGCATGATACTGCTACGAATAACGTGACTATGAAATAACGCATTTACAAAAATAACTACTTTTTAATTTAACTCGTAACTAAGGATTCAGTTACACATCGCGTCACTGGTTGTTGTAACTAGTTACGTGACGTTACGTTAACTACTATGACAAACAAGTGACAGAGGGTATCCCAAAGAAGAAATGGCTCAAAGGTTTTAGCAACATTCTTTGGCGGGAATTTGAACAGAAAGGGCGGAAATTTTTGAAAAATTTAAAAACTTTTTAATTTTTCTTCAAAATTGTAATTTCATCTTGTACGATTTGTAAATACATACATTGTAAATAGATAACCGTTATAAATAAAATGTTAGAACAGCAGGCCGGGGGTCATACCCCCCCGGTCGAACGGGGTACAAGCTCCTTGGGAAAAAGAGCCAGGACAATGGACTGCACTGATGCACAGGACGCTGATCGTGATAGCGGCGGTGAGGAACGTACAAACTATTTACCCTATTTTAAACCCAATTATAAAAGACTTTATCCTGAAAATTGTGCAAGGCAAGATTTTAAAGTATTTGTTGAAAGTAACAACAATGAACGTTTGGGTAACAAGAGCCCTATATATTTGAACCACATTTTCAGTTATGACATTAAAGGTGTAGTTGCCATTCACCGTGTTAATGCAAGTAAAATTGCGATTGTTTTTAAGCAGTACAACAATGCAAATAACTTTTTAATGAATATGGCTTTCCTTGAAAAATATAAAATGAAAGCTTAGGTACATACCGGCAGCGCAGATAGAAAAAACAGGCATTATTCGATATGTGCCAGCTAATATCTCGAACAAAGAGTTATATTACAAGCTCTCATCTACCTACGAAATTATTGCTGTGCGCAGATTTATCAAAAAAGTTGCCAATGAAAAGATTCCCCTGCAGACAGTCAGCATAACTTTCCTGGCAAATTCTTTGCCTGACACTGTACAATACGATTTATTCTCATATAGAGTATCTGAGTATATCCCTCCTCTGCAGCAATGTTATCGTTGTTTTAAGTTCAACCATTCGGCAAAGGTTTGTAATGGCAAACAGCGTTGCAGTCTTTGCTCTGGTGACCACATTTACAAGGAATGTGATAAACCTTCTGAACTTTGTTGTGTCAATTGCAGTGGGCCACACTTGGCAATATCTAATCTATGTCCTATTAAAATTAAAAAGAACCAAGAAAAGAAAAGTAAGATTACTTATTCAGGTACTGTTGCCACTACAAACTACAATATTGAATTTCCGCCTCTTGTAAATAATAAAAATGTAAATAAATCAAACAATGAGCCGGGTTGTACCACTCCGGTTTCCAAAAACTTAAATAAAAGTATATCTGTTAAAGCTGTTCCACAGAAAAATGTACAGTTTTCATTGGATGAACTGAAGAATCAGTTAATAAATAATCCTGAAATAACAAATGCAATTGTTCGTACATTAGTTTTAATTGTTAATAAAGGGGATGACTCTCCAATTACATCTTCTTCAATAAAAGAATTATTAATTAAAAATCTAATTTAATCTTATGGATAGTAACAGCCCTTACAATATATCTACATTAAGAGTAACACAATTTAACATACAAAGCATTTATAACAAAATTCCCCTCCTAACAAGTTTCTTGCATGATTTTTTTTTTTTTTTTTTTTTTTTTTATTCTAAATTTTTGCGAGGCTTCAGTACACATGGAGTGACTATGCCAGCCTCATGGGGAACCTCCAGTACTAAAAGAAATCATCTTTCCCTCATTATCTCTCTCCACAAGCGAAATACAGCCCTTGCCGCATGTGAACATGGATTGCTTAACGCAATGTTCAGCAAACCATCCCGCAGCGGCACCCCAGCTAAAAACCTATCCCGTAGAGTAGCATATTGACCACATTCCAGCAACACATGTATCAAGTCTTCCTCTGCACCACAATAAGTACACAAATTAGTTTGAGTTACACGCATTAGTGAAAGGAACTTATTTACTGGAACATGGCCAGATCTAATTCTAAATGCACAGACAAGAAGTTCCTTACTGAAGCCGGCACTGCCAAACCAGGGCACCAGCACAGGTGAGTCTTGGACTGTCCTATACCAAATCCCTTTTGTCTCCGAGCACTTGTCAAAATATTCCTTCCATTTATCTATGCTATACGCTTTAATTCTAGGTAATAGCTCGGAGGCATAAGGCAGGCACAAGACCTCCCGATCCCCCCCAACTGCTTGTCTTGCTGCTAAGTCTGCCACTTCATTACCTCGAATACCGACGTGGGATGGCACCCACTGCAACTTGATATTTTGTTGAGTGTTTAGTACCATTCCCAGTATTTCATAGGCTATCGGCATACCTCGGCTGTCCGAGGTACACCGAGCCAGGTGTTGCAGAGCGCTTCTTGCATCCGTAAGGATTACAATATTTGTTGATGTTAAATCTGCAGCATATTTTAAGGCTTCTGCAATGGCAACTAGTTCCGCTCTCATGATGCATATCTTTCCACTCAAACGCCATATCTTGGTGGTTCCCGACTGAGGGTCGTAGAAAGCAGCACCAGCTCCATTGCTCTCCTTTGATGCATCTGTGTATATTTTGTAATATTCACAATATTCTTTTTCGAGGTGATAAAGTGTCAGATTTTTCAGCACATCAACATTGGTATCCTTTTTTGATCTATTTATGCCATTAACATTTACTGATAAAAAAGATGTATCTGCAGCTGACAACATTACATCAAAGGAATACACTTCTAGGATGCCACCACTCCTGTACAGGTCCATGTTATGGAACTTACGATGTACATCTGTCAATAAAGGTCTTATTTTATTATTCCAATAACAATTCTCTCGAGATAATTCTTCAATTAAGTCGAGAGTGTTGCTTGATATGGAAGCTAATTTCATCCAGAATCTACAGCCCAATTCGAATCTTCTGATAAACAGCGGGGGAATGCACAATTCGCATTCCATAACATGGACCGGGGTGCTTCTTATAAAACTACCACATATCCTCATAACTCTATTCTGTAGTAAATTAAGCTTTTTGAGATGAATTTTAGCTGCGTTTGCATACAAAAAACTTCCATAGTCTAATCTACTTCTTATCAATGACATATACAGTCTACGCAGATGTTTAGGGTGGACTCCCCATGTTCTACCCGACAACACTTTAAGAATGTTTATGTATTTATAACATTTTCCACACATCTCATTTATATGTGCTGCCCATCTCAAGGATCTATCCAACCAAAACCCAAGGTATCTGACTTTATCGACTACAGGTAACCTTTTACCATTGATATTTATATCAACAGTTATTTTCTTATGGGATCTATTAAAAATACATAATTTTGTTTTTGTTTCTGATAAATTAAGTCCAATTAGGTCTAGGCTAGTTGTTGTCGATTTCAAGTCTTCTTCAATATTGGTCACAGCCGCTTTTACATCCTTATTTTCAACAGTAAAGTACAAAACAAAATCATCTGCATACTGTGATACCCTTACATGTAAAAGATGTTGAATAACATCCATGGTAACGACATTAAAAAGCAGTGGCGATAACGGATCACCCTGAGCTAGGCCTTTTCTGGCATTTCTAGTAATATGGTTATTGTTGCTGTCGGTTATGGTGCACAACCTTTCTGATAGAAAGTTCCATAGGTATTTGCATATTTTATTTCCGACGCCAATGGTTTGTAATGTCGCTACCAAACATGAAATATTGACATTATTATATGCATTTTCTATATCTAAAAATACAGCAATAGTGGGCGCATTTTTTATGAATCCAATTTGGATTGTGGAAACCATCGCAACCAAAGCATCAATACAAGATTTACCTCTTCTAAAACCAACAGTGTAGTTACTTAACAATCTTTTGTTTTCCACATACCATTCCAATCTTTTCATAATAATTAAATGAAATAGTTTGCAAGGGCAGGACATCAAAGATATAGGCCGTAAGGTATCTTTGCCAGGTTTTGGTATTGGTATTACTTTTATGTCCCGCCACTGCTTTGGTACAATTCCTGTTTGTAAAATCCTATTGTAAATGTTAAGTAAAAATAACTTAGCTGATGTTGACAAATTATACAACATAGAGTATGAAAAATTGTCAGCCCCTGGTGAAGTGTCTTTACGTTTTAGAGAGTTTTCCATCTCTATCATAGTGATGTCCTTTTCTATTGTGCATGGGGGCCCATCTGTAAATGTTGGTGGTGGATCTTGCACGGAGTCCGGTGTCAATGACTGAAGTAACTCTGTTGCTTTAGCTTGTGTAACCGTGGAGCAATTACTTCTTCTCTCTCCCTTCATCCATTTCATTTTCTTCCATAACACGGTTGGTGACGCCTCATTATCTATTTCACTACAGAATTTAGTCCAACCACGAGTCACACTGTCCTGAATATGTTTTTTAGCTTTAGAAATTTTTTCTTTATATTTTATATAGTTTCCTGGAGTGGGATTTCTTCTTAATTGTGCTAGGGATAGTCTTCTTTCGGCAACCACTTTAGATAGCTCTGTATTCCAATATGGTTTTGGTTTGAATTTAGAAGTAGGGTCTTGACAAATTCTTGTCAAAGGTATGGTTTTTTCTGCTACAGATTCGATCTTCTCTATAAATGTATCATACATTGATTGTGGATCAGAAGAGATTGGGAGTTCATAAAATATTTTTTCTGTTTGTTCTTTGTACTCTTCCCACTGAGCTTTCCGAAAGTTTCGTTTTTTAACAAGTGTCTCAGTTGCTTTAAAGCCAAAATTCATGCTTATGATGATGTGGTCGCTACCAAGCGACTCATTTGTAACGTTCCATGTGAACTTGTGAGCTATATCCACAGATGCAAATGTGATATCAGGTGCAGATTGTTGTAGTACTCCATTTACCAGTTTGATTCTTGTCATACTTCCGTCATTTAAACATGTGAAATCGTTTTCAAACATGGCTTTGTAAATTTGCTCCCCTCTTCGCTCATTTTTATTAGACCATAAGCAGTGATGACCGTTCATATCACCCAATATTATTGTCTCAGAGCTAGCCAGAGAAAAAAGGTAATCCCAACTCTGTTGGTCATCATTAGCAGTAGGGGGGCAGTATAAGGCAATTATGTTCTTTATGTTAGGTATATTCAGCACTTCAAGTTTTAAGATTTCTATGTCTGAGAATGGGATGATGCAAGATTTTGAAATTAACTTAATACTTTTATGTGCAATCACGCATATGCCTCCATAGCTGTCATCTCTATCTTCTCTGTAAATATTGTAACCACTTACTTTAATGATATTTTGCTCTGACAGCCATGACTCACTGATAATTGCTATATGAACTTTTTCTCTATTCAATATTATTTCAAATTCTTTTAACTTGGGCTTCAAACTATTTGCATTCCATTGTAATATTTTTATCATACTATTTGTATTGGTGTAATTATTCATTTATTATTTTGACCCCCAATAGCCGCCAAATTATGTCTGGATTTAAATAACTTCCTACAAGTGTGATAACTTCTTCAAGTATATACTTAATAACAAGCTCTATCTTAGTCTGTATGTTTTCATGACTGAAGAGGATACTTTTCATATCTTCCAAAAATCTTTTTATTGTAATACTTCTTCTTTTCTTTTTTTGCTTTTCCTCTGCATCATTAGCTGTAGTGTGGGTTGATGGTTGCGCTGTTGTTTCATTCCTCTCTGCTAATTTTTCTGCAGTATTCTTTACTTCTTCAGGTAAATTATTTCTCCTCTTGTTTAATTTTGTCTTCTTCTGTTTATTTTGTTTTTTCCACCCTTTTACCTGTTCATCACTTTCTATTATCTGGTCTTCTTCTCCACTACTGCTATATTTTCCTCTTACAATATCAGCATAAGTAGTTTGTGTCAGCAGAGTTGTTACCGGGTTTGAATTTCTAAGATCTAGTGACTGTTGGGAGACATACTGCGGTGCTAAGGTCTGATTTTGCCTGTCCTCCTTGATTTTGATCAATGCTACCTTATATGTGCAACTGTTCGCAGACATGACTTCTCTGATCTCTTTTTCACGCATAAATGCCGGGCACAAGCTTTTAATGATCGACATATGATCCCCTTTGCAGTTGACACATTTATACGTTGTTGTATTGCAATTGTCATGTTCTCCTCCACATTTAGGGCATAGTTGCATCTTTAGTGGACAATAATTCCTTATATGTCCATATTTCCAGCATTTGGAGCACTGTGTGACAGGGAATGTGTATGGGTCTACCTTAATCCGACTGCCATATGCATACACATATGGTGGTAAAATAGAACCTTTAAAGCACACCCTCACTGTTTCACTCTTCTCCCATTTTCCATCTCTAGACTTTTTATTTAGCCTTTTTGTAGCGAGAATCTCAGTGCTGCTCTCTAGGAACCCTTTGATGTTCTCCTCCTCGATATCCAGGTCTATATCTTTAATTACTCCATAAGAATATACTACTTCATTGGTCTTTCTGCATATCCACTCCTTTTCTTTAAAAGTATCACATTTTATTAACTTTTCGACATCTTCTTTATCTTTAATTCGAATTAATACCTTATATGGACTTTTATAAATCACTTTCTGAACAGATTGCACATTTTCTTTAAATAATAATCTAGCCAAACCAATTTGTTTGGGTAGAACTTCCTTTGAGGACAAAGATACCTCATGCAAAGGAGAATTGAGACTTTCTGTACCTTGATGTTTCCACTCTCCACCACACACCAACCTTCTTTTTTTCGTCTTATTCTTCCCCACTTCTATAAAAGGTGAAGAATCATCCTCCTTTGAACTAGATCTGAGCCTTTTCCCTGAACTATTTGCCCTATTTTCTTCTACCCTCTGTCCAGTGGTTATCTCCGTGCTATCCCACTCCAATTCCGGTCCCACCACAATGTTACGTATTTCTTCTTGGGTGTAGTCCCTTTGAGTTTCCATTTCTGGGTCTACTTCTTCCTCATTCATCATAAAATCACAAAATTAAACTTTTTTTTTTTTTTTTTTAAGTGGGTACTTCAATGTCGCTGATTTTTGTAACTTATGAAAAACAAAGTAAATATGTTTAAAACACCGTAACTACATTGTCATTGAACTTTATAATTGTCACAAATATAATTTAAAACAGTTCCACAACAGTGTCCACAATTATTCAATTTAATAGATGGCACTCAAACTAATATGTCTTTACCCTACAGGTTTGACACATGAACTGCGTTCTTGCATGATAATAATATTGATATCTGTCTCTTAAACGAAACACGGTTAAAAGATAATCGAACCTGTCGTATTTCTGGCTACAACATGTATCATAAGAACGCAGCAAACAATCATGGTGGTGTAGCCATTCTTATAAAACCATATTTAAAATACAAAATCTTGCCAACTAATTTCTATGAAGAGATACAAACAATAGCTCTGTCTTTAACTACTCCATTCGGTAATTTATCCATTCTTTGTGTGTACTGTCCACCTTCAGGTCAAGTATTAATGAATAACTTGCAGAATATAATTCGAAATCTCCCATCACCTATGTTTGTGGCTGGAGATTTTAATGCTCATCATTCAGCATTTGGATGCCTATCTAATAAGCGTCGTGGTATACAGTTATACTCACTTCTAGATGACTTAGAATTATGTATTTTAAATGAAGGAAATTTTACAACAATTAACTATCCAAACTGTAACCCATCGGCTATCGATGTTTCTGTTGCAAGCCCATGTATTACACCTTTGTGCAAATGGTCAGTTCATGATGATAATATGGGTAGGTAGCTATCACTTTCCCACCATTACAGAGATAACAATCACAGTTGAGTGCTATAATGTTAATCCACCCATAGACAAATTTATTTATACCAGAGCTGACTGGATCACATTTAATGAGCTCTCTAAAACATGTTTTAATAATGTAGTCTCTAACATAAATAATGATCCCCTTGCTACCTATAATAACTTTTGTGAAGTACTTTCTACGTTAAAATCACAATGCATTCCAAAATTTTCTAAAACTACTGAATATAGAAGTAGACCTCCAACACCATGGTGGAATGAAAAGTGTAAAGAAAGTGTAATCAAGTCGAAACAAGCCCTTAAGTATTACAGACAATTCCCTACAATTGAAAATTTTATTTTATACAAAAAAAGTGATGCAATTCAAAAGCGAACTATTGCAGAAGAGAAAAAGTGTAGCTGGAAAAAGTTGTGTAACAGTTTTAACAGGACTACTCCTATTTCTACTATTTGGAACAATATTAAAAGGTTCAAAAGAATAAGAATAAGTAACAAATATCATTGTGATGAATTCATTGTACCGTTTTTAAATAAGTTGTCAGATAATTCATATAAAAGTAATGATGATTTAAATAAATATTTCAAACTTCATAATACTAACAGAGAATCCACTCACTTATTAAAACCTTTCACTTGGTATGAATTTACTACCAGTCTTACATCTCGACGAGATACTACTCCTGGATTAGATGATTTCCCTTACATATTGATAAAGAAATTAAATACCAATGCTCAAAAGCTTTTTCTGGAAATATTAAATGCACTATGGCTCAAACAAATTATTCCACAGTCATGGAAAACACAGTGTGTTATACCAATTCTTAAGCCTAGTAAACCTCCAGATGATTGTAACTTATATAGACCCATTTCCCTCTCTTCTTGTTTGGGGAAAATATTTGAAAATATGATTAGAACTCGCTTAGATCATTTTACTGAATCCAATAACATCATCCCAAACATTCAATATGGTTTTCGTAGAGGTAGAAGCTGTTCAGACAGTTTTACTTCTCTCATAGCAGATCTGAAAAATGCAAAAAACAATAAATGTAGCACTGTGTGTGTGTTTCTGGATGTCCAAGGTGCATTTGATAATGTTCAACCAGATATTATTGTTCAAATTCTATCAAATCTAGGAATTCCAGGTTTATTGTGTAAATGCATCCACAATTTTCTTGATAATAGGACAATTTTTATCAAATATAATAACATTTTACATGGACCTAAAACAGTTTCTAAAGGCACAATGCAGGGTGCCACATTGTCACCATTATTGTATAATTTGTACACTTGTGAGATATGCAAATATGTAAATAGTGATACTGTAAACATTTTACAATTCGCTGATGATTTAGTTTTTTATAGTACAAATTATAATGTAGATATAGCAGTCCAAAATGTAAATATGGCATTACAAAATTTAAATTTGTATTATGGTCACTATTTAAAACTTAATATAAACACTACTAAAAGCAGTGTTTTAATTTTTTCTAAGGATAGCCCAAGTAACAGAGTGATGTACAATTGTAAAATAATTCCAACAGTAGAACAACATAAATTTTTAGGAATCATAATTGATAAAAAATTGACTTTTCATCAGCATATTAAGTACATTGTTACAAATAGCAGTAAGGCACTAAATATAATTAAATGTTTAGCCGGTGTTAAATGGGGTGCAGACAGACCCATTAACACTTTCTATTTTATACAAAGCAATTGTTAGAAGCCATTTTGACTATAGCTGTCTTGCATATCTTAATAGTCAACATGTTAAGAAGCTAGATGTGTTACAGAACAAAGCTCTGAGAACTATTAGTGGAGCAATATGCTCAACCCCTATAAGGGCTATGGAAGTTGAGACGGTAATTATGCCTCTCATACTTAGAAGGATACTTCTAACTGAAAGGTTTTGTTTAAAACTAATCACATCTGACAACCAACAGATTATAAAGAAAATTATACCTTTCCCTATGCAACCTAGACCTACTTTAACAGCTGCACATGAACTTTTAGCCTGTAAATCTCCTTCACTACCATTTATTCTCTTAGAAGTCCAAAATAAATATAAACAGATTTTTAAAAATAAGAAATGGCCATTGTATGATATATCATATGATTGTCAAATGTTCCCAGTTCACATTATTAACCATAAAATTACAACAAACAATGATCTACTAACATCTTTAGACCGGAATAAACACTATTATACATTTTATACTGATGGTAGCAAAGGTGAAAATCATGTACGGGGTTCAGTGTATGACCCACAAATAAAGTTTTCTCAGAGCTTTGTTCTTGACAATACTTTAAGTATATTTTCTGCAGAGGCTTATGCAGTCTTTGAAGCGCTTAAGAGAATTAATAATGTATATAGCTATACTTTCTTCCTAATTTTGACAGATTCACTGAGCTTAATTAAGTGTCTTGAAAACATTAAGTTAAACTATAAAAATAACTACATTATTTATAAGATTAGGAAAATGATATACAACCATTCACAAAAGGGAATCACAATTTCATTTATGTGGGTACCAGCGCATAAAGATATTACTGGAAATGTTATCGCTGACAAGACTGCATTTGATGGGATTAACCCGATTGACGTAAGTCTCATTACTGGTGTACCGTTTACCGATTGTTATGCTACTGTTAATAAGCACATTAAAGAACTATGGCAAGAGTTTTGGGAAGCAGATCAAGAGTTAAAGGGAAAGTGGTATGGAGCTATATAATCTGTTATACCTGTAAAGCCGTGGTATCATAAACTGAAGGAAGCCAGCCGTGAATTCATAATTACAATCAACCGCCTTCGATTTGGCCATTCTAATACACCTGCACATCTTGCAAGACTTAGAATAGTTAATAATAACGCTTGTAAAAACTGCGGAAGAGCTGTTGGTGATGTCGAACATTTAATATTTAAGTGTCAGTGTCAAAATTTTGTGTTCAACAGACTGATTCTTGCTAGTGAATTAGTTGAAATCTGTAACAGTGAAGTGCTAGTAACAAATAATTACTCCCGCCGCTTGTCCGATTTATTAAAAAACAGAAAGACTTACTTACCAATTTATAAATTTATCAAGAACACGGTGGAAACTATCTAACAAAAAGATACCTAAAATCCCAACGAAGAAATGGCTCAAAGGTCTTAGCAACCAAGCCAAAAACTCCAATAAAAAAAAAAAGGTTTTAGCAAGCAAGCCAAAAACTTCAAGAAAAATTTCATCATAATACAAAGAGATTTAAGATAAATAGAGAGGGCAATGTGTCAAAATCGCATGGAAAAACTGTGATCCCATGGCCCAGTTCCGCCATCTAGTACAATATAGCAAAATTAGATCGACAATTGGAGACATCAAATAGTAAAACTGAAATAAGTTTACATAAAATATATTCAGCTATTGCGCGGTAGGTGGCCAGTGTGGTCTATGTTGCCAGATCCGATTTAATACCCTAGTGTAGTTCAAATCGGGTAAATAAATATGGAAAAGTAAACAAATTAAGTGAAACTTGTCTTATACAGAGATCGAAAACTGTTTTAGAATTTTATTAGCTACTATTCATTTTCCGTGACACCGTCTATTGACATTTTAGATGTGTTATGCTTACGAATTATTTTAATACTCAGTTTATTGCGATTTTTGACTATAATAGACTTTTTAGGCCATAAAGCGCATTTTGTTTTGAAATTTTTGTTTGCATTTCGTTTTTACCAAAATGATTCTTTTCTACACGTTTGTTTGCAAATATTTTTAAATAGCAATGCAAAAATCTGTGGTAGGGCTTGTATCATTTCGATATAAAATTATCGATAATATTCAAAGAAGTTACTACGACGATGTTTATTCGCATTATGATTATTATTATCTAATTTATGTATTTAGCTTGAAACAAAAAATTACTTAGCAGAAAAATTATAGTTATTTCAATGTTTACAAGTTTCTATTTATATAAATCTTCTAATATAACGGGCGTTAAAGTTTAAATTTACCGATTAATACTGAAAATCTAAATAATTGTTTATTTTTTCATTTTTAATTAACACATTTAATCAATATAGTTACCATTATTATGTATACATTGCTGCCTTCTAATAGGAAAGTCGTTTATACCTTTGCGATAGAATTTTGAGGATCTAGACTGCACAAACTGTGTGAAAGCAGAACTGTCTAATGTGTGAATTAATTGTCCAAATCACGACGAAAATGGTAGTCTGCTGGAGCAAGATCTGGCGAACTAGTTCCGTACCATTCATTATCTTTAAAAATGGGAGCCTTCAATATTTATTTTATTTTTAATTTGAATATATAACCAAATATTCTGTGAACCTTTTAAGCGTCTATCTGTTTCTGTTATTAATATGGAGCAAAAAATCATGTTCGTTGTATGGGAAAATAATTTATTTAAAATAAATAATATTTTATTTTTTTTATTTTTAGCACTTGTCATAGCGACAACAGAAATACTAACATAATTTCTAGAAATTTCAACCGTCTAGCTATTACGGTTCATGAGATACAGCCTGGTGACAGAGGGCAGACGAACAGTGAAGTCTCATGAATAGGGTTCGTTTTAACTTTTAGGTACGGAATCTTAAAAATCACAAAGTAGCTTGCAATCATTTTACTACATATACGTACCTACATATTTTATAAATATATTTCATTATAAATAAATTATCTAATTTATGTACTTATCCACTTAACCATAAATATTATCCCAATTTTTACGATTAAGTGGAAAAGTTCTGAAATTAATAACTTACTAATTCATTACTAGTACAAGGTACCGATCCTTTTTTTTTAAATTTGATCGACAAATCTTCTTTCTTTAAAAAGTAGATATCTTCACTTTTAAAATGCTTTGAGCATAATTTCGACGAAGTAGACGGAAGCCAATTTTCTTCTCTACGGTCTATCTGGACAAATCGTATACACTTTTCCCGTACAACATAATTTTTATTCGAAAACCTAAAATAACATAAAACCTATTCAATTTTGTTCATTAATATGACAAGATTATGTTCAAATAGAGTTACTTATAAATAAACTTGAAATATAGTAATATTTTAAGTTTATTTAGCTATATTTTAAATGTCAATAAAATATAGCTATATGTTTTCAACTTAATAGGTATTATCGATAATTAAATCGATAAACAAAATTACTACATCTCTACATGAAAATAGTAAAACTATTCAACAATAGAGGGCGCTTATTATAATAATAAAAAAGTTTCTAGATCTATTTAAGAATTTTTAAAATTTTTAATTACAGACTAAATATAAATAATTCATACAAAAACATTCCGAAGTTAGGTCCAGTCATCTTACCATAACGAGATGTACAGTAACGCAAAGCGCAACAGGGCATATTTCCTTAGAAAATGTTTATTCTTGGTGGACACATGTTACGTCTTGACGCGGACACTAGACTGAGCGACTTTTAACCAAGTCGACAAAAGTATTGGCTTACAATTTTGTTCGTGATGTCCTGTCTATTGTAAATATAATTTTAATGTCTTTGTCATAATATAACCTAAAAATTGAGTTGATTTTAACGTGCAATTGTCATGAATTTTGCGGTGTTGGTGAAGTAATATTAGCTATTTAAATGTGATACTGAATAACTTAAACAAAAAACCATCACAATGTCTCTCGAAGATAGCAAAATAGATCTCATAAAGGTTTGTAAAGTTTATATTTTTATATTCTTGCTCATAAAGTCGTGTATCACCTACTAGAAAATTTTAGAATAATGCGAAGCATGAAAGACCTTCTTTCTAATTTTCAGAAAAGAAAAGAAGCTACATTTATAGCCAACGAATTAGACAATAATGACCCTGTAGACAAAATAGTTGCGTATTTGGAGGATAATCACAAAAAGAACAAAATCTACACATTGTACTCCCAAACAGTGAGACAGAGGCGGACTACAGTCAGCGGATACCGGGATAACAAGCATTTCCTTCTAGTTGGCCATCCCTTAAACACATTCAGTGATGAGTGGGATGGAGGCCTTAACTCTGGTTACTTTGAAACATTTTCACACAAGAGTCTGCTACCTAAAATGATATCGCTCATACGGAATATAGATAAGAAAGATCCAGTAACAGAGTATATGAAGAAGAAAATGGTTTGGCAGGACACCATGCAGGATTACAAGAGAACTATTAGTAAGTTAATTACTGTGACTTGTTCATTGTTTCGTTACAAAATCCCAGTTTGTAAACAATAACAATCTTTTTGTACCACCAAGAAGATTATACAGTAGGGGGAATATGCAATGAAATGGATGCATTGTGAAATGGACACTGAATGATGTTTTAGAATTTTTGCACGAAAATATTCAAGGCAAGTAATGGCTACTGCGAGCCGTTATTATTGTGGGTTTGTCTATATTTATCAGTGTAGCCAAAAACCAAATGACATGAATATTTTCATGCAAAAATTCTAAGACAAAAAAAAAAATCAAAGCATTTATTTCAAATAAACCAATTACAGGCACTTTTGAATTGTCAGAAGGTCGGTCAGTTAGTAAGATGAAGCTAGTCGCCTATTCCAAAGAGTAGGTATAGGTACCTATGGACAAGAACGGGCAAGAAACTCTATGGACACTTTTAAATTATCAAGCTATTGATAGAAATATTTGATTACATAATTCATATTGAAAGCAGCTGAGAGATGACCAGTACCCTCTGACGGCGTCCCTTCACGAACATGACGTATGGATCAGCATCATTCAGCTCAACCATATAGAAGGGAACCTAATGACCCAACACACACGCCATCATCAGCGAGACAATTGAGTGAGCATGACATACTCTCAACAGCCAGAGCACAATTAAGTCAATAAAAAAGACTTAACCCAACAAATAGATGCTTTACAGCAAGTACATTGTGCTCACATGTGTGCCATGCAATGATACAATACTAAGAAATTGAATCTACACAATGCAAAGATAGTTTTATCCAAGGTACAGCAGCTCCAACAGTGTTCCCAAATACTAAGTTTAGCTCATGTGTAGCTGTACCAGTGCCGAACACCCCTGTCAGCAATACAATTCCGTAACATACAATATGCTTGACTACAGAGGGTGTAATACTGGCTTTGAGTAAAAAATATAAAGAATTACAAATTAAAACTACAAGAGGATAAAAAAAAATCAGTGTATATAATTCGGACGTAGCTCAAGCCCAAGCCTTTTTGACCTGAATATAATCCTTAACAGTATAAAATGCTTTCTGTAACAAATTACGTTTAATGAATGATTTGAGACATCAGTGAGTCTCCGTTTCACAACACATCCAATTCATTGCTGATTCCCCCTATGTCCCAGTATTAATTTGCACCAACAAACATCCCAATTAGAATATAATGTTATAATCCTAAGAAACAGTTATTTCATACAATCAGTCAAGTTCCTAACAATCATAACCACAAATTTGTAAGAATCCCAAATGCTACAGTACCTGCAGTGGTCTTTCCAGTTGACGTCCTCCGTGGCGCAGCGGTCAACACGCCTGCCTGCGACGTGGAAGCCCCGGGTTCGATCCCCAGCCAGGTCATGATGGAAAACGATCATTTCCTGATTGGCTTGGGTCTTCGATGTTTATCTGTATCTGTATCTATTATAAATATAGTATCATTGAGTTAGTGTCCCATAACACGAGTCTCAAACTTACTTTGGGGCTAGCTAAATCTGTGTGATTTGTCTGTATATATTTATTTATTTATTTAGTTGATTACAGTTTAAGTGTCTTCAAAGCTAGAATGGATCTTAATAAATTAGTGCACTTTACCATCAACAATTGCATCACTTCTTCCCATTGGGTGGAATCAATGTGAAGCACTAGTGTTATTATAAACTAGTGCTTCACATTGATTTGTATTAAAAAAAAATACTGTATGAGGGTGAAAATGCATTCACAATACACGAAGAAGCAATTCCAATAAAATTAAAAACAAAACAAAAACAGCTGAACAATTCTTTTTTGAATTCACTACTTAACCAGTTTGTTTTCATCATCTACTAATTTCAATTTGTCATCCATGTATCTCTACTTCTACAAGACACAATTTTTATTATTCTATAGTAAACTGTGTTTGATTGTTTTTTTATATAAATTCATATTTGTGTTAATAAGTAAGAATCCAAAATTTCTAATTTTATCTAAAAATTAATATAATTTTTTTTTAATCAATTATTTTTTATCTTATATTTGTATATTGTCAAATGCAGACTGACTCATCCACTTAGTCACGCCGCTTGTTATATGCAAGCTCATCGAACATTCCAGATCTATCTAGAAGTAATAATAACAGAGCTTAATTTCGAGTATTTTCTGTTTACAATCCAGCAGTTAGTTACAGGTAGTTCACAGGAGACGAGCTTCTAGTAGTTTCAACGTCGACCTTTCGTTGACAATATTGATGAAATCTATATCGTCCAATATCATCTTAAGCCCAGCAACGCTTTTTTGGATCGTACCTCTACATCGTATCATCACCTAGGGGTCTTAAGATGTAGGGCGGGAAAGTTACGTAAGACATGTCCCGCAATATTGAATCTTATATCGTTGACATAAGGTGCATTCGTAACGACATTATTAAAGTATGTATAATATTGATTATGGGAGAAAATTGTGGTTACATCCACAGACATTGGAGTTATATGCGGCTACATACGATTGTTTAGGCTGTATAGCAAAGTATGACTTTAATTTAGATCATTTTAATAATATTTTCGGAATTTTAAAGACTTATGTAGGTAGGTATATATTTCTTATGAGTATTGCTGCTTTCTGGCTTTTATTAATAAAATCCACCTTTAAAGCCATACGATTTACTAGTAGCAGATACATTAATAGTAGTAGTAGATACATTAATCAGTGTAACAATGCAATATCAAATCAGCTGCAACTGGAAATCTTTAGGTTGATATGTTGTTATGTGTATAATTGCCAATAAACTAGTTTAAAAGAGAACAAATACTTAATATTCTTCAATCTTCACCAGGTATTATGAGTAGAAAACATAAATATGAATGGATCAACGATGAAGTATTACATTGCCCCAAGCAACTGGTTGAGATAGCAGCACATTACGAACAGAATCCTGATCCGTACTTCGAGAGCAGCTACAATTGGTACTACGCGGGTCATGGAAACATGTTACTGATAAGTTTCAGTGGAATTGACTATTTAGTGCACAGTGAATTTAGTTGTATGTGTAAGTAGTATTTAACGTAACCAACTTCTAGAGGGAGGTGGGCTGGTTGGAATACATATCACTTATGGGCCACCATGGCCCACATTCAATGGAGCACTTAAAGAACTGAGAAAACCCTTCTTATTGTGACATTTGTAACTTAGTTTTCATTTATTTATCATCATTCAATTTCATTTTGACATAATATAATTATTAACTTAAGTTTACCTTCAACATTTGAGGTGACTAAGATTCTATCCCCCTTATTCATAAACGCTGCTTAAAGTTAACGAGTGATTAGCGATTTTTAACCATACATTTTTGACCTTTTAACGTCACTTAACTTTAATTATCATTTATGAATAAACACCACAGAGTTTAAGGGGTTTATTCATAAACGATGATTAAAGTTAAGTGACGTGCAAACGTCTATACGTATGTTTAAAGAATCGCTAATCCCTAGTTAACTGTAAGCAGCGTTTATGAATAAGAGGATTTATGTTTTGCATGCACGTATGAATATTTGTACGCTTTTTGGCATAGCATAGCGGCCGATAAAAATTTACTTAATAAAGAACTGTATTCACTACCTATGTTAAACAAATAAAATTGATTTTGATTTTGTGGTAACCAGCCCTTCTAACAGAAGTAGTATTTAATGAAATATCTATAAATCTGTGATGAACATATATAGATGGTTCCTAGTGGCCTATAAGTGATCATTTACCAAGACCTACATAAATACTGGTCTGCCTTATGCAAGGTAGTGAGTACACTCATATTGCCAGGTGACAACCAAATGTTTAACTATTATCATTTACAATGCTTTTATCAAAAGGTTAAATGTTTTAATACTTAAGTCATATTTTAATACTTTTTCAGATATTTCCATTTTCATGAGGTACAATTTATTGATAGAAAACAATAATGTGGTAAAGTTTGATTGTGGAGAAGACCTCGACATTCTTGAAACAATATCATCAGAGAACATCATAGCATTGAGAACTAAGAACAAGATATTTGTATTGAAAGTTCGAGAAACTGATGATTCATTACAAATAGAAAAACTTAAAGAGATGGAGTCCGCTTTACCTTTCACTGGTATATCTTTTGATGAATATCATAAGAACATATTGTATGTTACTACTCTAGATTACAAACTGACTATTGTAAACATTGATAGAATGACGGGACGGAGTAGACAGTTACGAGGGAACGTCAAAAGTTTGATCGACAATTGGAGTACCGTTCTTGGCTCCGAAAGAGGTTACTTCACACATGTCTCCAAAAATTCCATCACACTCTATGACAAGAGAACTAATTCTGCTTTCCAACGATGGAAAAACCTTCGAAGAATCACAGACGATGTGGCATGTAATGACATCAGTGTCGCGAGCCACGCCACAGACAAGCGCCTGCTATACTTTGGGACCGATCATCATCTGTTCCTAATGGATCTACGGTACAGCAAGAAAAAGAAAAACAAGCTAAAAGTTGTACAAAGATGGACACATGGTATGCAGTGTTTACCAACTTACATGTCAGTATGTAAGTTTGATTATAACAAGGAGCTTATCACTTTGAGCAGTCAGTGGTGTGAGGACTTGTGTGTGGTCAGTAATCACGCAGACAGGCTGACCAGACACACAGACATCAGCAGTGTTACCATACCATATCGGCCGCCAAGCATATTACAGGTTTTGAATGAAGCTAGAGAGAAAATGCTTTGCTGTGATTTAAATAATCCTATCGACAGTAGACTATGCACTTCAATCACTGGATTATTAGTGTTAGATCAAGATGATAAATACAACTTACTTATGTTAAACTCGCTGGGGGATGTGTCTTATCACACTTTGTGCCCACAATACATGACCGCGTTTTTCGACGACACCAGCACAGAACTACTAAACGAATGGAGTAAAGCTTATAAGAGGCAACCGAAAGACTTGGAGGTATCCTCCATAGTAGATATTAGTAACATTTGGAAAAAGCTGAAGAGAATACCAAACGATTTTAAATTAGGTGAAAATAAATTTCACAGGAAAGTTAGCAAGTTCAGTGAAAAGGAAATATATGATGCGTTTGATAATGAAGAGATCGAATCTGGACTTTTGGACATATGGCCTCGGAGCCAGGATGAGGGCACGAAGGATGAATCCTCCTTTAATTTATTTTTCAGTAATGACAGTGAAATAAAACAATAAATTTATTTATAAACAACTATATTTCCTACCTATATGACTGAGTTTTTACAAAGAACCTTGCATACATCAAATCAACGTACAAACATATTCACATTAAAATTAATTCATAAAGATGGCGACGTAGTTTTAAACCAGCGCGTGCGCCATGAAGCAAATATTACGAATAGCAGCAAGTTTAAAAATACATCGTCGTAAAAACAACTTGGGAACTATCAACCATTCGTACTAAGAATTTAATGGGTGTTGCAAGAAGCACAGTCTACTTACATTGCAGGTAAATGCAAAATTGTATGAGCTTAGCTTTTTAACAAAATAGCATCAGTGGACATCCCGCAGAGGTATTCATTCAGTCTTCGGGTACGTCGTCGAAAACTGGAAAAATAAGCACAGTTGATATTTCCCAACCAAAGGAAGAAACATAACAATGATAGGAAACACTTGTTTAAACTACATCGTTTAGATAGTTAACTAAAGGTACAACAAAACCATGTGTCTTAAGTAATTGCTATTATACGTTGCTAAATTGAATAGTACAACGTGACATAGCATGACAATTGAATAGAACTGATATTATGTTTGGTCGGTAAGTCATATGGTTTATCTGTTTGCCTTTAGATAATTACCTAAGCCGGTATAGTTTACATTAATTTGTATTAAAATCAGTTTAAATAATATAAATAAATTGCAAGGCACCACCTAAATTAAAATTCTATTCCACATGTATTTTACTATAGGAAAAAGAATTTAAAGCTCGAATTTGTTGTTTTTCATAGGGCTAGGTAGTTTTATTTATTTTTTGTTTCAATGTGAATAAAGATACAATTATTGGTTCTGTATAGTTGTATCTCTTTTGGTCACTGAGACATGTTTTCCCTATGAATAACATGTTATTATTAGTTTTGTTCGAAAACAAATTACGCCAAATCGCTGCGTCGGCCGCTGCACTCTGATTGCCCAATTCAAGGAGAGGTATTGCACTAGAGTAATGCAACAGTTAATCATTATTCATATCGATATCGATAAAAATGTCACAATGTTTGTTTAATGGAATACAATACTTTATTTTATTTCTCATAGTATTACACAGACCATGAGAATAAATTAGTTAAGAACAGATAAGTAGTAGTTTCTGTACTAGAAGACATGACAGATTTAGATCAATTTTTTTTATAATATTATATTTTTTCTAGTCAGGTGCTATATGTAGCGATGCTCTCCTGGGAAAGGCAAGGATTCGTAAATAATACAATTTTATTATATTAGTCAATAATATCGGAAGACGTTCGCACAGGTCACTAGTTGGTGCGGTCTGTTTTATTGCAATCGTGAATTGTTATTTCATAGATGAGTTTCGGAATTTCACGGCTCATATTACTACTCTATTGGATATATGCTCGATGGAAAAAAATATACATTTGAATGATAATTTAAAAATAATATTTTCTTCTTAAATTACAACAATTTAAGAATATTTTAGCGACTTCATTCATCAGATCGAAATTTTTTTATAACATTATCATTAGTGATATAACGTTTATAGTTTTCTATTAGTGATAGTCACAGAAAGGGGCTGAATATTCAGCAGGTTCGAAACTGGCCTAATATTTGGTAGGTCGGGTATTTTTGTATACGAACTATACAAGATAGTATAAATTAAACAATTGTTTCATTCAGGCGCATTAATTTTAATACATATCTAAACTACGGACTGATTTTTAATAATATTAGTATCTATAAGGGTCTGCCCTTATAGATATTAATAGTATTAAAGAGTTAATAGTTGCGGCTTGAGACTGACTATAAAAATAAGCTTGAATTTAAGTATTGTTGTACGTATAATTCACGATACAATAGTTCGACTTTTAATTCTATTCAGTATTTTGACAGCTCAAAGAAAAATAATGTTACCACAATAAAACTAATATTATTCGGGCAGTGAATGATTTTGTGCAAAGAAGGAATGATGAAAATAGTTTCAAATTCAAACTCTTTATTTAAGGCAAGGCCCATGTATTGTTAGTAAAAAAAAAAACTTATCCTATGTTAGTAAAAAGAGACAGGTATCAGTTGGCGACATGAATGTGTGCGCGCACATGTCTGTCCGCCCAGAGCCTAATAAAAGGTCCGTCGACCTTGTCCGCCAGTGTAGCCTCAAGATTCCGAGAAGAGAAAAAGATTCAGTCAAGATTGACTGAATAAAAAACATCTTTCATACGAAGAAGACAAATGGGGCTCTCTTAGATTTGGTAATAAATCAAAATCAAGTATTTTAAAAACATGTAGTTAACCCTTTAACCGCCAACACCGTAATATTACGTGTTGTAAGAACATTACATCAGACGCCACGTCAGAATATTGTGTAGAAAGTCCTGTCATTTAAAAAATGTACAATAAATGTTGAATTTGCTTACTGAATCTTAGTATATTTCTTGTAATTACTTTATTTTTAACAGTATTAAATACATATTTTAGCTAATTGATTGAAATAATTACATGTTCTCAGATCGTGATACGTCTAAATATCAACCTATTTCGCCGAACCCGTAATTTCAAGTAGACTAGTGTTGTACCGCATATGAAACTCCTGATAGTAAATTAATAAAAAACATCCTATTTTTTACAAAACTATCAAGTAAACATTAATCAAAATTTCATAGTTTATTAAACATTTATTTATTTATTCAAAATTCAATAAGCTTTAGTGAAGTAATATGTAGAAATCAACAAATAAGTATAGGTAAATTAAGTACAAACTTATTCTAGAACGTCACTAGTACAGGCTATCCGCGAACGCCGTCGCCGTAATTTTACGTGCGGCTCAAGGTCAACTAAAGTCATATTTTGAATAAACTTCAGTTGCGTTAGCGCCATCGCCTTGATAACATGTGCTCACATTATTATTACATCTAAGCTAGTGTCGAGAAGTTATCGATGATGTTATACGACGACGAAGAACTATTAAACATATTTGAGCAAGCAAACAATGATATTTGTAGTAGTAGCAGTTCAACGGATACTGATAATAATTCGGTAAATAACTCTTGTTTTCAAGTCTGTTTATTTATCCTCAGTCAAAAGGACAGTTAAATAATAATATGTGTACTTATTTACCCATTTATTTCGTTTTAAAGAAAATACAGTTAATTTAGTTATTTTATTTGTTGTTATTTATTATTATTTGTATCCTAATATTTTAAACGCGTATCATTTTTTACATAAATGTCATACCGTCTTTTAGTCCGCGGGATAGTAAACGGACTAAATAAGTTTACTGTTTTTGAAATTTGTTATCTATGTTTCATATATACTAATCTCATTTTAAATTGCTACAGGAGAAGCTTTATCGCTCAGTGCAACTAGTGTTGTAGGCCTTTTTCGTGTTTCGTGAAGACGAAGAGTTATTAAATATTTTGTAATCATGAATTGCGAAGCGACGACAGTTCTCAACATAGAAAGTGATGTTGATTTGATAAGTTTAATTTATTTTTTAAATCGATATTTTAATTTGACAAGTAATTGTGTTTGTTTGTAACATACCTACTAAGGTTCATCATGGATACTAACCAAAATTTAAATGATACATTCATAGGCTGGAATTATTTAATATTAAGAAGGTACATCGGTAGGTAGGGTAATAACAGATTTTGTAGTGTTATTAAGTTTAGGTATATGCTTACCTATATTTTTATAATAATGCCTCTATATATGTATGAGCAGTATAAAAGTAAATATTCTCGAAAGGTTAATATTGTGAATAAATAAATGCATCGATATTGAGTATTGGCAACACTGTTCCAACTTATACCTAAAGTGACGTGGCGCTGGAGGTTCATCAAAGGGATCAGTGACGTGGCGGTTAAAGGGTTAACAAGATGACATCACAACATGGTAAAATTTACCTTTTTACCACCTAAACTACAACTAAATAGTTTAGGCACAGATTATTAACATTAGTTAGGGGCATGTCGCAAGGAATAATAAATATTTTAAGAAAGAAAGAAAATACGTTTGTTTGTGGTAAACATACGCAAAAAAGATAAATATATATAATATTTAATAATATAATACAATTTGAAGTAAAAAGTTTACTATAAAAATAGTTTCATTCAAGTAACACTCACACAAACATACATACACTGATACACGGCATTGACAAGCACAGAACTAAATACGTTATATACATAAGTTCATTCAATCCTTCCAAATCCTTTGACAAGAATTTATTTTTAACGTTAAAAATGTTAAAATCTGGTATTCCATCAGCTGTCAAGTTACTAAATATAATAAAAACTCGAAGTTAGGTGCGGCCTGCGGTTTCATAATCTATCTCAATGGCAAAACACTCATTGCTGCATGAAATGTTGTTGTTACATTTTCTCAGTCAATGCATAAGCGTATTAATGTTTTGGTTGATGCTTATTATCACACGCAGCAATGGAGTAACAGATTTACGTGTTTTTTATATTTATGTATCTATTTTATAGACCAAAAATCTCTGAGGAAAAGGTAAACAAATCCTGTTTAAGTTAAATTCGTAAGCAATCATTTGCTAAAGCGAATTAGTAGAACAAAAAATCTGTCATCATCATCATCTCAGTGTTAATCCCAGTCGCATCCGAAGCTTTGGAGGCTGGAGTTCGCTTTACCAGTCTAACTGCTGATTTTGGCTAAACTTCGATATTTTTCGTGAAGCGACTGCCGTCTGAACTTCACAACCCGAAGGCGATGTCGAAGCATTGCAGTTAGACCAATTGTTGAATTTTTTGAAGGCTCCAACAACCCGTCACGTAAGACAAAATATCTGTATTGATGAAAAAAGGCGCGTGTTGTTGGAAAAAGTGGTGAGATATCTTTATATCGCAGCACTTTTTCTTTTATTTTGTTCTATTAATGGTAGAATAACTACTTCATGGCTATAAAATTAACATCAATTAAAACATATTTAATGTGATTCAGTATAATCATTTCAGGTTTTAAGTAATACTACAATTTGAAGTTTCTCATCCATTTGTTTACATTTTCATTAGATAATTTTGGAACAGACTATAGTTTATATTAGCTTCTTGTAGACTAACGTACCTACTACTGTTAGCGCCTGGTAAAGGTCCTGAGCCAGCTCCTAGTGAGAGGCTGGTCTGGTCCTTTGTTCTCGCGCTCTTTCTCTTCCAGCTGTTCCATCAGCTTGCGCTGGTTCTCGCGGAAGGCGGCGATGGGGTCGTCGAACTGGCTGTAGTACGTGAGCACTTCGCGCACGTCGATCACGTCTGACATAGCTATCGCTGTGAAGAAGAGAACACGTTACAGCACGCCATGAATTTATATTTTACTTCGTGAAAACTGGATCGCGCACTATTTTACTCGGAATACAATTTTAAACTTTGTGACATTACAATAAGGTTATTACTGCAGCACGTCCGATCGAGACGCCTGAGATAGCCATCGACATGCCTTACAGATGAGAATTGTGGCACTCCGAAAGAAAGAGAGGAAACAAGTTTCGGTCTATCTTTATCTCAGAGATAGTCATCATCATCATCTCAGCGTTAATACCAGTCGCATCCGAAGCTTTTTCAGCTTCGGAGTCTGGGGTCCTCTTTACCAGTCTAACTGCTGATTTTGGCTAAACTTCGATATTTTCCGTGAAGCGAGTGCCGTCTGACCTCCACAACCCGAAGACGATATCGAAACATTACAGTTACACCAATTGTTGGACTTTTGAGGGCTCCAACAAACCGTAACGACTGCCACTAGATGTTCGTATGGCAACGTGCTTGCTGAGGAACGACCAGACCAGTACAAATATTCATATTCTTGCATACAAATATTTACACTGCGCGAGGATCGAAAACGCGCCTCCTTGCGTAGCGGCCGCGTTCACTACCGCTACGCCACGGAGGCTGTTATCTCAGAGTGTAGTGCTAGACCGGAAGCATAGGCCATCTTTCTTTCTTTTCAAACCAAAAAATACTGCAGATTATACGCGTTCGACATGTCCATTACTATATGTATGTCGATGGATATAGCATTAGAGTAATGGTGCGTCCTTTTCTGCTGGGATACCAGAATATAAAAAATGTCTTTGGAAATATTTGGTAGTTCTTTTTTCAGTAAGTTGATATTTACTAAAGCTTATTTTTTGTAAATATCAAGTGCAATATAAATCCATCAACTAAGTTAGCTGTTGTAATAGCAGACACAAAACAAAATAAGTAGTGTAAAGTGTCGGAAAAAATATCCCTAAAAATAAGCCCAATGTGACCAACATTGTGTTGTGCTTATTTTGTTCTGGCATAAAACAATGGGACACCCTATTAGAAAGAGGCGCAGCATATCTACTTTTTGTTTTCTCGCTCGGCTCGTTTTTTGTTTCAGTTGCGCAGTCCAGTTAAAGATTGAGTATCTCCTGTATCGTGGGTGCGTTTATAAACATATAAATTAACATACAACCAGAACCGGAACAACTGACTGTAAGCCATACAAATATTTATTCCGTGCGGGAATCGAACCCGCGACACGCAGCGCGGCAAGCGATCGCTCAGCCACTGTGCCAATCGTGTCGTCAGTTTACCTCATTGTGTTATTTACGTTGCCGAGCAGATAAATTTTCAAACGAAGAAATGGATTGCGAATATCCTTCAATATCCTCAATTTGAGATAAAAGGCGGGTTTACTCAATTAGTATAGTACTACTGGTGTGTTTTGTGTGTAGTCGTCAAATAATTGGTAAATTTTCACAGACGTGATGGGTGTCGGTTATTCGTATTAATTCAGCGAAGTTTCGCTAACTCTTCATAAAAGGTGCAGTGGTGTTCTTACTCTGTAGCAGATTGGCGAGGTCCAGGAGAGCCGTGTCTTCATCGGCGCCCTTCCATTTCTTGAGGATGAGAGAGTTCTGTGGATGGAACTTCGTAGCTTGTTTGTTCCAATCGATCACTATAACCTGCAATTACAATATGTAATCTGCATTTGCGACATATTCGCCAGAAATGTAAACAATTCCATTAAATTTAATACCTACACGATGTATTTCAGTTTGAGCTACAATTTCAAATATTTTTAATACTTATTCAATAGTTACTCTGTAATCAAGTTAATTGTCTTTGAAATAAAGATGATATTTGCTTGAAATATGACCCATGTGTCACTTCCCACTTTACCATAGACCTTAAAAGTCCAGCCCCCTAATCGGCGAACACATTTTTGTCAAATGATTGCGACTAGTTGGCATCAATTGGGATCGTTCGCCCCGCCCATTGGTCCGTTCGGTCCAAACGATCCCAACTAGTCGCAATCATTTGACAAAAATGTGTTCGCCGATTAGGGGGCAGGCATGAGCCTTATGTGCAGTTATAAAAACTTATTGCATTTTGTGGATAGTATCGTCGTCCATGCATTTTATGGGATTTTTTGTTTTTAATATTTAGCCTCAAAGAATTATTTTGATAGTACTTGAATTTTTTATCGATTATTAATTAGTAACATTAATCTAATGATTCAATTAATTATCGCCAACTTAGATCTTCATCTTGCTGCTGAGGGTTCCCTGATGCGATTTTTTAAATTCTGCCGTAGATTTATCGCATTATTAGCTGAGCTCTGGAGCGCAGCAATTAATATAAAACAAAGTGGTCAACCGGTAACGTTTATGAACAAGGAGGACGAAACTATACCTTGGAAAGATCCCGATTAAGGCCCTCTAAATTCTTGACATGAACACCATCGATGAAGTGTGTTGAATCTCTAAAGAGTCTGTATGTGATGAACTTGTTCTCGGGGTCCAGTTTGTCGAGGACTGGCCATATCATGAAAGCATTCTCCGAGGTGAAGATGACCACCTCGTAGTTTGAGCTGGCGACCGACTGCAGGAACTGGTCAACACCTGGACGCTTTTTGAACCTGGTGATGTAGGATGCAAATAAATAAATAACAAGCGTAACAACAAGCTTATACACCCCGTTATCATTGTTATAGGTAGTGGGTGGTGTGGTTATTCACTTCCCCCTTATTTATTTATTAATTCCTTATTGTACACCAAAAAAACATCAAACAAAATACATGGAACATAAAACATACAATGGGCGGCCTTATCGCTAATGCGATTTCTTCCAGGCTTCATAAACGATGCTTAAAGTTCAACTAGTGATTAGCGATTGTTTAACCATACATTTTAGATGTTCGCACGTCACTTAACTTTAATCATTGTTTATGAATAAAACTCAAAAACACTTTTAACGACAAATATGAACTTTGCACTTCTTGAAATAAAATCCAAAATAAATAAACTCACATCTTGTCCGAGACAACATTTACTCAGATAGTGGTAACTATAATAATAATATTTATATCCCATTTACAAAAAGTTCGTATTGTTGTGAACAATAATTTGGAATATTTGTAAATATAAGGCTTATCCTAAATTAACAATAGGGATGTATCTAAGGTATGAAAATAAAAAAAATAATTAGTCTGTCTTATAGATAATAAAAAAATTAAGACTCTTATTTTTTATTTTGTCGAAATTACCAAAAACTACTGAGATTAGCGTTTTAAAATTACAGAGTGACAGTGTACAAAATATACCACGGCGTGACGTGGTGCGCCATTTCAAATCAATATATCTTTATATATATTAGAATGAAATAAAAAATACTTGTTCAAATCTGGTGGACAATAAATTATTTTTAGGATACAACACAATACATAGGTACTCTGACTCCTAAACTAGGTGAAACCTGTGACTTAGGAGTCAGTGATTCTCCGAAAGATACAAAGCCATAATAGGCTTGTATCCACTGTATGCAAATCTGTGTGTGTGCGTATGTGGGTGTGTATGTACGAGTATTCGCATGTGTATGTAACCTGTGCATACCTTACTATGGACGGACGTATAGTTAAAGCGAACATCACTGTGAAATACCCAGAAGAAGATCCTCAGTATTATTATAATTTAGTGTTAGAAGATAGTCTCTAATTAAAGTTTTGGAACTGGTTAAGCTTATATTGTATTATCGACTTTATTTTAAGTGATGCAATGTTGACATTTCAAGAAAAATCCTTACTCTGCAAGTAGGTTTGAAGAAACATACCTCCATCCGGTCTGGTAGGACCAGTCGGGATGTACTAAGACATCAGTAAACTCTAACACAAGCGTGTATGTGGGCTGGTACGGAGGTGGCAGCGGGTCGGGTAGTAACTTTTCACGGGACGGCTCCTTTATCATCTGTAGACCAATAACATAGTGTAATGAGTCATAAAGAAACGATTTTCTTTCTTTTGTCTTCACTCAATATTCGCAAGGATGGACAGTGATGTGTGATACATTGTAAGGTCGAATTGATTTTTCAACTTATTACTTTTTTTTTATTCTAAGTTTTTGCGAGGTTTCAGTACACATGGAGGGACTATGCCAGCCTCATAGGGAACCTCCAGTACTAAAAGAAATCATATTTCCTTCATTATCTCTCTCCACAAACGAAATATGGCCCTTGCGGCATGTGAACCATCCCACAGCGGCACCCCAGCTAAAAACCTATCCCATAGAGTCGCATATTGACCACATTCACCAGCGTAGGTGAGTCTTGGACTGTCCTATACCAAATCCCATTTGTCTCCTAACTTATTACTTGCACAACAAGGTCTATTTATCTATGTCAGCAGTCGGCAACCCGCGGCCCCGGTCGCCCCATGAATGGTTTTATAAATAAGTTTCAAACCCTTATTCGTGTGATGATGAGGATGTCCAGATGACAGCTCATCAAGCTACTACAATCTGTCAGATTTCTTTATTAGATTTCCAATTTTAACTCTAAAGTATTAAGGCTCAAGGTTGATTGGGAATATTTGACAGTTTAGGGTAGCTTGACCTGTTGTCGTCCGTACAGTCGTTAATAAAAGAACGGAATGGATCTCCAGTCTATAGAGACTTTCAAAATATCTAATCAATTATCTTATTACATTTTATGACAGCTTGCCTCCTCATTTTGACTAGTTAGTAACATGACTGCGGCCCGCCTTTAGTTTATGTTGCCACCTTGTGGCCCTTGCCTACCAAGAGGTTGCCGACCGCTGATCTATGTGATAGTTGGCTCCAAACTTTCAACTTTAGTGAAGGTGCACTTTACTGGGTATTATAGTCAAAAGTGGTAATGTAATTATAGGGCCATTCTACTAGGCACAAAGAGACTCAACAGTTTCAAGGCTATTACTGAGAATAAGCTGATAAAAGATTTAATTTGTATGCAGCGCTTAGAGAACGAAAATGCCCAAGCAGCCACTGCTGAAAACGTTATCAGGACTACTCTACTCAACTAGCTTTTGTCTACAGAAAACAATGATACTGTATGGAGTGTGTTGTGTATACATATGTCCATAAAGTTGAATAATGCGCACACATTCCATAAAAAAGGTGAACAGAACTGTATAAGTGTGAATAGCCTCTTACTGCTGTCTCTAAAATTTCCCAGTGTGGCGGTTCTGAGCTCTGTTTATGTAGCCAAGGTACAGCCACACAGACAGTTAGGACTTTATTACAAAGGAAGATGATACCTTTTCATAAAAGGTAAGTTCCTTCCATGTGCGCCGCAAGTACTGCAGGACAATGGGCATTTCTGAGAACTCGTCCTCAATGATTTCTCCGTCCTCACCGCGGCGAGGGGCGCCCATCTCCACGACGAGGCAGCTGCCCATTACCGTCATGGCGCCGCCGAATACCGCAAACCTGCGATACGAGAAAACAATAGGGTGAGTTAATAACAGAAGTCAGTGAAGCCATGCTAGATAATGACAATAATAAAAAAAAAACAAAAAGAATCTAAAATTCTGGACTATAAATGTAAAATATTCGCCAGTGTTTTAAATAATTTTATGTCAAAAAAGATTGTGTTCAAAAAAACGACAGCACAAAACCCCAGATGGCCCCTGCCAGGTTTTCGGTTTAAAACACTGTAGCAGTATTGGTTATGTTAGGTTATAAATTATCTACTCTACACTCTCTGACCCTAACTCAATTTATTTGGGGTTATTGCAGCAACTTTTTTTTAAGTTGATTGTTAAGTTGTCAGTTGTCTTCTCTAATAGTAGCCCTTTCGAACCATCTCATCTTTCGCAAAATCCATCCATTATTGCTCTTGAATTCTAGACTTAAGTAACAAAACAATTGATGATTTATTCCAATAGTAATGATGAAAAGTTTGCTAATTGTCCTGACATACCCCATCTTCATCCGCCTCCAACTCTTCTCATTTTCTTCTGACTTCTCTTTGTTCTCTTGCTCAAACTTTTCCTGTTCCTTCTGAATGGCCTGTGCATCTTCTGTAGATGATGGAGACTGTGGGAAAAAGCGGCCCAAGATATCTACTTTCTCAGGTTCTTTTTTATTTTTATCTGTAAGTTAGGAAAATATCTTTTAAAAAGGTTTATTTCAGTGCCTGGGAAATTTTCTTGTATTTTTTTTTTTTAATTGCTATCCATTCAGTACTGGGATTTTTTAAATTATTATATTTTATACTTATCCCTCAAAATAAATGTAAGCGTAATTATATGTAAGGCAGTAAATGACAATGTAGAAGGTTGAGTGATACAAACTAAAAGATTGGTTCACTTAAATGTATTAAAATAGGAAAACTAGAAAGTAGGAAGGGAAGCCTTTAGGTTCGGCGCAAATGGGCCACCGACCACATCCACCGGTGGCTGTCGCGTGCAACCACCACAGTTCTAAAAATGTCAGAAGCGAGCGAAAGCCACCAGTGTCTGGAAGTCGCCGCATTTTATAACCCATACGTTGCTGCACAGTGCACAGTCTGATGATGGATTCTGACACGAAAACTCTTATGTACTTGGAAGAATTTAAATGTTTATTACAAGGTTGAATTTATAATTATTTTATTAATGATGTTTTGTGCTGCACCTATTCAATATGTTGTTTTGATCATTGTTCTGAATTTGTTTTAGTTAATTTTGACTGTATTATTATATATTTTTTTAATTTAATTGTATTTTATTATAATTTTAATGTGAATATTTGTACGCCTTCGATAGCAACACATGGTGTTCATTTTATGTAGACATCGCATCTTTATTTTACCTACCTATGTTCTACAAATAAAATATCTGATTCTGAAAGTTTGCTTGCCCTTTTGTTAATAAGCAGAAGACGTATTGGGTGCATCCAATTTTAACTGGTCCTACAGTGAAACAACTTGCATTTCGATAATGTATAAAGAACAAAGTTTTTTTTTTTTTTAATAATTATAAACTAGCGCTTGACCGGAATCCCGCCTGATGGTAAGCAGTGATGTGATCGTTGATGGTAAAGCGCGCTAGTTTATTAAACCAATTCACTTAAAAAACTGAGTGAATAGGAAGGAAGACGGCAGTTGAGCAAGGTGGTGCAATGTTAAACCCAACAACACGACCAACGATGCTGCGCCAGAGGGAGATTGATGTGGAGACCCTCCACGACCAAACTCCCGACACAACAACACTTGGCGCATCGTACCCGGCACACAACTGCTCAGACCCGTCCTCCGTACGGCTTCACCAGACATCATGCCGGAACACGACAAATCGCTTGGCGGCAAGACTTTGTCTGGTGGGTGGTAACTTCTGCCGGCAGCCGATGTGGCCTACCACCGAGAAGATTCAAAGATATCCAAACAAGATTTTTAAGCATTTTCATATTAGTTTGACTACATTTCAAGAACGGACGGTTAACTGCGCGGGAGTGGAGCTATGCGACAGTGGCGGGTGTCGGTGTTTTGTGTGGCACGTAGTGACCACTACAGGCGAGTCGCGGATACTACTGTAGCGAGTGGCCGCCAACGGATACACGTGTGCAGCGCATCCATACAAAATATATTAAAAGGTATGTTAAGTCAGTTAACACTAGGAAGACCAAAATTTTGAACTGCTTATAAAGACCAAGTGGGGTCACATGACTCCTTCATAGGTTGTAATGTTTTAATAGTATGTTATGGTTTTATATTTGTATTTTATTTGTTGATAAATTGAATAGTAAATAAAAGAACATAATAGTTATTTAGAAAAAAAAAGTTTATTAAGCTATACTGACCAAAATATTAGCCACACTGGGGATATTTGAACTACTTCATGTTGACAAAACAAGAATCACACAAAGACTTTTCACTGGTGTTACAAGATTTTTTGGTTTCATTTCTGCACCTCTGGATGAATCACCGTCTTCTCTTTCTGTTACGTTCTTCTTCAGGCTCTGGGGCTATGCTGTTATTGGGCTATGAAGTAGATGGTGTCAACCATGTAGTGGGTATTTTGGCCGACTGACTCCGTTGTCGTGAAGATAAAATGTTTCCTTTGTAACACCTTGAAAAAGCTATCAGTCCAGCTTCCTCTGTTAAAAAATTCTGCCATGGACGACAACCAGTTTAATTCAAAACTGATAAGTTTCCAGAGGTTCAACCTATGCCCCTAAAAGATACCGCGAGATCAGTGTTGTGGAGAATAATTTCAGTTTCTACTCTTGAACCTCAGCCATGATGTCTTCGACCTTGACCTCTTTTTCTTCTTGAGTTTGTGCTATGTAAAGTCGAGAGAGGTACAGAATCTAAAACAGTGAAATAAATACTAATATAATAAAAGGTTTCCCTTTCTCTCAATTTCCAGATTTTTGTTTTATTTACATCAATAAAAAATATGTACACTTACCACTACAATCACTATGAATGTGATCATCATCAATAGAAGAATCACTGTTTTGTGTAATAACACTCACTTTCTTCACTTTCGGCACATTCTGCATTTGTCTAAATGGAGAATGTGCCTCTCTTCTTCATTCTGTTCACAATCTGATTGGTCCTCTGATATATTTTGCAAAACTTCCAATATTTCAGAAATGTAGCAGGAACAATTACGAAATATTATAAAATGAATGAGATACACACATAACATAACAAGAAAGCAACGAAAACTATTATTTTAACTACCCTTGACACAAGTATATTCAATGAGATTTAAATATTTAGCACAGTGGTCAAATGATTACTGCAGTCTTTCTAGGTAGGTAATCATTTACAATAAATATTTACCTTGCTATCAGTATAAATATATTTAAATAATGTAAATAATGATGAAATATTAAAAGTCATAAAACAACAGGGGCTACAATGCAATGGTTTTAACAATATGGCTGATCAAAAATTTAATTGGGGTCATTTGACCACTCTGGTAGTTCCAGTGTTAAGGGGCCGTCGGTGGTCATTGGTGGCTGTGATCTGTGGCCCATTTGCACCGAATATTAAGGGAAATTTCAGGTGTTGTCACATTTATTTTTTAAAATAAAAGTCCTGAGATTATTAGATGAATATAATCAGTACAATTTGATAATGAAACTCATTGAGGACAACCATGTGACATGGCTTTACAAGTCTCTTACATGAGCAACAATTTGCCTCATTTTATGAAACAAATAAGAGTCTTTGATGTTTTTAAGTAGGATATATAGTTTTAGTTTATTTTTCAGATAATTATCCTACACGAATCTGGTGTCTTTAGTGCTTTCTTACAGGTTTTAAAATCATAACTCTCAATGGTTATTTAAGACAATATTTGATCGATAACAGCAATTGATAATACTGTCAGAAGTTATTATAATTATTTTAATGGAATTCTTTACAGGGATACTCGAACGAAGGCATTATTGATTCATCATTTGCCGGGTATAAAGGCTTAAATGCAGAAAATTGGATACTAACCTATATTTTCCGTACTGTACAATTTGGGCGAATTGGCAGAAATTAACCATATATTCTGTCTTAAAAAATTTTTTGAATGCAAATTTCCTATCTTACAACACGCAGTTCTTGTTAGAAAAAGCACTTTTCTGAGAGACATTATTTCATTTGAAAAATCACATTCACAACAAATGAAGAAACGTCATGGAACTGTCACATTTTTTTTTTTATTTAATGACCTGGTTACTAAGACCTTTAGTTTTTTCGACTCCTGAGTGAAGATATTTTTTACTAAAAGATAGTTAGTCGAACTTTTACTGGAAGCTCACATAGAAAAGTGGAGAGTGGCACAAATTAAGGCCTGTGCTTACAGTTTGGCAATAAACAGTCTTATTCATAAAAAAAATGGTTGCCTGTAAAGTCGGTTTTACGGGCGAAGATTTTACGTGACAACGTCTTTTTCTCGGTAGAATATTTATTGATATGAATATAATTAAATTGCACAATAGGAACAAGGAATTGAATGAAAATAAGAATTGCACAAATTTTAACTATAGAAATATATTTTGTTTACTAAAACATCGGTGACTCATCGTAACGTTACCGAGCGTTACACTTTTTCATAAGTGACTCCCAGCCGCAACCTAATTTAAGACGTTGTCACGTCAAAAATTGTTAATGATTCATTAGCCACTATTTAGCTATCCATTTACAGCCTTATTCATAAAAAATTTGTTATTTGTTAATAACTCATTAGCCACGATTTAGCTGACCATTTAGCTAGCTCTTAATCATTGCTTCTTCTTCTTCTTCGCCTATATAGGTCCACTGCTGCACAGCAACCTTTCCCAAGGCTTTCATTCCATTGCAAATTATTGCAATGGAATGAAAGCCTTGGCCTAGCCCCACGCTAGGCAGGCAGGTTGGGGATCGCAGTAATTTGATGTTCCACAGGAGAAGGACTGCTGGCCGCTTTCCTGGTTAAAGTTCCCTTAGTCGCCTCTTACGACACCCACGGAGGATATGGGATGCTACTATTCTATGTCTGGTAGCACACGGGATAAATGCTTAACTTTTCTTTATTCTTTAATGAATTGCTAAGCTGCTGTGGGATCATGCTGTGGATGACAAATAATTAATTTCAATCTTTTCACTTGGAACACTTCCAAGTTTGATTGATTACCATCATCATCACCATTGTAGCCGAAAGAGGCCCACTGCCGTAAAGCTGGAATAGTAAAAGCATCGTCGCACAATCGTACTGCGTTTGCTTCCTTCTTACATAAATACATTTTTTTTTATTATTTATCATCTCGCGACTTTAATTAGGGGAGTTAAGACATGCCTCCCCTGCCCGGCTTAGGGCATCGATGGAGAGGGCAGCAAGGGACGGCTGGATCGAAAAAAGACTTACACTGTCTATAAAGTCGTGAAAATGGATGTTTCTGAAATTAACAATTATAAAAGTGCGGTAACACTAAATTTTAGTAAATACAAGTATAGTGCGTTTCATCTAATAGTTCCTTTGCCGTCATGTTGGCACTAATGCAACTTAGTGTGAGAGAGAGAGACGCAGAGTGTGTTTACCTTGTTTACGATAGTGACAAAAAATTAATGCCAACATGACGGCAAAGGAACTATTAGATGAAACACACTTTACATCGAATGTCATCGTCAGTCAACGATTTGTTTTGTGACTTGTTATATGTAAATTCTTTGCTTGTTATACAATATGTAAAGAAAACCCTGTTCGATACGTGAAGGTATTGTTAGGTATCGATAACTGATTCTACTAATGGATACAAAACAGGGCTAAACTTAAAAAAACCCCTAAAAAATAATTATTATTTCGCAAAAAAAAAAAGAGGGAACTTAATACATGTGCGGTAAGCAACCCTTCCGCGGACAGCGGGCGGCAGGGCACGCGGCACGTGGTCGCATCGCTATTCGCTCATAATAATACCGGTGTTGTCACTTTTTTAAAAATGACCAAAATTTCGGGGAAGTTGGAATTAATTCGTGGGAAAAAAAGATTATTTCAAAATTCATTAGTATTGTTTCTATGACGATTAAGTAAAATTTTATATTATATTTAGTCAAGTGTTTACCTAACCTTTATTATCCTTATGGGTCGAACACAGTTTTCGTTACATATTGTATATTGAAATACATATGTATTAATTTTCACTTCTATTTAAACAAAACATCGAAGAAAAGTGTTAAATATGAGAAAAACAAACCGGAGTGGCGCTCGGGAAATTATTTTTAAAGTTTATCATCAATGTTTGTTAGTAGACCAAGCTGAACAAATTTTATCAAAATATGGATGATATTGTTACGGGCTAGGGGTACTAAAACGCCGGTTAAGGGTTGCGATGTTTATTGGCAACGAAGATACAGTCGATTGTAGGCAATGACAAGTAGAATGTTGCTGATGTTGCACCGAAGTCTTCCCTTATGTCCACGAAGTCCGTGTCGTAAACACACAATAACACTACAGATGTTACTTCACGTAGTACTCACAGTTCTCGTTACAGTTGTAGCAGTAGGTATTCTCAAAGATCGCTTCTTAAGTGTCGCTGTTTTCGTATCGGTAGTCAAGTGTAGACTGACTCGGCGCCGGCGTCACGGCGCTATATATAGTCCAGCTGATCGAACATTCCAGAGTCGTCTAGACGTAATAATAATAGCGCATAACTTCGAGTACATTCGGTAAGTACCTACGGTAATTCCCGGAAACGGGCTTCTAGAAATTTCGATGTCGTCACTTAGTTGACAAAATTGATGAAACCTGTACCATTCGATAGGCAACCTTAAATCTAGAAATGCGTTTTTATATTGCATCTATACGATGTCTAGATCTAGAGTTAAAGGGCTTAAAAGTTACGCACTGCATGTCACGCGATATTGAACCTTATGCCCTCGACATAAGGTGCATTCGTAACAATATTTATGCTTGAACAGTTGCTAAAACAGTTATGTAATCATGTTACTGTTTGTTTTTATCTATTAGAAGTTGAAATGAGGATTGTTTACATTGCGCATTTATAGGTTAGATTTCAAATATGTTTTTGTATTTATTATTATTATTATTTTTTTTTTTGACAAATCACACAGATTGAGCTAGCCCCAAAGTAAGTTCGAGACTTGTGTTATGGGATACTAACTCAACGATACTATATTTATAATAGATACATATATAGATAAACATCCAAGACCCAGGCCAATCAGGAAAAGATCATTTTCCATCATGACCTGGCCGGGGATCGAACCCGGGGCCTCCATGTCGCAGGCAGGCGTATTGACCGCTGCGCCACGAAGGCCGACCAAATTGATTATGATTTGCAAATATATGTAGTTTAGGTGATTTAATTTACCACTGATTTTAAAAATGAATTATATCATGTTTGGAATTAAAATTAGTGCTATCCATCTTCTGATAGAAATTATATATTATTATTTTTAAAATTTCAGGAAAATGTGAGAGTGAACTCTATATCAAGATATAGATGAGCCAGTTATTCGTCTAAGCGAAGGTAGCAGACTGATGACAGCAGTAGCGTAGACGTTGTCAGTGACGCAGCTGACAATGAAAATTCTTTTGACGTGACAACGTCTATTAAATTGGTAAGGCGTGGAGTCATTCTCGAAAACACCGTAACGGCCGAATCTGACGCCACACGGAGTCCACGCCTACTTTACCCCCACCTCTAGAGCGCCCGATGTGTAAACATGTAATAGACGTTGTCACGTTCAAATATCGGCAGTAGACGGAGTTCTACAGACAACTAATTTTTTACGAAGAATATTTGGATTCAGATGATGAAAGCAATTATTATGTTTAGGAATACTTTTGATTGGTAAAAACACTTTAAAAATATAAAAATAAATATGTAGGTATGATTTTTTTTTGTTTAATTCATTTTACTTAAACGCCAGAGACCATAGATTTGTGTTTTCATTGAAGCCAGTTTTGCTTGTAGTACAAAATAATGTACTAGTATCAAAATTATTTCAGATAAGTCAATACGTTTGCTATATGCACGACCGCAGCGCCCTCATTTATTTTCACGACTTTATAGACAAATTATACTTACAATGCATTCACATGATTATTAATCTGTTATTTTTTGAATACCATTCCATTCTGTATAATTACAAAGTTTAACATAAAGTCGAACAGTCTCTAAGAACGTCAAGTTTGTCAGTGTAATTGACAGTAGTTTGGCAGTAATAGGTCTGGAACGTGTTATTGTGTTTGAAATAAAAAACTACTACGAAAAAGTACGGGAAATCGCAAAATTGGAAATTCTTTACAATAATAAAATGTGAAAAGTATAGTTATTAATATTGTGTTAATATTCAATATTCTGACAATGTCATCGATAAGCAAGCAATCCTCTTTGATGAGTTTTATTAAGAAAAGTACTACTGGAAACTCGAGTTCAGACAATACAAGGTATTTTATAATTATAATCCTCGTCGTCATTTTTATTATTTAGTAAGAACACTTATTTGAAATTTTTTCCTGTGTTTTGCGTAACACTATTAAAATACAGTGTGTATCTTTTGCATGTACATAACATATACTCACAACTTTGTGTTGAGGGTACTGAATGCTATATTTTTTGTCAGTTTTTTAGAAAGAACGACGCGAATTTTTGATAAATAATAAAAAAAATGCCAAGTGGGAGTCGGACTCGCACACAAATCTTTAAAAACGGCAAAAAAAACACGTTTGTTGTATGGGAGCTCTCTTTAAATATTCTATTTTTTTATTTTTAGTATCATTATAGTGGGAACAGAAATACATAATCACTGAAAATTTCAACTGTCTAGCTATTACGCTTCATGAGATACAGCCTGATGACAGATGGACAGCAAAGTGTCATGAATAGGATTCTGTTTTACCTTTTAGGCATGGTACCCTAAAAAACCTGGATTTCGATTTTGAGAAATTATGTTAGAATAACCGACCGACTGAGTCATCCACATCAATCAGCAGCTTTTGCCAAACAATTCAATAATTACCCAAGTTATGTGAAAGTGGACCATAACTTTCTCTCAATCTGGAATATGCTTCCAATAAACGTTTGTGGTATTGACATATTGATGTTCTTCAAATCTAGTTTCGGAATAACAAGTCTATAAGCACACATTCTATGTAAGAAAGTTTAGTTTTTCAAATCTGATTTTAGAATTATGCCTGCCTCATATGATTATACATATCAAACCATATTTAATACCATACAGGCTGCAGTGGTAGCCAGTATGCTGTGCCAATTACAAGCAGAATGGTTCTACATCAGTGAAACAGAAAAGCAGTATATTACAAAAATTTCATCATGAATTATTATTATTACTCATAAATATTGTTTTCATTTAAGAGATGTCTAAACAAAAAAAAAAAAATGATTAAACAGTCACTAATGTTTACTTTAATTTATTCTATAAATAATTAAATATTTGATTATACTTATTTAAAGTCTAAAATACCTAGATGTTCTACAACAGTTTTTCCAAGGGCTATATTTAAAGAATAAAGGGATAAAGCAAGAGTTTGCTCAGGGATGCCTCACAGAACGGTACATGCTAGGCAACAGTATTATATTGCAAGTAATATTTTATACAATGTAGCAAACCGTTTGAATAATATTTATGCAGTTACAAATAATAAATGTAGGGTTGTAATACGAGAGTGGCTGCTTCGATTAAACTATAGTGAAACTGAAAAATTGCTTTATTTTTGAAGTAAGAAACACAGCAACTCCTCTACACCTACTGTACATGTATACCAACACACACACACATCACACACCCACCCACATAACACACACCCACACTCACTAATATTCTACACACTTACTCCTCACTCCTCAATGTGGTAACGTACTTATATTAAATAGTTTAATTTCCCCTGTAAATTCTTTAATGTTATATCAATCAGTCCTATTTATTAATGTTACAGATCTTTTGCTTGAAACAATAAATTATGGTTCAAATAATTAAGTGTGGAAGGCGCTGACGACTGTGACACAGTTCATACTAGTATAGTCGTCAACGTTATCTCTTATAAATAAGGAATATACAATCTGTTTCAGAAATATGAAATAATACTAGTATATCAGTATATAAAATATATGTATGTTGTATACCTATGGCACCGGTGTGAGGTACCTAAGTGCATGGGTTTTTTAATTATTTTGCTTTGAAGTTTAGTGCGAAAACTTCGCAGTGATGACCCTAGAAATAACTTTAAAATTCAATTTTAAAGATTATAAAACAGAGTCGACTTATTTGTATCGGCACATTTAATGCCTATCGTCTTATTCAACTAATCAGTGTAAAAAAAACATAGTTTTTATTATGTGAAGTAAATTCAATGAAAACTTCTTGCATCTACCCCTATTAATGGTACTATTAACTTTGTTGTTTTCAATAATTAATTACGATCTTTTAATTTTCATGCTCAGATCAGTCGTGGATAGCTTCTCAGAAGCAAGAAAACACTTCAATGTCGTGTCTACTTTACACCGTATTTTTAATCTCTTTAGTCAACGTGGATTGTCGGTATTTATCAATGAATGGTATTGAATTATTGACCAATACCGGCCAAGCGGCGAGTAACTAGCGGTGCCTTTGACACGCCCACTAATAAAAGCATCATTGTAAAATGGTTCCGTATAAAATATAGTTTTAATAACTAACTTCTTTCATATTGTTTTAATTTCATATTATTTAATTATTTCAATGTGGGGTCCTGGCCCTGTTTTAGTAAAAATATGCCCATTTAATTATAATAAGCCTTCGCTTGTACTTGACACCTTAACTTATGCAAGGAATGGGTATAATCACCTCTCGTTAGAAAATTACAAACGTAATAAGTTTTGACTTACCGTATTTAGATTCAAAACTGATTAAGAATACTTATTGTTTTTATTTAAGTATTAAAAATCTTAATTAGTTGCATAGGTGTGTCTGTAGATAAGAATATCAGTCACTATTGGTTTTTCGGTAAACGGAACCCTAAAATGTACGTAGGTTTAGGTAACTACCTATTCTTGATTTTTTATTAATTTTTTGCAAGTCCCGAACGAGTCTCGAATTGACCTTGACTAGTTGCATACTAATCGTCCCGAGGTGAAGTCGCTGCTTTGCAATTGCTCGGTTCCGCGTTACGTGTTGTCAACGGTTTTCAAAATACCTCGTCGTGGTGAAGAATATTCAAACAGTGAATACTATGATTCTCTGTGTTGGTGCTGCTGGAGATAGTATCTATGGAGCATGAAATTTATACCAGCAACGGTTTGTTGACGGGAAACTCGCCGCTGATCAGCGACGCCTGCCGTTGTATACGTGCTTCAGGAACATGTGTCTACGGCTGCAAAGTACTGGTTCCTTCCATCGTTCTGCGAGTGAGGGACGCCCTGGTTCTCGCTCTGGCACCGTTTTGGAGACACAGATTATCGAGCACTTTAGCAACGAACCTAGAACTAGTACTCTTCGCGCTGCCGCTGTATTTAATGTGAACCATACACTGGTGTGGCGAACATTACGGGACTACGGTCAACATCTCTAGCATTTTCATCGAACCCAAGAACTCACAACTGCAGACCACGCGCCAAGAATCAACTTTTGTACTTGGTACAACAACCGGGTGCAAACCGACCCAAGGTTTCCAACAAAGGTGCTGTGGACGGACGAGGCTTCCTTTACTAGAAATGGTATAATAAATAGGCACAACGAGCACATGTGGGCTCAGTGGCGTATCAACGTCTGGGCTGGTATCCTCGGTGACCAATTTGGTTGCCACAACGTGTCAACGCCGAGGAATACTTGAATGTTCTTGCAAGAGTTGTGGAAGAGACCCTCGAAAACTTACCTGTGGCTACTTAGGTACTGTCAAATTGTGTTTCAACATGATGGTGCACCAGCTCATTACGCGCGGCCTGTTCGAGACTACTTAAATGAACAATTTACCGAGTGAATTGGCAGAGGAGGACCCATATCCTGGCTCCTCGTTCCCCGGACCTTACACCAATGGACATTTTTTTGTAGGTTTACGTAAAAAATTGTGTTTATTCGCAAGTGTGTAGTTCATCAGACGAGATGAAATCTAAAATTGAATTGCGTTTGCTTCGGTAACCCCGGACATGTTAAGGAACACTCGATCGTCCTTATTACGTAGAACATCTTTGTGTGTGAAAAATGGAGGTGGTAATTTCGAACCCTTTTTATAAACGACGACGACCCAAAGTCTGTGATTGATAAAATCATACCAAGATCTTTTTGTGATATTAAATTCCTAATACCTACATTATCTTAAGTGCAGTGACTTCATAGACCTACTTACTGGACAGTACCTACTAGCTTACAAGGATGTACAATTTCAGTGTGTGTAATGCATGATCAAGCGCGGTAATTTGTTTCAAAAATGTAAAAACACGGTAAGGTACCTTAGGGCTTACATAAATATCATCAAATCATAAAACACTTCTTTGCAAAGAATGAATGAGTGAGTGTTCAAAATGTTAACTACCTAACAAATTATCCTGTAATAATGTACTGGGTAGGGTTACTTGTTGCGCTAGGAGGAGTACCTACCAATCTTTGTTTTCATTTTAACACATAACATAATCATCATTAGGCTTACTCTAGCCGAAGGTGTTGGCAGAGGTTTACAGAGTAGGTACATTCACTGTTTGCCGAAGACCTAATGTTAGACTTTATTTTATTTTGTGTACAGACTACAGCACGTCAAGCTACCGCAATCTGTCAGATTTCTTTTTTGGAGTTTCAACTTTATCTCTTAAGTATTAAGGCTCAAGGTTGATTGAAAATATTTGACAGTTTCGGGTAGCTTGACCAGGGGGGCAATCGCGCTAAAATATTTCAACCAAAACAGAATTGGATCGCAACCAAACCATAACTTTTTGTATGTTTCGTATCGCGCTAACCTTTTGACAGATGGTTTAACCATAACTGGATTGCAATTGGAACGTAACCGCTGTCAAATGAAAAAGTTGAAACAAAGCTAACTTTTTCTGAGCCATTTGTCAACCTTTTGTATAAACGATTGGATTTATTTAGTTTTAATTATTATATCTGACGAAATGTATCACTCATACATTGATTTGTTAGAGATATCCCATGAAAATGATCTTTCTAGGGAAAGAACCCTAACCAAAAGGGAAAATCTCCGCAACCGTAAGCAAACAGCGTTTTCACTGACTGATAGGCAATTTATAAAGCGTTATAGGTTGTCTAAACAGTCTGCAATAAGTTTAATTGAGGAACTAACTCCTTTTATGCCGCCAGTACTACGTTCTGATAGTTTGACTACAGAAACTAAGGTAAGATCAAAATTGTTTACATTGTGTGACAAACATAACCTTTTCAATGTTTTCATTTCTTGTTTTTTTTTTCCAAAATATCGCTCAGAAAGTCTTTTTACTGCTAACACTAATATATTTTAAGGGATATTTTTTACTTTTTTGTAGGTGTTGGTAGCCTTAGCATTCTATGCCACTGGGTCCTACCAAACAATAGTAGGAGACAGCCGGAAGCATAGCATTTCTCAGGCCAGCGTGTCTAAAGCAATACGGCAAGTCACGAATGCTTTAAACAAACAAGCACTATTACAAAAATATATTGCATTTCCCTTCAATAGAATGGAGAGAGAACAATTGAAAAGAGAGTAAGTTTCTATGTTATAAGAAATTACATAAAGGTCTATAACATAACATAAGATAAGAAATTAATTGACCTGTTTTCTGTGTTATATGTATAACACATCCTATTTTAACAATTGGTTTAAGTTCTTATCAGAATACAAATTTTCTAAGTTTGATTATAAGTTTATCTCTATAGTATGTCTTTAAGACACAGTTAAAAATGTATTTACTGTTTTTACAATATTACTTTTATTAGTTGTTTCAGAAAATTTAAAATGCCTGGAATGCTTGGTTGCATTGATGGGACACAGGCAGCAATCATACGTCCTGTGGAAAACGAGGAGAGATTTTTTAATAGGAAAGGCTACCACTCTCTTAATGTTTTAATAGTAAGTAATATCTTAAAGGTACAACCTATTGAAGAGAGGCACGCCTTGAAATAGATGTTTATGATATTCAAGATATGTTGAGCTTGCACTTTAGGTTCACTTTTAAATGTTAATTATTTAGTGTCACACCATTACTTTGCAGTTATGTGATTCAAAAATGAACATTATGTGTATGGATGCCAGCTACCCTGGGTCAACTCATGATAGTGTTGTGTGGGCAAACCATCCCCTCAAGAGTCATATAGAGCGACTGCATACTCATGATGGAGAAGATTTGTATCTTTTAGGTATGCATATAAAAATTTAAATATTTTAACTGACCTTGAAAAACTGTTATGACCTCACTTTGTTTCTCAGAGAGATTATTTTCGATTAGCTAGAGAGCTAATTTTACCAATAGCGGCCAAATAGTTATTTATGTTTAATGTTGTGGTGGCCTAGTGGTTAAAACACCAGCTTCTCAAGTACGAATGTGCGGGTTAGATTCCAGGTCAGGCAAGTACCAATGTAACTTTAGAGTTATATGTACTTTCTAAGTATATCTTGGACACCAACCACTGAAGGTGAAGGAAAACATCTTGAGTAAACCTGGACTTAATGTCTGAAATCGCCAACCCGCATTGAGCAAGCGTGGTGATTATGCTCAATCTTTCTCTGTATGAGAGGAGACCTGTGCCCAGCAGTGGGATGAAAAAAAAAGTTGATGATGAGTTATTTATCTTTTTACAGGTGATTCTGGTTATGCCTTAAGGCCCACAATGATGACACCCATCTCAAACCCTGAGCCTAACAGTCCTGAAGCTTACTATCAGGAACTACATTTAACAGCAAGAAATGTAGTTGAGCGATGCATAGGACTTTTGAAAGCTCGTTTTAGGTAAATAAAATTTATATATATGTAAATATGTTAGATAAATTCTAGAATTTTCTTGATTAAAGTGATTCTTTTCTGCAGGTGTTTGCTGGTTGATCGAAAGCTGCATTACTCACCTACAGTAGCAGCAAAAATCGCGAATGCTTGTAGTGTGCTCCATAATATAGCTCACAAAGAGCATGTACCATACACACCACTTAGTGTTGAAGAGGCCAGACGTGAGCGCTTGCATACTGAGGGGGCCAGTGGTAGTGCAAATCGAACCCAGCTTAGTGCAATTTCCAATCTGGAGCTAGGCAGAGCTCGACGTGCAGCACTGATAGTGTTTGTGGTCAAATAGGTCAACATTAAATTAAAGATAAAATGAATGGAATATATTTTTTATTTTTACTCAAAATATTAATAATTAATTTAAATTAAACATCAACTTCTTGCTTATTGTTGACAAAACTGAAACAAAAACAAACAGATAATGAAATATTATTAAAATTGTATAAGGCTGTTAAATATAAAATAAAATTTTTACCTTATCAGTGAAACGGTCTATGCTTTGAGCAATAAGCCTGAAGGAATCGAAAAATGTAAGGATAGCCTCTGATATATTTAAGCCAGCCTGTGCTCTCAGTTTTTCTATCTCCAGAACCATTCTTCTAGACTCCTCTAATGATGTTCTGGCTGCTATAAAAAAAAATATAAATAAGGTACAGAAATTATAGAAATAATTTTTAAATAATTAATAAATTGAACTGGAAATGAGAATGCTTACTGTGAGGTGCATTTACACGAGCTATGGGCTGACGTAATGCTCGCTCAGCTCTTCGTCTCTCCCTAACGGTCGTAACTCTGGATACTGTTGATATAAAATGAATGAACATAAACTTTTAGTACCAATTGTCAGTGGCATATCCAACTTATATCACTATATAAAACAAACTTGCTTCCTGCTGACTGTCCCTAAGCTTAGATCTTAACATAATAGACAGAGTGAACTAAGAGGAAGGTTTACTTGAATATAGTAATATTATATTCTTACTAATTTTATAAATGTGATAGTGATTCTGTCTGTCCAGCTTTCACATCAAAGCCACAGAACCGTTTTTAATAGAATTAGGTAAAAAGAAAAAGCTGCTTTTCATCCTGATTGCACACTAAGTATAAAATAGATAAGAATAAAAAGGATATAGGTAGGCTCTGATTTTAGTAGTCTGCTGTGGTATTTATGAAGGATTAATAAGACTACCTAAGGTGTTGGCATTATATTATATTCATGATAAGACTTACCTGGAGATACTGTGGGAGTATGACCAGATTCTGAAGGTACAGGAGATGCCACAGGTGTTGTAATTGGAAAGCACACATCAGCTACAATTCTGTTTAAACAGAAAAAAAGGTTAATGATTATCATAATTATGCATATAATAATAAAGAAAACCTATAGTATTTTATCAACTTCATTGTTGGACAAAGGTAAAGTATTAGTAAAATAGGCAACCAAATAATATTAAATCATTGGAACTAACCTAATTGGAGATTGTGCACTTTCTTGTTCGGGCATTTCCTCTAGTTGGATTTCTTCAATTACAATATTATTCTGCAAACACAAAGTAATTACAAGAGAGGAAATAAGGGTATAAAAAATTTGTTCATTTTACTTACATCATTTGTACCAAAATGGTCTTGGGTAACATTAGGCAGTGGACCAACATCCCTACCTAGAATGTTGGCCACCCTCTCCTCCAACGCAGTCAATGTTATTGTGGTACTGGGTCCACCACCTGTAGTTCTTCGGCTTGCATTAATCTTCACTAACTTCGCCCTGACTTTACATTTGAAATCATTCCAAACCTATAACAGTATTTATCAATGCAAATATGATATCAAACTATTTGTATATATAATAAAGGGCACTTAGGTGTCATTAAGAGATATTCAAACAAACCTTTGACCACTCCTTTGCTGTTCTACCAGGGCCCTCAACGTTTACAATATCGGCACACTCTGCCCATAAACGTGACCCCATTGTCCTAGCCTCCTTCTATCTCACTCGTCCAAGAGCAAGATCTTTGTGGTGTTCTAAAAATTCAGTTAGTAATTCTAACTGTCTCACGGTAGTACACCTTCGTCGCTCTTCCATTTTTGAACCTCTGGAGAGAAAATGGAAATTATTTATGTATATATTATGTATTTAGGTACCTACATACGACGAAGAGCACATCAAGCTACTACTATCTGTCAGGTTTCTTTATTAAATTTTCAACTTTATCTCTATAGCATTAAGGCTCAAGGATGATTAGGAATATTGACAGTTTTAGGTAGCTTGATATGTCGTCGTCCATTAAGTACGTATATGAAAAAAACATAATATTAGCTGTTTCTTAGCAAGGAAATACAAGGATTTAAACTTACTTGAGTATTACAAATATATATTTCCAGTCCAGATATAGACACAGATGTATATTTTATAGAATTTAAAACCCAAGAAAACACTGAGCAAGTAATCACTAAGTTTTCAAGAAAAGTTAAGTACTTTCGTTGTCAAAGTTTAGATTTCGCGCTGAAAAAAAATTGATAATGTTGCCAAAATCTTAGAATCGATGATCGATTGTGTGTCGGTAACAGATAGTTACTAAAATTTTTCGGTACGTCTCTAAAGGTTCATATTTGGTTATGGTTCGGAAATGGTTCAACTTGAACCGAAGTTAAACTTTTAGCGCGATACGAAATGTGATCGAAACTAAACCATAACTGTAACTGGATTAGAAACGAATCAGAGTTGAACTTCGACTGTTTTATTTAGCGCGATCACCCCCCTGCTGTCGTCTGTACGATGCTGCGTAAAAGTAAAATTGATTTACTTGCATTGAAAATTGTATTGCTGTATTTATTTATCGGAATATTTGTGATGTGGTTTATTATTAGCGTAGGTATGTACCTATGTTATTGTGTGTCATAGTACTTAATGTAATATTAAAAGTTTGGCTATTAATTGTTTTTTTTTTTTGTTAATCTTTTTTTCTTCCCTTATTGGTTTGTATTTCATTTAATTGGCTGATCACGTTGTTGAGTTTTACCTGAATGGGAATCTGCGACGTGCCTGCCTGGTAGGAAAAACAAGGCTGATTTTTAAGGACAAATAAGTGAGTAGGTACATATTTACGTAAGTGTCTTTATTGACGCGAACCAGTAGGTATAATGTATGCCGGTAGGTATTTAGCAGACGGCGCGGCTAGTCGGCGCGTAGCGTCAGCTGTAGCGTAAGTTTAGGGTTGTCGACAAAATGTTTAATAAATATTTTTATTTATTTTGTAGGAAAAAAAAAATCTTAGTATTTCAAATTTATGACTAGGTCAAGTTGAAGTTTATAAGGTATACTTCAATATCTGAAAGTATTGTTTCACCTTTCTGAACCACGTGTATAACTACCATGATTTTGTATATAGAATAAGAGAAAATTGTAATTCTTGGTGTGTTCAATAAACTATTATTATTATTTCACCGGGACATCATGATGGCGCAACCAGTCGCCGCTACCTACAAAATGTATACAGCTCTATAGAGAGATACTCACCTGTGTAGCTACCATGAGTTTTCATTATGAGACTCGATCGTCGATAACGAGCGCGTTTTGCGCTCTCATTGGTTGAGAGCTCTTACAACCGTAAAGCGGGCAAATCGATGAGTCAAACATGCTCGATATCGATGATTGAGTCTTGTAATGTCCGTATGGAGGACGGGTCTGAGCAGTTGTGTTGCGATGTGTGCCGGGTACGATGCGCCAAATGTTGTTGTATTGGGAGTTTGGTCGTGGAAGGTCTTCGGATCAATCTCCCTTTGACGCAGCATCGTTGGTCGTATTGTTGGGTTTAACATTGCATCACTTCGCTCAACTGCCGTCTTCCTTCCTGTTCGCTCAGTTTTTCTGAGTGAATAGGCTGTTAATAAACTAGCGCGCTTTACCATCAACGATCGCATCACTGCTTACCATCAGGCGGGATTGTGGTCAAGAGCTAGTTTATAATAATTAAAAAAAAAAAAAATGTAAAGTCATGGTAGCTACACTGGTGTCTATTTGGTTTCGCTACCCTGTATACATTTTATTGGAAGCGGCTACTGGTTGCGCCACCACGGAGTCGCGGAAGTATATAGTGAGGGTTTATATACTTCCGGGACTTCATGGTGACGCAACAAGTAGCCGCTTCCAATAAAATTACTGGTTACTGTGGTTGAATAGGAACTTATTGTGCTGCTCCTCAACATGGACATTTTCATTAGTAGCCCTTAGTATTGGAATTGAACACATACAGTATGTTACGAAAACCCTGTCCGACCCGTGAAGGTGTTGTTAGGTATCGATAACTGATTCTACTAATGCATACAAAACCGGGCTTTACTTAAAAAAAAAATCCCCCTAAAAAAAAAAAATATTATTTCGCAAAAGGAGGTAACTTATTAAATGTGCGTTGACCACCCTTCGCCTGCCGACCGCGGGGGGCGGGCGGCAGGACACGCGGCACGTGGTCGCATCGCTATTCGCTCATAATAATACCGGTGTTGTCACTTTTTAAAAATTACCAAATTTCGGGGAAATTGGAATTAATTCGTTGGAAAAAAAGATTATTTCAAAATTCATTTGTATTGGTACTATGATGAATACGTAAAATTTTATATTATATTTGGTCATGTGTTTACCTAACCTCTATTATCCTTATGGGTCGGACAGGGTTTTCGTAACATACTGTATATATTGCCAAAGTAAAAAAAAAATGGTGTTGTACTTCTGGCAAATTATTTTGACCATTCTTTTTTGTTTTTCAGTGGAAACAAAAATGAGCCTGTTTTGGAAAAAAAATCTAGATTTGTATTTAAATCCAAATCCACAACTGCTACAGCTAACTGTGAGTATCATTTAGTATTTATTTAGTACAAAAATTTACTAACATAGTTATTAAGTTTTAAGTCATAGTTAAGACATACTCTATCAATTTGAGTACTTGCAGTCTGTAGTATAGAATACAGGTATTATTTATTATTCTATATGGATCTATGTGTTGTGGGGTGGTAGCATTCATTCTGTTTATTGAATCCCAATGAAGAACTTCATTTATGCCCAACCATGTACGTATTTTTAAATATGATGCATTAACTCAATCTAATTATTTTTACATTTCAGGGACACCCCCATTCAAAACTACTACAAATGATAAGGCAGAGAAAACGGCAAGTATAACTTCTGTGCCATGTTTTTGTGCAGGATGAGTAGAATAAGATGAAGTTAAAGAATGTAAGAATAGATTAAATCAAAAGTTGTTGATCCCATAACAAACTGGGCTGATATAGTTAAGTAGTGACGACCTCTTAAGATCAACTAAGAGATGGCATATTAAAAAAAAGCTTTCTGGACACATTCAAGAGTCGACAGGTCAAAAACTCCAAACCTAGAACCAACAGTGAAAATTAAGTCAACAAGCAACCTCGCTACTTGAATTACGCTCCAATTTTGTGGAGAATATTTCAAGTGAAAGTGTACATCGGACTTATAACTATAACTAGACTAGACTATAACTTAACCAATTTAAAGATTAAAAAAGAAACAGTGGTCCTGGCGCACAGGCGAGTGAAGGGACACGGGTGGGTGGGTTTTAGTCAGTAAAAGTCTGACACGGCCTTCCGCTCATTCGAAAAAGATCATTTGATGATTTCCCATCCAGAACAAAAAAAAAAAGTAAGGCTTTATGTGATTACGCAATTGTTTACTAGAGTAATAATGTACCTACACATCTCTCTATATGTTTCCAGTTTTAGCTGACCTTGCATTGTTATAGGGTAGCATAGGTTTTTCAAGTCAGCTTATAGTAGACTAGCTGCAATAGTAGCAGAGGCGGAGCAAGACCTAAATTTGATGTGGGCGAGACAAATTTCACGAGACCCTTTTCTATACCGATCTGAAGACGGATTTTATCCATACTACTTAATATTATAAATGCGAAAGTATCTCTGTCTGTCTGTTACGCTTTACCACTTAAACCTCTACCTACCTACCTCTACCTCTCAACCGATTTTGATAAAATTTGGCACAGACAATCTTTAGACCCTGAGAAAGGACATAGGCTACCTTTTATTGAAAAATTTGATATTCCCGACAGAAAACTAAAAAGCGCGGTATAACCGAAATCCACGCGGACGAATCCACGGGCGGAAAGCTAGTATAATAATAATAAAAAAAAACAAAACAATTAACACTGCCAAGTTTCTATTCATACAAATACAAATTAGATTAAAATTAATGAAAAATTATAGGTCGCATTGTTAGGTGGAGATGACAATACCTATAAACTGATCTATGCATCGGCAAAATATCATGTTCACATATTTTAAAATGTTGACAGTTTCTGATTTAGTGGTTATTTTTAAAGGGATTATTGCGCCAAAGCATAATGTTCGTCACTTAAAACCATGTTGTTGCTTAATTTTGTGTCTGATTATGGACGAATTTGTTTAAAAAAATCCCAACAAAATGTCTTTTTTTTTTGCTTTGAAGCAATGCATACAAATATTTGAAGACGCGAGGCCCCTTGTACCTTGAGGCCGTAGGCGGTGGCCCACGTCGCGCACGCCTTACGCAGCCTCTGTATAGTAGATTAGGATTGATGTATAGCCAATATAGCCATCCTGCATATTATTGATCGTTTATATAATTATGTTATTCATATTCATGTAAGTAGAACGAATACGCACTTGTGCGACAGTACATTCCAGTGGAGGGGGCTATTCTGAAAATGTTTATTTTGTGTTTCAGACACCAAAAATAGAGTCACCTTCTTTCCTACATAGCAGTAAGGTGTTGAACAATGGAGTCAGTCCGATCACACACAACAATAGGACACATGACAATCAAAGTAATGATATCTTTGAAATGGATGTGGTAAGTCAGCCATTTTCTTAATATACCTACGGACGCAAGCTACCCGAAAAGTTGAAAATCCGTTAAAGAGAAAGATTGTGGTAGTTTGATGGCGTCTTTACACCAGCAGTACGAAAAGTTGAGCATATTCGAGTTCTGTAACACCATATTTAATGTTCGTGATTTTATATAGACACAATTTCCATACTTCCACAAGGAATCTAGAAAATGTATGCGCTTCGTTGGTCTTCGTATTTTCGAATTAACAAGGATTGCGCGTTACAAAGTAAACTCTCCTAGAGGCAACATTTATAAGCTTACGGCCGAATACTGAAAAGCCACTCAAATATTTGAGACCCGCTTAAACTTTTGAGCAGCTCCTAACCTTCAATTTCGTATACACAAACGTCAATTTTAAGCGTCTGTTAAAAATAAATGCAACTTGAATTAAGTTGTGCTCAGAGACCACTCAGTGAAAAAGTCGTATACAGAAACGCTACTCAACGTTATTTAGCTGTCAAATCAAATGTCAAACTGATTTGAGCAGCCCTTAGATCTGAGAGTGGTCGCGAGGTCCCTCAAATCAAATAAAAGTTGTTAAAAAGTTTGTAAACAGTGGTAAAAATGTCTCTATCGTCATTGTCTTCACTTTCGGATCACGAAAGCCCAACCGTGAGGCGCAGAAATGAAAAGAAGCTGGATGCTTTTCTAAAGTACAACGACGTGGAATTTCGTTCACGGTTCCGCATCTCAAAAGATACCGTATTGTATTTGGATTCAGTTTTCGGTAACACAATCAAACCATTAACAAAAAGAAACCGAGCCATACAACCAGTGGACCAAATACTAATTACTCTACGGTATTATGCGACTGGTAGCTACCAACGCGTAATAGGAGATATTTTTGAGGTCGAACAACCCACGGTGCATCGAATAGTGCATAAAGTAACCGCCAAAATAGCGAGCCTAAAGTCTCATTATATAAATATGCCAACACAGGAAGAATATCCAGTTGTGGCAAATGAGTTTTTTGCTATAGCAGGATTCCCAAGAGTTGTGGGAGCTGTGGACTGTACACATATTAAAATAAATTCTCCAGGTGTGTATTTACGAAGTTTATTTATTATGTTCCCAAATTGTATGCTTGATTAATAGTTTTGTAATATTACCATTTATAATATAACCTAAAGTTGTGTAAATGTTTCTACTGAAATATAGGGCTCTAGTAAAGTAGGTAATTACTGTCTCACAGTAAAATAAATTATTATTATTTTTCAGGAGGTGCCCAATCTGAAATATATCGGAACAGAAAAGGATATTTCTCATTAAATGTTCAAATGGTATGCGATGCAAGATTGAAGATAAGGAATGTAATCGCAAGATGGCCAGGTTCTGTTCATGATAGTACAATATTTAATGACTCACCATTGTGTGCTCAATTAGAGCGTGGGGATTTTGGCACAGGTGTAATTCTTGGGGACAGTGGATACCCATGTCGACCTTATCTACTTACCCCATTATTGCACACAAGAACAGCTGCTGAAGAAGCTTACAATCGGGCTCAAATAAGCACCAGGAATCCTATAGAAAGACTCTTTGGTGTCCTTAAAAGGAGATTTCCTTGCCTACAAACTGGAATGGGGCTAAAAATAAAAAACATTCCACCAATCATAGTAGCGTGTGCAGTGCTACATAATATTGCCCTCTTGCAGTCGGATATATTTATGGAGGATGATGACCCTTTACCTTATTATGAGGAGGAATCCTTGGGTCAACAAATTGTAGGTCTTGAGACCAATCAGAACTTTTTAGTAAGAACTAATTTAATAAATACACATTTTACCTCTTAAATATAGTTATATTAGTGTAAATTATTATATAGATTTCACTATTTCAAGTTTTGCAGTCTTCGTTTCCAAAATTGCATTTTTGCTTTATATATATTATTTTCCATTTTGTTTTTATTTATCCAGTATTTTGTTTCTAATTTTGCATTTTTGAGTTTTGTCCGAAAATATTGTTGTTTTATTCCATTTTGTGATGGTTTTATTCGTCCTGAAAAATGGTTTTAGTACAATATTATTGAAAATCTCACATCACTAGCAAAAAGGACAATAATGTTACATAATTACCAGCAGAGTATGATGTTGAAGGTTTGTTTTTTTCTCGGGGTATGGCTGTTGCAGCTCTCTGGTCATCTATCAAGGTAATTGTCAAGCAATTAAGATGCTGTTCATAGTAAAATTAATTGATTTAATAATTAGTACAATAAAAAATTATTACCAGCAATACTTTTTGATTCAATTGGTTTGCTATTGTCCATTATGGAAGCCATTGTTGCATCTTGGTTGTCTGGAAAAAAATCTGTATGTGAGTAAAGAATACACAACAATAAGTATAAAATAAAGAAATGTAACAATGTTGTGAAATGGCAAGCAATTGAGATGCTTTTTAATAGTAACATTAGTTTAATAATTAATTCAATAATTAAAAACTTACCAGTAATACTATTTGATGTGACTGTGCAAGGTTTGGTATTATTTGTTATGTAAGCCATGGTTGCATCCTGGTCTTCTGGAAAAAAAATCTGTATGTAGAATTTATAACAATAAATAAATTAACACAAAAATAAAAACAAAATGTACCAATGGTGTGAATATCTGGCTCTGCTGTGTAAACATCGGATTGTGTAAGGAGTTCTGGTTCTGTATCACCTATAAAATAAACAAGAATGTAATGGCTTGTTGATGTCAAATGTATTAGGATATAAATTATTACACAAACCAAAATATAATGCAGCATCATCATAGTAGTTAGCTAATGGTTGAATCTGAGGAGCAGCCATGGCTAATATTTGAGCATCTTGCTCAGAGAGTGTACTCTTGTAGGTTCCACCACCAGTGCGATTAATTTCTTTCTATAAAAAATAAAAGTTATAATTAGAAGATATCCTGAATTTTAGAAATATTTAATTTAAACAAAACAAACCTTATCAATTGATGCCTTCTTTTTAATATCTTTGGTGATCTCATAGTACTGCAACCGCTAAAAAAATAAAGTGAATAAAGAATCACTTGTGTAAATGATAATTTCAAGATATCACAAAAACAAACTTACATTTGCTGTGGCAATGTTTTTTTTAGATCTCTGTTTTCTATTTTCATATAAGTGACGGAGCTGTTGCCAGGTTCTACAGCCACTCACAGAGACAGCATTATATTGCCGGCATATAGTGTTCCATACTTCTCGCTTCTTTAAAAGCATGTGAGCGTTTGTTTCCTTATTTTCAATAATATTTTGATTTCTGGAAGGAATTCAAAATAATAAATATTATATTCTTTCATTTAAATATTCTTTGTGTATTTCAAACTATTTTTAGTGAACTATAATTTAATCATTTGATGTATTAAGATAACTTTTTTTTTTTACTATAGTTTAGATGATGGGATATTTAATTTTTATATTGTATCTTTATTATTTCTAAATTGTTATTTATAAAAAATGACTGTAAAGCATGGAGCACTTTTATGAAAAAAAAAACTATCTATATACTAATTTAACCAAGTTTGCAAACAAATAAATGATTTGATTTAAATGTTTTTGTATATTATTTACAACATGACACAGTTTGAAATTACTTAAACTGAAGATCTGAGAATCACACAAAACTTCGATGGCACGTCGCAATTGGGACGAAGCAGTCTCTACTTTGCTTCGTCCCAATTGCGCCTCTGCGCTACGGCTTCCTTAGTTTCCGCCTGACGCAAGTCCTCAGCGGATCGGACGTAGATATTTCGGGAGGAAGACATGCACCAGGACGTTGCGGTTAAATGATTCTATTTTCATTCTTTATTTAGGTACTTACTTCTTTACGAGTTCTAACAGCATATCTTTTTCGGCAGGCGTATAATTACTTCCGCGTTTCTTCTTTTCCTCCATCGTCAATTAACTTATTAAATAAGGAATCACCAAAAGGTTGAAGATTTTTACTAAATTATAGTAATTAGAACTTGATTCAACATCAACATTCGCGCGTAAGATAATTGTAACGTTCCAATCAACGACAACAATATTAGCAAGTAAATATTATTTTCTGATGTCTTCTTTTGATATTTATCTCATTTCAATATAAATAATTTAGATCATAATGCAAATTATACTTCTAATAGCTGTTAAATTTCAACTAATTAATAAGTTTAGAAAATATTTATTCAAAGAACACTGCGTAAAAAGAATACAAGACGTAAGCCAAAATAAATTGTAACTGAGAACGTGCTGAGTATCATTTTTTTCGCAGAATGTTGCCATGACGTAAACATTTGAGCGCTGCTTGCTTGATCACGGCATCCAATTGCTTGAGTGACGTTTGTGTATACCACTTAAAATTTGAGGGATGCTTAAATTTAAGTAGCCTTTAGGTGAGAATGAGATTTGAGTGGCTTTTCAGTATTCGGGTGTTAGTTTTGCCTCGCTTTGTAGTAGTGCGCCTATTTGTGTATTTTTTTTTTTTCATAATTATAAACTAGCGCTTGACCGCAATCCCGCCTGATGGTAAGCAGTGATGCGATGCCTATGTTTGTGTCGAGTTTCCGACTATGGCCTCAGATTGTCATTACTGATTTTTAAGAAACTAATAGAAATAATCCAACAACAATTAAACTTGCAAAAAATCTATGAGTAAAATGAATAAAAATTTCATTGAAAAGGGGGAATTGCAAATATTGAATAAAGCTCGCAAGCTTGAATAAGGCTCGCGGTAGTAAAAAATAGGCAAATAGCAACTTTCATGATTTTATTTTTGATAATTATAAAGTAGTGCTTGACCGCGATCCCGCTTGATGGTAAACAGCGATGCACTCCTTGATGGCAATGCACCCTAATTTATTAAGAGCCTATTCACTCTAGCCTTGAAGGCACCTAAATTGTAATAAAGAAAGACCACAGCAGGCAAATTGTTCAATGTACGCCGCATAAAAGACGAGGCGAAACGCTCCTGATCGTAGTGGTATCAACAACATAAGGGTGGATACTCGGCGTACGTACTCCGATGATGGAACGGAGATGGCGGATGGCAATAACATCGGCCGCCGGCAGAAGTTACCACCCACCAGACAAAGCCTTGCCGCCAAGCGATTTGTCGTGTTCCGGCATGATGTCTGGTGAAGCCGTTCGGAGGACGGGTCTGAGCAGTTGTGTTGCGATGTGTGCCGGGTACGATGCGCCTAATGTTGTTGTTTTGGGAGTTTGGTCGTGGAGGGTCTTCAGATCAATCTCCCTTTGGCGCAGCATCGTTGGTCGTGTTGTTGGGTTTAACATTGCATCACCTCGCTCAACTGCCGTCTTCCTTCCTATTCGCTCAGTTTTTCTGAGTGAATAGGCTCTTAATAAACTAGCGCGCTTTACCATCAACGATCGCATCACTGCTTACCATCAGGCGGGAATGCGGTCAAGTGCTAGTTTATAATTATTAAAAAAAAAAAAAAAACAAACACAATTACTTGTCAAATTTAAATATCGATTTAAAAAATAAATTAAACTCAACAAATCAACATCACTTTCTATGTTGAGAACTGTCGTCCCTTCGCAATTCAAGATTGCAAAATATTTAATATCTCGTTCGTCTTCACGAAACACGAAAAAGGCCTACAACACTAGTTGCACTGAGCGATAAAGCTTTCCCGTGATTTGACGGGGATGGCGGTGAGGCAACTCACAATACAGCGCGATTTAACCTTGAAGCTCCTTGGCCGCACGTAATAATTCGGTGACGGCGACCGGCGAATATCTGCACTAGTGACGTACCTACCGCGTAATGAGATTTTTTTATTTTTGTCGTAAAAATTAAAGAATATTGAACTTAAATACATTTTATTGTGTACAGAATTTTGTATCAGAGTAACACTATGGTAATATTGTGGTTAAAGAACCCACTTTCATTGCAAATAATGATAGTGATTTCTAAGGAGCCTTGTTTATTCTTAGACAAGCTATAAAATATTTTACGAATTTGTCCCATCCCTAGTACTCGTAAAATTACGTGACTGGCGATACAGGTAAGGAGACCAGTGATCACGATGTATTAAAATCTCAAAATTCACAATATTTATCATTCAAAACATTGAAAAATGTCAATAACAATAACGATTATACCCTACTACTTATAATTGACACGTTTTATATGGAGTTTGTGCACTATAAGAACTTATTAGATAAAATAACGTAATTATACGAGTGTTGGCGGTTTGGGCACAGATTTCAGAGCCCGTAATATTACGTTGTTGGCGGTTAAAGGGTTAAAGTTTGGTTATCAACATGTACATCATGTAGAAAATGTGAAAAATGAAAAATAATTTCCTGTGACTGAACTATTGGACATATTTATATGGTTTTTTATGGGTCGACTGAGAATGTGTTGAGGTACACTATGTTTAATTTATTGTCGTATTGTCAGCACCACTCTGTATACATCTTATCACCACACGTTCCTATTTCCAATCATATATGATTATATTCGAAGCGCATTTTCTTCTCCTTCAGCTTATGGATGTCCACTGCTGGACAAAGGCCTCCCCCAAAGGCTTACCACGCTGACCGGTCCTGTGCTGCCCGCATCCATCGGCTTCCCGCGACCTTCACCAGGTCATCGGTCCACCTTGTTGGGGGCCTCCCTACGCTGCGTCTTCCAGTACGTGGCCGCCACTCCAGAACCTTACTGCCCCATCGGCCATCGGTTCTACGAGTAATGTGCCCTGCCCACTGCCACTTCAGTTTAGCGACTCGCAGAGCTATGTCGGTGACTTTGGTTCTTCTGCGGATCTCCTCATTTCTGATTCGATCACGCAGAGAAACTCCGATCATAGCTCTTTCCATTGCCCTTTGTGTGACTCTGAGCCTTCGTATGAGGCCCATTGTGAGCGACCACGTTTCAGTTCCGTAAGTCATCACTGACAACACACACTGGTCAAAGACTTTAGTCTTGAGACACTGTGGTATCTTGGGCGACGAGAATATGTATCGTAGCTTCCCGAACGCTGCCCAGCCGAGCTGGATTCGACGAGACACCTCTTTCTCGAAGTTGGACCTACCTAGTTGGACTGTTTGTTCCAGGTATATGTACTTGTCAACAACTTCGAGTGCAGAGCAACCAACTAGAATTGGAGTGGGTGCGACATGAGAGTTCGACATGATCTTCGTCTTATCCATGTTCATCTTTAGACCCACTTGTTGGGAAGCTCTGCTGAGGTCATTGAGCATTTTGCCCAAGTCTTCCAGGGTCTCAGCCATGACCACGATATCATCTGCAAAACGGAGATTAGTGATGTACTCGCCGTTGATATTGTTGCCAAGTCCTTTCCAGTCCAGGAGCTTGAAGACATCTTCCAACGCAGCAGTGAACAATTTAGGAGATATGACGTCTCTTTGTCTCACTCCACGCTGGAGTTGGATCGGTTTCGAGTCCTGATCCTGGAGACGGACTGACATGGTGGCGTTTTTGTACAAACACTTTATCACCTTAATGTATTGATGGTCAATTTGGCACCGCTGGAGAGACTGTAGCACCGCCCAAGTCTCGATCGAATCGAAGGCCTTCTCATAGTCCACAAACGCCAAGCATAGTGGTTTGCATAGCATACTTTTATATAATTGGATTAATATTCAACAATTTCAGGACGATATTCAAGACTTCCCAGAAGCATTCAAAAAGAAATCCAAATCAACGCTAAGCATAGCATACTTTTATATAATTGCATTAATATTCAACAATTTCAGGACGATATTCAAGACTTCCCAGAAGCATTCAAAAAGAAATCCAAATCCCGGACACCAGAGAGACGAAGTAGGTCACTTAGGATAAGCTCAACCCCAACTCCACCAAAGAAACATGAAACACAACAGAACAATAAGAAGATATTGAAAACGCCTGAAAAGCCGCGTGTCAAAGACAAGGACCCTTTAAGGGACATCATGGTGGACGAGTCCATATCAGGGTTCTTGGAGATTGTGGCCAAACATGCTGCGCTTTCCTATAATAAGGTAAATAATTTAATGCCTAAATACAATTTTCTCAAAATCTTATTTACCCAAATTAAAACTATTAATAAATTAAATAAAGCATTAAAATTTTTATTTAATGACTTTTAGTGTATTTAGTTTCATATGTCTGTAAATATTACCTGTAGTCCTATTAAAATAAAGTTTTTATATAATCTTATTTAAACTGCACGCCATACCATCATACACCAGCACATTAAAGTCACTTACAAGTACCTTCTGACAAGAGAAGGAAATATTAGGTTTGCATAAAGCCTGAAAGTAGACATCCATGTAAATTATGTGTATTTAAGACCCCACTTATATATAATAAGCACATATTTATACTGCTAGTGATAAACGGCTACACAAACAGAAAACCTTATAGAAATACTTCAATAACTTGTAGATATTAAAAAGTTTTTAACATGGACACTAGCCCCCTTATTACAAAACAAGTAGGTATTATAGATTTAGGCCAGGTTTAAACCACCTAAATAGTTGTTGAATGAACCTAACTTAACCATTATAGACATGCAGTTCTTTATATAAAAATGATAGCTTAGTTTGGTACTAAGTAGTTGCTTTAGTATTAAGAACTTTGCATAAATCTATACAACATTTTTTTTTTGTTTTGAACAAACTATATTTTATTCAGGTTCCACATAAACAAAAAATAACGTTGTGTAAAGTTAGAAATACAAATACTGACCCAAAGATTAAGGCTAAAATTAAACTTAGAAATGGTTTTTTTTAATAAGAATGGTTTACATAAAAACTCAAAAAAATATTTAATTAGAAGACTTAAAATTATAAATTCAGAAGATAGAAAGTTCAAATGAGTTAATTTAAGTTCAACAGTTTTTATACAATATGTAAAGAAAACCCCGTCTGACCCATAAGGATAATAAAGGTTAGGTAATCACATGACCAAATAAAATTTGAAATTTTGCATAATCATCATAAGAATACAATTTTGAAACAATTTTTTTTTCAGCGAATTTACTCTAACTTCCCCAAAATTTGGTAAATTTCTAAAAAGTGACAACACCATTTTAGACAGTATAACTGTCGGCTTTCCTTTCATTCTTTGGCGGCGTCCGTCCGTCTAGCCGCGGACCTATCACCGCCGGCCGATGAGCATTTTCGGCGACGTCAAAAAAGTTAATAGATATTCACAATTTTTTGCGTAATAACGTTTTTGGTATCGCTATTAATCGAAACTACTATTTGTGCCTGGTTGAATGATTTGTTGTAAAAACACAGATTACCTAATGGTAAAAGTGCTTTCGTTTGATTGTCGATTAATTACTAATAACATTATTATGACACAGGTATTACAGGTAAACAAAAAATAGAAGGTCTCATGAAATACGATTCTAGTAAAGTATTTTTTTTTTTTTATAGTGCCGTCTTTCTCTTCTTGCTTGGCAAGAATAGGGTATTTGACTAAAAAAAAATAATTAGTCCGTCAGTCAGATTTCCAAAAAATACTAGACACGTATTTTTTGTTTTATCAAAACAATAAACATTTACAAATATAAAAGGCATCAAAGATCAGGAGTGGTGGCTGGTGACGTCACTGGCCGGTAAAAAGTGTACAGTGCTGTGACGTCACTCGAGTTTTCAACGCACTGTGTCGTCTGCATTTTTTGTTTATATGAAAAAAGAAAAAATACGTGCCTAGTATTTTTTGGAAATCTGACTGACGGACTAATTAGTTTTTTTTAGTCAAATACCCTATTCTTTTTTGCCAGTGTATATGTCTTTCTTTTGTCTTTTTCCGCTATATTTTTTGCGGCTTCTGCCTTGTCTTTTCTTTTTGGGGTATTCCTTTCCCAAGTCTATTTTCTTTTGTTATTTCTTTTGTCATCTTTCTTTTCATTTCATATCATTTTTACAACATTTCTTATATACTACTTATCTCTATCTCACTATACTATACATGGGCGTTCCTTATCCTATTCCTGCCGACGGCACAGTGCTTGGCTGTGCTGCCCTTCTCCTATTCCTTTCAATTGACCCTTTTGCAACCTTGAGGCAAAACCGCTCCAGGTACGGCCTGGAGTGTTTGTCCGCCATATGGTCGGCTATAATTCTCTCTGTCAAAGTTCTGCCAGTACTTACTTCCAGGTCGTACCTGTCGCGGTCGTGCCTCGCGCATTCCAGTAATAGGTGCTGGATCGTTTCTGATGCCTGTGTGTCACACACACAGGCTGGACTACTCTAGTAAAGTATTATAAACAATGTAATGAATTTAAGTTTACCTAATTTATGTGAAAGTTCTAAAGAATTCCATGCGATGTTGAATCGATGCGTGAGATTTGCAATACTAAATCGATACCAAAAATCGTTACGAGTAATCGTATCGATCGATCCATCAATATTTTGAATACTTTCACATCTCTAGTCAAAGGGTAGGATGGGTCCGCCATGCAGCTAGAGTACCTATTTTTATGAAATCCGTGTAGACGTTTCGTGTATTGTGTAATCAAGTCGTTTTCTAACGTAGAATATTTTAACATGCTCATTCATGTGTCTGGGTGTGAGAGAAGATCGTAGAGACCATGAGATCCGTTTTGTATCCCGGTCCCGTGTGAGTGTACGTTACAATGTCTGTATAGTCACGTCTAAGTAACGTGCATTGTTAAATGAAGCGCATCGCGCTTATGTACCACGCACGCACATTTCGGATATTGAAGAGCAGGTGCTCGAATTATTCAACGAGGACCCCACTCTGAGTTCTCGTTCTGTGGCACGAGAGCTGGGCACTAACCATATGCAAGTGTGGAAGTTCATGCATGAAATCAAGCGAGTTCATGACCTTTCGACACCCGCGCTCCTGTATTGCCATTCGTGAGTTTACCTTTTGCGAAATAATATTTATTTTTAGGGGGTTATTTTTTTTAAGTTTAGGCAGGTTTTGTATGCATTAGTAGACTCAGTTATCGTTACCTAACAATACCTTCACGGATTGGACAGGGTTTTCTTTACATATTGTATAGGTTGGTCATTATAAATTGGACACCAATCTTAACTGTAACAAAGCACATACACGGCTGCCGGCGGAAGTTATCACCCACCAGACAAACAGTCTTGCTGCCAAGTGATTCGTCGTGTTGCGGCACGATGTCTAGTGAAGCCGTACGGAGGACGGGTCAGAGCAGTTGTGTTGCGATTTGTGCCGGGTACGATGCGCCAAATGTTGTTGTGACGGGAGTTTGGTCGTGGAGGGTCACCAGATCAATCTCCCTCTGGCGAAATATCGTCGGTCGTGTTATTGGGTTTAACATTGCATTACCTCGGTCAACTGCCGTCTTCCTTCCTATTTACTCAATTTTTTTGAGTGAATAGGTTTAATAAACTAGCGCGCTTTACCATCAACGATTGCATCTCTGCAAACTAGTGCAACCATCAGGCCGGATTGTAGTCAAACACTAGTTTAATAATATAAAAAAAAAATGCTTTTATCATAAAGTGTACCTTTAAAACTTCTGCCTATTGAAATCTCGAATGGAGTATGAGTGACAGCCTCCATGCCATAGCGGTAGCGAACGCGGCCGCTGCACAAGGAGGCGCGGGTTCGATCCCCACGCAGTGCAAATATTTGTATGCATGAATATGAATATTTGCACTGGTCTAGTCATGCTTCGGAAAGCACGTTAAGCCGTTGGTCCCGGTTGCCATACGGACATGTAACGGCAGTCGTTACGGGTTGTTAGAGCCCTCAAAAGTCCAACAATTGGTCTAACCGCAATGCTTCGATATCGTCTTCGGGTTGTGGAGGTCAAACGGCAGTCGCCTCACGGAAAATATCGAAGTTTAGCCAAAATCAGCAGTTAAGACTGGTAAAGCGGATCCCAGACTCCAAAGCTGTTAAGCTTCGGATGCGACTGGGATTAACGCTGAGACGATGATGATGATGATGATCACGAAAGGAGTATATTATGTAGATACCATAATTTTTTTCATCAACCCTTTGGCCAATTCGCTCAGGTTTACCACAATGGAGTTTTCTCGCGGGGAAAAATTTTGAAAGTTGTATAGAAATAAAACACCCAAGAAAGTTTACATAATTGTAATGTTTATTGTTTTAGGATGTAATAGAACCTGGTGACAAGGACCGTTGTAAAGAACTTTATATAGAATTACTAGAAAAAATATTTTACGCCTTTGATAAAATACCAAACTGTATAAAGGAAAAATTCCCGGGGTATGACCGAAGAATTTATGCTAAAGTCAAACAGTTACAATATAAATTAAAGAAAATTTTAGCCAAACTTGATAGCGTAAGTGCACAAGTACCACAGAATGTAAATGCCGATAGAGATACGTTTACTGGTACGAATAACAGTGACAGTAAGTTAAATGGTAGTCAAAGTCCCTCTCTACTTAGTAAATATAATGATGATATAGACGACTTTGACCTTGTATCTAGTGGAGTACATAAAAGAGTAACAAAATGTCTCCAAAAAGCCAATAACCCAGGAACTGCAACATCTACACCTGACTTTGTCTTCAATGAAAACAGACCAAGAAATGAATTACCCAAAACATCTTTGTCGTTCGATGCATTTTCACCATTCAACAATACATCTAAATTGGAGACAAGTTGTCAATCAGAACCAGAAATTTTAAATAAATCTGAACAAGTTAAAGGGAAAGGGAAATTTGTGTTCAAAAAGCCTTCAAGACTTACGATAGAAGAGAACAAATCTACACCAAACAAAGATATACCGTCGTCTACTGCTGAGAGAATTAGAAACGCTTCAGAAAGACTTAAACCTTTGGCAGCAACAGAAGCGCCAAAATGTACACCAGTAGCGCAAAGCTCTGTGGAGTTTCAGCCACCACAGCTTAGCAAAAACTCCTTACTAACCACTAGTAGACCTAGCATAGATTCTATTAAAGACAACGATGAAGACGGTGAACCCATGGATGACTATGAAGTACCAATCGACATGGATGACGTTACAGACATTTTGCCGGCAGCGACTCAAGCGAGCGTCATTAACATCAGTGATTCTGTCGCTAGTACCAGTAACGCAGATGCAATGAATAGTGCTGTTGACGACCCTGTTGATGAAGATGGATGGCCAGAATATAGGCCTGAAGACTTTGAAGATGATATAAAAGACGTAGACAGGCAAGATCCACAAGTGGTCAACCTAATGGATGACTCGACTGTTAAGGAAAAGCCTAAGTATGAAGGAATGGGTGACTTCCATGCTGGTACACAGAATGATGGCATTACTGGTGAGTTGTAGTTTTAAAATACTGGACCATTTTACAGAAATTGGCGAAAACTCATAAACGCGGTGGTTATCGGTAACTAAAACTATAAAACAAAAACTATCCTAAAAATTATCATTTTATTTAGTCATGGGTTCTTGTTCATAGGTAACATTGGCATGGTCAACTAGCTTCATGTTTCCGACTGACCGACAACTTGACAATTCAAAATTGCCTCTAATTGGTTTATTTGGTATAATTGCTTTGTGAGTTTGGTGAAGTGAGCTATAGCCTAACCTCCTTGGGACTAAAGCGTGATGTTACGTCATTTTATTATTTTTATGTTTCAGGAGAGTTTGATGGGTTAGATTACCCTCACTCAGCGCCAATGCTAGAAGTGTTTAAAGAGAGGTTCGGGCTCACATCCTTCCGCCCTAACCAGCTGCAGGTCATCAACGCCACCCTGCTGGGGAACGACTGTTTTGTGCTCATGCCTACCGGGGGCGGTAAGTGTACCCCCACCCCGTTGTACCCCATTTGAAATAGACAAATAATTTTTCAGATTCCATTCTAAATATAATATTTTATTTATAGAAGGTTTTACCAAATTGTACTCTATCCCAAATAAAAGAAAAATCGATCACATAGAGAGTTAAATCAAAATAGTGTTCAGTACGTTTTGATCGTATATGATTTAAATTTTAATAAGTATATAAATTTGCTTATTTCACGTAACAGTAAGACACATACAATGTACATACATTCACAGGGCAGCAGTATGCTGCAGTATTGCCAGATATAAGGGCTCCAGCCTGTTCACAATCATCGCACGGACGGAATAGGCACCGCGCCGCACTCTGCGCATTAGACACGTGCATCGTCGCGTTTCGATAAGCGACGAAAATTGTTTACGCCATGTGGTCTATAACCATGAGCTGAATTCAAATTTTCAGTCTGCCCTGGCACCCTATTTATTAAATATCATAATAGCGGTTCCATATTTTCGAAAGACAATGATTTAATAAACGCATACTTTCCTTGGGACAAACTATCCGGTTAGGAAGGTCCAACTTCGAGAAAGAGGTCAATCGTCGAATCCAATTCAGCGGGGCTGCTTTCGGGAAGCTACGTAGAATCTTCTCGTCCGAAATACCGCAGTATCTCAAGACAAAAGTCTTCGACCAGTGTGTGTTGCCAGGGATGACATATGGAACTGAGACGTGGTCACTAACAAGGGGTTCATTCGAATGGCAATGAGGAGATCCACAGAAGAACGAGAGTAATAGACATAGCCCGAAGAATTCCAACACTTGGGCTAGACACATTGCCCGTAAGACCGGTGCCCGATGGGGCCCACGGGTTCTCAGTGTCGACCACGCACCGGAAAACCCAGCGTGGGTAGGCCCCCGACAAGTTGTACCGACGACCTGCTGAAGGTCGCGGGAAACCGCTGGATGCGGGAGGCACAGGACCGGTTGTCGTATAGATCCTTGGGGGAGGCCTATGTCCAGCAGTAAACTGTCGGCTGAAATGATGATGGTGATGATGATACTTTCCTTACAGATCTGTATATCCCTTTCGTGACGTTTCTAACTTAGTTTATTTTAACAATCGACTTCCGCAGGTAAATCTCTGTGTTACCAGCTCCCGGCGATACTGATGCCTGGCGTTACCATAGTGATATCACCACTCAAGTCACTCATTCTGGACCAAGTCAACAAATTACTGTCGCTTGATGTAAGTAACTTGGAATTAGTCGAGAAAATTAATGGGTTTGAAAATTTTCTGTCAACGCATGTGAATTTGAAACGCAACTGCGTTCAACATTCAACTGCAGCCAGTTCCTTTCCAAGATATTCGACCGCGGTGTGGCTTTTGTTGCCCTTTTTTTGGGTGGGATCTCATGCAATGACCTCTTCTCCCGCTCTGAGCGGAGCGGAAGGGCGTGTTAGATTTTTGCTTTAACCCATCCGTGTTTCTTCATTTGGTTATGCCACTTCGAACAATCAGCGACCCTGACTGTCAATGACACCTCAAAATCTACAACATTATTTTTTGTTTATTCGAAACCCGAAACACGTGTCCAGTATTTTTAAGTAAAGAATCTTTGTACAAAATTTCAAAAAGATATCATGATATACCACAAAGTTTTGAGCTTGTTATTTTACTTGGTTGTCCAAACAAAAATATGGTCAACCCACCGCTCGCCCGTCGACTTGCGGTTATTGATAAAAAGGGAGCCCCCCTTTTTATCAATAAACGCAAGTCTCTATTATCATCTTCTGTCAGCTGTGTTGCGCTATCGGTAACCACACTGCAATAATTTCTAAACGTATTTGGGAAAAAATATAACAAGGTGTAAAAATTATTGGAATCGATTCAGTTGCTTATTCTGAATAAACTATATTCAGGTTTCGAACAGAAAATAAAAAAAAGTTGCATATACAGTATGTCAAGAAAACCCTGTCCGACCCATAAGGATAATAAAGGTTAGGTTAACACATGACCAAATATAATATAAAATTTTATATAATCATCATAGGTAGTACCAATACAAATTAATTTTGAAATAATATTTTTTTCCCGCGAATTAATTCCAACTTCCCCGAAATTTGGTAATTTTTAAAAAAAGTGACAACACCAGTATTCTTATAAGCGAATAGCGATGCGATCACGTGCCGAGTGCCCAGCCGCCTGCCGCCCGCGGAAGGGTGCTTACCGCACATTTATTAAGTTACCTCTTTTTTGCGAAATATGTTGTTGTTGATGTTACACACATGACGAAAATGGACCAGTTTTAGTGAAGTGTCCATTTACGGAAAGACATTCAGTAGTAATAAAGCAATAACGTAGTCGTTCTATATGTAATAGTTGTATTGTGTAGATCCCCGCTGCTCACATGTCAGGTGACGTCTCCCTGGCTGCGTGCGACGAGATCTACCACAAGCTCTCGTTACGTGAGCCCGCCATCAAGCTGCTGTATGTCACTCCGGAGAAGATCAGCAACTCCAACAAGTTCCAGTCTATGCTCAGCATGCTGTACTCGCGCGGGAAGCTTGCCAGGTAATATACACCTTGATTTTACACTGGTTCGGATCCAGGGATCTAAGTGCTCAAGTGGCATATTCAAATGTAAGTTTCCAATTGTTGTTAGTGCATGTTAAACAAATATCAAGTTTACTATAATGATAATAAAGTTGATTTAAGTGTGACTAGCACTATTGAAAAGTTATAAAAATGTTAGAATTTGTAACGTAAACTGAACTTTATTGTGTGCATATTAATAATAGATTAGTAGCCGAGGGCTATAAGGCATCATTTGCAGCCCGAGATATTTAGGCGCGCGAGCGTAGCGAGAGTGCCTATAGTTCGAAGGTGCCAATGATGCTTACACCCGAGCTTACTACTCTGCTTTACATCTTGACTGTGAGGTAGTTAGAAAAAAAAAACGGCATTACAAGAATAAAACATTTTAGAACTTTCAGGCAAAATTTTGTTAATTACTGCATCAGCTTCCATTTCCATTGAATCGGGAGTGCAGCTTACATCTTCAATTGCAGAAATCATGTTTTTATCCTAATTAGTAATTATAAAAAAAAATCCCAAAAATAAGTAAAAGTTTTTTTTATTCCCGCCTTTTTTCATCGTTTTTGTAATTATTTTTTCAAGAACTAAATTGAGCTTCGCCGTTCGATATTTAAAATTGATGACTATTATAAATCATACGAAGACAAGACTGAATTGCGAAGCGACCTCTTTTGTCATTGGGCTGAATGCATGATGTCTATTGCCAGTATGATGATTACATTAGATGTACGCGAACTTTTTGAAAGAGTGAAGTTTTTTTTTTACTCTACTAATATTATATGAAAATGAGTTTGTTTGTTCCGCTTTCACGCCGTAACTTCTGAAGCGATTGCTTTGAAATTTTGCAGACTTAAAGATAGAATTTCGGATTAAATAATAGAGTACTTTTTATCCCGGAAAAAATTGATATCTAAAAAGCACGATAGAACCGAATAGTAATAAACAAATAAAAAAAAAAACATAAAAAAAACATGAATAAAGGCGGGAACTGCTGGTTTTCTCTACTTACCTCACAATCGAGATGTAAAGCAGAATAGTTAGCTCGGGTGTAAGCATCAATTGCATCCTCGAACTATAGGCTCTTAATTGTATGTATAAATATCTCGGGCTGCAATTGATGCCTTACAGACCTTGGTTACTAATCTACTATTAATGTTTCATTCAAGTTCCGAAAGATCACTCTAGTGTGTCCGGTGCAAAATCTACGGTGAAATTAATAATATTACGGACATAGGTTTGTAATCGACGAGGCGCACTGTGTGTCTCAGTGGGGCCACGACTTCCGTCCCGACTACAAGCGCCTGTCAGTACTGCGCACGCAGTTCCCTGACACCAAGATAATCGCGCTCACGGCCACCGCCACGCCTCGTGTGCGGACAGACATCCTGCACCAGCTGCAGGTCAAGGCCTGCAAGTGGTTCCTCAGCAGCTTCAACCGGCCCAACCTCGCCTACAGAATACTCGAGAAGAAACCCAAATCTGTTAACCAGGAGATTGCGACACTTATTAAGGAGAAATTTTTCAGGTTAGTTGTTTTGTAGATGGTTGCATTTTTTTTAAATGTTATAAACTAATGCTTGAACATGATCCTGTCTGATGGTAAGCAGTCGTGCAATCGTAGATGGTAAAGCGCACTAGCTTTTAAAAAATATTGGAATTTCACTGTTGTGACGGCCTACTTAATGACTTCAGCAGAACTTCCCAACAAGTGCATCTAATGATGAACATGGATAAGACGAAGATCATGTCGAACTGTTATGTCGCACCCACTCCAATTCCAGTTGGTTGCTCTGCAAACACTCGACGTTGTTTACGAGTATATACCTGGGACAAACATTCCAACTAGATATTTATTTATATATTCTTTATTGTACACCAATCAAACATCGAGCAAAAACATTCAACACAAAAAAGACATACAATGGGCGGCCTTCTCGCTAATGCGATCTCTTCCAGGCAACCAAAGAATGGACTGATTCTCCCGAACCACAAATGAGACTGTCGTTGGTGCAAATATTATTGTTACAATATACTAAGGTACACAAATATAAACGTAAACATAAATAAATACATAGATACTGAACATAACAAGTAAACAGATAAATTAGCGTACGTTTTATTTCAATTGGCAATGCATTCCACAAACGAGGGGCCTGAACAGTGAAAGATTTATCAAGGAACGTTGTGGAATGCGTAGGCATTTTGAGCTTTAAGTTATCTGATGACCTTAAAGATTTAGTATGTGAGTTGCTCAGAAATTGAAAGCGATTCTTGAGATAAAGAGGGGTGAGAGGAGAAAAAAGCACATTATATAGAAGGGAAATAATATGAGCATTCCGACGAAGGCGAATTGGTAACCACTTGAGCTTCACACGAAATTCGGATACATGGTCATACAGGGTGTCTCAGAACGGTTCAACTATTTTACAAGTGAACGAGACGCTAAATACGTGGAGCGGAGGTGGGGGAGGGGTAACGCTAGCAAGCTCAGTTCTTATATTTTCAGTTGGCGCTATGCCTTACACCGGAGAGCAACGCTCGTTCTGCGTGCGCGCGTATTTCGAGAACAATCGATCGCTCATTCGTGTTCGTCGTCTATTTCGAATTCATTACGGATTGCGCAATATTGGAGAAACTCCTAGTAACGCCACTATCCTCGCGTGGATCCAGGCATTCAACGCTACTGGAAACACATTAGGCGATATTCATCATGGTCGTCCAAGAACAGCAAGAACCCCTGGGAACATTGAGTTAGTAGCGGATTCTGTAAGACAACAGCCTCGTGTTAGCATTAGAAAGCGAGAATCGCAATTAGGCTTATCTAGAGCAACAATTTACCGCATAATTAAATCTGATTTGCATCTTAAGGCCTATAAAATTCAGATTGTGCAAAAATTGCACGAAAATGATTATGTTCTGAGATTAAATTATGTAAACATAATGTTAGACAGATTTAATGATTTTGACAACATTTTCTTTAGCGACGAGGCCCATTTTCATTTGAACGGTTATGTGAATCGCCAAAATTGCCGATTTTGGGCCGAGAACAATCCAACACTGCTACACTAACGCCCTTTGCATAGCCCTAAAGTTACAGTTTGGGTCGCAATGTCGAAGAAGTGCATAATAGGCCCTTATTTCTTCGAAGACCATAGAGGCAGAGCAATTACGGTGACTTTGGCGCGGTATATTGAAATGATACGCGATTTTTTTGGACCAAAACTTCGAGAAAGTGGACACTACAACTGCCTTTCGTGGTTCCAACAAGATGAAGCCACGGCACATACCACTAACAACTAGCGAGCAGCATTACAAGAATTGTTCCCTGAAAAAGTGATTTCGCGAAGGGGTAACATTGAGTGGCTACCACGAAGCCCTGATTTAACCCCACTTGATTTTTTCTTGTGGGGTTATCTCAAGAGTATTGTGTACGAGAATAATCCACGAACTTTGCAAGATCTGTAGGCCTAGTATGAGTTTTCAATACGAAACTCGATCGTTGGTATCGAGCGCGTTTGGCGCTCTCATTGGTTGAGAGTTCTTACGACCTTGAAGCGGGCCAATCGCTGAGTCAAACGCGCTCGATATCGTCGAACGATTTTCGTAATGAAAACTCATACTAGGCCTACAGAAGAAAAATATTGAAGAGAAGATCAAATTGATTCCTCAACAACTTCTTGGTAAAGTCTTCAATAACGTCCGCACAAGGTTCGAAGAGTGTCGTCAAACAAACGGGCGTCATTTAAGTAATGTCATATTTAAAAAGTAAAATTTCCCTCATTGTCTATATTTTGGTATAAATAAATAACTAATTAGTAATAGCATTTTTTTTTAACTGATGTTCGAAGTAGTTGGATCGTTCTGAGACACCCTGTATTTGCGCAGACCAAATATGAACCTTATACAAACATTTTGAAGTCGGCTCGGCTGTGCAGCGTTCGGGAAGCTACGTCATCTTCTCGTCGTCCAAGATACCACAGTGTCTAAAGAGTAAAGTCTTTGACCAGTGTGTGCTGCCAGTGATGACATACGGAACTGAAACGTGGTCACACACAATGGGCCTCATAGGAAGGCTCAAAGTAACACAAGGGGCGATAGAAAGAGCTATGCTCGGAGTTACTCTGCGCGCTCGAATCAGAAATGAGGAGATCCGCAGAAGAACCAAAGTCATCAACATAGCTCTTCCAGTCGCTAAAATTAAGTGGCAGTGGGCGAGGCACATTGGTCGTAGAACCAATAGCCAATCGGACAGTAAGGTTCTGGAGTGGTGACTTACCGGAAGACGCAGCGTAGGGAGCCCCCAACAAGGTGGACCGGTTACCTGGTGAGTCGCGGGAAGCCGATGGATGCGGGCAGCAAAAGACCGGTCATTGCCGAAAGCCTTGGAGGAGGCCTTTGTCCACTAGTGGATCTCTAGGCTGAAGAAGAAGAAGAAGAGGGCCTACTGAAGTGTGACGCCTGGTTTACGTATAGGAAATATGTTTTATCGTACATGTTAAACATTTTCTAACTTTAGACCTAGACTAAATCTTCGAGAATTGTATTTTGAACTTTATGCCGACGAACGTAAAATCGTTTATTATCAATTCAGAGTCGGGTTTAATATCAGTTTTGCTATATTTATAAGAAATGTAATTTACTTAATTTAAGATGTCTTCAGATTAACATTGTTTTATACGTCAGAACATTAAAAAAATCCATATTGAGCAAATTGATGCTGCATTCCTTAGACGAAGATGTTCGTTTCCAAGCATCAATGCTCATTCTAATCTAACGATCTTCTCGCTTTAGCGTATTACACTTTTGAATGACAGAAATACATTAAAATTGAAATAATTTCACTCTAACTGGTTTACAGAGTATGTGGCATAGTGTACTGCTTGTCACGGAAGGAATGTGAGAGCTTATCCGCGGATTTACGCAAGGCGGGCATTCAGGCCGCGCCCTACCACGCGGGACTTAGCGATAAGAAACGAGAGGAGGTGCAGGCAGCCTGGGTCGCTGATAAGTACAATGTGGTGAGTGAGCTGTTAGTTGGGGTATGTAGTGATGTAATGCCATACAACGATAAGAAATATTTGACTTGTGAAACAGATACTTTTAATCTTAGTGAAGTTTCAAATTGTAGGGAATATTTGTCAAAACTGGTTAAGAAATTACTAGTTCGAATATACAACTATCATGAATCTTCTGACTATTTGACGGCGTCCTTGACAGTGACAAAATTCCTATAAATGGTTTAATTGAAAGAATGAAGTGTGGTAACAGTTGGAGGACAGTGTTGGTTTTTGACACATTTTAAGATATGATAGGTACTAAGAATTAAGATCACAGTCCTGCTGCATCTTAACATTGTACGGTTAGCGGCCGATCTCAATAACTTACTTACCTTTAACCATCTGTTACATTACCAATCTTTAGTAGCTACAAGCGCATTTGTGCGTTTCAATAAACTAAAGATAGATAGGAATATCTATCTTTACTTTGCTATACCGTTCGGAGGGCTTACCGCTTACCATAGTTAAGTAGATCCATAGAAAAAAAATTTAGAGCGTCTCAATAACATTTTGACAGTTAACTTTAGTTTGTTTTCGTTACTGTCAGTTAAAAATTTGCTATCTCCCGAAATCGGGCGATTGACTGTTGGTTTACATAATAATTACAACTTATTTCATAATAAAATGGATTTGTTCAGTGATGAAAGTGATAATGAGATGTATGAAGCTGGTGTATTTAATTCTGCGACAACTACAGCATCTGGTGAATGCAGAGTGTACAGACGCATTAACTATGAAAGTGAATTTTCTGACTCGGAATTTACATTTAGGTTTAGATTAAATAAAAGTAGTGTAAAAGAGTTATTAGTAAAAATTTTACCAAATTTGAGAGTGAAATCCTCCCGGTGAGTAAATTATTTCTAGTTAAGTAAGTACTTAACCTAAAGTTATCAAGTAGAACCATCAAAAGTAATGGACCAACTAGTTAGTGTAGCTATTAGCTAAACATGAAATATTTTTATTAATTTATGACTACAACTAATTAAACATTTTATTTCAGGAACTATGGTGTATCTCCACTACATCAGTTGTTGCTCACTCTTAGATTTTATGCATTGGGCACAATGCTTGTATCTGTCGCCGACTTCGTTGGAGTTTCTAAAGCAACAGCTAGCAGAATTGTGTCTGATGTATCTCGTGCAATAGCTGGACTGTATCCTGAATATGTAAAAGTTTTGGAAAACACACAGCATGGCTTCCATGCCATTGCAGGATTCCCCAAAGTACTCGGGGCAATTGACTGTACACATATACCCATACAATCACCCAGTGAGTTGGCATTTTTTCTGTTAAAATGCTTCAGGTAAAAGTCATGCTTTCATGCCTTTTACAAAGCTTGCACTTACCCAGATCAAAATGAATAAATAAGAGATTTTTATTTTTAGATTCTAATATAGGAGAAGAGTACAGGAATAGGAAAGGAATATTTTCAATGAATGTTCAAGGAGTCTGTAATGCAGACTTGCTATTTATGAATGTAGTTGCTCGGTGGCCAGGATCTGCTCATGATGCTACTATATTTAACAATTCCATTATTAAAAGTGAGTATAAACATAATATTTTCTATTAAGTATTTATTAAAGTTTTCATGCATACCTTTGTGATACATACAATAACATTCTTATAATTATTTTCAGTGCAATGTGAAGAAGGGATCATTGAAAATAGATGGCTCATTGGTGACAGTGCATATCCTTGTAATTCATACCTATTGACGCCATTGCTCAACCCGGTATCTCTTGCGGAAATTCGCTACAATGAATCACATATTAAGACCAGGAACACCATAGAAAGGTTAATACCTATTATTTATCATTTCATCACTTGCCTATTTATTTTCATATGAATTTATAGGTGGTGTTCAGTAGGTATAGTTGTGTAACTTAAATATTGTTAGTAATTTTATAATTTTTTCAGGTGCTTTGGAGTATGGAAAAGACGCTTTCCAGTACTTTCGTTGAAAATCCGTCTTTCATTACAAACAACACAAGCAGTTATTATTGCCACATCTGTGTTACACAACATTTGCAGGTTGAATAATATAAGTGATGTGGAACCTGAAGTTGAGATACCGCTTGAGCAAGCTGATCGTTCCCTAGTTGAAGGAGTGGGTCACCAACATCATCATGTTAGACAACATCTAATAGATAATTATTTTAGTTGGTGTGTACCTAATCATACAACTTGATGTAAGTCTTATGGTTTTAGAAAATATGAAAATGATCAAGGGTATAATTTTTTTTTTTTCAGATATTTACACAGATTTGGGGGTCAACAAAATGAATGAAATGAAACGAATGTTGTAAAAAAAATAACATTAATTCTGATTATATTTAGATGATAAAGAATATTCAAATATTTTTTTTTTTTTCCTTAAACATTATTACCATTCTGATAAAATATAATAAAGAAAAACAAAGAGAATATACTGACACAATATTTTTAATTAAACAACACTTTACACAATAACACACCCCTTAACTATACACAATATGACAAGACTTAATAACTAATTAATACATGTAATAAATCAAGACTAACTTATAAATATACTGACACAATATTTTTAACTAACAACACATTACACAATAACACACTTAATAACTCATCAAAACATGTAAAGACTAACTTATAAATATTATTCATTACAGTTCTCTTTCATTAATTTTATTTCTAATTCTAGTTTTATATTTTCTAATTCTATTTTTTTATTTTCTAATTCTATTTTTTTATTTTCTAATTCTATTTTTTTATTTTCTAATTCTATTTTTTTATTTTCTAATAACACTTTTTGTGTCTTTGTTTTAAAATAAGCTGCCAACTCCAGATCCTTGTCTCTCTGAGCTCTCTGTACTTCTTCAGAGAGCTTCCTCCGTTTATTCACTGTAAAAAATAGAGTTTTATTTAATTTAAACAGTATTTGCCCAAAATTCTTTCACCCACTGCTTATACTAATGAATACAATGAATTACAACCTGCAACCTTTAACTTACTCGCTTACTGTAAATAATATCTGTCTCAAAACCCTAGTAACTGGTGAAACCTTAGGTGACTTCATTTGGTTCTTGGATTGGCACACTTCTTTTTGTGTTTGATATTGTGTAACAAGATATAATTTTTAGAGTTGTTGTTTTAATCTAATTTTATATCATATTTTCTAAAAAGTCATCACAAAATGTATGTTAATATGTAAATGTGGAAGCTTGTAATTAGCGATTTTTTCAACCTATGTAGTAGTATTATATTTATTATTAGACTGCTAAGCTTTCTTAAAAATAAATAAATAAATAAAACAGTAACCCATATCACTGAACTAATTTGACCGACAAATTAAATATATATGTAACTTACTGGCACTTTTTGGAGTGTTAAAAATATAGTTCTTTGGTGTGTAACTACCACCACTACCACCACCGTTATCACCACCACCATTACCACCACAGTCACTACCCATCACTAGAGCGCTACTGCCCTGAGCAACTTCTGGCAATGGTTGGAAGTCAAAAACTTCTACAATTGCTTCAGAAGCAATAGCTTCATCCGCATCTCCACCAAATTCTGCAGGTAAGCCATTGCATGTTGCACCTAAAATTGATGCAACTCGGTCCAAAACTTCATCTGGAGGTATATAAGACTTCCCTCCTCCAGTCTGTAAATTAAAAACAAAGTTTAGAGCAACCACAATAAAATGTACGACTATATTAATCCTTACTAATATAATATTATAAAAGAAAAAATGAGTTTGTTTGTTACGTCTTCAAGCCTAAATAGAAAACTCAATTTTGATGAATTTTGGTATGAAGATAGTTGGGACCCTGGAGAAGGATATAGGATGGTTTTTATCCTAAAAATCCCACGGGAAAGGGAACCATGCGGGAGAAACCGCGAGCAATAACTACTAATAATATAAATTTCTTAAATACTGACCTTAAGGTTATTTTGTCTTATGAGAGCACTACGCTTCCTGGCAGACTTCTTTAAGTTCTCCCACTTGAGTCGAATTTGCTCAGGACGCCGCATATCTCCCGTAACAGCACTGAACTCCTGTGACACCGACTTCCATGCTTCTTCTTTTAATTTATTGTTTGTTGCGTTCGTCGCTTTGGTGGTTATCACTGGATGTTTCAATATCATGTCGAGGAGAAGAATTATGCTGTCCTTTACAAACGGCTTAGCCTTAATCTGAAAGTAAATTATAATTTAGGCGCGAATTGGTAACACGCGAACCCTTTTGTTTATCTGTTCCGGGTATTTTATAGTGTTTTAAACAAAATATAATCAATGAGTACGCAGGCAATACTTACATTTTGTTGTTCAGCCATTTTATAAAATTGTTGCACACTAGGTACTTTATAAATATAAATAAGATCAAACAAATCACAAGTCGAAAATTCGAAACACTTCAAAACAGTTGCGAGAATGCGAGCGAGCGCGGGAGTTTGTCGCGTCGGTTGTTTGCTGGCAAATGTCAAAAATGCGTTTTATTGCATCATGTTAGAAAGCATTTCATCATTATTCTATTATAAAAGTCCACCGTTTTCGTATAAATTATAAAAGCAAGCTTTTTAAAAGTACAATTTTACTGAAGGTAATATTGTATAAGCAAAAATTATATTTTTCACGAGAAACTAAACGTAACGCATTTTTTGTGAGGGAAAGGACCTATCTATCTTTAACTGTAGATATCGCTACGGTCATTTTGTTATTGAGACGGCAGTTACTGATAGATCAGAAGTAACAGTTAAACTCTGGTAGCTATCCGAGTTTAACTCTTGGTAGAGTATTGAGATCGGCCGTAGCTCAATGTTACTTAACCTGTGGTCAGATCTGTGCGACGATCGCGTTCGGCATGGGCGTTGACAAGGCGGACGTCCGCTACGTGATCCACCACAGCATGCCCAAGTCTGTGGAGGGGTACTACCAGGAGACAGGCCGCGCCGGCCGCGACGGGGAGACCGCCACGTGTCTGCTGTACTACTCCTACTCTGACGTCGTGCGGTATAGAAGGTTGCTTGATAGTACGTTGGTTTTTTATTTACTTTCATTGCTGCGTCATCTTTTCTGTATGTTGCTGCTCATACCCTAGGAAATACATGTACACATTTGCCTACGGTTCTTCTATAGTAAAAGCGCGCAGTGCTGAACACATCTACTCCATCTAAAATAGACCAATATCAACTTTATTTCAATGACTATTAGGTTGATTTCAGACTGAGCTATAAAATGTTTGAAATTGTAATGTAAACTGAATTTTATTCTGTTGAAAATAAAATTATTTTTCCATAAACTCATATTTTTGATACGATAAAACTTGTAGAATTCTTGGATTGATCTGTAGTCGGGTCGTGTCGTGTTTCCAGTGGAGCGCAACACATCTCCGGAGGCTCGCGGCGTTCACATCGCGAACCTGCTGCACATGGTGGAGCTGTGTGAGAGTGTGGCGGACTGTCGCCGAGCCCTGGTGCTGGCCTACCTGGGGGAGAGGTTCCACCGCGACCAGTGCGGACGGGACAGGCTCACGGCCTGCGACAACTGTCTCAACGCGCACGACTATAAGGTTATCATCATCGACCTTTTATCGTCCTACTGCTAGAAATAAGTCTCCCCTCATACAGGGAAGGATTGAGTGTAATCACCACGCTTGCTCAATGCGAGTTGGCGATTTCAGATTTTAGTCCAGGTTTCCTCAAGATGTTTTCCTTCACCTTTTAATCAGTCATTGGTGTCCAAGATATACTTAGAAAGTACATATAACTTAAAAAAAGTTACTTTGGTACTTGCATGACCTAGAATCGAACCCGCACACTCAAAAGGTACATGTGGGGCTGGTGTTTCTAGAACTATTCACTCACACATGCAGAAACGTTTACTTCAAATCTAAGCATACTTTTTACGGGTGACTTGTTTAGTTCGGGACGTTTGTGCAATGATTTTTACTCATGTTGTGTAGCCGGTGGACGTGACGGAAGACTGCAAAGTGATAGCACGCAGCATCCGCGAGAGCTGCAGCGGTCCACGGAACTCCTTCACCCTGCTGCACGTGGCCGACGTACTGCGGGGCTCCATGCAGGCGCGACTGCAGGCCTTGCACAACACGCCCCTACATGGCCGGTGAGCTACTGCCACACCACAGCGCTCTTGTGCAGGCTGGACAGAAGTGTTAGTGATGTCTCCCCCCTCCCCCTCCCCCAGCTGCAAGTCCTGGCAGCGCGCGGACCCCATGCGCCTGCTGCGGCAGCTGGTGGTGCGGGGCGTGCTGGCCGAGCGGCTCGTCGTCACCAACGACATCGCCAGCGCCTACGTCGTGCTGGGGCCCAAGGTGGATCAGTACGTACCAATACATATTAAAAGCAGCCAAGAATATATTTACATTTTTTTTAGCTTATTCAATGACAAACATCACAGAACCACCTCAAGCAGCGAAAGTGAAAAAATAGGAGGATTTCCGAAAAAAAAATATTTTCAATAAAAGCTCTTAGCCACTTACTCCAAAATTTATCTACACTATCTACACAAACCACTTACTCCAAAATTGATCTACACTAATATTATAAAGAGGAATGATTTGTATTTAGTATGTAACGAATAAACTCAAAAAGTACTGGACCAATTTTAATAAATTTTTTTTTTATTAGAAAGCTACATTATCACTGAGCAACATGGGCTATATTTAGTACTAAATTACTATAGAAATGTTTAGAAATTTTTATTAAAACCAACCAAAGGTGTAAAAAAATAACCATAAAATGCCTATCATCCCATAGGCTGCAAAGAGTATTAATGATAGAACAAAAGAATATTCGACAATATTATAGAATATGTCAATATCTACAAAAAACTTTGCGATAGTAACTAACTCGACGAGAGGGGCAGTGCTGGAGAAGGGGTTCAATCCTTACGCAGTGGTCGCAAGCGACATTGAATATTTCATGTTTTTTTAAACACACTTTTATGCTTCACTTAAAAAGTTCGTTTCAGAGCTACTTAGTTTTAGTATTAGGAAAAGTATAAAATTATTGATCAAATTAGTGCGAGCCGAGAAAGCGAGGCGAGGCCAACACTGCTTGGAAAATCCGGGCAGTTGACTAAACGGCTAATCACTACATATTATAAAACAAGTCACTTTCTCTCTCCCTATGTATATTTGTATGATTAAATCTTTAAAACTCCGCAACGGATTTTGATGCGGTTTTTATAATAGATAGAGTGATTAAGGGAGAAGGTTTATGTATAATAACACTCATTAAATTGTGGAGAAATACTATTATTTTTGAGGTTTCTAATGTGATGTCGTAAATAATTACATTTTTTTCCGCGTGTGTGGCGTTCGCAGCGGTTTTTTTTACAAAGTTCACAGTGTTTCTGAAGTGTATTTAGTATCAGCATTGCACCCGTGCGTAGCCGGGGCGGGTCGCTAGTTTCATTATATTTTAATGGGCCATTTCACACACATTTTTGCATTATATTTTAGACCTACCTACTTATTTCACATTATCAAAATTTCAGCTCAATAATAAAATACATGTAAATACATCATTACGAGAACAGCTAGAAAATGTGTTTTTTTGTTTCGGAACATTGTTAAAAATGTTTATCTTTTATGAAATTACAAACCATCCCCGGTTTGTGATTTTTGTGAGTAGGCTCAGCTCATTGAGCACCCGGCTTGTCCACACTGTATAACTACTGTGTTAAAAACTCTCATTCAAACATCCTTATGTATTTAATGTTTAATTTCCTTTGTAATTTCATCCACTAAGGTCAGATATTCTTCGTGACGGGGTCCACGAGGACCGATGCCTCATAGGCCAGGGTTGCAGGTTGGTTAAAAAAGACACCTTGGTGCTAGCGCACAGGCAAGTGAAGAAATACTGGGTCGGTTTTAGTCATTAAAAGTCTGACCTGCCCTTCCGCTCCGCCCAGACCGGGAGAGGTCATTTGATGATTTATTTCCCTTCCAAAACAAAAAAAGCGTTGATGACGTCTATGACATATCTCTATAGAAGACCTATTTCAGAGTGAAAATTAATCGCAAGTTTAGCACATAGCGACAATCAGTAAGATGTCAAATGTATAGAACTGAGTTCGCGCCCTGCAATGCATGCTCTTTTTGAAAATCTATAAATTGTTTTCAAAAGATGTAGTAGTGCACGCACACAAACACACCGTGCCGTTGACTGCCGAACTGAAACGACGTTATACGATGCACGGCTTTCAACACCGCACCGCTGTGCCGGTCGGAGTGGGGGTGTTAGGTTATTTTCGTTACGAAATTTCTGGGTTCGGTCTCCACGCTCAAGGCCCGCGATAAAAGCTATGCAAATAGCTTCAAAAAAGGTCAGATATTCCAATGTGGTCGAACATAAGCTGTTATATCGACATGTGTGTGTCCACAGACTGATGCGTGGCGGGTTGCGCGTGGTGTTCCCGATGAAGGTGTCCCGAGCGGCCCCGGCGGCCCCGGCGGCCCCGACGGCCCCCACCGACAACTCGCCTGTCAACGCGCTACTCAAGAGGCTGGAAGAACGGTGTTACGCTGACCTGGTAGAAGCTTGCCGGTAAGGACATAATAAATTATTTTCAGGAAACTTTGTACTGGACCCATAGATTGAGTATTTACTCCGACGATTCTGGGAAAACGTCGATAATCAACACTGTGTACAAAATCACCCATATCACAAACGACAAGTTAGCATGATACAAACAAAATCTTGACGTTATTTCAACTTCAACAAATATCAACTTTATTTTAATGTTAATTAAGGTAATGTTGATGCACTATTGATAAAGTTATAAAAATGTTTGTAGTTCTAGCCTCATCATTATTCATCATTATCGACCTTTTTATCATCCCACTGCTGGGCACAGGTCTCCTCTCATACAGAGAAGGATTGAGCGTAATCACTACGCTTGCTCAATGCAGGTTGGCGATTTCAGACTTAAAGTCCAGGTTTCCTCAAGATGTTTTCCTTCACCTTCAGTCATTGGTGTCCAAGATATTCTTAGAAAGAACATATAACTTTAGAAAAGTTACATTGGTACTTGCCTGACCTGGAATCGAACCCGCGCACTCATACTTGAGAGGCTTGTGTTTTAACCACTAGGCCATCACTAGCATAAACTGAACTTTGCGCATAAATGCAATCTTACAGAGAGGTACACGTAGTTGGGTTTGGTGACACCAGTTCCTAGAAAATTTATCTGGTCTGTGGGGAAATAATATTCATATACGTCTTTGTTATTACGGGATATATTTATAGTACTGTAGTCCGCGAAATGTGTTACAGGATCTTCAATTGAATTTAAATAATCATTTATGTAAAGTGTTAATAATGGAGGCCCTAAAACAATTCCTTTTGGAATTTTTTTTGTGTATACATGTCTGAACGGGTGATTTATTTCACCAGCAACTATTAACAGTATTTTGTGCACTTGTGTGGTTACGAAGTTTATTGACAACGATGGCACAGTCGATAGTTGGCAATGACAAGTAGAACGTAGCTGATGTAGTACTGAAGTCTTCCCTTATGTTCACGAAGTCCGTGTTGTACACACACAACAACACCACTGAAGTTACTTTACGTGGTCCTTCAAGTGCTCGTTGCAGTTGTCGCCGTAGATGCTCTCGATTATTGGTTTTTACTTATCGCTTGTTTCGCTTCGATAGTCAAATGCAGACTGACTCATTCGCTGAGTCACGCCGCTTTATATATGCAAGCTCATCGAACATTCCAAATCTGTCTAGAAGTAGTAATAATAACGCTTAATTTCTGTTGTGTTGTCAATATTGATGAAAGCTATACCGCCTGAAAGCCTAGTAATGCATTTTTCGATCGTACCTCTACAAGGCCTAGGTTTCAAGATATGGGGCTTACACACGGCATATCACGCAATATTGAACCTTATGCCATTGACATAAGGTGCATTGGTAACACTGATCCGGTGTATTGGTAACAGTGAGATGGCGTCAGCTCGCGGCGCGTCGCTGGGCGCGGTGCTGCCCCAGGCGGCACTGAAGGCCATGGCGGCGCGCCTGCCCGAGCGGCCCGACGACATGCTGGCACTGCCCTACGTCACGCGCGCCAACTTCCACAAGTATGGCGAACAGCTGCTGCAAATCACCAGCTCGTATGCTATCGAGAAAATGGGTGAGCGTATACATTGTAACATGTTTTGGTAACCTTGAAAATACTATTAGTGTTTAGAATAAAAAGCCATTTTGGTTTGGAATGGCGACTTCCCCCTGCGCGTGAACTTGGAGCGGGCGCGGGACTTAGCGGCGCTGGAGTCGAGCGTGAGCTTACACCGAAATAATTGCTTCTCGCGGACAGACCGATTACAGTACTCGTCGTGTACGGCACGCGCGATTCGCTGGGAAGGTGGTACTATAGGATGGTGGTTCCATCTATTGGGTTCGGATGGCCTTGCAATCGGTGCAATGAATGGTTATTAAGTTGAAAAGACAGAAAAACCGGGTGAAAGTGCGATAGGCGCGCGCGCCTTGGCAACGGGGCGGTGTGGATAATTAGAAGTGGCGTCTGGGTGGACGTCTAGTGAAATTGCTGTTGGGGGCTGAACTTCCTTCATGTCGGGAAGGGTATCTTCAAACCATTCGGGAACACCTACAAGTATCTTATCTGTGTTATATATATAAGTATATTACACTGAAAGGGCAAATAGTACACATATACACGGAACATTCTACGGAACAGTCACCAGCAACGTGGTAAATAATATATAATTCTTTTCCTGGGTAGTCGGGTGTGGCACGCTTGGGTTTTGTTTTTCGGGAAAGCAACGGTTTTTTTCCGGATTGCATGGTAGCAGAAAGTAATATTATTTACTTTGACAGGCGCCGGGGCTTGCAAGCATTTTAATGGGCATCGGGCTCCATACATATTTTTCAGAAATCAGTACGTGGATCGTACAATTTGGTATTTAAAGTGTGTATCTGACATCGACGCACAAACGAGTACCATGAATCCAGTACATGATTCTGAACCTTCCCAGTGGTGGAATTTTGGGTCGGCGTTTTCCCGATTAAAAAAATAATATGCATTTTTTTTCTCTTTAGACTTAATAATTACTATACTTTTATAACTCAATAAGATTTTACAGTAAAAATTAATTAATTCGTTAATTACACAAAAAAGCACAATGTCAACAATACTATAAAAACTATCCTTCAGCTGATTTAATAGAGTTCGCATCAGGTGTTAACGTCATACCTACAAACACGCACGGCGGCACGCTTGCAACGTTCAAAGGCCGAGCCGACACATTTTTTAAACACTGTTATTTCTGTAACCGCTCATTAACGATATAAATGAATATCATAATTTTGTTAGTGGCATGCGGTGTAACCTTTTCGCGAAGTTTGCGTTACGATGTCAGATACACCCTGTATACATCATACAAAAGTCGGGGGGATCGAACAATGGTTAGCTAACGATAGTGGGCCTCGTTGGTTAATTAACAATCAAGTGTTGATAGCAGGAGCGTGGGTATCTTAAGCTATTTATCATTCGGTTTTCGGGCTACCGAAAACGTTTGCTAAAACGTGGTTTATTGCACATGGTTTTTGGTCGGGCTTTGGGCTCCCCACGTATCATTCGGTATCAGACCGCATTTATTAATCAATTAGAAACATAAAAGTGACGTCAATACAGCTGGGTATGACCTCTGCTGATCAAACAATTTGCCAACAATATTGTATCACCATCAGGCCTCCTCATGCAATACCAGGACGAGATGGAAGCGGAAGAGTCAAAGGTGGCTGAAGGCGAGGAAGACTCGGGCTCCGACACGGACTGGAGCCGTCTGGCACAAGCCGCCGACGTGTCCACGTCGGGGAGTCCGGGGGGGCGCCGCAGGGGCCGCGGGCGGACCTACCGCGGTGGAGTACGCAAGAAGTAACTATACATTGTTCAATATATTTTTTAATCTATGATAAAACGAAGAGGTTCTAGTAGGGTCAACAGTCGTGTACTAGAAATTTACACAGCGTGTATAAGAAATGTCCGTGTTCAGCATCGGGTTGAATATCAAACTGAACAACCTAGTTCCTCACTGGTACTTTCGTTTTAAACGTTCAATATTATTTTTCATTTCACTAAACAAGAGTTTGAATATTCCTAAGGAACTAACTGCTTTGAAATGGTATACTGTCATTTGTTGTACAAATCAAATTTTGTGTATCAGGTTCAAACGCAAGACCACGTCTGCAGCAAAGAAAAAGGCGGTGCGCGGAGCCTTCGCAGCACGCGGGGGAGCGAGGGGGGGAGCGCGGGGTGCAGCCCGGGGGGGAGCTCGGGGGGGCGCCGGCTCCACCGGTTAGTACCGCCTCGCTCGTACACTTGTACACATGGAGACCTTAGTCTACGATGCGCCTTGCACACTTTGTGCCACAACTGAACACAAACAAGGACCCAGATGAGCATTTCACTCGATTCTCATTTATTTATTAAACCTAATGCAACTAAAATAGGCATTCTAATAAGGCCTATTATTATTTGAAAATACTTAAAAATCTTTGAAGTCTTATCGTAAGGTGAACTTTATTGCGTAGGCATTAAAGTTATTTTTCTATAAACTTATATTGTGTAGTGTAGCGAGTGTTGAAATGCATGATTTAAAACATTAGGCATAGTATTCAACCAAAGTCCTTTATACCTTGGTCCTGGACATAAGATAAAATGTTAGTTTAGACCTGTCAAATTAGTCCGCTCTTGACATATATTGACGTATTTTTGGTCGCCATATTTATAATCGCGTCTAAACTGTCTATGGAGGAACTTATTTTGATAGGTTTATACTAAAATGTTATCTTCTATCCTTTTCTAAATGAAATAGAATGAAATAGATGCACTTAACATTAGTTTAGTTTGTGAATCGGCGCTAATATTGGAGATGTATTGTCTAAATACTCTAAATGATGTATGCGTTTGTTGTAGGAGGACGGCTGGGCAGCATGCCAGTACCTCGCGCCACTACTGCACAACTCAACACACGCCCTGGAGTGTTCAACCCCTCGCGACTCAACCTCATATGAACCAACACCAATCGAATAAAATACCATCACACTGAGGGTCACTGATGCTCAAAACGCAAGAACCACCGATTTAGACGAGTTGTGATTTCCTTCAACTCATGCATTTTTATGGACGTGAAACTTTTCGTGACAATGAAATTATCCTTAAACAATTATCATACTTATTATTGTTTCTTAAAAACAATAAATAATCGAATACTTGATTAATTAAATAAATGATCCAATGTGCCTGTTCTAGTTTTAAACTGTTATTAAATGTTGTAATTTGTGTTAGTTATACTAAGTTGTTTTAATTTTCAACATTTTTTTTTACTTTTACGTTTAACGAGTTTTACTCACTTTCAATCCAGGAAGCAGCTAACCTACAGTGTGGTGATTAAGTTGGTAAGATATCCTACATTATGTTAATAAAAACTTTACAGCCTCCGTGGCGTAGCGGTAGCGACCGCGGCCGCTACGCAAGGAAGCGCGGGTTCAATCCCTGCGTAGTGCAAAGATTTGTATGCATGAAAATTAATATTTGCACTGGTCTGATTGCGCCTCGGAAAGCACGTTAAACCGTTGCTCCCGGTTGCCATACGAGCATCGAATGGCAGTCGTTACGGGTTGTTAGAGCCTTCAAAAGTCCAACAATTGGTCTAACTGCAATGCTTCGATATCGCCTTCGGGTTATGGAGGTCACACGGCAGTCGCTTCACGGAAAATATCGAAGTTTAGCCCAAAGCAGTAATTAGACTGATAAAGCGGATCCCAGACTCCAAAGCTGAAAATTTTCGGATGCGAACGGGATTAACGCTGAGATGATGGTTATGTTAAGAAAAACTTAAAATCTAGTCGTGAAACAATTTTTTCATTTTGATATTTAAAAACATTAAACTTATGCTTATTTGGTAACAATAGCAGTGTTGAATTGTTGATATCATCGCCTCGCCACGTGTACAGTGCCATATAATTGTTATTATCTCAGGTGGTTTAGGTTTCGTGTACATTTTTACGCTGTTTATACCCATTCCCGTGTCATGAATCATGTATGATTCGGGTAAAATGTTTAGCTTTTTTGTTTATTCTGTTGACAGTAAATGTGTTAATAGTCTGTGGCTGCTTGTTCACACCGTCGGTGAGTACTCTGCCAAACAGACTAGACTCTTCCAGTTGCTTGCTCTACTTACTTCTCGCTAACCTCCGGCAATAGAACTTACTTTGCCAAAGATTTGATTTTTAATTTTATTTTATTAGCGTACTGTAACTGTCCCATTGCTGGACAAAGGCATCCTCCAAATCCTTCCAGGAACTGTTTTCCTGCGTCATGTCGAACCAACCTTCGAGGTCGCGTTCAGATCCATTCACCAAATCTGGACCTAGCTCTGCCGCCCATTATGTGGAGGTTTTTGCCCAGCGGTCATCGTACATACGGCTGATGTGACCCGCGCAATCACATTTGAGTCTGGCAGCCTTCCTACATCTGTTATGTCCGTTTTGATACGATTTTTACCCCATCTTTTAACACCCAGAATGCAGCGTTCCTCTTATCGCTCCTTGGATAACTCCAAGGCATCCGCTTTCCCTCTCCCGCTGCTCATCAAGTCACAAAACGGGTGTTTTGTGCCTCGAAAACTCGATCAACGTAGGTTAGGATTTGTTTTAGAAGAAGAAATTCTCCTACAAAACTAAGTCATAATAGGAACTGCGCAAGAAAAAGACAATAACTTCTGTACATGTATAATGATCTTCATCGCGTCGCCAGACTTGGCAAGTTCCAGTGCTTCCTTGGCCTTCTGCAGCGGAAAGTGATGCGTGATGAACTTCTTGAGACTTATCGCTCCGGATGACAGCGCCGCGATCGCTGACGGGTATCTGCACATAATAAGGCTGTGATAAAAACTGTTTCCGCCTTCTTAGAAAACGATTTTTTGCCCAAACTCGAATCTTCTAGTAATTTTTTGTACTTTGAGCTTTTTCTGGCGGTAGTAAAGTATTTTATACAAAATTGATAACATAGATTCGGGTTAAAATAGGTATGTGTTAGTATTTTGGACTTTAACTTTCTCGGAATATAGTTCGAAATCCAAAAATGGCACGATGGTCAACCTGGGCGTAAAGATTAATCCGTGTTTGGTAATAGCCAGGGTGCGTAGTTTAAGGTTTGTTTTATTTCGACCTTAGTCCGAGTATGAGGTCCAGGGTTCGCCCAGACCCAAGTGTTATTTATTTTACATGCCAATATTTTTACGCGATCCAAATAAATACAAATTAAGAATACGCCAGGCCGCAAACTTTTACATAGGATTTGAAATATAAATGAATTCAATAAACGGGGGTTGTACTATATTTACAACTGTAGGCCTAGTATGAGTTTTATTACGAAATTCGATCGTCGATATAGAGCGCGTTGGGCTCATCGATTGGTCCGCTTCAAGGTTGTAAGAACTCTCAACCAATGATATCGACGACCGAGTCTCGTAATGAAAACTCATACTAGGCATACTGAAGATAGAAATGAAAATCCTTCTAGTATTATAAATGCGAAAGTTTGTACATATTGATGGATGTTTGTCACTTTTTCACACAAATACTACTGAATTTGGATGGAATTTGGCACTCGGCTGCTTTATAACTAGCAATAACACATAGGATACTTTTATCCCAATATTCCCAAGGGATCTATGCGGGTAAACTCCGAGGAGCAGCTATAACATAGCAAATAGCAGCATATTTTATTTAAATATTTTGGATCACGAAATTGAAACAATTCGAAAAAGAATATTAAAAGTTACAAAATAATCATTTGGGACTGGTATAGTGCCCAAGTCCTGGAAGCTTGCCAACGTGCAGCCCGTGCCCAAAAAGGGTAGTCGTGCCGATCCTACCAACTATCGGCCGATTTCGATCACCTCCATACTTTGCAAAATTATGGAGCGTGTATTGAACTCGCGCCTCTTGGCATACCTGGAAGGTAACGATCTCCTCAGTGACCGACAGTACGGGTTTCGCCGCAATCGGTCTACTGGGGACCTACTAGTGTATGCCACTCACTTGTGGGGCGGGGCCCTCGAGAGAAATGGGGAGGCGATTGCTGTCTCCCTTGATGTCTCGAAGGCCTTCGACCGGGTATGGCACGCTGGCCTTTTGAGTAAGCTTCCAGCGTACGGCATTTCCTCTAGCCTGACTGGCTGGGTAAAAGACTTCTTGACGGAACGGTCCCTCCGAGTTGTTGTCGACGGATGCTCATCTGAGCCCATGTCGACTAACGCCGGTGTTCCTCAGGGGTCTGTTCTCTCTGCAACTCTGTTCCTGCTGCATATTAACGATCTGCTTATGCCCGGTATCTATGGGTATGCAGATGACAGCACAGTTGTGGAGAGATACCTGCCGGATGCTCAGGCTAATAGGGAATCAATCCGGTCCGAAAGAGAGGCCATGGTAGAGCGAACGAGTGTTGCACTTCAGGCAGTCTCCGAATGGGGCAATGCCAATCTTGTAGCATTCAATGCCGCCAAAACGCAGGCGTGTCTTTTCACCGCCAAAAGGAGCCCGTTCACCTTGGCTTCTACTTTTCGGAATGTATCCTTGAAAAAAAAAAAAAAAAAAAAAAAAATGGAAAAAGGGGTCGTCCATTAATCACGTGAGGCTCAAAAGGGGGGGGAGGGGGTACGGAAAACATCACGAAATATCACGAGGGGGGAGGGGGGGTCTCGTTAGACATCACGTGTATAAATTTTATAAATTTTTTTCCAAGAAGCGCTATTTCTGAACCGAAATTTTGAACGGCGCGAAAATTTTTGCGATTTGTAGTATGACCTTGATTGACTCGCCCGCCGTTGCTTGGCAACGACTCCCCGCGCGCCGCGCCGACCACTGGGCTCGCTCGCCGGACAGTCAGTCGCCAGATGCTTCGATGTTTTACCGCCGAATGCATGCGTAACCGTTTACCTTGCAATTTTTACGTTAAAATAATGTCTCAACTAGGTGTATAAAGTACTATTATACTGTATAAAGAACTATTTGCGGAGTATAAGAAAGGAAAAAAACCTAGTGTGGCTCAGAAAGAATTCAATGAGATATGGGCTAATTCGAAAGAAAAATATACTCAAAAAGAAGAATTTACGAAGTGGGTGAATGATTTTTTACAAGATCTCCAGTGAAAATGAAAGTCTTGCAACTCCGTGGGACGAAGACAACATTAATTAATTATTATTTTTTCATAATTTTATTGCAAATACATATAAATGTTATATGAATCAAAACCATTTTTTATATTTTTTTCCAGTCAAAAATAGCTTTACATAGACTTAAAAAAAAATACACGTGATCCAGGGGGGGGGAGGGGGGGGGCTGGTCCCAAACCTCACCAAATATCACCAGGGGGGAGGGGGGGTCAAAAAATAAGAAAAACGACCTCACGTGATTAATGGACGGCCCCAAAGAGTCTTTTGTTGCTTGTTGCTCTCTCCCTCTGAATCTGGGTAATCATTTGGGAAATACGGTCGTGATGTTAAGTTCGAAACGAGACTTACGTATTAAGAATTCTGATGCAGCCTCTTACGTCGACCTCACGTAGCATTGCTTGCGTCAGGGGCACCTCTACCATACTGTCTCCGATACCCACCACAAGCACTACGCCTCCCGTCTTAGTAACCTGGTAAAGGACAGTAGTGTCTTAATAAAACGTGTAATTCCATATGCACATAGGTATAAAATACACAGCCAATACGACACACAGTATGTATATGTAAAATTGACATTTATCGCGTGGCTAAAATCTTATTTTTTCAAAAAACTATCTGTACAAATTCCATAAAAGTGTTTACCGACGACCAGTCCATTGGCAACGAAACTCCAGAATACAAAAGTATCTTAAATCTGAGGGCCTAAAAGGCCACTTTCATCTGTACAACAATACTTCCTGAATTCCTAGCAAATCCTCTATTTTTTATAAAATGGTGACGCGTTGTAGTTTTATCACTTTAAATTTAATGATGTTATCCTATTATAATTACGCCCAGCAAAAAAAAACCACTTTGACGATGAAATACCGTGCGGACAAAGACGGATGGATCGAAATCCGTTCAGCTGCATTACACCATAAACGTTGCCTCCCATTAGGAATTTCTCCTGTATCGTAGGTGCGTTTACAAACATATAAACTCACATACACAAACAGCCAGACACGGAACAACTACTTGTAGGTCATACAAATATTTGTTCAGTGCGGAAAGGGAAACCGCGACACGCAGCGCAGCCTGCAGTCAATAGCTTAACGGTTAAGCTATTGACTGCAGGCTGCGCACGGTAAGCCCAGTGGTTAAGCCTTAACCACTGGGCTTACCGTGCTGTACAGAAGTGAACATATCGCTAAATAGTGTCATGTTCAATGTTTTACCAGCATGGCGACTCTTTGTGCGGCCGCGGCCCCACAAGCATCGATGGTGACGTCAGGCTGGCATCCGAGCTGCGCCACGATATCGTCCACCACTTCCTGGTCGCTGCGGTCTTTCACCAGGAGTGTGTAGTCTGCGCCCAACTCCCGGGCTGTGTCTAGCCGGGATTGTATAATATCTGTCAACAAAGTTAGTTAAACATTGGTTACAAATCCAAATTCCCAAGTCCAGTGGTCAGAGAAATGCTTCATTTTATTGAAAAATTCAACAACAGTGTCCGAATATTGCGCTTCAAGTTACTTACTGTTAAGTAGTTCCAGAACTTGGATATAATTTCAATTCATTTAGGCTTATTATACGTCGTTTATGTCTTCTTTCGTTTCTATTTGAAACGTTAAATTTGTGTTAATTTCCGTTCGAGAAAAGGCCCTAGATGTAGCTTCTTTACCCGTGATAAGTATGGTGCTGGCCCCCATGGCACGGGCTGTCATAGCGCACAGGTTGCCGATGGGCCCCGCGCCCAGTACGGCCACGCGCTGCCCCAGGCGGATGCCGGCGCGGTTGCACGCGTGCAGGGCGATGCCCAGCGGCTGTACCGCCGCGCCTTCCTCCATGCTTAGATTGTCTGGCATCCTTATAAAAACAAATATATTAAACTTTCAAGCTAGTTTGTCTATTTAATAGTGGCAATACGCAGATAGTTTGGACTTAGAAGCTGCGTGTATTGCAACAGAATCAATATCATATCTAGGTACCTAACTGATATTTTAGGTAACCACACTTGATGTCGTAGGATCCCAAAAATAATTAAAATTTGATTATGCTTCCGTACCCCAACGGTCAAAACGAGACCCCATTGATAAGAATCCACTGTGTGTCTACATACATCCGCCATACACCGTCCGTCTGCTGCCTGGCACCAGGCTGGCTATATCTCATATAAGTAGATATTATGACAGCTAGATAGTTAAATTTTTTACAGATTATGTGTATCTGTTGGCTGTTGCCGATATAACAACAATAAAATACTATAACAGTTTTTTATAGATATGTCAGAACCCTTCGACCGGAAGGCTAGGCTAATATAAATTGTAATGATGTATGTATGGAAAGGCAAGAACAGTCTACTGTTGTTTATATGTGACATACTAATCATAGTGTCTGGTGTTCTATTTTCAAGCAGTCAATTGTTTCTAATAGTGGAAGGAACTAACTTGTGACAAAAATCAGCGACATGTTTGTAGTACTGGCTGATGTTGCCGGGCGCGCCAGTGAAGGAGCAGTAGTGCGCCGCCTCGCACAGGTTGTAACGTCCGGCCTTGCAGTACTCGCAGGCGCGGCACGGCTGCGTCGGCTCGATGGACACCCGGTCACCCACGGCTAGCGAGGTCACACGGGAGCCGATCTGGTAGAAAAACTATTGTTTCAACAGTACACAGTATTGAACAGTAAAAGTAATTGTAACAGTATTGAATCAACAGTGGAGACCACCAGAAAAACACCGAACAATGAAGCTCAACGAGTCCCGGAGAAACGATTCAACTGTCTTGGGCCCCGCAACGAAATTAATCAGAAAAGAATAGCGGAAGAGTAAAAGAGTTTTAAGACTAGTCAATCATAGTCTGAGAGAATAGGTATCACAAATTGTTACTTTGATTTATAGAAAATGAAGCAAGCAAGCATGGGCGTACCCAGCTTCTGGCCTTGGATGTAGGATAGGGGGTAAGTCAGGGTTAGGGGGGAGCGGACAAGTCAGATTTTTAAGGTCGAATCATCCTCGGCTATTTTGTCTTACAAACTACATAAGCACATCTACATGAAACATTTGGTATTTCTAGTGTAGTGTGTAGAGCAAATAGACGCAAATGATCCTATATAAGTCCCCGTTTATACTTTGATTAGTAAGTAATCAGGGGAGTTCATACATGACCTGCGAGATTTCCAGCACCCATGGGTACCCCATGATCAGAGGTATAGTTACTGTGAAAGAACTGTGTCTCAGTCTCTTTCTACTGCTCGACGTTGTCAGGTTCGCCTGGTACTGCAAATAACTGAGCTTACTTTGGCGACCACACCTGCGCCTTCGTGACCCATTGCGATGGGTTCTGAGACGATAGCCGTCCCGCAGGATCCTGAGCTGTATAATTTCAGGTCAGATCCACAAATGCCCACGCATTCCATCTTTACTAGCACGTCTGCAACAAGCACGATTAGTGTTGGAACAAATATTTAGACAATACTATGGAAACAATGACAGATATAAAAGTTAAAAACTGTGTCCCAGTCATTAATATGAGTAAGACCACGATTTAGGAATGATGAACTTGTACCTACATCCGCATATGATTAACGCACATCTTTTATTTAAATTATATAGGTACGGATGCTCTTCTTACACCGTAGGTACTAAACCATAGTAGGTACGCTGTAAGAAGAGCATCCATCCCCTCTACGCTAAGTATGTACTAATATTTTGGGGCATCTCGACGGAAAAATAATTAGTCTCCAAGTGTCAAAAAAGATGTTTACGGGCGATTTTAAACTTGAAAAGACAGATAGCTGCGTGCCCTATTTTAAAAATTAGAAGATTTTAACTTTACCGTGCCACACATAAGAAGCTGCTGTGTTTATTAAGTTGAATCAGCGCAATTCTAAGCTTCTAGCAACATATTCACACGCAATAGACATGGCAATGGTCAACATTGTCCCCAATCCGTTAAGACAAGCCTAATGCGTAAAAGTTTATATTGTATGGCTCCAGTCATCTATAACAAAGTAGGTAATTACCTAAAAGTTGGGGAGAGCTACTTACCTCTATATGTGTATAAAAGTAGGTATATTTCGTACGTATATTGAGTTCCTTAATGAAAAGGAATTTGTTTTGACATATTAATTTGACTCATTTTTCAAAATGAGTTTTGAACGACTTACATAATACTCTTGATTTAGTTTATAATTTTAATAATCCATTAATAAATTAGTATGACAATATTTAATAATCTGATAAATTGTAGAATTCTATTATTCTGCATGTCACTTAGTGACACACATCCTTGCACTTAATCTTATTTATCACCTTGTATGCACTTTTTATGTATGTACACATTGTACACACACATGCAAATAAAAAAATGTTATGTTTATTTTATGGTTTTCGCACCTGTGAAGTTATATGCACCTACGCGTTTATATAATTTCACAGTGGCCCAAATAAAACTTAAGTACCTATCTCCTTTGTTTCAATTGCATATTTGAAATAATTATCATTAACAAATATCAATATTATGTCAATGACAATCGAAGTACCTAACACTATTGAAAAAGTTATAGTGCACTTTATGGTACAGGAATTAAGGTTGTTTTTCCATAGACCCATATTTGTTTACAGTTTTGGAAAATGGCATCAGATTAGTTAAGACAGGTACCCGAGAAAGAGGTCGAATCCCGAGTACCACCAATTTTGTGAATCCTACATCACTGGCACACGGTAAGAGAAAAAAATAACGAATCGCTAAAACATATAAACATATTTGTATGACCTACAGGTGGTTGTTCGGGTTTTGGCTGTTTGTGTAGGTATGTGATTTTAAATGTTTGTAAACGCACCCACAATAAAGTAGGCCTAGTATAAGTTTTCATTACGAAACTCGTTCGATCGTATCGAGCGCGTTTGACTCCGCGATTGGCCCGCTTCAAGGTCGTAAGAACTCTCAACCAATGAGAGCGCCAAACGCGCTCGATACGATCGAACGAGTTTCGTATTGAAAACTCATACTAGGCCTACAGAAGTAATTCCTATGCGTGCGGGCAACGTTTTTTTTTTATACATATACATATATATAAAAAAAAGAAAGACTATAGTTGAAGGTATAACTCAAAGATGATTGTCACCACCTACCGTCATCCCCGATTTCTGGCACCGGACAATTTTCCTGAAACAAGTTGCAATAACTAATATAGTTTCATCATAGATTAAAGTTCACTTTACAGGTGCATGATGCACTTTAGTGAATCGGTTTCCAGTGCAGCAGGTTCCACGCGTCAATCACACTTATTAAAATACGGTTTTCATTTCTCATACTCGGAAAGTAGTGTTGTTTTGATTTGATTATTGGGTAAAAATGCTACTTCCCTCCCTAGAGAACGAAAAATTCATACACAATTATTATTACATACTATGTATTACTTCCCACCTAAAGTCTGTAATGAACTTTAAAATTAGAACTGCTGTCAGCTGTAAAGTTTTATGCAAAAAAAAAACTAATGAAAAAAAATGCTGCAGCCATGTGAGTTTCTAAACAGCCAGTGTGAATTTATCGCAAACTTTTTTGAACGGAATAAGCCGTAACAATTACAGTCATGAGTTCCATGTTTAAAATTTAAAAAGTCGACATAAATTGAGGGAATAATAATCTGTTATTTTCCTCGTATTTGAAATGAAAAGTAGAGTGTTTAACACGGGTAAAAGAATCAATTCCTATTCGGCCTAAAACCATCTAAATACCTCGGGAATTAATTTTTTCGACCTTTGATTTAACAATTTACTATAGATACACTAATTGCCTTCTCAATATATAAAATAATTGTCAAAACAAACTTTAATTATTAAAAAAAAAAAAAACAAACCGTACCACATTAGCTCTATCGCTGATGATGGCGAAAAGTCTGCGAGGCTGAAGTGACATTGCGCGGCTCTCACCTATAGAGGTCGCATCCAGACAGATTACCTAAAGTCGTTACACAATGGGTTGCTAAAGACGGACGTCCTCATCGAGGCAGTATAATACGAGGCGTGGCGATTTTGACTGGATTTTAACCAACCAGACAGAGAAGGCACAGCCCATAGGAAATTGGGACAATATTTATTTATATTTTCGCACAAAGGTATTATATACCTAAACAAAGTCGGACTTAATGCCTTAGGTATTCTATACCAGAATTTTAGACTATAGATAACTCAGCAATATGCAAACGGACTGGAGAAAAATATAGCAGTAAATATACCTGATATGAAATAATTAATAATAAGAAATTAGTAATTTCTGATAAGAAATTACTAAAATTATTAATTTAATTCGTAAATAGTTTATAAAATAAACTCACAATCCTGAGATCGTAAGGTCCATATAGGATTGCAGCACGGTTGGCGGCCATTTTCGTCGGGTTTCAGAAGCAGAGTGGCGCGATTGTTATCATTATATATTGGGAATTATTTGATTACACACTTTGCTTAACAGCTCTCGTAGTGTAAACAAGTGAAATAGATATGTAGTCAAGATAACAAGAGACTAAAAGGTCTAATTTGTTTACTTAGTATGACTGCTGCTTATGTAACAACGATATTAAGTTTTAGTGTTAGTTCCAGTTATCTTTATTATATTTATTAGTAGGTACGGACGACATCAGGTCAAACTACTCTTTTCTGTCAAATATTCTTAATCATCATTGAGCCTTAATACTTTAGCAATAAAGTTGAAAATCTATATAAAATAAAGAAGTTTGACAGAATATAATAGCTTGATATGCTGTCGTCTGTACCTACCCAGTAGGTACCTATCAGGCAGGATCTTTTTTCTGGTGAGAAATCATGAAATGAGCTTTCTCTGACCCGCTCTGGACGGAACGGAAGGGCGTGATAGACCTTTGCTGACTAAAACCCGCCCATGTCACTTGCCTGTGTGCCAGGGCCACGGACCACGGTATATCTTTCGAATAACCTGCTGCCCTGACAGTGACAGTGGCAGGGTGAATAGGAATAATACAAAGGAGGTTCTACTACCTACACATAGTACCTAATTAGATACACACTATGTGTAGGTACTAAGCGGAGCATAGTAATTATTATATTCTACTTGGCTATTTGCGCCATTGTATACATTTATCTACGAGTTGAAAAGTAATGAAACCATTAGTGATTAGCTAAATTTAATATACAGGTTGACAATTAGCGTTTTGTATGGGAGGAATAAAAGTCGTTTATTTTTTTAATACAGGGTGTATCTGACATCGTAACGCAAACTTCGCGAAAAGGCTAGACCGCATGCCACTAATAAAATTATGATAGTCATTTATGGCGCTTTTTTGTGTAATTAGCGAATTAATTAATTTTTACTTTAAAATGTTATTGGCTTATAAAAGTATAGCAATTATGAATGATCTAAAGTGAAAATAACTACATTAATTTCTTTTTAAATCATGAAAAAGCTGACGAAAAATTAGGACGGAAACCAATAAAATCTTTGAAGGCGGTTTGGACTGCCTCATCGGAGTTGAATTTTTTCCCCTGCAAAAAGTTATCCAAATTTCAAAAAAATGATAGTCTGTTGGAGCAAGGTCCGGGGAGTACGGTGGATGTCTTAAACATTCCAATTGAAGCTTCTCTAATTTCGTAGCAGTCTGTTGTGCAGTGTGTGGTCTCGCGTTGTCCTGAAGCAGCAGTGGCCTTGTGCGATTGACCAGTCTCGGTTGTTTAGCGACTAGTTTATCCATCATTATGTGGAGCTGGTCACAGTAGAGATCTGCAATAATCGTCTGGCCAGATTTAAGGAAGCTGTAGTGCACCAAAGTTCACCGGGGTTCAGCCATTGCGATGTGCGCTTCCTATTGTTGTAGAGTATCCACTTTTCATGACAGGTAATGGTTCAATTTAAAATCCCTTCATTATTGTGCCGATTCAGCAGTCGACTCGCGTTTGTCGCTTCACTCAATTCATGAGGTCCACCTTTCGAGCTTTCTTATCTTCCCAATTTGTTTCAAGTTGATTAAAACGGTTTTACCACTAACACCACAGCCTGCAGCTAACTCGGACGTAGTTTGCGATAGATTCTGCTTCCACAATAGCCTTCAATTCCTCATTGTCGACTTTGGTCTCCGGCCGTCCACAGGGATTGTTCTGTAGGTTAGGAACCAAAAACGCACTGTGCTTTCTTTAGCGACACCACTGCCATACACATCATTAATTCTTCGAGCCGTTTCTGCAACACTGGTGGTTTGTAAACTCAATGACGCAGAGAAAAACCAAATGAAATACGGTTTTCGAGACACAAATTGATGAGTAAATAGCTGTATAAATTTTAATTTGGGATTCTAAACCTGCGCAACTAGCTCGCCGCCAGAAGTGAGTGAGAAGAGTGAGAAGCGGGAAAAGTGTGGCGACAAAACCCGCCACACTTTTCCCAACCACTGCAACTCCTGAAAGCCAGAAGCAACAGTGGAGACCGCCAGAAAAACGCCGAGCAATGAAGCTCGACGAGTCCCGGAGAAACGATTCAACTGTCTTGGGTCCCGCAACGAAATTAATCAGAAAAGAATAGCGGAGGAGTAAGAAAAAAGATATTTTTTTCCACTTCCCTCCATAACAAGCAGGAGACATAACAGAACTAGGCCAATCGGCACAAAGGGACATTATTGCAACTGGGGGAAGTCCAGATTGCCAAACGCCACGGAATAAAATTTGATTAAGTTAATGGGTCCTAAGTAGGTATTAGCTGTTACAATTGATTCCAATAATACGCACGGAAATTGGTTCTAGTTTCTACAAGGTCCGTATAATAAACGACTCCGGATGTAACTTGTACACTATCCAACATAATATTGCGTTCATTCTGCCAAAGAACACACTCCCACTAGATGTGATGTGCGGACTGTTCAAATTCACAGTTCGATGTAGAACACTGACACAAAGGCGAAGGAACAAGTTTAAAAGAATACAGCTTACTTTTAAAGTTGCCATGACCTGTGAGAAATTGGGCAACGCAGTGGTCAACCTCCAGCCATGTCTTAGCCAGCCGATCGCCAACGGATGGAAAGAATAGATGGAGGGCGCCCTTGATGGAATTATCCCACCTACTTTGCCATTCGGATAAGAGGTCCTCCCAGACTTCATTCTGAGGTTTAAATAATCTAGAAATTTTATTAAAGTCGCGTTGTGTAACAAAATTAGTGTCCATGGCCTCCCCCCTCGCGGAATAGTACATTGAAGCACGTCGTTGTACCTCAAGATCGACTGGAAGTACCCCTGCCAGTACCGGTAAGGCTTCAGGACTGACCGTTCTATACGCCTTGCATAAAAATATCAATGCCAAACGTTGGCTTTGAAGCAGTTTACGTCGTGCCGCCCCTATACTGGCCCTATCGGCCCAAACAGGTGCACCGTAGCACATACATCCTAAGTAGGTAGCTCCATATATAGTCTTTAAAGTTAGGAATGATACACCCCAAGTTGCTTTGGATATTCTAGTTAGGGCATAAAAGTTCCTTTTAGCTTTTTCGCCAACTATTTTTATATGTTCGATAAATGAAAAATTCCTTTCTAAGATCATACCAAGGTAGCATACGGATTGCTGTTTTTTAATGGGAACGTTGTTAAATTTAATAGTAGGGAATGATTTAAGATTACCTTTTAGTAGAAGTTGATAGGTTTTATGTGGTGCAAACGCTAGGCGGTTACGATCACCCCACTGAGATATTAAATTTAGACAAGTATTGGCCAAGTTCACAAGTCCAGCTCGGGTAGTTGACTGAATGAGCAGTAGGCCATCGTCCGCGTAACCAGTAAGTAAACAGCCGCAAGAAAGCGGGATCGCGAGGAAGTCATCAAAACCCAAATTCCATAAATAAGACCCGACGGGGTCACTAAGAATGAGATAGACTTCATTTTGACGACAAAAAGGCACATATTCAATGATGTCTCAGTGATCAACTCGCTCAAATGCGGCAGCGATCACCGTATGGTCAGAGGCACATTGAATCTGAACACAGTATCCGAAAGATCTCGCCTGATGAAGTCCACGCTCCGGCCAGCACCCATCCAGATCCACAACTCCGAAGGTTTCCAGCTCGAGCTCCAAAATCGCTTCGAATGCCTAAGTGGCGACGTGGACGAATACAATGACGGGTTTTTAGAAGCTGTCCGTACGGTCGGGACTAAGTATTTTAAGACCCGCAGTACAAATAGAACTAAAAAGCTCTCGGACTACACTCTCGAGCTCATGGAGGACAGACGTGAGATGATTTTGCGTTCGTCAAGTGATGCTTGCAGATACCGGCAGCTCAATAAGCAGATCTCAAAGTCTCTGAAGCGCGACCTACGTCGGTATAATACCGAGCGTATAACGGAGGCTATAGAGCGAAACAGAGGCTCTAAAGTTTTCGCTGGAGATCTGACTATTGGGCATAGCCCGCTAAGCAAGTTGAAGACTGACGACGGCAAGATCATAACGTCCGGGCCCGAGCTTTTGAGGGAAGTCGAGAATTTCTATGGACAGCTCTACACTTCAACGCCAAGACCCGCATTAAATCTTGCTGAAGACCCTAGAGCAAGATTAACCCGACACTACACTGAAGATATCCCGGACGTCAGCCTGCAGGAGATTCGATTGGCTCTGAAACAGCTAAAAAACAACAAGGCGCCGGGCGATGACGGAATAACGGCAGAGCTACTGAAGGCGGGTGGTGAACCGATCCTTAGGGCCCTTCAGAAGTTATTTAATTCCGTCATAGTTAAGGGAAAAACGCCACAGGCATGGCACAGAAGTATGGTGGTACTCTTTTCAAAAAGGGTGACAACACCCTTTTGAAAAACTACAGACCCATCTCACTTCTGAGTCATGTCTATAAGTTGTTTTCAAGAGTCCTCACGAATTGTCTCGCCTGCAGGTTTGACGACTTCCAGCCGCCCGAACAAGCCGGTTTCCGAAAGGGCTTCAGCACAGTAGACCACATACATACGCTGCGGCAGGTTATACAGAAGGCCGAGGAGTATAACCTATCCCTTTGCTTGGCGTTTGTGGACTACGAAAAAGCCTTTGATTGGATCGAGACCTGGGCTGTACTGCAGTCTCTCCAGCGGTGCCAAATAGACTATCGATATATTGAAGCGCTGAAGGGTTTGTACGAAAACGCCACCATGTCAGTCCGAATACAGGAACAGACCTCGAAACCAATACCTCTGCAGCGTGGTGTCAGACAGGGAGATGTTATCTCCCCGAAACTGTTCACCGCTGCATTGGAGGATGTCTTTAAGGTTCTGGACTGGAAAGGACTGGGCATCAACATCAATGGCGAGTACATGACACACCTTCGGTTTGCTGATGATATCGTAGTGATGGCTGAGACCGCGGAGGACCTGCGTACAATGCTCGAAGACCTCAGTAGGGCCTCCAAGCGAGTCGGTCTTAAAATGAACATGGGCAAGACGAAAGCCATGTCTAATGCCCATGTTGTACCGACTCCTATAAAGACTGGAGACTCTGTTCTCGAAGTTGTTGACAGCTACGTGTACCTTTTTTTTTTTTTTGCCGGGGTGGAAATCCTCATAGGATGCCCGCCGCCCTGGGATGGGCGACGGGGTATGTCAGACTTTTACTGACTAAAACCACCCCGGTGTGTCTTCTATCACGAGCGCGCGTGGGGCCGCGGGAGTCTAAATTCTTCCACGGCCCCATACCCTCGTGCTGGCCCGGTCTGTCCGGGCCTCGTCTCCTGCACCAGCTACGTGTACCTGGGACAAACTATCCAGTTAGGAAGGTCCAACATCGAGAAAGAGGTCAATCGTCGAATCCAACTCGGCTGGGCTGCTTTCGGGAAGCTACGTAGAATCTTCTCGTCCGAAATACCGCAGTGTCTCAAGACAAAAGTCTTCGACCAGTGTGTGTTGCCAGTAATGACTTATGGAATTGAGACGTGGTCGCTGACAGTGGGCCTTATAAGAAGGCTCAAAGTCGCTCAAAGGGCAATGGAGAGGGCTATGCTTGGGGTTTCACTGCGCAATCGAATCAGGAATGAGGAGATCCGCAGAAGAACGAGAGTAACCGACATAGCCCGGAGAATTGCAACACTGAAGTGGCAATGGGCTGGACACATTGTCCGTAGGACCGATGCCCGATGGGGCCGACGGGTTCTCAAGTGGCGACCACGCACCGGAAGACGTAGCGTGGGTAGGCCCCCGACAAGGTGGACCGACGATCTGGTGAAGGTCGCGGGAAACCGCTGGATGCGGGAGGCGCAGGACCGGTCGTCGTGGAGATCCTTGGGGGAGGCCTATGTCCAGCAGAGAACGTCTTTCGGCTGAAATGATGAAGATGATGAATACAAGATACATAAGATAATTAGAATATTATATTACACAACAGCACTCGCTTGTCACTATCTTTCTAGCTCACTCACATCCACGTATCTAATCACTTGCTTATTTTATTGTTATGGCCAGGCTTACCTAATACGATAAACATAATAAATAATGTGAATTAGATATTGATGAGTTTATTAAAAAAATATTGTTTGCCTCAAGTGCCAGCTAAGCAACTACCATGGGCAAATAAAATATGTTAGCCACTGAATTTAGCTATGATCACAAATCACAACTGAGAATAACTATACCTTAAATCAGATCTAAAATCTGAAATATAAAACTTTTGTGCCGAGCCTGAGTTTTTTTTGGCCATTCTCCTTTAAATAAATAAACAACTCGTTTTGAATTTAATTTATTGATACTCTATTTCTCTCTTCTCGCCACTTTAGATTTATTTAAACAAAAACTCTTTCAGTGAAAGCTGAAATCGCAGGAATAGAGAGTAGGTAAGAAATATTTTGTTCATTTCAAATTGTTTCCATTATCCGTTTTAAACATTTCGTCAATTACAAATCGTTGTGTACCCATAATGAGTATTTTGTTTTACGCATCACAGTAGAGGTTAAAAATAAAGTATTTTTGCATACTTTATTTGTTTGTAAAAGTAGATATAATTACCAAAAATAAAGTAGGATGTATGGTTAATTGGTTGGTAACCCTATTCACAAGATGGCCACTTTTTCATTTTATTTGCCCTAGCGTAAAAAAATTTGATTCTACAAGACCTGATGCCCAGTAACAAGTTATTTTGTTTAATTTTCTTATTGTAATGTTTTTCAAAGCATAACAACAAGAAAATTGAACATAATAACTTGTTATTGGGAATGGAACTATGCTTATGAATACATATATAGCTAAGTATACGTATGTATGGTTTAAGACATTTATTTCTCAAAAAACAGAATACAATGATTCACTTACAATGAGAAACACTGGTTACAAAAGTAAACGTTCCTTGAAACGAGAATCGGAACGGCATATTTTTAAAGTTAGACAAGTTCATTATACAGTATTGTTAGTTATTGACTTATTGTTATGTTAGTAAAATAAGATAAGGTAAGTTATGCTAAAATAGTTTGACAAGATTAGAGTCGAGGGAGTCTATGAGATTTACATATTTTTATTTTTTATTTTTTAGTGATTGTGGGTAATCTGCAAAAGTAAGATTATGAGTCCCTATTACGTGTCGAAACGCAATTTCCATCAAAGCTACTATTGAAGGCATCTATTACTTTTTGATGTTAATATTTGTTTGGACTTTTAATTTAATTTGTAACTATAATTTATAACTATAGTTATTAAGACTATGATAGTTGGAAAGTTTTCATAATGTGAAATTTTAACTTCTTTTTAAATAATGCAAAAGATTGTATTTCCTTAATGTCTTTTGGCAATTCGTTATACATTTTGGCGCCTTCATACATGTTTCTAGTACCATAGTTGGTCCGTGGTCTGCTGTATAGACAGATATCATTAGCATTTCTCAGTAACCGAGTCTGGATTTGAGTTTTTTTTGTAAAAATTATTTGAGAATGTGTATCTTTTGTCAGTATTTTCCGTACAAGGATGCAGGTATGGAATTTATACATTTGAGCAAGTGTCATTAATTTAGTTTTTTGGAAAACGGTTTCGGTAGGCGTTAGGTAATTAAGGCGAAAGAGCAATTTAATAATTTTATTTTGAGTGATTTGCAAATTTTGTATGTTGGTTTTAGCTGCAGAGCCCCAGACTTCAATTAAGTAAATAAGGTGAGATTTGACGAGGGAATTATAGATTATATACTTTACTGTTTTAGGAAAGCAACAAACTGAACCTCGCAGTATACCCATCAATGATGACAATTTTGAACGCATATTATCCAAGTGCATAATGTATGTATACGTATAGCATACCTATAACTCTGGTCAAAAAATCTAGATGGCACTTCAAAATTGCTTGCATAAAAACGTCACTCTTTTTCCCTATTATTATTATACTCTTTGCGACATTGACTCACGCGCGCCTGTCTGACGGTGTGTTTCAATTCGCGCGCAAAATTTGTGGCAGCGAAGTTAACGGGCTCAGTATGCGAATTGTGAATCTCTTAAAAACTTAAAAACGCATCGGTCACTATGCCAGACTACACGAACCGCGAGTTTTTCGAAATGTTGCGAGTGTACTTACAAAGTAGTGAAAGTTTACATGCAGCACAGAGACTGTACGCTTCGGAGAGCATGCCTAGGATACGAGCTCTAGGAACTGCAAAGCAGTTATCCAAAGGTAGCTCGACCATGGACAGTTTCGCAACCCGAGCCACTCATAAGGGTCTGGCAGACTACGACTGGCGGTCGATATCGAAGACCTAATTATGGATTTTTTCGAGCGAGATCCCAGATCCAGTACTTACGATACGGCACGTCGCTTTAGTGTTAGTCAGAATGCAGTATGGCCGCTGCTGGATTATAAACGCTTTTGATGAAGTGAAAAATGACACTAGTGTTTTAAATACACTAAATGACAATTTATTTAAACGTGCACGTTTATGCCTACAAAGAGGTGGACTACATTTTGAACAATTATTAAAATACAGTGATTGATATAATATTGATTGACATTATTTAGGGGTAAGGATTTTTTTTTTACTGTTTTTGATTGAACATTATTGTACATAAGTACTTGATTCCAATTTTTTAAATACGCCTTAATGCAGAAGTATGGACGCCAGCAGGTTAACCTACCTGAAACTGTCAAACTTTCCCAATCAAACATGAACAATAATGTTTTAGCGATAAAGTTGAAAATCTATTAAAGAAATCTGACAGATTGTAGTAGCTTGTTATGCGACTGTACCTATGCGTTGACGTGATGCCAATAATTTCAATTAATTTTTTTTTATGGTTTTGCAATCGCATTAGCCAATGTCAAGTTAAGGGTAAAGGGTAAAAGTTAGGGAAAACTTAGGACAATAAGGAACGGAACAAAGGAACTTCAAGGATTGAGTTACAAAATAAAGATAATCCCCCTTATTCATAAAAGCTGCTTAAAGTTAACTAGTGATTAGCGATTCTTTAAACATACATTTTTGACCTTTTAACGTTATTTAACTTTAATCTTCGCTTATGGATAAACCCCTTAAACACTATGGTGTTTATTCATAAAGGATGATTTAAGTTAAGTAACGTTAAAAGGTCAAAAATGTATGGTGAAAGAATCGCTAATCACTAGTTAACTTTAAGCAGCGTTTATGAATAAGGCGGATAATCTAAATTTTAATATCATTATATTGAATATATTGAGATATAATACTATATATGTCGGTGGTTGCCAAACTTATTTTGTCTACTGCCCACTTTGAGAATAAATATTTTTAGCGCCCCCATTTTTTCACCTATTTAAAAACCACTATAACTTCAAATTAAATTAATTAATTATTGTGACCTATATATGTATATTAACAGAGAATTCTAAACGAAACTTTTACTATAACCCGCAACTTGAAACCTGAGCGCAGTAGGTAACATACAACGGCGCTTAGGTCTCAAGTTAACTCTTACGGGCTCCACCTGCCAATAAGAATGATTATTGAAACGCAACTTTATAGTAATAAAACAGAGTATCTTTTATTAAAAATATAACTAAAATAATAAATGCTTATATAAAAACTAACGTGAAGGTTGAATCTGATGCTGTTTAATAAGTTTGGTGATATTAGGTTCCAATTTACTCAAGAACAGTCGCAAGTCGCCACGTTCGGTAACAAGCAAATGATTTCACTTATTAGTAAACAGTGTTGTCACAGCACTAAATCCACGTTCACACAAATATGACAATGGGAATGCTATCAAGAATCGTTGAACGATTGATCACAATCCAGGGTACAATTGCGGGATCGGTTTTTGTAGCCAAAATTTTGGTTACCATTTTTAAACTTGATTTTTATTTCCTCGTTTGTTGTCAATTCTATAAGTTCTTCTTCCAGCTGAGGTGACATTTCTGTGTTGACATTTGAAAACGGATCCAACACCCAGTCTGGTATTTCCAAGTTCAAAATGTCCTGGTATCGTTCGGTGAAGTCAATGTGGAGGTTTTCCAAATGTTGGCAGTAGTAATTCGTCGTTACTGCATGGTACTAATAAATTTGGAAAATTGTGAAAGTCACGTCTGCCCAGATTCTTTTTGTGTAGAAGCAGTTTGGCTGCAAAAGTAGCAACGACGTTTTTTGTTTTAATTAAATTTAGTTTATCGCCTTGCAGTTGGAGATTCATGTCGTTGAACAATTTATACAGGTCGGTCATGTAATCTATATCATTCTTTGATGTTATGAGCTTGTCGTGCAATTCTTTATCTTTAGTTTCCAAGAACTCTATAACAGAGTCAAACAGATTGTAAAATCGAAGAGTCAAACAGGTTATAAAATCGAGTCAGACAATTGCCTCTTGATAGCTAACGAACTTCAGTATGAAACAACAAACGGTTGTAATCCTCGTCATTAGTAACACAAAGCTGATGAAATAATCTATCATTCAAAGAGCTGATGCGGATTTTATTGACTGCTTTGATGACATATTGCAGTGATTGAAATAGTTTTTCACTTAAGTTTCTAGCAACTAAATATTGTCTATGAATAACGCAATGTACACCAAGGACATCTGGAATTTTATTTTTTAAGTATGCTATGTTGCCTTTATGGCACCCTGTCATAGCCGAAGCGCCATCCATAGCAATTGAAATAATATTTATCAAAGGAATCTCTTTCTCATCGCAAAACTTTTACAATGTATTGAATATAGTTTCACCTTTTGTATCGGTCTCTAAATTTCTAGCAAATAATAGTTCTTCACATATTTTCTCATCTTTAATACACCTTACGCAAGACAACAACAATGATTCATTAGTTGGTAAAGTGGACTCATCGAGTTTAATTGAGAATTGACTTGTCCTCAGGTGATCGCACAATGATTCTTCAATGTTTTCAGCCATTTCATCAATTCGTCTTTGCACAGAATTATTACTCAAAGGAATTTTTCGGAAAATATCTGCGGCCGGTTTATGAAGCACAGTAGTTATTACTTCATTTAACTCTTCTCCGATGTTATGTGGTTTACCTTTTTGAACAATTAACAAGGAGATATTGTACGAAGCTCGAAGTCCGTCGTCATCTTGCTTAGCAGCCGCCGAAAATAGTTTTGCTACACTTGGCTGAGTATTATGCTTCTTCTCTAGGTTTTGAAAATATGCTACAATCTTGTCTTTCTTATCTGGATGCATTTATTCAAATGATCTTGCAGCCTTGAAGCCTTGAAGCCAGCCTTGCGACCGATTGACATGATTTTCATTTTTTCTATATTCAATAAAATAGGACTGATATATGAACTACGCGGACAGAAATATAGAACCGAGTTTGAGCAATCTTTTAATTCATATTAGTTGATGTTCACAAGTTCTTGTTGAGAGTTGAGAGCTCTTGCAGTCGTTGTTTAAGAGGCCTTCTAGCTAAATAAAATTCACCCCAAGAACACAACGCCCCCATTTTCTTTCTGGGTCTCTTACCGCCCCCTTTGAGACCTGCAGCGCCCACAAGGGGGCGTTATCGCCCACTTTGGGAAAGACTGATATATATCATAATCATTAGAATACAATAAATAATTTATAGATGTAGGAAAAGGAACATGGTTAGATATTAACTGTGATAACATTAATGTACGATCGTATAAATTACAAGAAAACAAAATGTGGTTTAGGTCGCTGTACTCCCCACAGGAGCACGAAGGATTAGAAATGATCGTTAAATTTACTAAGGTGTGCTGGTGTACAAGTGTGCCCTAAGCGCATTCTGCAAATTATGGAAGTAGACTTTTTATTGAAATTAAATTTACTAAACCATGGCTTTCTTGGAATACATTCTTGGATTTTACGACAATGCTGACCTTTTGAATTAGAATCACTCCACATCTGATTCCAAGAATCTATTAAATGTTTTTTAGAAATCGAAATAAAATTCAATATGAATATAATCGAAAAAATAATTCAATATTGCAACCAGAACCATCAGCTTTATTTTTGGGTATAATAATTGACAACAAATTGAATTGGAAGGAACATGTAGAAACAGTAGGCAGGCGTATCATGGGTATGTTTCATCAGTATTGCGTTACGGCCTTGTTATATGGGGAAATTCAGTGGACGTGGACAGAGCGTTCAAAGTACAAAAAAAGTGTATCCGAGTCATGAGTGGAGCAGAATACTTAGACCATCTGCAATGGTCTAAGTATTGTTACGAATGCACCTTATGTCGAGGGCATAAGGTTCAATATCGCTTGACATGCAGTGTGTAACTTTTAAGATCTATAACTCGAGATCTAGACATCGTATAGGTGTAATATAAAAACGCATTCCTAGACTTAAGGTGGCCTATCGAATGGTACAGGTTTTATCAATTTTGTCAACTAAGTGTCGACATCGAAATTTCTAGAAACCTGTTTCCGGGAATTACCGTAGGTACCTACTGAATGTACTCGAAGTTATGCGCTATTATTATTACGTCTAGACGATTCTGGAATGTTCGATCAGCTGGCCTATATATAGCGCCGTGACGCCGGCACCGAGTCAGTCTGCATTCGACTACCGAGACGAAAACAGCGACAATTAAGAAGCGATCTTTGAGAATACCTACTGCGACAACTGTAACGAGAACATTGAGTACTACGTGAAGAAACATCTGTAGTGTTATTGTGTGTTTACAACACGGACTTCGTGGACGTAAGTGAAGACTTCGGTGCAACGTCAGCAACATTCTACTTGTCATTGCCTACAATCGACTGTACCTTCGTTGCCAATAAACTTCGTAACCCTTAACCGGTATTTTAGTACCCCTAGCCCGTAACAATTGGTGTCAGAAGTGGGATGCCGGTCACGCCAAGGGAAGACGAAAGAGTTCGCACGCGACGACAAGCAGCGATGGATTTGGCGCGTCAAGAGGAAGAATCGCTTAGTGTCCCTACACCCATAGAAGATGCGGCCGTCGTAACACCGACGAATGTGAGTGCGCCTAGTACCACCACTATTCCCGGAACCAGCGGATGCGATTTATCAGCATTACTGGCTCACTTGACGGCGCAAATAAGGCTGAGCATAGCAGAATCCCAGACAGCAATCCAGGCAAAAATAGATAAATCCCAGGCAGAAACCCAGGTACAAATAAAACAAACTCAGGCAAAAATAGATAAATCTCAGGAAGAAACTCAGGCACAAATAAAGGAATCCCAGCAGCTGGTATTAGAATTAAACGAAAAATGGGAAACCACCAAAGAAGAGGTAAACGAACTTAGAGTAAAAACAGCACAACAAGATGCACGTATGGACCAGCAAGATACGCGCATAGACAAACAAGAAGCGCGTATGGACCATCAAGATACGCGTATAGACAAACACGATGCTCGTATAGACAAACATGATGCGCGTTTAGAAAAACTAGACAGTACCATCATGGAGTGTGAGAAAGAAATACAGTTTCTCCATAAAGCTGTGCAGAAAGGAGGTATTAAAGGTGTGATACCTGTACCTAGTGCTTTGCCGACATTCCAAGTACCTCACTTTGACGGAACAACGTCTTGGGTGGCCTTCCGTCTTCAATTCGAAAAGGTCGCAACAGCCAACAACTGGGACGACGATCAAGCCCTAACGGCCCTTATGCTTGCTTTGCGTGGTGATGCCGTACGGATCCTCGAGAATGTTTCCGGCGATTCCAATACCCTAGCCTGTCTGTTAGAAGCGTTGGAGACTAGATATGGAGAGAAACACCTCGAACATGTCTACAGGGCCCAACTCCGCGACCGCACACAGAAGAGCAATGAGGGTCTGCAACAGTGGGCAACGGAAATAGAACGTATGGTTCGGAAAGCGTATGCATCAACACCGGGACTGATTGACGCTACTACTCTGCGATTCTTTACTGATGGGATTCGAGATGCAGAAGTCAGAGCTGCAGTACGTCTGGGTCACCATCAGACCCTGAAGGCAGCCTTGACACATGCTCTGGAGGTGGAAGCAGTACGCCAAGATGTCCAACAACACGACCGTATTCGTGAAGTAACCGTACAAATAAAAGCCCGACGAGGACCAACTTGCTATGAGTGTGGTGAAAAGGGGCACATTCGAATTGATTGTCCCAGGAAGGCTAAGGAAAGAAGAACTTCTTGGTCACGTGAGGAGGCCGCGGTAATGGCGTGGCGCAAGCGCGACGCGAAGGTCGAGCCCGAGCGCCCGTGCGAGCGGGTCGAATGGCGCGATAGGAGCGATCGGAGTGAGCGCCGCGAGCGACCCGCTGAACGAGAGCGGGTACGTGTCAAGGACCGGGAACGCGAACGTTCCGGCAAGCGAGAACAAGAGCGCGAGCGGTCGCGCGGAAAGTCTTGGAGTGCGGCGGAAGCAAGGCGGGACAAGGAAGTCGAGGACGAGGCGCGTAAGAAGAAGCGCCTCGAGAAAAAGGCAAAACAAAAGGTCCGCCGCCGCCAGATTACTTCAGGGTGTAAGGACCGAGGTAAAGAACGCAAACAGGAAAAGACAGAGAACGTAAGGATTATCCAGGTGAACGCTTTGGATGAAGACTGGGATAATCGATCATTGGAAGAGGCACAAACGGAAAATAGTGACTTGAAGACAGTAATCGAATGGAAGAAACGTGGCCAGAGGCCCGCTTGGAGTGAAATATCAGCGCTTAGCCCAACAGCAAAAAGTTACTGGGCTCAATGGGACAGCCTGATAATTGATAATGGAGTTCTGAAGAGGAAATGGGAATCACCTAGTGGACAGGAGGTCGCCTTACAGATAGTTGTCCCCTGTGATAAGGTCGCGTCGGTGCTAAGACAGGTGCACGACGGAGTATCCGGAGGACATCTAGGAGTAAAGAAAACTCTGGAGAAGGTGAGAAAAAGATTTTATTGGGTGCATTGCCGCGAAGACGTAGAGGACTGGTGTAGGAAATGTGTAGCCTGCTCCTCAGTAAAAGGACCGCAAACGAGAGCCAGAGGTCGACTGAAAGTGTACAATGTTGGTGCACCATGGGAAAGAGTTGCTGTCGATATAGCTGGGCCATTCCCTATTACTGAAGAAGGGAATAGGTATATCATCGTCATGCAAGACTATTTCAGCAAATGGCCAGAAGCTTTTGCAGTACCCAACCAAGAAGCTCATACCGTTGCCAAAAAGCTAGTTCACGAGGTGTTCTGTCGATTTGGCGTTCCCTTGGAGTTACACTCTGACCAGGGTAGAAACTTCGAGTCTTCACTATTTCAAGAGGTTTGCCAACTACTCGGGATACATAAGACTCGTACAACACCATATCACCCTCAGTCAGATGGAATGGTCGAAAGATTCAACCAGACGCTAGAGAATCATTTGGCCAAAGTAGTTGAAGAACACCAGAGGGATTGGGACCAATACATTCCACTCTTCTTAATGTCATACCGCTCTGCAACACATGATAGCACAAATTGTACACCGGCGAAAGTCAACTTCGGCCGAGAAATTAGATTACCCATAGATGCACTAACCGGAACACCCCCCGATACCCCTATCCTAGCCGTCGACTATGTGGCCGACCTACGACGTAAACTAGATGGAATACATGAGCTAGTGAGAGAGAATGGTCTGAAAACCAGCGAGAGAATGAAGATCCGATACGACCGCAAAGCTAACGTGCCCGGATTTGAAGAGGGAACTTTGGTATGGTTACATAATCCCATTAGGAGAAAAGGAAAGAGTCCGAAGTTCCAAGCCAAATGGGAGGGTCCGTACACGATAGTAACCAGGATAAACGATGTCACCTACCGCATAAAGAAAGGACCTAGAGGGAAGCTGAAGATCGTACACGTAGACCGCCTAGCTCGCTATTACGGATCAAATCATGCTCGGGACGAGCACGACTAAGAAGGGGGCAATGTTACGAATGCACCTTATGTCGAGGGCATAAGGTTCAATATCGCTTGACATGCAGTGTGTAACTTTTAAGATCTATAACTCGAGATCTAGACATCGTATAGGTGTAATATAAAAACGCATTCCTAGACTTAAGGTGGCCTATCGAATGGTACAGGTTTTATCAATTTTGTCAACTAAGTGACGACATCGAAATTTCTAGAAACCTGTTTCCGGGAATTACCGTAGGTACCTACTGAATGTACTCGAAGTTATGCGCTATTATTATTACGTCTAGACGATTCTGGAATGTTCGATCAGCTGGCCTATATATAGCGCCGTGACGCCGGCACCGAGTCAGTCTGCATTCGACTACCGAGACGAAAACAGCGACAATTAAGAAGCGATCTTTGAGAATACCTACTGCGACAACTGTAACGAGAACATTGAGTACTACGTGAAGAAACATCTGTAGTGTTATTGTGTGTTTACAACACGGACTTCGTGGACGTAAGTGAAGACTTCGGTGCAACGTCAGCAACATTCTACTTGTCATTGCCTACAATCGACTGTACCTTCGTTGCCAATAAACTTCGTAACCCTTAACCGGTATTTTAGTACCCCTAGCCCGTAACAGTATTATTATCAATTTTTAAAGAATTAAAAATTCTTCCACTCCCGCGTCTATATATTTTTGAGGTTTGTCTATTTGTAAAAAAATATCCTCATTTATACTCACTGAATGAACATGTATCAGAAAGATTGAAAAAAAAAATATTTTGGGAAACTGTTAGTTCCTTCTCAGAGATTACATCTCTATAGTAGAAATGCCTTTTTATTAAAAGTGCACTAACTATTTTTTTCAATAAACGCCAATCCTTAACGTGTTGTTCATAAGACATAGTTTTTAAAATACATTGTAATTTCGATTGTATTGAGCTTCACTATAAGGAGAAAAATTAGATTAGAATTGCGTAAATTGAGCTCTAAGTTGCTCAGCCGTTTTTTTTATCTGTTTTGTTTATTGTTAATCACAGCTTTATTTTCTGCATTTCGATGGTCCTAAGCCCATAAAAGTAAAGGAAACTAATAAAGGAAAATTGGAATTACTGTGCAGTAACAGCTAATTCTAACCTGATAAAATTGCAATCTCTGGCTGTGTACTAAACATGCGGGGGCCGCGTGGGGTGCCGGTACTAGGCCGCGTATTGAACATGGGGCGGCGCGGGCGCGCGTTGGTCCTGTAATATTATATTTTTATCTACAGTATGTTAAGAAAACCCTGTCCGACCCGTGAAGGTATTGTTAGGTATCGATAACTGATTCTACTATTGGATACAAAACCGGGCTAAACTTAAAAAAAAAATCCCCCTAAGAAAATAACTATTACTTCGCAAAAAGAGGTAACTTAATAAATATGCTTTAAGCACCCTTCCGCGGGCGGCGGGCGGCAGGGCACGCGGCACGTGGTCGCATCGCTATTCGCTCATAATAATACTGGTGTTGTCAATTTTTAAAAAAATACTAAATTTCGGGGAAGCTGGAATTAATTCGCGGGAAAAAAACATTATTTCAAAATTCATTTCATTTTGGTACTATGATGATTACGTAAAATTTTATATTATATTTGGTCATGTGTTTACCTAACCTTTATTATCCTTATGGGTCGGACAGGGTTTTCTTAACATACTGTATAAAACTTATTTAACTATAAGTTGGCAAAGTTTGCGCACTGGAAAATTGTTTTTTTCCTGTATTTGCTAGTTGCACGGTAAACTCTGATTGCGAGATGTAGAATTCCTGTGACATCAGTATGACGCGTTGTTTATTTTTTTGGCGTTAGTAGGTACCGCTACACAAAATCTCATTCATTTCCACCTTTATAACATTAGTGTGACCAGTCATTCTGAGATATTACAAACTGGAAACCAGGATTTGTAAGGTATTTTTATGAAAGTGACGTGTGTTACGTAACCGTGGTGCTGGATGACTTGTGAGTTGCGTAACGCACGTCGATAACAATCCGAATAATTTTGACGGATAAAGCATCTGCAGTGAGTGTAATTGCGTAACACACTATCAGTAGCAATGGGTTTCATTATGACAGTTCGACAATATTCATTGCTTTCTTTGCCTTGTTGAGCAATAGTTATTTATGCCACTGTCAAGCAATGATAACTATTGTAATATGAGTGATAGTTTATATATATATATAGTGGTTATATCGGAACCTGAACCGGAGTCGGAATTTTTAAATTTGATTTATTGGAGTCGGAACCGGAGGCGGAGGCAGGGTCAGAAGTGGTGGTAGGAGAGAGATTTTTTATTTAACCACAAATAACATTATTCTGTCAACTATTTAATTTAATTTTTTATTGTAAAATTAAACACAAACAGTGAAAAGAAAATTGACATGTTTCAATAAACCAAAAGTAGCATATTATATTACATTAAATGAACAAAAGCTTTGAAAGAAATTAAATCAAATGTGTTGACTCCATAAGTAGCGAAAAATCAAAACAAATGTCTGTAACAAACTAATAATAAGTGAAAAAATAATTGACTATAGAGTGCACGTGTGACGTAGCAGGAGTCGGGGAATTCCCCGCGTGATATGTATGAACCTGTCATAACATAATAGTCGGCAGGCAACATTGAGTTATAATGTACTTACGTAGTACATTATAACTCAATGGCAGGCAACCGCCGCTATGTTATGCTTTAACCTCCGATTAAAACCTCCGGGTTATAAGTATCGGAACCGAAGTCTGAACCGAAGGTATGATAATAATCGGAAGTTTCGACTTAACGGAGTTGGAGTCGAAGCTCCATAACATCCCTTGATCCCTGGTACCTAGTACCGTTTACCCGCGTGGAAATGGTTATTGTAACACGACTTGGCAAGAATAAGTACTACTGAGATATGAGTTATGGTTACGTATTAAGAAAATTACCAAATGGTCGTAGAAAAACGGTATATATCTATCTACTCTCATATCAAAAATTAAAAATATAAAACTGAAAAGGAGTTTATATTGACGTACTTTACCAATAGTATATCGAAAGGAAATTAAAAAAATTAAATTATAACATTATTTCTCTAACAAAATAATGTTATAATATTTTTTATCTACTCTCATGTCAAAAAATTAAAAATATAAAACTAAAAAGGAGTTTATATTGACGTACTTTACCCATAGTATATCGAAAGGCAATTAAAAAATTAAATTATAACATTATTTCTCTAACAAAATAATATTATAATATTTTTTTTTCATTATCGTACTGAGTACAAATCATAGACAGCACTATTTCATCTTTTATCTGTGGCTGCGCGCGCTTTGGCGCGTGCGCGGTGATGCAGGATGCAGAATTTTGGCGCCAAATACGTTTATTTGCATTGCAAGTCGTTGTTGTGTTTCGCTGGACACATAATTGATTATTACTGTTTCTTAAAATGTCAAGTGACAGTGAAGGAAATTTGACGCCGCCCGATATTTTAGAGGCTGCGACAGCAGTCAGTCTTAATTTACTACCAATTAAGTCAAGAAAATTATACGATAAACGTTATCAAGATTTTTTAACATGGAAAATGTATAAAAGTGCTACTTCGTTCTCAGAAAATGTTCTATTGGCATATTTTCAAGAACTGTCTGAAAGTTTTAAATGTTCGTCGCTGTGGTCTAAGTATTCAATGCTAAAGAGTAATGTTCGTAATGTTCGTAGTAAAACCCTTTACTTCGAACATTATCGCCCAGCTCAGGGAAGTAATCGCACTAAATAAAACAGTAGAAGTTCAACTCCTGTTTGAATCCAGTTAAAGTTATGGTTTAGTTTCGATCACAATATGTCGTATCGCGCTAAAGTTTTATCTTCGATTGAAGTAAAATCAATGTATGAGCGATACATTCGTCAGATATAATAATTAAAACTAAATAAATTATAAGTAAATTTAATCGTTTAGACGTAAGTTTGACAAATGACACAGACAAAGTGTTATCTTTTCTTTAGAGTGAATACTATTTCAACTCTTCAATGGCCCTTGTGGTTAGACACCACAATTTTGCCAATAACGCGTGTAACAAATTATAGAAATTCATTAATAAATTTATTTCACAGTAATGGCGGATATCGCCGATAACATCTGAAAAAATGGCCGCATGAGCAGACTACGAGGAGATTTGATGCAAATCCATGATGCTGCGATATTTCAATGTTCTTTATTAATTATTCACTGAATGCACTTTTCACTAAATAAATCACGCTTTTATTTAGTAAACGACACTATAAATAATTTAAACTTCCAATGAAAAATGAGCATGACATTCATCTTAGCTTTCCCGTCAAAAACCCAAAAAGTGTTCAAGAAAAAGTTAGCTTTGTTTCAACTTTTACATTTGACAGCGGTTACGTTCCAATTGTGATCCAGTTATGCGTTAGCGCGATACGAAATATAACAAAAGTTATGATTTGGTTGCGATCCAATTCTGTTTTGGTTGAATTATTTTAGCGCGATTGCTTTCTAGGCCCCAGTCAACGTAATGCACCGTGAAGCATATTAATTTCATTTTACATGGAAAATGACGAAAGGTTAGCGTTTAGCCGTCGCATCGCGCCCTACGCCACTCAGTCGTGATAACTTCGCTTTTATAAGGAGTCGAGCATCTAGATTTTTAGGAACTTTATATAATTTAGAAAACAATCAAACGAGAGCTTTTAGAAAACATAAATCTTTATTTAAATATAAAAATATTTTACTTTCATTTGTACTTATAGACAATTTCATTCTTTTATTCCAAAAGGTAAAATTTCGGCTTGAATAAATACCTACCTCCAAATATTGTGATCAATTTGTAACGTATCAATTATTAGAATTATAATTTATTATTATCATACTATTTATTAACATAAAAATAGTATGATAATAATAAATATATATTTTTTTATGTTATAACAAATTATATGGATGAAGAATCTGAAATAAATAATTATCATTATTATTCCGTTTATTTTTCTACATATACATATTCATTTACATTTTTAAATATTTATAAAAAACATAAAAACATTTAAAAATATAAAAAATAGTGTTCCACCGATGGCGGGAGCGAGGTCCAAGCTACCGGTGGTTAGAGTTACAGAGACAGGAACTTCCTCACGATGCGGGCCGTATCGAGGAGTACTGCCTTTTGAATCTGGCCCTTGATCCAACTGCCTAACGAGAGCCTCAATTGATATTGGTCGAGGCTCTTGGCTATCAAACCATTGGCCGATACGATTATTATTACTATTATTATTACAAATTACATTGTATTTAGAGGTAGGCATTTATTCCAACCAAAATTTTGCAAAATAACAACACAACTTTCAAACTGTATTGAATCAATCTATGTATACAACGTTATTTTTTGTTTATGCGAAGCCTGAATATAGTTTGTTCAGAATAAGCAACTGCAGCATTTTTAAAGCATTTTTTTACACCATGTCATATTTTTCACAAATACATTTAGAAGTTGTTGCGGCATGCCCGCACTCAGCTGACGCCACAGGTCAATGCCCCTGCCTCGCCCGCCTGAACGGAGCGTGGACCATATTTTTGTTGGGACAACCAAGTAGGATAGCAAACTCATAACTTTGTGGTTTTTCATTATATCTTTTTGAAATTTTGTACATAGATTATTAACTTAAAAATACTGGACACGTGTTTCGAGTTTCGCATAAACAAAATAATGTTGTATATCGAAAACTGTTCCTTGTTCCTTCTTATTTGTTACATCTATTTCCGGTGATTCATCTGGATTGGGTATTTTTGTCATTATCTCGACCTAATTAATTTCTTTCCCAAGTCTGAATAAATATTTATTTATCAACATTGACGGAACCTTAAATATGTGTCTACTAAACCGAACAGTCCTCTAGCGGGGATCATATAGCAGTATTATTGGAATATAATATGGATATTTTATATTCAAATAATACGCTTATAAGTGGCACTAATTCCTCATGACCTAAAGGAGGTTAAAACTTCTTGGGGTTGTTAGCGTCACGCGGCTGCACGTGTATCATGACCTTGATGCCAGAGCCCTGGCGCGCCACCTCGTAGGCCTCTACTGTCTGCTCCAGGCTGAAATGGTGCGTTACCAGTGGCTTCACGTTGATCTTACCGCTTGCTACCATGCTCAGTGCGATCGGGTATCTGGGAACATAATAGAAATAAAGGTATGTATACATGAACGAGTACAACGATCTTTTGGTGCGCGGTCAGAATTGAAACTAACGTCAAATGTAATGTCGTATACCTTGTCTATAAAGTCGTGAAAATGGATGTTTCTGAAACTAATAATTTTAAAGTTAAATCTTAGTAAATACAAGTACATCGAATGTCATCGGCAGTCATCGATTTGTTTTGTGACTTATTATTTATTGAAATTTGCATTAATTTTCAATTCTATTTAATCAAAACAGCGAACAAATGTATTAAATATGAGAACAAACAAACCGGAGTGGAACTCGGGAAATAATTTTTAAAGTTTATCATCAATGTTTGTTAGTACATCAAATTGAAAATTTTTTATCAAATATGGATGATATTTTTGCTTGAACAGTTGCTAAAACAGGTATGTAATTATGTTACTGTTTGTTTTTATCTACTAGAAGTTTCAAATTTACCAAGTAAACGATTAAACTAAACTAAACTAAACGATTAGACTAAAATGAGGAATATGTTTGTGTATGATTTGCAAATGTTGATACTTTAGGTGATTTAATTTAGCACTGATTTTAAAAATGAATTATATCATGTTCGGAATTGAAATTAGTGCTATCCATCTTCTGATAGAAATTGCATATTATTATTTTTAAAATTTCAGGAAAATGTGAGAGTGAACCCTATATCAAGATATAGATGAGTCAGTTATTCGCCTAAGCGAAGGTATCAGGCTGATGACAGCAGTAGCGGAGGCATTGTTAGTGACGCAGCTGACAATAAAAATACTTTTTAAAGAAGAATATTTGGAATCAGATGATAAAAGCAATTATTATGTTTTGGAATACTTTTCATTGATAAAAACACGTTAAAAATATAATAATAAATATGTATTACTTTTTTTTTATTGTTTTACTCATTTTATTTAAACGCCAGAGACCATAGATTTGTGTTTTCATTAAAACCAGATTTGCTTCTAGTACAAAATAATGTGCAAGTTTCAAAATGATTTCAGACAGATCAACAGGGTTGCTATATGCACGACCGCAGCACCCTCATTTATTTTCACGACTTTATAGACAGAATGTAACTGTAATGCTTCTATATCGCCCTCGGGTTGTGGAGCTCAGACGGCAGTCGCTTCGCGGAAAATATCGAAGTTTAGCCAAAAACAGCAGTTAGACTGGTACAGCGGATTCCAGACTCCAAAGCTGAAAAGCTTGGGATGCGACTGGGATTAACGCTGAAATGATGAGATCGTAGGTACTATAATGGTGAAATATAAAATCTGTGTGTGTGTGAAAACAGAATCTGTTTTAAAAGTATCTGGTGACTATTGTATATAGGGGTTTTGGAGAAATAATACGACTTCCTTGAATGCAGTATATGGTCGACTGACGAACCGTTTATTGAGAGGACAGCGATCGATGCACACATAATGTTGAGGGTACAATGTTGAAACATTTTGTAACACTACCTACTTACAACATACATTACACCCTACCACTTATTCTAAACTGCTCTTATACAACTAATTTACAATTAAGTACATTATTCATGGTTGGTACCTTATGACCGGTTTCCTTACACGTTTACTTCGGGTCTCGGATGCTGTTGCTGGTGGTGGTGGTGGTGTCAGTGAACTTACTCCACTATCAGGTTCGCCAACGTCAGTTGGGAGTGGACAAGTTAACATAGATCGTGGAGACTTTCTCCAAATTTGATCTATATGTCTTTTTAAAGGTGGACCATTTTCCCTACTAACTAAGTAATAACGAGATCCTAAGTTCCCGTCAATTTTACCTCTAATCCACTTATCCTCCCTTCCAAAACCTCGAGCCCACACGTCATCCCCTATCTCTAAGGTACGCGTTATACCACCCGCACTTTTGACCTGTTTCTGTTGAGCCTCTTCCACTCTTTGTTTAACGCCTTGAACCTTATTGCCCATATTCAACAGATCTAGGCGAGACCTTAACGTTCTATGCTGCAGTAACCTCGCCGGTGACTCTCCCGTCGTGCTATGCACGGTATTCCTATACATAAATAGGTACGACTTCAATGCCGTATCAACCTCTATACCGTCCCTAAAAGCCTTTTTTAACGCATTTTTACAAATTTTAACGGCATTCTCTGCAGCTCCATTCGATGCAGGGTGATAAACTGGCGTAAAAATATGTTTAATACCGTTAACACGCATAAATTCTGCTATTTCAACACCTGTAAAAGGAGGTCCGTTGTCCGATACTATCTCTTTTGGTAACCCAAACCGAGCTAAAACATCCCTTAATACCTTAAGAACTTCCTTTCCGGTCGTTCTTTTCATTTCAAAAGCTTCGATCCATTTAGACGACGAATCCACTATGACAAAAAACGTCTTACCCTGAAAAGGGCCTAGGAAATCAACGTGTAACCTACTCCACGGCTCTGAGATATAGGGCCAGGGTTGAGGGGGTGCTTTCGGTGGAGCTGGAGCTTCCAACCGACATGTATTGCATTCCTGGCAAACGCGTTCAATGTCTGCATCGATACCAGGCCACCAAACGTAACTACGAGCCATTGATTTCATTTTAACAATGCCCATGTGACTGATATGCAACTCTTTTAAAATAATACTTCGCAATTCCGTTGGTATCACAACTCTATAGCCCCACATTACACATCCCGACTCGACATACAACTCATTCCTTCTAACAAAATAAGCTTGTAGCTCCGCATCGGGACATGAAGGAGGCCAACCTGACCTTATATATATCATGACTTTTCTCAAAACACTATCCATATTCCCCAGTTTACTGACATCTTGACTGGTTATCGGTAAAAAATCCTGTACGAAATTTATATATGTGATTTCGTTCTGTTCTTGGTTCCTTGTACCCACTGGCAACCTAGACAACGCATCTGCACCATTCTTATCGGTAGGTACGTATTGAATTCGATACTGATAACCAGAGAGGACTACCGCCCACCTTTGTAGCCTACTTGCTGCCATCGTTGGAATGCCCGTTTTATCCCCAAAAATAGAAACTAGTGGTTTGTGGTCCGTTTTGAGAACAAACTCTCGCCCGTATAAGTACTGATGGAACTTCCTTACTCCAAAAATAATAGCAAGCGCCTCCCTTTGAATCTGCGAGTAATTTGCTTCCGATGCGTTTAAAACCCGCGACGCGTAAGCGATCGGACGCTCGGTTCCATCGGGCCACACATGAGCTATGACCGCTCCCACCCCCTGCGCACTCGCATCCGTCGTCAGTGTTACCGGCATACGCGGATCATAATGCGCGAGTACCTCACTAGAAGACAACAGATTTTTAATGCTGTTGAAAACTTCCGTACAATCTTTTGTCCAAACAAACTTATTATCCTTCCTTAGTAACTCGTAAAGGGGGGTTAGCCTCATACTAATATTCCTAACAAACTTGGCATAGTACATAACCATACCCAAGAACGATCTAAGTTCGGATACATTGGACGGTATAGGTACCTTTTTTATAGCTTCTACTTTACTTGGGCATGTCTTTACTCCATCTTTACTAATTATGAACCCTAAATAAGATACCTCATCCGCAAAAAACGTACATTTCTCTTTCTTGACCTTTAACCCGTACCGCTGTAATCTATCGAAAACTTTAAATAAAGTATCCATATGTTCTGCCTCGTCCCGGCCTGTCAAAATGACATCATCAAGAAAAACTCCTACCCTAGGCATACCTTCAAAAATTTGTTCAATTTTTCTTTGAAATATCCCTGGACTTGATGACAAACCATATATCAAACGATTGTATTTATATAACCCCCGGTGTGTATTGATTACAGTATATAATTTCGATGGTTCATCCAGACAAAATTGTGCGTATGCTTGAGATAAATCAATCTTTGTAAATTTATGCCCCGAATGTAATTTACTTAATAAATCATCTATTCTAGGTAGGGGAAAACGGTCAACCTCTAAACACTTATTTAAGGTAAGTTTATAGTCACCGCACAATCGTAGCGAGCCGTCTTTCTTAATGACTGGTACGACCGGGGTCGCCCAGTCTGACGTCTCGACAGGTGTGATGATACCGTCCCTCTCCAGCTGATCCAGCGCTTGCTCCACACGCTCCCGCAGCGCGTATGCTAGTGGTCGCGCTCGCAAATATATCGGTCTCGCATCGGGTCGTACACGCAAACTCACTTCACCACCAGTAAAACAGCCGAGACCGTCAGAAAACACCTCAGAGTATCTGTAACGCAATTCATTAATATTAAAAACTTTAGTACTAGTCATATTATTTATACATTGTTGATTGAGTTTATCAATAACTTCTAACTTAATTTTCAATTCGTATAACCATTCTCGACCCAATAACGGCTCTTTACCGTGGTCTATTACAAATAAATCTAACTCTTTGCAAGTATTACCAAACCGTACATAGGGTTTAATTCTGCCCCGTGGATACACCTTTTCGCCAGTATAATAGTTAAGTACTAAATTGCATGTTATTAAAGGCAGGGTACTTAATTTTTTTTTATAAAACTCGTAACTTACACACGAAATTCTACTACCTGTATCTACCTCCATACAAACATTTTTTTCATCTATTGAGACGCCAATATAATAAGGTTTATATTTCACCGAGTTATCTAATTGAAGTACATTTAAATTTACCTGTTCTAGGTTATCGAAATAATCATTATTACTGGCTGACTCCTCCCCTTCGTCCCTCACTTGTGTCCACATAAGATCTCTGTCCTTTTTCAGTCTAGGACACATCTTCTTTAAATGACCTTCCAGATTACATACACGGCACGTATATCTTCTAAAACGGCACATACTCTTCTCGTGGTATGCTCCGCAAGCGGCACACGGACTTGCCGCTAGTTGCGTTTGCCTCGACTCGGCCGGCGCCGCTCGTGCACCGCGGCCCCCACGCTGACTCACCGCTGGCGCGCACTTTGTGTCTTGCTGCGGGTTATGTTCCGCTGACCGACGGCCGCGAGCCCCCGACCGCCCGCTGCCTCGCCCGGCCGCGCCAACATAGTGCGTCGCTGCCCCTTGCGCCGCGTCTCTGACGTCACTGCACTGACCGCGGTCCCGAGCCCGAGGTTCTACCATCGCCGCGTCAGACTCCGCCGCCTCCATCGCCACTGCCAACTGGAGCGCCTTACTGAACGTCGGTACCTCTCCCTCGAACAAGCGTTGCCGAATGACGTCATTTTCAATACCGCAAACAAATTGATCCCTGAGATTATTATCCAGAGCTTCCCCAAAATCACAGAACTTCGTCAACTTTTTCAGTTCAGCTACATAAGTTGCGATATTCTCCCCTTTCAACTGTTTCCTTTGTCTGAATTTAAATCTCTCGGCCTGTACATTTGGTTTCGGTTGAAGATGACTTTGCAGTATCGTAACAATCTCATCAAATTTTAATGTAGAAGGCTTCTTCGGCGTACATAATGTGACTAATAATTCGTAACACGCACTTCCCATGACCGTTATCAATGTTGGTACTTTTAAATTCACTTTCACATCATTCACTAAAAAGTACTGCTCCAACCGCTCAATGTACAAAGTCCAATTATCAGTTTCGACGTCAAAAACTTCCAATTTTCCCAAAGACATCTTGTATTAACCGCAGTATAACACGCTATGGTCCAACTCGTCGCCAAATATTGTATATAGGGGTTTTGGAGAAATAATACGACTTCCTTGAATGCAGTATATGGTCGACTGACGAACCGTTTATTGAGAGGACAGCGATCGATGCACACATAATGTTGAGGGTACAATGTTGAAACATTTTGTAACACTACCTACTTACAACATACATTACAGTGACATGTTGATACTATAGCGAATTAGTAAAACATTCATTTGGAACGTTTTAAGTTTCAAATATCTCACCAATGATTACAAGAATTATTGATAATCATCGATAAAAACCATAGTAATAAAATTTAATTTAATTTTTTAAAGCTAAACTGTCAAATGGTGATTTAAAATTAGGATTTCGAATACAAATAGATACATAAATTTAAATAATAAATCAAAGCATAATTTGTAAGTAAAACACTGGCACTATAAATGGTCTAAAATGTAAATGCACCTACAGGTACAGATAACAGCACAGTAAACATCGTAGGGGGTGAGATTTCTGCGGAGCTATATGTACTATTCTAAGCCCGGCACACGGGCAAATAAATACATAGTAAAAGCAATTCATTTTTCTTAAGTCAAAGTTCTCAGTGCGCGACTTTGATATCTATACACGATGTGTCGTGTGCACTTACTCGTTGACGTATCTGAAGATCCCGCGGATGTCGACCTCCCGGGCGAGCGCGCCCGCCAGCGGCACGGTCTGCTCGGGCGCGCCCATGCCCACCAGCACCGCCACGCCGCCTGACTTTGTCGCCTGGACATAAGTAATAGCAACGTAATAAGTAAAAGTCCGCCAATGTTGCATCATCATATCATCATCAACCTCTTTTTTGTCGTCCCACTGCTGGGCACAGGCCTCCTCTCGCTCAATGCGGGAAGGCGATTTCAGACTTAAAGTCCAGGTTTCCTCAACATATTTTCCTTCACCTTGTAATTAGTCATTTGTGTCCACGATATACTTAGAAAGTACATATAACTTTAGAAAAGTTACATAGGTACTTGCCTGACCCGGAATCGAACCCGCACACTCATGCTTGAGAGGCTGGTGTTTTGACCACTAGGCCACCTCGACTTTTAATCACGACTTTATTCAATGTTGTATATTCCCATCATATTGTAAGTTAAACAAATATCCACTTTATTTCAATGAAAATTAAGCTGATTTCTTAGTACATAATCAGCCTATAATGTTCCCACTCCTTGAACATATGGCTTCCTCTCGGTGAGCCGGAAACATACCTTTAATTCCTACACAATAAATTTCAGTTCACGCTACAACTATATTACAGGTCTCCCAAAGTGATAATGCGCATAGAAATCTTCGTCACTGTTAGGCAACGGTCGTATTCCCCGAGCATTCGGAAGAAGATTATAGAGTTTCTATGCGCATTATCACTTTGGGAGACCTGTACTATAATTTATTAATATTACTACTACATTTTCATATTATAACTTTTTCAGTAGTGCAGTGGTGGCCTTGTGGTATCGGAAGCGACGTTGTGGGTCGTAAGTTTGAACCCCGGCACTTTACTTTGTGTAAATATGTAACTTCATCACCACTGCTCATCGGATCTGCACTGAAACCGGCATGTTCTAGAGGCAAGTTTGCCTAGAAGTTTTGCCTACAGAACATGTACATTGTTGGTTGTATGAACATTATTGGTAGTACCACGCACTAGGACCGCGCGGTCGATTACGGCCTGCTCTCTCTGCCCGAGAGGAGGCCGGTGTCCCAGGAGTGGGAACTGATTATGTTATGTAAAGTGGGTCCTTTTCACAATGATCGTTATATTTGTAGCAATGAGGTGGCTACTGGGAATTGGTGCTACGGTGCTGCCCAATACAGATATGCAATTCCAGAGATGCAATTCTCGTAATTTAAGATCGTACACAGGTCTGATCTGATCTGTCAAAAGTTCCTCAAAATTCCCTATATTATGAAAAGTTTTTGACATTAGACGGCACGGATGTCGCGGGTTCAATTCCCGCACGGAATAAATATTTATATGACCTACAAGTAGTTGATCCAGGTCTGGATGTTTGTGTATGTGAGTTTATATGTCAGTAAACGCACCCATGACACATGAGAAAGTCCTAGTGTGGGACAATGTTTATAAAAATAAAATTGACGCTAAAATGTGACTGTGAATTCATTTTCAACATTTAACTAAACTGGAATTGGTCTGCTGTGTCACACAATGATTTATATTTTAGTAGCATTATGGTGACTTTTGACAGAGGTTAAATAACCCTGAAAGGATTATAGTTCCTGTTGTAACTCTCACCAATAGCGCCATTCTGACGGTGGCCTGCGCGCCGCTGGCGTCGAACGACACGTCGGGCTGGCATCCGAGGAGCTCGTGTATCTTCTTCACCAGTTCCGCCTCGTTTGTTTCCCGCGACACTAGAATCGTGGAGTCTGCACCCAACTGCTTCGCAAAGTCCAAGCGGGATTGCAAGATGTCTGCGGGGGAAATAAGAAAGTCAAAGTAATTTATTTGCCAGAAACATGGTAACTATTTATTAAGCAAGTTTAAGTTGGCAATCAGTTAACATAAACTGTCCGTATTATGTATTTTCAAATTACGTCTTTTTTTGAACTTCCTATGAAGGATTAGTAACGTTATTTATTAGGAATAGGTAATGCATAATTGTTATCACCATGCAGAAGTTAGTGACAATTTGAACAACTGTTTATTATATTACTATATTATACATACATATTGATTTACATTTTTAAATATTTATATAAAAACATACATAAAAACATTTTAAAATGCATAGCGTTGCACCGATGACGGGAGCAGGCTCCTCACGATGCGGGCCTTATCGAGGAGTACTGCCTTTTGAATCTGGCCCTTGATCCAACTGCCTAACGAGAGCCTCCATTGATGTTGGTCGAGGCTCTTGGCTGTCAAACCATTAGCCAATACGACAATCGGTACAATCACAGCCGAGTTCACATTCCATATACCAACAATGTCGTGTGCCAAGTCAAGTTATTTAATTTGTTCCTCTTTCTCAGCTTTTTATTAGTATTAGTACTTATTGATCAATGATTTACATAGTTTGAGAGTCAAATCTATCAGTTGTGTTTTTCGACAAGATTCCCAACATTCAATAATTTATAGAAACTGAGTTGAGATTTAATCAGCCTCTTACCAGTTATAAGTACTTTGCTGGCGCCCATGGCCTTAGCAGATAGCATGGTGAGCAGGCCGATGGGTCCAGCGCCGAGCACGAGGACCACGTGCCCGCCCGTGACCCCGGCGCGCCGGCACGCATGGATGCCCACCGCCAGCGGCTCTAGCAGCGCGCCCTCCTCCATCGACACGTGGTCGGGCAGTCTAAGGAATAGATGATTTTTTTTTTATAATTATAAACTAGTGCTTGACTGCAATCCCGCCTGATGGTAAGCAATGATGCAATTGTTGATGGTAAAGCGCGCTAGATTATTAAGAGACTATTCACTAAAAAAACAAACTGAGTGAATAGGAAAGAAGACGGCAGTTGAGCGAGGTGATGCAATGTTAGCGGCCGTTGCCCGAAGCGGAGAGTGTCCGCCGGACAAGGTGCGGGCCGGCGATATTCGCACCGACGCCACCGGACTCGGCGCAGTCTGGGTTCGGTGCCCTGTGGCGTCGGCGAATAAAATCGCCGCAAGTGGCAGAGTGTTGGTAGGCTGGGTTGCAGCGAGAGTTAAACTCCTGCAGCCCCGGGCTTTGCGGTGCTTCCGGTGCCTGGAGAAGGGGCACGTCCGGGCCAAGTGCACCGCTGAGGTTGACCGTAGCGATCTTTGCTATCGCTGCGGTCAGCCCGGCCACAAGGCGGCCCAGTGTTCCGCGGCGCTCAACTGCAGCTTATGTTCGGCTGCAGGGAAGCCAGCGGGACACAAAGTGGGCGGAGGGGCCTGTGGCACGCCTGCCAGCAAAAAGGCCACCATAAAGAAGAAGAGGAGCTCTAAGCCTGCCGGGGAAATCTCGCCTCCCCCGCAGGCTAACAGCTCGCGGTTGCTATAGAAACATATATAATCTCGTTTACTCTTACTTTATAAACGGTTCCGCGGTACTTAAGCTCGGTCATTTTTCTAGTACTAAAACACTAACCATGGGATGTCCTCAGGGTTCAGTTGTCGGTCCTTATTTATGGAATTTGGGTTTTGATGACTTCCTCGCGATCCCGCTTCCTTGCGGCTGTTCACTTACTGGTTACGCGGACGATGGCCTACTGCTCATTCAGTCAAGTACCCGAGCTGGACTTGAGAACTTGGCCAATACTTGCCTAAATTTAATATCTCAGTGGGGTGATCGTAACCGCCTAGCATTTGCGCCACATAAAACCTATCAACTTCTACTAAAAGGTAATCTTAAATCATTGCCTACTATTAAATTTAACAACGTTCCCATTAAAAAACAGCAATCCGTATGCTATCTTGGTATGATCTTAGAAAGGAATTTTTCATTTATCGAACATATAAAAATAGTTGGTGAAAAAGCTAAAAAGAACTTTTATGCCCTGACTAGAATATCCAAAGCAACTTGGGGTCTATCATTCCTAACTTTAAAAACTATATATGGAGCTACCTACTTAGGATGTATGTGCTACGGTGCACCTGTTTGGGCCGATAGGGCCAGCATAGGAGCGGCACGACGTAAACTGCTTCAAAGCCAACGTTTGGCATTGATATTTTTATGCAAGGCGTATAGAACGGTCAGTACTGAAGCCTTACCGGTACTGGCAGGTGTACTTCCAGTCGACCTTGAGGTACAGCGACGTGCTTCAATGTACTACTCCGCGAGGGGGGAGGCCATGGACACTAATTTTGTTACACAACGCGACTTTAATAAAATCTCTAGATTATTTAAACCTCAGACTGAAGTCTGGGAGGACCTCTTATCCGAATGGCAAAGTAGGTGGGATAATTCCATCAAGGGCCGGCACCTCCATCTGTTCTTTCCATCCGTTGGTGATCGGCTGGCTAAGACATGGCTGGTGGTTGACCACTGCGTTGCCCAATTTCTCACAGGTCATGGCAACTTTAAAAGTAAACTGTATTCTTTTAAACTTGTTCCTTCCCCTTTGTGTCAGTGTTCTACATCGAACTGTGAATTTGAACAGTCCGCACATCACATCTTGTGGGAGTGTGTTCTTTGGCAGAATGAACGCAATATTATGTTGGATAGTGTACAAGTTACATCCGGAGTCGTTTATTATACGGACCTTGTAGAAACTAGAACCAATTTCCGTGCGTTCAGGCGCTTTTGCCATACCTATTATTGGAATCAATTGTAACAGCTAATACCTACTTAGGACCCTTTAACTTAATCAAATTTTATTCCGTGGTGTTTGGCAATCTGGGCTTCTCCCAGTTGCAATAATGTCCCTTTGTGCCGTTTGGCCTAGTTCTGTTCTGTCTCCTGCTTGTTATGGAGGGAAGTGGAAAATATCTTTTTCTTACTCCTCCGCTATTCTTTTCTGATTAATTTCGTTGCGGGACCCAAGACAGTTGAATCGTTTCTCCGGGACTCGTCGAGCTTCATTGCTCGGCGTTTTTCTGGCGGTCGCCACTGTTGATTCTGGCTTTCAGGAGTTGCAGTGGTTGGGAAAAGTGTGGCGGGTTTGTCCCAAAAAAAAAAAAAAAAAAAAAAGGCTAACAGCTCCGCGGCCGACTCCCGGCCCAGGACCGTTGCCGAGGGAATGGAGTGTCAATAATGGCACAACTCCGTTTCCTCCAGACCAACATCAATCACTGCGCCAGAGCTCAGGATCTTTTGTTCCAGAGCATGGCGCAGTGGTCGATCCAAGTGGCTGTCCATGCCATCCTGTGGATGCCAAGTGGTCGCCGAGCCGTATTTCATCCCTGCCCGTGACGACTGGCTGGGATGCATTGACGGCTTGGTGGCCATTATTGGCGGGACTCTGATCGACCCGTCTCGGGGCCGCGGCTGGGTTGCTGCGGTCTCGGGCGGCATCGTCATCGTGGGGGCGTATTTCTCCCCCAACAAGAGTCTCGCCAACTTCGAGGGGTTCCTTGTCGAGTTGGGCACAGTCGTAGGCCGCTATCACCCTCGTCCCGTTCTGGTGCTCGGGGATCTCAACGCCAAGTCATCGGCGTGGGGATCTCCGGTCACTGACCCTCGGGGCGAGGTGCTAGCGGAGTGGGTAGTGACGACCGGCCTGGTCGTCCTGAATCGGGGTTCGGTATACACGTGCGTGCGGCAGCGGGGCGGGTCGATAGTAGACGTTACTTTCGCTAGCCCCTCTGTCGCCAGCCGTGTCCATGACTGGCGTGTCGCCGTGGAGGTGGAGACGCTGTCGGACCATCGGTATATCCGGTTCGACGTCTCCGCCCAGACCGCGAGCGGCCGCCATCCAAGAGCCCCGATTAACGACGGCCCGCGCTGGGCGCTTAAGCGCCTCGACAGGGAACTACTCGAGGAAGCTGCCATAGTCCAGTCCTGGATTTGGGAGTCGGCGACGGACGGCCCCGTCGACGTCGATGCGGAGGCGCTGCGGTTTCGCGGGGCGATGACGCAGATCTGCGACGCGTCCATGCCCCGCGTCCGCCAACAGTCCGCAAGGCGCAACGTGTACTGGTGGAACGACGACATTGCGCGGTTGCGCGTCGAGTGCGTCGCGGCTCGCCGCCAGTACACGGGCTACCGGAGACGACGTCGACGGGATCCCCTCGAGGAGGCCGCGCGGTATGGGGTGTACCGCGCGGCCCAGGAGACTCTGTGGCTGGCCATCGGCGACTCCAAGTCGCGGGCCAGGGAAGAGCTGCTGGGGTCCCTAGATCGGGACCCGTGGGGGCGCCCCTACCGTTGGGTACGGGGCAAGTTGCGTCCCTGGGCGCCCCTACTGGTGCAAAGTATGCAACCCCAGCTGCTGGAGGCGGTGGTTTCCACCCTCTTCCCTGAGCGGGCGGGACATGTTCCCCCGGCGATGGTTTCACCCTCAGCCACAGACTCTCCAGAAGAAGAGGGCACCGATGTCCCCGTGGTGACGCAAGCAGAGACGGGAGCGGCCGTGTCGCGGCTTCGGGCCAAGAATAAATTTAAATTCTCCATGTCTACTACTCTTTGGGATGGGCAACTAATTTTATCTTTCTAATCGACCGATCCCTTTACGGTTGAACAGCCTGTAATAGAGTCATGAGTGTATTTGAAATAAATACTTTCGAATTTGAGTTTAATTAAACTTCTACAAATGGAGCTAAATTCAACCGCCTTTTGCAGCTCGGATTTTAGGATAGGGCCTTATACACCATAATAGCATTGCCTGGGTCATTACAATACTAACTTGTAGCAGAAGTCAGCAGCATGCTTATAGTATCTGGTAAGGTTGCCGTGCACAGGCGGTGTGGCGCAGAACAGCATGTCGGGACAGAGGTGGTAGCGGCCCGTCTTGCAGAACTCGCAGTAGCGGCAGGGCACGCCCGGCTCAATGGCCACGCGGTCGCCCACCTTCAGGTTCTTCACCTTGGAGCCGATCTGCAAACGCAAACGTGTATTCAATTAGGCAAATTAAGTGAAAATACCTTTAATATTCACGTGGGCGTCGTGGCTAGGGCTGTTTTAACCGCACTACATTGACATGATGACACTTACCTACCAGTGTCCGGGTAAGAGAAGCTTGTTAAGATTTTACTGTTAACTAAATCGGTTTGGTACCCAATGTGTTACCTATTTATTTCATTAACTCCGAACTAACAAAATATTAACTGGCATAAGTTAGGTTCTGCAAAGGTAGCATTAAGAGAATAGGCTATTTGACAGATTTATAATTTCTACCTTGAATTACGTGGTTGCGGTTAAAAAATTCACCGAAAATATATTTTTTTCAAAAATTCAAAATTTAAATAAACCGCCGAAACGCTTTATTCAGCAATATGGCGTCGCGCCTTGTAAATGATGTCTCAAGCATATAAACGATTTTCGGTTCCACAAGTGCTGATACGCGTATGACATCATCGTGACATTAGCCAATCCGTATTGTTTCACAGTATGTGGCGCGAGATACAAAAACTCAAATATATTTTTGTGTTTTTGGATATATTAATTGTTATTATTTTTATTAAAACTCATGTAAATGACATAAAGAACCCTCATTTTATGCATTTAAAGCAAATAATCACAAAAAAATCATACTGTCAAATAGCCTATTGCGCATCGCAAGTCACAAAGCGAATGTGTAGCCCTGCAGTCAATCATGGAACTTTGACAGTTTCTAAGAAGATAAGCTCTAAAGTCTTATAAATGTCTTAACAAAGGGTATCGTTTTAGCCAGTAACTAGGAATTAGAGGTCAGACAGGTAGTATTTAACTCTATCAGGTTAGACTGGAAGCCATATATACTTAGTTGCGAAAGAGCTAGGTAGAAGATAAAAGATGCAAAAGTGAGCAATCAATAATGTGAAGCCCTAGCATCAGGTAGAATCGTGTAGGTAATCATATAGCTTCGTGTAAGTTTTCAGGGTTAGATTTTTACAGAATAAACCAGCTATACATACTTTTCCTAAAACATCTGGTCAACTGCCCAGGGCACTATTTATTTTATTTACTTATTTATTTATTACTTTTGTGATAGCTTACAAACTAATTGCAAATAATATGTGACAACAACAAATCATTAAACCTAGAAAGTAGTAGTAGTAACCTCCTCATATATCATGGTTTTAGAATTGTAAAATGAGTAGGAAATTATGTAATTGTTGGTAACAGCAATCAGGCTGAGATCCGGACATATACCGCTTAACAAGTTTGCCTTTTTAATGAAAAAATGTGCCTCCTCCAACTGTGGAATCTGATATGGTAGAAGACGTTGTTCATCTCTTAACGGAATGTTTCCGGTTTCAGAATGAGAGGGATGTATCGATTAATGAATTAGGTTTAATTAAAAACAATATATACTTAGGTTTATTTAATGAAATTTTATGTGCACCTTTATCTGATGCGGCCAAGAAGTTGTAGGTATAGTTTCGTAAGTCTTCTTTTTGTCAAATAGATATAAGGATTTTCTTTTTTTCATTTAGTGTGATAGCTTAAGATGATATTATAACGTACATTGGGACTGCCATGTATTTATTTACAAAAGTCCCTAAATAAATAAAGAGTAAAAAAAGTAGATATTTATAAGATTCAATATCAAACGCTGACCTCGTTCGAAACTAAAGGTAACAAAAATGTTACTACGCGACTTAGTTTACTAACTAAACGTAATACCAGCCATTTCAGTTGTTGTGCTACCTTACAGTTGTCTTAAATAGGGTAGTTAATTGCGTAATACACTGCCAGTAGGAATGGGTTTCATTTTGACAGTTCAACAAGATTCATTACCTTATTTACGTTGTTAAGCAAACATATTTTACGAACACATGGAGCACTGGATTAAGAATATGCTTCAAAATTATTCAAATTGAGTGTAATACTACTCGCGCGAGTTAACCGTTTGCAAAAAAAATGAGAATTATGTTAAGAAAATATATATATATATATATTTTTATGTTAAGAAAAGGTCGTTTTGATTATAAAGCGTCATAATACTAGGTCATTTTATTCATGACGTTTTGCAATTAAATTGATACATATGGACTGAAATAAAATGTTGGTGCAACCAACCGCATCGAAAATGTAAAAAAATAAAAACAAACAGTAATAACTACAGGGGATTTAAACTGTATTTAGACAATAGGGATGTTTCCTGGGTAAAAAAAAAATATTCTATTTAATCCGTCATTCAGATTATAGAAAAATATTGAATACGTATATTTTGTTGTATCAAATCAATAAAAATTGACAAATATAAAAGGTATCAAAGATCTGGAGTGGTGGCTGGTGACGTCACTCCTCGCTATAAAGTGTAGCGTGCAGTGACGTGACACGAGTTTTCAACGCACTTTGTCGTCTTCATTTTTTGTTTATATCAAAAAAGAAAAATTACGTGTCTAGTATTTTTTGGAAACCTGACTGACGGACTAATTAGTTTTTTTAGTCAACTACCCTATCGTAACGAAGATGCTATCGCTACTCAGCACTTACGGTGAATGCGGGGCGCCGCGCGGGGAAGCGGGAGAGGGGTCGCATTCTAGCGAGGTGCACAATTAACTCCCGCGAGTAGTAGTGTCTTACTCAATTAGGGTGCGGTTTAGCAACGTTATTAACGAATTATTTTTGCACAACTTAAGATTACAGTTGTGACGTAGCATGACAAATGACAGATAAAGTTACTGGTTGAGATGGTTAACTAAGTCACGGTTTTTTTTATTTACGTTTAGTTAACTACTCAAACCGATGGAGTAGGTATAATATTATGATGAAGTTAGTTGCAATACGATTCTGTAACCATTTCATCGTGAAAATCGATCTTCTTAGTAGTCTGTAGTGAAAACTTATGTGAGGTGGACGTGGAGAAAGCTGTCATTTCAACATTTGTCAACCTTTTTATCGTCACACTGCTGGGCAAAGGCGTCCTCTCATACAGAGAAGGATTGAGCGTAGGTAATCATCACGCTTGCTCAATGCGGGTTAGCGATTTCAGACTTAAAGTCCAGGTTTCCTCAATATGTTTTCCTTCACCTTGTAATCAGTCATTGGTGTCCAAGATATACTTAGAAAGTACATATAACTTACAAAAGTTACATTGGTATTCGCATGACCTGGAATCGAACCTGCACACTCATAGTTTAGAGGCTGGTGCATTGACCACTAGGCCACCACGATCATTTAACTAATGCTAGGGATTAAAGTTTCTCTTCATCTCAGCGTCAATCCCAGTCGTATCCGAAGCTTTCCAGCTTTGGAGTCTAGGGTCCGCTTTATCAGTTTAACTGCTCATTTTTGGCTAATAAACTTCGATATATCCGTGAAGCGACTGCCGTCTGACCTACACCACCCGAAGGCGATATCGAAGTATTGCAGTTAGACCAATTGTAGGACTTTTGAGGGCTTAAACAATCCGTAACGACTGCCATTAGATGTTCGTATGGCAACCGGGACTAACGGCTTAAGGTGCTTTCCGAGGCAAGACCAGACCAATTTGCACTGAGCGGGGATCGAACCCGCGCCTTCTTGCGCAGCGGCCGCGTTCGCTACCGCTACGCCACGGAGGCTGTCCTAATGCTAGGGATTAAAGCCAATACTGTTAATCCCTAGCATTAAAAATTCTCTCCGTGAATAACTGAATAATGAGAATTTTTTGCACAATCGATCGGCTGTTCTCGTCATTATTTCTTGACAATAAGACTTCAAGATAATAGGTTCGTCTTGCTCTAGTGATGCGTACAGTTTTGCTACGATTTCGTTTAACGAGATAATCTGTTGTTTACAACAAGTGAATGTAATAAATTTAGTTTAGGAAGCATTAATTTGTTAAATTTTGACATGCCACCATGTCAATACTCTAGTTTCTATGATAGTTGCATGTTAGTCAGCGTATAATGTCCCCATTGCTGGGACTCAGGCCTCCACTCCGAGGAATGTAGTGGGCCGTAATCCATAACGTGGGCATAATGAGGGCTGATAGAAGTCACAATTCTTAGAATTTACGGTTCTAGCTTCGAAAGCAGTGGTATTGAAATACAGTTGAATTATCTTCATTTAATTGCCTTCAGAGGTTGAGAATATCTATTGCTACAAGCATTTATAACTATTAACTTATGTCTTATAAAGCGCTTTTCTCTTCTCCTTTTACTTATAAGATTTGGAGTAAGGATAACGAAGAAGAAAAAGGAATATTCTTAATGTTAGATGGTTCTTAATTTATTGTTAGCCATATTCACTATAGTAAAAATGTTCAGTGCTGTACACTCGCACTCTATTTCATGTTAAGCAAATATTAACTTTATTTAAATGAAAATTAAGTCGATTTCAGTAGCTAGCACTATAGAAAAATTTATAACAATGTTTGAAGTTGTAGCGTAATCTGAACTTTATTTGTGTAGGAATTAAAGTTAGTTTTCCATAACCTCGTATTTGTGGCAATAGCTATTTGTATTTTAATCTTTGACAGGGCTATACTATTGTATAGCCGTTTCCAGTACCTATTATCTGACTTTGCATTGTTTAGGTTTTTCGTACATTAAGAACTCAAATTATAATGGTTATTTGTAGCCATGTATACAGACGACAGCACGTCATGCTACTACAATCTGTTACATAGATTTAGAGATCTGACAGTTTGGGGTAGCTTGACTTGCTGTCTTCCGTAAATGAAAACACAAAAGTAACAAAAGCAAGATGTCAAAATGCCTAGAAACACGCAGGTAGGTACTTAGTTACCTAAAGTTTTTTTATCCTCTTATCTAATAATATTTACCGTCATCGTGTGTTATATTACGTTTATCAGTCTATTAAGCCGTTAAGTACATTATAATGATAATCATCGTAAGTCGCGAAAAAGCAAATAAACAGCTCATAATTTAATTGTATGTCCCTACCTATCGTACTTACTTTAGCCATGCTTTTATTTAACTTTCAATTTGGTTATTATAATTTAATATTGTAAGGATGTGTTTTGGGTTTTTTGGCGGGAAAGCTAAGATGAGTGTCACGCCCATTTTTCATTGGACTTTTAAAATTATTTGTAGTGTTGTTTACTAAATAAAAGTGCGTGATTTATATAGTAAAAAGTGCATTCGGTAAATAATTCATAAAGAACAATGAAATATCGCAGCATAGTGGCCTCATCATGACTTTGCCTCAAACCTTCGTTGTAGACGGTTCACGTGGCCGTCTTTTTCGACATGAATAATTTATTCATTACGCGACATTGGTTAAATGCACATACGGTGCGAAGCCAAAAAAGAAAGAATGAAAGAAGAAGGATGTTTTGTTATTTTTTTTTTCCTTATGTTATAAATAAAATTACATAAACAATTTCTGGTATACATACTATAAAGTGGTAGGCTATAACATCAGTCGCCGGCAGAAGTTTCCACCCACCAGACAAAGCCTTGCCGCCAAGCAATTTGTTGTGTTCCGGCATGATGTCTGGTGAAGCCGTACGGAGGACGGGTCTGAGCAGTTGTGTTGCGATGTGTGCCGGGTACGATGCTCCTAATGTCGTTGTGTTGGGAGTTTGGTCATGGAGGGTCTTCAGATCAATCTCCCTTTGGCGCAGCATCTTTGGTCGTGTTGTTGGGTTTAACATTGCATCACCTCGCTCAACTGCCGTCTTCCTTCCTATTCGTTCAGTTTTTCTGAGTGAATAGGCTCTTAATAAACTAGCGCGCTTTACCATCAACGATCGCATTACTGCTTACCATCAGGCAGGATTGCGATCAAGCACTTGTTAAAAAAATAAATAAATAAAAAAAATGTGAATAGTATCTAACTAATCTCGGAAGCCAGCAGTGGTGGCCCAGTGATTCCTATCGGCCTCGACTTATAAGTTGTAGGCCATACGTTCGAACCCCGTCAGGCGCTTTACTTTGTGTAAATTATTTCACTACCACTGCCCTCAAAACGGTGAAGGAAAACATCGTGAGGGAACCGGCATGTCGAAGGCTTGCGGGCGGCGAGCAGTGGGCAGCTCGCCGCCCGGTACGGACCAGGCCGGGGTCGACTTCGCGTTGTGTTTCACGCGCGTCTCAAAGAGATGTCGGCACATCCTGACGGGGTCCACGAAGACCAATGCCTCCTGGGCCAGGGTTGCGGGTTGGTTAAAAAAGAAACCGAGGCTCTGGCGCACAGGCAAATGAAGGAACACGGGTGGGTTTTAGTCAGTAATAGTCCGACACGCTCTTCCGCTCCGCCCCGAGCGGGAGAGGTCATTAAATGTTTTCCCATTCAGAACAAAAAAAGCATGTAACCGGCATGTCCTAGAGTCCAAAACTTCGTAGACATGTAACATCTACCAACCCGCACTGGGCCAGCGTGGTAGATTACGGCCCACTCCCTCTCGCCGAGAGGAGACCTGTCCCAACAGTTAAAATTCGTCAATAACGTCGCTGAATTGAACAATATCGAAGAATACAATTGTAATTATAGTATGACAATCGAAATGACTGGTATTGGGTTTAGTTGGTTAATTGAGTCACGTGGTGTTTTGTGTACCTTTAGTTAACTATACAAACCGATCGAATAGGTATAGGTAAGTATGGATATCTTTAAAATAATTTATGTTTAAATTAATATCGGAATAATGTGTGAGAACATACTTGTCCGCTGTTATCTGTTGACTACGACAGAGTAAACAACGAAAAACGCAGATTAGGAGGTCAAAATAACATATTATTTTTGGTGATAGTGCACTGACGACGGTATGATAGATGTGTCTGATAACAATTATTACCTAGCAGTTATAAGCACGCCTGTCTTGAGTATCAGCTGATTGATTCTGTAATGAGGAGATCCGCAGAAGAATGAGAGTAACCGGCATAGCCCGAAGCAATGCAACACTAAAGTGGCAGTGAGCCGGGCACATTGCCCATAAGACCGATGCCCGATGGGGCCGACGAGTTCTCGAGTGGCGACCACGCACCGGAAGACGCTGCGTGGAGAGGCACCCGACAAGGTGGACCGACGATCTGGTGAAGGTCGCGGGAAACCAATAGATGCGGAATCGACGCAGGATCAGTCATTGTGGAGATCTTTGGGGGACTATGTCCAGCAGTGGACGTCTTTCGGCTTTTGTTGAGATGTCAACAGTGTTAATCATTAGGTATCTACTAGGAAGTTAACAGATGTGAGATGGTTACGAAATCACACTGCAAAGTCACTTGTATTTCATTTATAGTATTTCGTACTCTTTTGAATAGGGTCTATTCCACCTTTTTACCCTTTGGTAAACATCATATCTACAATAGGGATGTTTCATAGGTGAAAAAAAAAAATTGATTCTATTTAGTCCGTCATTCAGATTATAGAAAAATATTGGTTAAGTATATTTTGTTTTATCAAATCATTAAAAATTGACAAATATAAGAGGCATCTAAGATCAGAAGCGGTGGCTGGTGTCGTCTTAATTTTTTGTTTATATGAAAAAAGAAAAAATACAAGTCTAGTATTTTTTGGAAATCTGACTGACGGACTAATTAGTTTTTTTTAGTCAACTACCCTATTCATCCTAAATCCTAGTAATCCTAAATCAATAAATAGACGCCCCTTGAAACTAACACTGGCCATTCATCTACGTACGTTTAGGTAAGTAAAAACATTCTTAATTTCTTAAACGACAGCCTGAATTATTTCGTTTCAGATAAAAATAGGATTTATAAAACAATAGCCCCAGCCCCCAACCCCTGGGAAAAATTCCAGTTCAAAATAAACACCGTAAGTAAGAATCCAACCGCGATACCCAAGACTGCAAAAAATTCAGAATACGTTTCAAAAGCAAAGCGACACAAGTTCACGGTCAATGCTATCAGAGACAGATTATAAATAGCTGAGAAACACGTACATATGTTACTGTGTTCGTCGTGGGTGTGTTCGTATAGCTATAACGTCGTCAACACACCTCCAGCAAACATAATAAATTATACCAAGTAATTTTAAATACCAAATAAGCAGATCTTTGTACTGACCTTGAATAAATTTTGTGGTCATAATGTGACATTCTGAATTGGCGTCGATTCTCCTTTTCACTAATTAAACTAAAAAGTTCACTGAATCTTATTCTTACTATTTCATCAAGGACATATAATACCTATTAGTTCAGTCCTGTCAAAGGAGATGTTTCAGAAATGTATGGAGCCTGGGCCAGCCCATTGTACACTTAATGCTAGGTATAGTTACGGTATAGAAGGGTTTTTATTGTTAATTTCCTTATATTTTGGCTTAGTTTTTATACAGATTCAATTTAACTCGGCCAAGGAGTGCAACACAACTATTAATAAATATGGTGGTCAGCAATAAGCGAAATAAGATTTTGACAGTGACATTTGCTTGACGTGTCATGTATCTAAGGCTATCGTATCTATATTATCTACCATATGACTGCGAAAAAACAAAACATGAGTTCCGAACATACGGGCCATTAAATAAACACAATCAATTCAAATCAACACTCAAATCACACTAGTTATCTCACTAAAAACGTTTCAAATAATTAATTATATATACTTGTATTTTTATTCAAATATAATTTAGTAGTATTTTATGAAAATCTTTTATTTTTTTCCTTTTTATCTAAATAGCGTACATAGTGGTGGCCCAAAATGAAACATCTACTTTGTCAGCGTTTGACGTAAATTGACGTATTTTTGGTATGTTTGCACATGCAAACAAAAGACTGGCTGGTGTTCAAACTACGTAATGTGCATTCCGAGGGTCGAGATATTTGTAAGATCATTTGACCGATTATTTATGATTCTCTCTCTGCAGTCGGTCCCTCATATCTGAGGATCATGGTCAGCATTTCGAATGGATGATCTGCGACACTCACCACCGCGTATAATTTAGAAGACGATGAGTCTTAGACTTGATCGGTCCATCTGGTTGGTAAACGACCGCGCGGTCGTTTGCCTATATTAATTCCAGTTTCAGTTAATGCCAGGATCGTTTGCGTATTTATTGAAAAAATATTAAGATTATAAGCTTTATGGCTTCTAAACTCTATGGCACGCTAGTTTGACTACTCCAGTCTAATCGTGGGCAATCCCAGTAACTGGGTTGAAGAGGTTCAATAGGCTCCATGTCAAATACTGGTATTTAGCTATATCCGGTTAAACTGGAAGCCATAGAACAGATAAAAGACTGAAATCCAAGCTCAACATACATAATTGGAAAAATCTTAGGCACATTTGATGACATTTGTATGAACGGGACTAACTAAAGGGGATGTTATACATGTACCTACCTAAGGAACGCAACTGGCAAGCAGGTAGCTGAAGTTTCTGCCTAATCCCGCCCCGATGGAAATAATGGGCGAGTCTAATGTTGGAAGATATCAACTATCAAGTATCAACGGTCAGATAAACTAACTGGCGTGCAAGGGCAGCCTCTATGCAATCGTAAAATCAAAAAGAGCAGATGTCCTTACTTTAGCGACGACTCCAGAGGCTTCATGACCCATGACCATGGGCTCTTTCAGAACGAAGTGACCGCAGGAGCCATCTTGCCAGTAGTGCACGTCTGAACCGCAGATGCCGACACAATCCATTCGGAGCAAGACCTCTGTAAAAAAATTTTTACACAACTTAAGTTTATATAATTTATACAGAAAAACGAAGATACCCATAAAAGTAAAATATTGTGGTGCAAACATCAACGCCCAACAGGACCAACCTGCTTTGAGAGGAACCGGTACCTCATCGTCAATTTACCAATGTATGCTGGCTATTCAGAAATTCCTGATATATAAACGCATTTAAATCTTGGCTGACCTAGGACCTGGACCCCGAGACTAGACCGAGAGAGTTAGTTATTCGTAGACTGGAGAAATCTAGCAGGTTGGTCAGGTGGATTGCCACCAGACCAACCAGGCAGAACCCTCACAAATCTGTTTTAAACAAATTACAAATCCGTTCAGTAATGTTTGCGTGAAAGAGTAAGAAACCTCTCATTTCACGTTAATATTAGTAAGAAAATAAGAAGTATGATAATGAAACAGATAACATATTAACGTTAATGACTATTGTGCGACTTCTTCGACATTTGAGCGTTGATCAAATCAAATACTAATACGAATGACTTGAAAAAGTGTTTTTACAAACCTACATAGAAGATAAATCATTATCATTAAATCATAGGTCATTTATTCAAATTCGACTGTGAAGCAGCACTTTCCAAATCACTCTCCTTTCACCACTTCCTAGTGCTTTCGCTGGGAAGAAGATCAAGTGCGGTCTCGATCCCGATAATCGGATCATGTATTGACAACTTTATGTTTGACCATTCAACAACTTTCATTGCTTTGTTTACGTTGTTGAGCAAACACATTCTTTGAACATATGAAGCAATAATGGATTAACAATTGCGCTGGTTTCCTTGTTCCTACACTAAATTAAATTAAAGTGGAGGTGGCCTTGTGGTTAAGTCGTGCTGTCCTAGTGGTTAAAACCCCAGCCTCTTAAGTATGAGTGTGCGGGTTCGATTTCAGGTCAGGCAAGTGCTAATGTAACTTTTCTAAGTTAAAAATTAAAAAATCACAAGACATAAATAATTTACCTACCAATTTAATTTCCTCAAATAAATTAATAAACAAATGCACATAATTATAGTACAATCGTTACCGGACGCAGCTGGCCACGTGCCTGCTACAGCACTGTCGAATATACGGACAGTCAATCCTCTCGGCAATCATCGACAGAACAGTGTTGTAACTGTATTGTCATTGGTGTCCAAGATATACTTAGAAAGTACATATAACTTCTCTGTATGAGAGGAGACCTGTGCGAAGCAGTGGGCGAAAAAAAAAAAGTTGATGATGAACATATAACTTAAGAAAAGTTACATTGGTACTTGCCTGACCTGTAATCGAACCCACGCACTCATACTTAAGAGGCTGGCCACTAGGCCCCTCACACTCACTAACAAACCATAATTTAAATACTGACCTTTCTTAAGAGACGCAAATAAGTACTCCATTTATGTTTGTTGAGAGTGTTTGCCATGTGTGGATCACGAATACAGCGTGACTTTGTATACCTAGGTATATTGACATATACCTAGGTATACAAAGTCACGCTGTATTCGTATCACTAGCAATTGGTTTATATACTTAGTATTGTATGCCTATAAAGGCAGAAAGTATCATATCACCATCGTCCACAGTGCTCTAATTATTATAAGTAAGTACCTACTCTATTAATTATGGTTAAAGTTTTCCAACTAAATGAGAAATCTTAAAGATTTCATTTTTTTTTTTTCTTTAACTTTAATATTCCACTGCTGGACAAAGGCCTTTTCAAGATTTCACTACTTAAGATTTCTTTTAAAATTTTATTGAATTTATATTAACTTTGGCACACGACATAAATAATTTATATTCAAATGTTATTGTTTGTAATTGACGTTATTTCGACTTAAACAAATGTCTACTTTATTTTAATAGAAATTAAGTTGATTTCAGAAAAACTCGGACTAGTGAAAACATTACAAAAATGTTTGAGTTATAGCGTACACTGAGCTTGTTTTTCAATTAACTGTTTTTATTACATTTTTAGCGAATAATAATATATGTCGCAAATGCAGATTACGTAAAAACATTTCATTTCGTATGCAAATTGAACAACACAAAAGAAATAATTACCGTGCGCTTAAATATACAAACAGATATTTGAATCATCTACATTCACACATATCAGGAATTGGTGCATTGCAACAAAACCCTTTTGTTTATCACCTTGGTTCAAATACCAGTAGTCATTAAACGTCTTGTTAGGGAGTCCCCACAAAGCGAAGACAAATTCCCAAGGGCATCATCGGAAAAGTGCGGGACGCATCTAGTATAATATAACTTTAATAAACTCACCATCCTCGGCTATTTGTGGTATCGGAGTTTGCACCTGAGAACAAGAAGCATATTGATAAGCCTGGTAAAGTGGCCTACCGTGACGGAACCCCAGGAGGCGGTTATTGTGGAGCTATGTAACAAACCGAGCTCCACCTTGTATCCTTTCCTGTGTGTCCCAAAACATGTAGTCAAAGTGACCTCAGCACTGAGACATCGCCGTTAAAGTGGCAATGTTTTAGGAGAACATGATTTTAAATATAGTCGTACCGGTGTCACGAATATCAAGAATAATTGTTAACCAACATCATAGGTATACCTAGCTGAAAGATGCCATTGCTGGATAACGGACTTCCTCAAATATCGTGTCCTGCGCTTCTCGTATTCAACGGATTGCTACACCCGAGGGGGACCTCGCATGCTTTCCTGTATAAAACATTCTCAAGTCACAGTGTTTGTAACCAAACTCCTCCAAAAGGGCTTGACCGATTATGACGAAATTAAGTAGATTAGATTTAAGCCATAACTAGAGAATGACATTATTTTTTGTTACTTAATAATATCTATATTTGTAAATTTTAAACAAGTGCCATACTTAGTTTATCGGGTCAGCTTGTTTACGTGTATAATTTTATTGATAAAATCATATCTGCGATTGTTGAGGTTCAGTCAACTGACTGACTTTCTGGTTCTGTCAACTGACTGATTGACTTTCCTACGGCATTATATCCCTTGTAACTTGTTAGGTAGGTATCTGTCTATCACCGGATGTATCTCATGAACCGTAATATAAACAGTTGAAATTTTGACAGATGATGAATACACAAGATATAGATACTTGAACATTTATTATTAGCTGAGATAGGATAGCTTTTAAATTCGTGTAAGACTTTCTGTGTTTAAGTTGTTCCTTTATTTTAATTAGGAGTACTTTGTCTTAATTTTCTTTTTTAAATGGTTCTGTGACAGCAAACCATCCGTGGAACGTGGTCGTGGCTCACGCTCAGTTGCGAAAGAAGAAAAAAAAATGGGCAACACATCTGATTATAGTCCTGAAGACTGATCGCAGATAATAATAATAAAAAAAAATAAAAAAATAAAAATTCTCGCTGATAAACATAAAGGGTGTATCTGACATCGACGCACAAACGAGTACCATGGATCCAGTACATGATTCTGAACCCCCAGTGGTGGAATTTTGCGTCGGCTTTCTCCCGATTTAAAAAAAATAATATGCAGTTTTTTTTTTAACTTTAGACCGTTCATAATTGCTATACTTTTATAACCCAAAAAATTTTTAAAGTAAAAATTACTTAATTAATTCGTTAATTACACAAAAATGCGCAACGTGAACAATACTAGAAAAACTATCCTATAAGCTGATTTAATTGAGTTCGCATCAGGGTCGACGTCATACCTACAAACCCGCACGGCGGCACGCTTGCAACGTTCAAAGGCCGAGCCGACACTTTTTTTCTGTAACCGCTCATTAACTACATAAATGACTATCATAATTTTGTTAGTGACATGCGGTGTAGCCTTTTCGCGAAGTTTGCGTTACGATGTCAGATACACCCTGTATCTTGGATAGGATGAAGGACAAATCCTGTAGCAGAAAACAACTAGATATTTTATCTCAATAAAATATCTACGATCACTATAAAAAATATTAAGTATGAACAACAGTGGACAACTAACCATTATACCGCTTACATAATAATTGATACCACTTTATTATTAATGATAACGTTAAGTAAACACGGACTAGTAGTATCTTAACTAGGTATTAATATATTAATAATAATTGTAGGCATGTAATATTCCATTCCATTGCTGGAGATAACACAGGATTTTTTTAACGGGTGCCCAAACTGTGACCTAGTCCATGACTCTGAACCACACTGCATTTTTAATGGGTTAGACACCTATTTAATTATATAAAAATGTCTGCGATACATTTTGACTGCGTATTTTTTTCTTTTATCAAACAACAGTTCATAATAGGTAGTAAACACAACACACAATTTAATTATTACTCACAAATTAAATTGGCAAAGTTGAAAAATTTAAATCATAAAGATAACTTTGTAATAATAATAACTCATATAAAACTATTAAGTTATCATTAATTTATTCAGTTTATTTAGTAGGTATTGCATTTTACATTTTTTTTTTATAGAAGAGCATTTCTTTTTTTATAACCGGCGAAAAAAGTTTTTGTTTAGGACTCTAGCTAGAATCATGCTCTGAAATCATGGTTACAAACCGAAAACTACTCATAAATGTTTACTGTATACCGATTCCTTGGCAGAAATATTGATCGCTAACCTAACAAACAAAATTCACATTACTTAAATTGTATTCACTTTCGCACATACATACTATTTATTAAACATCAAGACGACTCAAAGTTATTTCAATATTCAATCGATTGAGATTAGTAATTCTAATTCCCGCTTTAATAGATTTTTTATTTATTTGTTATTATTGACTTACCAGTTGCAAATCCTTGGGTTTATTAAGAAGAGCGGTTAAATTGTCTGCGGCCATTTTAGACGTGCGTTTGTCTCGGCGCTCAATGAACGACTGGTGAGGAGGACGAGGCAGGGTCGAGGAGGTGAGGAAATAAGGAATGGAATGGGAGGACTGATTGAAGCTAGTTGAATGAGGCAGTGCGCCAATAATACATCTGTGTAAACAAGAGGTTTGTCAGTTTGTGTGTAGGCTTTGTCGAATAAACTAACAGTAATTTTTATACTAGTATAGCACCTTTTTTTTTTTTTTTTTTTTTTAATAATTATAAACTAGCACTTGACCGCAATCCCGCCTGATGGTAAGCAGTGATGCGATCGTTGATGGTAAAGCGCGCTAGTTTATTAAGAGCCTATTCGCTCAGAAAAACTGAGCGAACAGGAAGGAAGACGGCAGTTGAGCGAGGTGATGCAATGTTAAAGCCAACAACTCGACCAACGATGCTGCGCCAAAGGGAGATTGATCTGAAGACCCTCCACGACCAAACTCCCAACACAACAACATTTGGCGCATCGTACCCGGCTCACATCGCAACACAACTGCTCAGACCCGTCCTCCGTACGGCTTCACCAGACATCGTGTCCGTAACGTTCATAATGAATTTATTTTTACTAAGGAACATGCCAGGCCACCAGTGGACATCTTTCGGCTGAAATGATGATGATGATGAAGATGAGCTAGTGACTGGGTTTTTTTAAAACATAAGAATAGAATAGAATAGAATTAGAATAAAATAGATTGAATGGGAATACTTAACAGTTTAGCAGCTAGTCTTCTTCTTCATCTCAGCGTTAATCCCAGTTGTATCCGAAGCTTTTCAGCTTTGGAGTCTAGGGTCCGCTTTACCAGTCTAACTGCTCATTTTGAATAAACTTCGATATTTTCCATGAAGCGACTGCAGTCTGACCTTCACAACCCGAAGGCGATATCGAAGCATTGCAGTTAGACCAATTGTAGGACTTGTAAGGGCTCCAACTACCAGTAACGACTGCCATTAGATGTTCGTATGGCAACCGGGACCAACGGCTTCACGTGCTTTCCGAGGCACGACCAGACCAGTGCAAATATTCATGCATACAAATATTTGCACTGCGCGGGGATCGAACCCGCGCCTCCTTGCGCAGCGGCCGCGGTCGCTGCCGCTACACCACGGAGGCTGTCATGCGAGGCGCAGCTAGCAATATTATAAATCTCAATGTCCTCTATGATGATATTATGTCATTCACTAAAATAACTTTTCAGATTTCATTATACTTACTTATCTAATTTGAGTTCTACACACGTAAACGGTCCCCTGGATCTGTGTAAGTTCCTTTGAGAAATTGTCACCTAACTTCGGTCCAGATCCAGGAAAAAAAACGAAATGAAATGAAATTATTTTTTGCAAGTAGTAAGTAAGTAATAAGTAGTAAGTAAGTTTATTAAGCAAGTAGGATCACCGACCACTTTTAGACGTTATGTTTTTTGTTTTAAAACTAGATGAAGCCGGCATTTCCTAACTGACTACCCCTGAGAAGAAGAACCTCCTCCTGCCTCTGAGAAGGTATTTTTTCGGTGGTATTCCATAACATCGGCCGCCGGCAGAAGTTACCACCCACCAGACAAAGCCTTGCCGCCAAGCGATTTGTCGTGTTCCGGCATGATGTCTGGTGAAGCCGTACGGAGGACGGGTCTGAGCAGTTATGTTGCGATGTGTGCCGAGTACGATGCGCGTTGTGTTGGGAGTTTGATCGTGGAGGATCTTCAGATCAATCTCCCTTTGGCGCAGCATCGTTGGTCGTGTTGTTGGGTTTAACATTGCATCACCTCGCTCAACTGCCGTCTTCCTTCCTATTCGCTCAGTTTATCTGAGTGAATAGGCTCTTAATAAACTAGCGCGCTTTACTATCAACGATCGCATCACTGCTTACCATCAGGCGGCATTGCTGTCAAGCGCTAGTTTATAATTAATAAAAAAAAAAAAATAACCGAAACAAACTCAGAGATCATCGTCTTTTTTCAAGTCCAGACATTAAAAATTAAAATGTTCTTCTTTCTTTCACTATTTTTTGGCTTCGCACGGTTTGTGCATTTAGCCAATGTCAAGTAATTATGAATTATTCATGTAGAAAAAGACTGCAGCGTGACCCGCCTTACGAGTGAGGTTTGGGGCAAAGTCATGATGTGGCCACTATGCAGCGATATTTCACTGTTCTTTATAAACTATTTACTAAATGCACTTTTTACTACATAAATCACGCACTTATATTTAGTAAACAACACTATAAATAATTTTAAAAGTCCAATGAAAAACGAGCGTGACACTCAGCTTACATTACTTACATGATAGGACCCAGTGCGTTAAAATTAACGATGTTATTAGTGACACCAAATTGTTGACCTATGGCGTTCCCCAGGGGTCGATCTTAGGACCTACACTATTTCTTATTTATATCAATAATTTATGTAAAATGTCGCTAACAAACTGTTCGATTTTTACTTACGCAGATGACACGGCACTGGTACTTCATGGTAGTAATTGGTCAGAGGCTATAAAATACGCGGAACACGCCCTAAACTCAGTGATGAAATGGTTGTCGAATAACATCTTGACCTTGAATCTTAAAAAAACTGTATTCTTACCTTTTTCCTTGCAATCTTCCAAACTCCCACCGCCTGACTCAATGGTGCTTAGAGCTCATACTTGCACACTTGGTATGTCTTCTTCACAGTGTGGTTGTCCTCAACTTACAAGATCTGAATCTGTCAAGTATCTCGGAGTCTATGTAGATACTTCCTTGAGCTGGAAACCTCAAATTATTGCTCTTATACCACGAGTCCGCAAATGTATATTTATTTTTAAAAAATTAAGGCACTCTGCAGGCATAGAAACTTTAAAAACCGTTTATTATGCTTTATGCCAAAGTTTAATAAATTATTGCATAACTGTGTGGGGTGGAACGTCCAAGACAACTCTGCTACCTCTGGAACGAGCACAGAGGGCTGTCCTCAAAGTTATGACCTCGAAGCCGTTTAGGTACCCCACCACGTCACTTTACAATGAATGTCGGGTCCTCACGGTGAGGCAGCTCTTTGTTCTTGGCACAATTCTACGCAAGCATCCCTCGGTGGTATATAACCCAAATGCAACCAAAAAGCGCAGACATTATGAAGTATGCTCCACTCATGGATGTAGAACTGCCCTTGCTCACCGTCATTATGAAGTGCTGTCAAACCATATTTATAACAAAATAAATAAATTCTGCGACATTGCTCCTATGTGCCGAAACAAATGTAAGACCGAGGTGACGAAGTGGTTAACAACTCAAAATTATAATAATACTGAAGATTTACTGCGGATCTCAATCGCTTAAAGTAATCGGGGTAACACACTAGTATCTATCTTTTAAAACTATAATTACACTCACGCATAACTATATATTTACACACTATATGGTGGTATACATTTATACATACATTTATACACACACACATTATACTAATTTATTTCTTTAATAACCTGTTATTTGATGAAGATGTATAAAAAAAATAGTTACAACATGTTTACCAGGTTGATACATAGGTGGCTGGCTGGATAGTTCATTTATTTTAGTGACCTTATGTTATGTTGTGCTTGGCTAACATCTACTGTTACTTTTGGCTTAATTAGCAGGCGAGGACCCTGGCACCCTAAACACAAGTTAAATCTTAAATTGGGTGCCAGAGTTTATCTAAAACACTTGTGTTGTTATAAGTTCAGTGATTGATATTTTATGTTGTTATGTTCAAACCAGTGGTAATAAATATCTTTTATTTTATTTTTATTGACGTGACAACGTCTTAAATTAGGTTGCGGCTGGGAGTCACTTATGAAAAAGTGTAACGCTCGGTAACGTTACGATGAGTCACCGATGTTTTAGTAAACAAAATATATTTCTATAGTTAAAATTTGTGCAATTCTTATTTTCATTCAATTCCTTGTTCCTATTGTGCAATTTAATTATATTCATATCAATAAATATTCTACCGAGAAAAAGACGTTGTCACGTAAAATCTTCGCCCGTAAAACCGACTTTACAGGCAACCATTTTTTTTTTAGCTTGACTTTCCCGCCAAAACCCCCAATGAAAGTGTTTACAATAATTTACGTTATAATTACGTATATTGCTTAATAACAATACTTAAAAGAGCGAGCAGCTCAGTCCCAAGCTTTTTTGTCTTCTAAATAATCTGCGATTTTATAATACCCCTTTTTGCAAAGTTTGGCCTTTATATCGTTTAATGGGTAAGTTTCGAATGTCCATGGGAAGCTTGTTGTAAAAGTGTATACCTACATTGATTGACCCATGAACGAGTTGCCTACTCTGTGGAGACGAGTGTGATGTACAGCAAGATTGTGTTTGTTCCTGGTATTTATATTATGAATATAAATTCGATATATTTTTATATACATACATAAGATTTTCAAATATATATTATGAAGCTACAGTCAGAATGTTCACCTCTATGAATTTTTCTCTAAGAGAATCTCTAGGACCAATTAAGGTTGTAAATGGCTCGAACAGCCCTTTTCTGTAAAACAAAGATTCAAATTCAAATTCATTTATTAATGATGGATTGATAAGAGAGAGAAATGGTATTGATGTCCGCACAAGTTCCCTAGAGAAGAATCCCATAAGTCATAAGACAAACAACAGCTTTGAGACTTCCATAGTGACTGTTACTGCGTGTAATGTGAAGAGAAGACTTGCAGAACGTAGCCTAATACTGTATAAGCTAACCAGTGGGGCCAAATTATATTGCGCTCACCTTCAGTTTGCGCACTAAAATTCACGCTGGACGTAAAGGCAATGGAGCCAGGTGCTCTTTAGTGGCGATGCAAATATCATGTTTCATGGTAACGATGGAAGGATGGAGGTCTACCGATAGCAGATAGAACGTTTCGTGCAGTGTTGGATAGGAGAGAAAGTAAGTTATGGCGGTGAGTCATGGACCGTCTGATGAGGCATTCCCGCCGTGCAGGCAAAACTGCAATTGAGCTGTTTATGTCTGGGCCTCGGATGCCATCACTAAATGCTGACCGTCATATACGCCAGTCTTTGAAAGCTCATGTAATGTCATAAGGAGAATTTTAGACTCAAACTTCATTTTTATGCATGACAATACAACCAACACATCAGGTTTCAGAAATTATACATATTTTTTTTTTTTTTTAATAATTATAAACTAGTGCTTGACTGCAATCCTGTCTGATGGTAAGCAGTGATGCAATCGTTGGTGGTAAAGCGCACTAGTTTATTAAGCCTATTCACTTAAAAAACTTAGGAATTGGAAGCATGACGGCAGTTGAGCGAGGTGATGCAATGTTAAACCCAAGGCCAACACGACCAACGTTACTGCGTCAGAGGGAGATTGATCTGGAGACTCTCCACGACCAAACTCCCGACATAACAACAATTGGCGCATCGTGCCCGGCACACATCGCAACACAACTGCTCAGACCCATTCTCCGTACGGCTTCACCAGACATCATGCCGGAACACAACGAATCGCTTGGCGGCAAGACCTTGTCTGGTGGGTGGTAAGTTCTGCCGGCAGCCGATGTTATGACCTACCACCGAGTAATCGAATGGTCATCAAAATGTCTCGACATTACACGGGGGGAGAAGTTAAAGCGACGCGTACGAGTTCATTATCCAGCACAGAACAGATGAAACTTCTCTATTCCGTGCTCCAGCCCTACAAACATTTCAGGAACTGAAAATTGTTATCGAAGAAAATTTCTTATTTTTTTAAAAACGTTGCCCCACACTTAGAATTACTCCTGTGTCGTGGATGCGTTTACAAACACTTAAACTCACATACACAAGCAGCCAGACCCGGAACAACTACCTGCAAGGTCATACAAATATGTATTTGTTCCGTGCGGGGATCGAACCCGCGACACAAAGCGTAGCAGTCGCTCGGTCAGTTACTACGTCATGAAGAAAAGTCGTAATGAAGAAGATTGGGAGATATTCACTTTTAACATTGATTTATTCGATAGAAAATTACATAAATTTTGTCGTCATTAATGATTAGCAGACAACACAAGTTATTGAATAAAAAGTTTTGTTTGACTAAACTATATCTTCTTAAAAACTCCAAATATTTTCTTAGTCTGTAGGTACGGACGATAGCTGTTTTCCACCGAGAGGAGGCCCAAGAGTGGGAACAATATAGGCTTATTAATGTGCGACTGTCATAGAAAAGTATTGATAGGGCGACATGTCAAAAATTAACAAATTAACTGTTCCTATACTAAAGTAAAACTATTTTTTTTTACATTCACTTATTGTAATCAACAGATTTCGTCCGAAGCCCGGGTTACAGTAGTGGGAACATTATAGGTAGGCTGATTATGTAATAGTTGTGTAGGTCCCACTAACGAAAGACACACGGCCGGCGGCGCCATTCAGTAACTTCATTGTTGTTTTCCAAGGACATTCGCTTTTTTTCGGGGATGTCCGCTTCCTTACAATTCATCATCGTCATCATCATCACCATCAACCTTTTTTGCCGTCCCTCAGCTGGGCACAGTTCTTCTCTGATACAGAGAAGGACTGAGCGTAATCACCACGCTTGCTCAATGCTGGTTGGCGAATTCAGACTTAAAGTCCAGGTTTCCTCAAGATGTTTTCCTTCACCTATTAATCAGTCATTGGTGTCCATGATATACTTAGAAAGTACAAATAACTTAGAAAAGTTACATTGCTACTTGCCTGACCTGGAATCGAACCCGCACACTCATACTTGTGAGGCTGATGTTTTAACCACTGGGACACCACGACTACCTACATACAATTGACAACGTATAACTACGCAAAATTACAGAATAATCGGTTCAGAGGTATACTTAGTAGTGAAAAGATAACAAACAATCTTATTGTCGCATTTTTTATAATTAAGATTTCACTATCTCCATTATCATCTACAACGTTATAAAATTTACTACTACATTATTAATTTTTCCGAAATTACTTTACTACAATAAAACATATTACATAACCTGATACTTTTATTTTCTCCTGCCTGGCAGACTTCTACGAAGTAATTCTTTATAAAATGTTTGTTATTTGTTGAATGGGTGGGAAATCGTGGCAGAATTCCCTTCTCCTACCTGTTCACGCCAAACGAGAGCAGCTTACCTCCCCTAAGCCACTTGGAAATCACACCCATTAGAAAGAAAAAACTTTAACCTTATAAAGTGGGGCTACATCAACGGGTCGGCAGCAGGGCCGCAAATCTGATTCCACATTTTATCCCACCATCTGTGCCCCAAAATAAACAGCGCAACTAAGTTTGACGAATTTTTGAGACATTGTCGAGAGACTTGCCATAAATACAAAGACATGAAACAACCAGCGCCGGGGCTCTGTGTCGTATCTTAGCATTGCAGTGGGTCTTAGCATTATGCTGAGCGATTGCAGTTTTACGTGAGCGTGGACTATTGTTTGTGTTTTATGCATCATGTTTGCCGAAAATAAAAGTTTTTTTTTTTTTGAAGATTATTGCTACAATCAATCACTGTACATAAGAATTTAAGTGTATGTCGGAGATCGTCGGTATAATTTTAATAGAGGTTGCTGATTTGATTTACGTAGTAGAGGGGCAAACGTTTGTGACGTTATTGTGTGATGACGGCACATGTACAGAGTCGCTTTGGAAAGTGGGATTCGTCAAACGGTCACTTTGCATCGAGACGCGGATCAAGGCACTTCTCCGAACCGAAACTGCCGGTTTGCCTATTCAAATTGTTATTATGAAGATTGGAGGGTATATCTACACGTCGTGTTTCAATTCAAAACTCACCTACGAAATAGAACCTGTACCACCACACCAAGATGCTGTCGATCCTACCGCTCTGCCGTCGCTGTCTCCGACATATATTATGTCCCATCGCATCTGCTTCACGCCATAGAACATTAAATGTGAATAGTCAGATTCGTGTGAGCTCTCATAACGTACCATGTGTAGCTGTACTTTATTGCTGTTTAAGAGGAACTCTAGTAGTGCTTTTTCTATACAAACGTATTCCGCTGTTTTCTTCGTGGATAATGCTTTTAGAGCAATTATTTTTACAATTTTACACCGTGGTTATACAAGCCCCTGCATCATTTGATTTTTTTCCGAAACTTAATAAATAAAAGAAATACGATACTTACGGAATACGAAACGTCTTCTGGTCAACGTTTTTGTAGGTAAGTAAAATCAGCCTGAGCTGTAACTGTCCTTTTCGCACTTTACCGGGAGAGGTTTGAAGCAGCGGGACGGCAATAGTTTCAAAATACCTATTTCCCAAATTCCTCGGCACTAGAGTCCCCTCTTAATGGCGTAACACAACAACTATCTATACCTAGCAATGGGTTTCATTTTTGACAGTCGAGCAACATTCAGACAGTTCACAAAATGGTTAATTTAACCAGTTGGCTGCAACAGATATATGTATTAAAAACTATATTGTGTATATCAAAATTAGGTATAAATGTTTATCATTATAATATCATTACAAAATAACTAGGAATATTGTTCACTGAATACTGCATGAATAACGAACTGTCATTTTTTTGTACACTTTCAACTTTATCGACAAGGTATTTAAGGTTTATGGTTGAATGGGAAAAATTTACAGTACAGTAGCTTGAAGTGGTGGCGTTTGGTACATGCAATATAGAAAACTAATTGAGTTATAATAACGTAACGTACAGTCATCAAAAGAGATAATAAACAGGGCCGTCCGAATTAGTTGAAGTTTAGTAAGAAATCAAAAGATCTTTTCGATTAAAATTTATTTTGATGTATTAACTGTTTGTTATTTAATAATTAAGTGTACTATTTAACGAACATATCCATCGGTTTCTTATTAAATTTCGACAAATTCAGACGACCCTGATTACTTATTGTTTTGGTGACCGTACCTACCTAAATACCGTTTGCAATGCCTCGTGATTCATTGTAGACTTAACAAGGTAAAGAGCTAAACATCATCATTACGATGTCCTATGAAATAGTAATTTTGCTGTTCTACATATCGTTGGCCGGTTCTGAATTGGCATCGACGCACTTACTGATTACAAGGGCCGGGCCCTGCAATGCTGCTGCAAGAACCCCGATTACCGTTTCCGAGTTGAGTTTGTCCACACAGGTATATGACTCGTTGCTCAGTGGGGAGTTCAACGTATCTGAGGATATCGAGAACGGATGGAAGGTGAAGGTAAATTGAGTTTTAGCACGACTTTATTAGCTTAAAACTAACAATATAAACTAACTCGTCATTTGAACACTGTGCGACCGTCAGTTTTCGAATTGCTATGCTCACCAACAGGGCATATCATATTTTTCCTTCAAAAAGCAAACTTTTTACAAGTTTTTCTTTGAAATTATATTGATGCAATATTATAATCTTTCTAAGTATATATCTTGGACACCAATGACTGATTACAAAGTGAAGGAAAAAATTCTTGAGAAAGCCGCCAACCTGCATTGAGCAAGCGTGGTGATTACGCTCAATCCTTTTTTGTATGAGTGGAGACCTATGCCCAGCAGTGGGACGATAAATAAGGTTGATGCGGTTATTATAATCTGTGACCCTGGACAATTACCCCCTCTTTTAGAAGGAGAAGTCATAATATGATTAATATGACATCACCCACTGTGAGCGGACCGGGAAGGCAAAGTCAGACCAAACTGACTAAAACCCACCCGTGTTCCTTCACTTGCTTGTGCTAGGGGCCACGTATCTCTTTCGAACAACCCACGGCCCTGGCAGGCATCGGTTTTAGTCACTATGTGCATCTCTTTGAGATGGACATAGAACAGTACCTACTTCCCGTCGACCCGGGCACCGCCGTCGATCGCTGCCAAGAGGACACGAAAGTGCTCCGCCCAAGCCAAGCAACGTTGATACCATGCCGTTTTCTTCCGCTTTATACTGAACAGGAACTGTCGTGTCCGTTGAAGATCTGCGTTAGGCGGATGTTGAGGGCGCGCCGTGGCGCCTCACCAGCGACTGCTCAGAAATAGGACTTATTATCGCAACTGTGGTGTGCCTAGCACTGGGTTGCGACAAACGCACAAAACAAAACGCACTGTCCATATCATCATGAGTTCCCACCAGAGTTCTTCCACATTTTCTTACAAATTTTCACTACTTGTTCCACAGTTACGTCCAGCTGGCGTCTGGATAAATTACCTCGAAGTTGTAACGCAGGTTCTTTAATTAAACACGGGTTGCTCCAACATGCTATTAAAGAAAATAAGATATTTATGTATTATGTGTCTTTAATGTTGAGATTTTGTGTTAAAATTCCACTTAATACGACTTTAGACGTAAAGTTGCTGCCATCGAAAGTAGGACCAAGACGTGCATAGACTGTCACAAGCTGAAGAATGAAGACGGATATAGAAAATTTCATGTTGCATGATAATGTTGATGCTGTACAATAAAAAGAAGGTTTTTCCCAAGTGCTTAGACATATAATGATGGGGAAGAATAGCATTTTATCAGATGGTTGTTTAATATCTGGTAAGACAGTCTTCATGTTTCCAGGCAACAATGCAGAAATGCGTGGACATTCGCAACATGGACTCGTGCGACTTCTTCAAGTCCTTCTACTTGATTCAGGATGGCTGCAAGGAAGAGGATGAAGAAGAACAAGACACATATATTAATATGCTGTCTCACTATGCGTACCCTAAGTGAGAGCTTAATTTTATTTTTACTTTCATGATAATATGCTTGTATAGATTTAAGACAAGTTACATAGCTCCAGCTCTTCGACATCACTGTTGGAGACTTGTTCAATATGTGTGCTAGTACTGAGCACATAAAACTATAACAATTTGTAATTTTTTTTTAGATTTTAAAATTTATCGCTAGTGTCGAGTTTAAGGTTGTTTGTTTTGAAGTTATTGCTACGAGGTCTGGGAATGATTTTTATACCATATTTATAACTAGTACCGGGCGACCGAGCTTTGCTCGGCATCTTTTTTTTTTTGTTAGGTACATCGCCTGTCTCTATATTTTCAAAACAATAAATACATAACGAGCGAATTTTTTAAATAATATTTTTTGACTAATGTTTTTCGATCATACCGACATAAAAATAAAAAATATTATTTACTGTTATTTAAATATGAAACTACGAGTGCAATTTAGTTTAACATTTTATTATAAATAAGTACTTATAGTTTAACAATCAGTTACATCAGTTATATATTATCATCAATACATAGTTTTAAGGTCTTAACCTAATACTTCCTTCCATACTATATTGCGGGTATGTCGAGGGTTTTCATTAATAAAAAACGAGTGTGCTTATGACCACACGACTGAAGTGAAACTTCTTTCGCTCCATCTGTATGTATATATATATATATATATATATATGTGTACAATATATACATGTATACACATGTACATATATTAATTTTCTATAAATATTTAAATTTATTTCATGGTTTTGTAGCGCGTAGGTCGTGTCGCGTAATTAAAACTCAGATAAATCGAACTTTATGTATTGCACGAATGTAAAAGAGTACAATGTATTTGACGTGTGAAATGACGCGATACAAGAGTGTGATTCAGGAATGGATATAATAATGACGTTGTATAATGATGTTGTACAATGATGTAGAATATGACAATAATAATGTCTTACAAGCTATGCACTCACTTAAATACTAACTATCTCTATACTAACTATCTCTAAATGATAGTGGGGTAACCAATAACGAATCAGCTTCCGTCCTGCGATGCCCGCGCGGTGCTGCGTGCGTTCTTGATGCTGATTCGTTGATCGAGGCAGGCCACGGCGTATGATTGGTTAACGTATAACGCGCGCCAATTCAGTCACGTGCTAGATGACTCGTTATAGTTTCCCACGGACGTTGACCGTTGGACCGGCAGATGTGTTCCGGGGTGAAGAATTATGAGACTCCTCCCGGAGTGAGGGTCGGAACCCTCGCTGCGGGAGTCAGGGTCGCCGGGACGCGCGCCATGACTTCCGCATTCCTCTGTGTGATTAATAGTCGACCGTAAGAGGAAATGTGTAGCCTTTGTACAACGCCACAATAGCGAACACGTGTGGCATTTGTACAATGCTACAGTTTCATTGTTTCATTGGTAAATTAATATTTTTGCGTAGATCTTCTATTTTTATTGAAAAAAAGGGGGGGAAGTGGATTCCTTCGGGGCCAAAAGGTCGGGCTCTTCCTCCTGATTCAGGGGACCCCAAACTCGGGTAGTCCACGACCTCTGGTTTCCGAGATAATCCACGGGGGGGTGAGGTAACTAAAGGTGGGGGGGTTAGGTTTCGTGGGGTTGCGGGGGGGGAGTGGATTCCCTCGGGGCCAAAAGGTCGGGCTCCTCCTCCTGATTCAGGGGACCCCAAACTCGGGTAGTCCACGACCTCAGTAGGCCTAGTATGAGTTTTCAATACGAAACTCGTTCGATCGTATCGAGCGCGTTTGACGCTCTCATTGGTTGAGAGTTCTTACGACCTTGAAGCGGGCCAATCGCTGAGTCAAACGCGCTCGATACAATCGAACGAGTTTCGTAATGAAAACTCATACTAGGCCTACTGGTTCCCGAGATAATCTACGGGGAGGTGAGGTAACTAAAGGGGGTCGGGGGGGGGGGAGGTTTCGTGGGGATGGGGGGGAGGGGTAGTGGATTCCCTCGGGGCCAAAAGGTCGGGCTCCTCCTCCTGATTCAGGGGACCCCAAACTCGGGTAGTCCACGACCTCTGGTTCCCGAGATAATCCACGGGGGGTGAGGTAACTAAAGGGGGACGGGGGGGGGGGGTAGGTTTCGTGGGGATGAGGTGGGAGGGGGTAGTGGATTCCCTCGGGGCCAAAAGGTCGGGCTCTTCCTCCTGAATCAGGGGACCCCAAACTCGGGTAGTCCACGACCTCTGGTTCCCGAGATAATCCACGGGGGGTGAGGTAATCAATGAGGGGGGTCGGGGGGGGGGGGGTTGTTTCGTGAGGATATTAAGGGGTGAGGGAGGGGAGTAAGGGAGGGGGATACAGGAGGAACTGTGAAGTAGGCGGTACCAAATTTTATGTTAACTGACCCCTTAATGGTTGTCAGTCAACATAAAATTTAATGTATAGTGTTAAGTGTAAATAAATAAATAAATAAGTGTATCCGTGTCTCAAAATTTAAAAAAAAAAAAATTGTATAGATCTTCTATTTTTATTGAAAAAAAAAACTCGTTGTAGACCTTGTAGTACCAAGCTCGTGCCACGGGCGCCTCTGTGCTTATATCCCCCACTTAACTTCCGTTCGCCTTGCCCGATCATTTTTCGTAACGCTTTCGCCAGCTTACTCCCCAAGTCAAGCGTGCGTAAAGAAGTTTCACTTCAATAATCATTTTACGTTCTGACGCACGCTGCCGCATATCTTGCAGACGTCGCTCCCGTTGTTCATCATTTTCAGCAGCCACACGTTGTGCTGCACGCTCTCGTGAAACATCTAAATCATAAGACCTTTTTGTTCTTAAAATGTTAGTCAAGTTTTGCAAGCATCTTACTTTAGCAGCACGTGTGGGATGAGCGGAAACCTGATGATTTTCATCAAGTTCTTCTTCAAATGGGTCCTCACTGTGCGAAGTCTGACAAACTCGTGTGGGACGAGCGAAAATCAGATTGTTTTCATGGAGGTTTTCTTCTGCTTCTTGAGATGAGTCACGGCTTCGTGGAGTTAACTTGTTCGTAAGCGTTTTTTTAAATGTTCTTTTTGGCATTTTCATGTAAAAAAGACACCTGATATTTTAAGAGCAATTTTCTTGGTCTAACCTCAAACCAAACATTGGCTTCGTGTACCATGAATATAAACGTCATCTACATCAAATCAAAGTACTATACAGTATTATAGGTACAACGCCATCTACTGAATATTTGCACAAAAACTTTTTTGAAAGCTCGGGAAAAAATAAAAACGAAAAAGAAAATTTTATAAATAAAATAAAATAAAAAGTATTAGACAACGCCATCATTCTTTTTTTTTAAACTCAAAAAAAAAAGGAAAAAACACTTTATCGCCAGGGATTTGAACGCGAAGTCTACGAGCTCCGAATCAGAGGCCGAAGCCCCTCAGCTATTCGTATCATTTAGAACAGCAGCGAAATTTAGCTTCTTATGAGAAGTTTAGAAATTGTTCAGTGCCTCAAAACATGGAAAAATACATTTTCTGAAAATTAAACCTAGCTAGATCGACTTATCGTCCCCGAAGCCCCCTGCATGCAAAATTTCATGAAAATCGTAGGGACCGTTTCCGAGATTCCAATTATATATATATATACAAGAATTGCTCGTTTAAAGGTATAAGATAAGATAAGATAAGATATGTTTTCGGAATGTTTGCCTACTTTTCCTATCTGTTAGTGTGTATCACTAAATAGTCGCCTAAGTTCTAACACCGCGTAACTCAAAATAATGAACTTTTCAGGAGACTAAAAAAAGACAGTTTTTTTTTAGTTAAAAAGTTCATTATTTTGAGTTACGCGGTGGAGACTAAAAAAACTGTCTAGGTTTGTATACCTAGACAGTTTTTTTTTATTTTAGACATGCAGAAAGCCTCGGGGGGTGATCTGGTGGGCACTGAGGTCCAAAGGGGTACCAGAAGCTTATGTTGACATAATTCGAGACATGTACCTCAATTCCGATTCCGTTGTTAGGACCACTGTTGGCGACACTAAACCCCTCCCCATCACCGTCGGTGTACACCAGGGATCCGCCCTTAGTCCGTTCCTGTTCAGCGTGATATTAGATGTCTTGTCAGACAGCATCAAGAATTCACATGAGCAACCAGGGAGGTTGCTCATGTGAATTATAAGTATGCTGATGATATCGCGCTGGCAGACGCGGACAGGGAACGGTTGGTGCGGCGAGTAAATGCGTGGAAGAACTCGCTTGAGAACGGAGGTCTTAAACTCAATGAGGCCAAGACGCTGTACATGGCCAGCAACACCACAGACCCTATGCCTGTGTGCATAGGCGGAGACAGGGTCGAGTGTACAGACCAATTTAAATACTTGGGGTCTGTGCTCCACGCGTTCGGCGACATTGATTGCGAAGTTAAAGCAAGCATTTCCACAGCTTAAGAAAAATGGCGTGAGATGACAGGTGTCATTTGTGACCCCAAAATGCCAGTTAAGCTTAAGGGACAGGTCTATAAGACCATCATTAGACCTGTCCTTCTGTATGGCAGTGAGGCGTGGCCTGTGCTTGAGCGACACAAGCAGGAGCTGCGTGTCATGGAGATGAATATGCTGCGGTGGATGTGTGGAGTTACGCGGAAAGACCGCATCAGGAACTCCCGCATCCGAGGTAGTCTCCGTGTCCGTGACATAGCAGACAAATTGCAAGAGAGTCGCCTACGCTGGTACGGCCACGTCTTACGTAAACCGATGTTACGTGGGTAACAAATGTCTTGCCATGGCGCCTCCGCCGGAACAAGCGAGGCAGGCCAAAGAAGTGCTGGCTTGACGTTGTAAGAGATGACATGCGTGCCAACAATCTCACACCACAGGATGCCAGAGATCGTGCGAAATGGAGGCGTAATAGTAGGAAAGCGGACCCCGGGCTCCAACGCGAAAGCCGCGGATGCGACCGGGATTATACGCCGAGATGATGATGATGATGACGAATTATTTGAGTATATTAAACATCTAAATAGGTGTAAATATTTTGTAAAATAATTACTTTCAGTGCAGTCAAGTAGATACACGTTTACGTATGGATCCTACAATATTACGACGTATTTCGATTACTCTTCAATTTTCCCACACCTCCATGCAATGGGTTGCTTTGTGAGATTACCTATGGACTTTTGGTCGACATTCTAGTGTGTTAAATTAATGACACCATCACAGCGGCACGCTGTATTTATTATTTTGTATTACAGATTAGGTTGTCCCTTAAAGGCAGGACACTACAAGCTAATGGATTTCCCACTGTTCACCGAGGATAACCACCTGGTGGTTCCAGAGGCTAAGATATCAACCAGTGTGTTCGGTTACACTTTCAGACTGGACGGAATAACTGAAAATCATAGAAAGGTTAAAACTACCTTTTTACACAGCCGATTCTTTTATCCACAAGCTAAACTAAATAAAAGTACGAAAAGGATGGAAGATAAATAGTTTAATCCTGTCGGGAAGGGATTTGACACCAACGTAAATTGATGTACTATCTCTCTCCGTCTCTTCAGAACTTCCTATAGAGGTCCACTGCTAGACATAGGCCTCCCCCAAGGCTTTCTACAATGAGCGGTCTTGTGCTGCCCGCATCCATCCGCTATGTCCATCCGCGGTAATCTCACAGATTATAGTAGCTTGGTAGCTACTTTAATCTGTCAGATTACCTTATTAGATTTTCAACTTTATCGCTATAGCATTAAGGCTAAAGGTTGATTGGGAATATGGAATATCTGACAGTTTGGGGTTGCTTGACCTGCTGTCGTCCGTACTATTGTCTGTGTGTCTTAATTTGACACGATTAAACTAATAAAATCATCATCGGTCGTTATTATTATTATTTGTTTCTTCTTTGGCTTCGCACGGTTTGTGCATTTAGCCAATGGCGCCGATACTGCTGTTCACAAACAAAACTAATTTTAAGTTACGTGCATATTTCTCTTTCTATATCATTAAGAAAAGGACAGAAAATAATATGTCAGACCTGTCAAATTAGTGCGCTCTTGACGTAAGCTGGCGTATTTTTAGTCGCCATGTTTATAAACTATCTATGGAGTATCATAAATTGACACTCCTATTGGTCATAGCGTGATGATAGCCTAAAGCCTTCCTGGATTAATGGGCTATCCAACGCAAAAAGAATTTTTCAAATCCGACCAGTAGTTCCTGAGATTAGCGCGTTCAAACAAATAAACAAACTCTTCAGCTTTATATATTAGTATAGATTTACTGAATGCACTTTTTACTACATAAATCACGCACTTTTATTTAGTAAACAAAACTATAAATAATTTAAAAGTCTAATGAAAAATTAGCGTGACACTCAGCTTAACTTGCCAAAACTCTCTCATCGGTCGTTAGTCATTTAATGAAATATAAGGCGATTCACACACGTGCACCGTGTACCGCTGCGGACGACTAACTAAAGAGTAGGGTTGTAACGGAGGCCTTGTTAGCGGAGGCGGAAGCGGATGCGGAGGCGACGAGTCTCACCTCTGATTCTTGATCATTTCGCGCTCAAACGCGGCCGAACGGTTGACGAGCGTCGCAGCTTACGCGTTATATGTATTTTATAAATATGTAAATAAACCTTCGTTAAAAATCCGCAAAAATTGAGCGGAGTCGGAGGCGGAAGCGAAGATATGATTTTTTTCTTAATGTATAGTGTTCAGATCAAGGAACTCATACCTAAAGTGGAATGTGCACTATCGATCAAAACGCGGTCCGAAGGAGATAGCGTCCTTGTTGTGTAGGGTGACCATTGTACTGGAATTTATAAGGAATGTACGTAAAATAATTTTTTACTTACATTCCCTGAGTTTTTTATGAACATTTAGGTATAGATGCGAACTTTTTAATTTTATTATTGTAAAAATGGATGAATAAATTGATGATGTACGGACTACAGCAGGTCAATCTATCCGAAACTATCCAATATTCCTAATCAATCTTGAACCTTAACAATTTAGAAATATAGTTCAAAATCTAATAAGGAAATCTGAATTATTGTAGTAGCTTGATATGCTGTCGTCTGTACCTTTAAATAAATATAATATCTACAAGAAAGCAGAATTTAATGTCATTAAATAAATACCTAAAAGCCAATTAACACTAAACTCATTTTAAGTTAAGTGCATCTTTTTCGTTTTATTTCATTAAGAACAGAAAAGACAGTTTAGACGAGATTATAAACATGGCGACCAAAAATACATCAATTTACGTCAGGCGCGGACTAATTGGACAGGTTTAAACTGACACATTATGTTCTGTACTTTTCTTATTGAAATAGAAATGAAAAGATTCACTGAACTTAAGTTTAGTTTACTTTGTGAACAAGGGAATTGGGGCCAATGACTAAATGCACATTTATAAACTATTCCGAAATTTATGGTCACCCTACATACAAACAAAATAACTTGAGTGATTACCGCAAAAAATTTCAGTACTTAAAGAATGATATTCCGCATCCAGGGTATGACTCACTATTGAAGCCATTAATGGCACCCTTTTTCAAATCGAAATTATTGGTTACAAAATTACGAAAAATAAATACGGGCAACACTTAGAAAGAGGGAGAGGGCTACTGGGACGCTTTCTCCCGTGGACCGTGTTCTCTTCAAATAAGGTTTTATTTCTGATTGACCATATTACACTTGCGTTTGAGAACTGAAATGTGTACTTGCATAAGTCTCTTATTTTAAATAAAAGACTTACGCAAGTTCACATTCCAGTTTAGGTATAATTTCCTTGGTTGAAATATTGTTAACAAGTTTTTGAGTTTTAGTTAGCCAATTTCAACTAGAACTTAGAAAAACACAGACGTTTACGTCATTCTGTAGACGGAAAACAAGAAATTCACGGACACATGGACAAAATCCCTAGCACAATGCTGTCTATGCTGTAAGAATGTTAGAAATATTGATTTTAATCTTTCAGATATTCTGTGTAGAAGCGCTGTTGCAGCTGATGTACACGCGGAAACACAACTGGGTGGAGAATATTCACATTAAGGAGACTACCCTCAGTACACCTGTCGCGATCAGTGGAGATGAGGAATGAGACGCATATGAAGAAGGAATAATGAAGAATGATGGTCAAGTTCCACGTGCTTACCTTAATGACAAGGATCAAATGACAAATCAATGACGAAGTTTTCAACATTATGTTAAAAAAATTAAATGCAATAAAAAACTGATTTTTATACAATATCCTGTCCGACCCATAAGGATAAAAAAGGTTAGGTAGCCACATGACCAAATATAATATAAAATTTTACGTAATCAACTATAGTAACAATATTATATATAACATAATTTACAGCGGCACGGTCAGAGGTTCTTCGGGCCCCACGTTGGGCGCCAACTGTAACCCGACTTTTGGGTCCGAAGAACCTCTGACCCTGCCGCAGTAAATTTACTTAAGAAATAGGTGGTAAGATATGAGCACTAAATGAAACAATAAATGGATGCAATCACAAGTTTATTTTTCAAGTACCCTGTGTCATAAGTAACAAACTATATGACAAAAAAACTCCCAACTTAACCAGTCAATTCCCTGACTCACTCCGTCTCCTTACCGAAGTGTGGCAGGGAATCCACATGAGACATTAATCAAGCTCAGGGTCGCTTGTAGAAGGATTCGTGAGGTGAACCATTGTGACCACAGCTCAATCGTTACAAAAGTTATCTTAGGTTGTGCTCAATACTGAATTCAATAAAACTTGATTAAGTATAGCCTATTTAGACGCAACCTGTTTTAAACTCACTCTCTCTCTCTCGCTAGATACATCCAACAATAACCATACAGGCAGACTAACGTTTCTGATTAGCCTTCCTAACTATCGCTTCTGATCTACGGTACAAAGTCCCTTAGCGTCACTAACTGACGGGTGTCAGTTAACACACGTGGAACGCCGCCTGCGGGAATAGGTAATTTCAGGAACAACCGCAACAAAGAAATGATGACAGTTTATACCTGTCGCTTCGTCGACGAAAGAGAATTGGGTGTGTAATGACCCACCAGAGTCCAACACACTACCACTCCACAAGCCTGATCCGGTCGGAATTAAGGCCACCTGAGGCAAGCCAAGATGCGACGCCTCCACACGTGTTCCCGACCCTAGGCCCGTCAAAAAGAGCCAAATCTAGAACAACATTGACCTAAGTCAGTACCTACTCGGAACTAGAAAATCACGGGGAGAAATATTCTGGGTACAGAAATGAATACTCACAGAAATTTCAGCCAAATCACTCGTCGTTTAACCACATAGGGTTTATGGCGCAATCACGCCACCCTCGCGTGCCAGCACCGCGAGCAGACCAAAAGAATCTTCTAGCAAAAACGACCAACCTCCTAAATGATTTTTCCCTTGAACTAGAGCCAAGGCGTTCCACGAATTGAATTTTAAATTTAAGATTCTTGAATTGGTTTTTATTTTTAATGCGATAATGTTACCTATTTCTTTTCCATTTTACTTTATTTAACAAGGTAATCATTTATTTAAATTCCGTTATTTAATTGCTGATCGAGTTACCGCGAGACGCCATCTCTCGGCTCGATGGCTCAACTCTAGTGTCGTTTCCATCTAGATATGAGAGATGTCGCCCGCTGTCACATTTTGCTACGTGACAATATTGAAGGTCTGCAGTAGATTTGATGATGAAGACCCTAGACAATCGAGGGAACTCCACAACGTTGACAGCAGCTACCTTGCGTTTGTGCTTAATTAATTTGTTTTGATAAGAAATTTACATCTAAATGTATTGTGATTGTCATTAAGGCTCTGATGATGAAAACGAAGGCCAGTTCAGGGAACTCTTCAACGGTTTACTGTAGTTACCTTGTGTTTGGACTTAATTCATTTATATTCTCGAGAACTTTGCACCCATATGGGTTATAGTGAAGGTCTGCAGTAGATTTGATGATGGAGCCGAGAGACAGTCGAGGGAATTCCTCAACGATTCACAGCAGCTACCATGTGTTTGTACTTGATTAATTTGTATTGATATGAGTTTCGTGTTTATGACACTCACTCACTCATGATCATCAAAATACTTAGAACTAGAGGTACTTCCCATAAACTCACAGAGCTGTTTGGTAGAGTTAGGGTTAAATGACTACATACAGGGATCTGGGGTATCTGGTTACCCGGATAGTCGAACCAAACTATTAGAGATAGATGTATCACCTTTATAAAAAAATATTCAACTTGTTGGGCATCGGCCCAACAAGTTGAATATTTTTTTATAAAGGTACATCAGATACTTAAAATGTAATAATAACTGGAGACATCAATATAAATTTAATCCACAGACAAGGAGAACAATCATACGAGAGATCAAATAGACTTAATTATTTAAACATGTTGGCAATGCACGGACTACTCCCTGGACATTCACATCCTACTAGAGACAAAAGCTGTCTAGACCACTTCATACTAAAACTTAAACCGAATAAAAAATCAGCATTCATAGCAATTATAGACACCACTATCACTGATCACTCTACGATTTTTCTAAAACTATCCGAATTAATTAATAAACATAAAACATTTAAAACGAAAACAACAATAAACTTAGATCATACACTTAAGCTCTTACGGGCTAACAACATTCACGACCTCATGAATATAAATAACCCTAACATTCTAACAAATAACCTAATAAGCTTACTACAAACATATCTCACCGCTAGTACGATTGTCTTAAAAATACCCCTCAAAAATAGATTGATTAAACCTTGGATGACTATAGGCTTGCTACGCTGCATTCATAATCGTAACAATATGCAAAAAAGATTAAAACTAGACCCTTATAACGAGATACTGAAAATCACTTACAGGAGATACCGAAACTTCTGCAATAACATCATTAAAAAGCAAAAACGTAAACACGATCGCGAACAACTATATAAGACACACAAAAACCCTAAAAATCTATGGCGTACTATTAACAATATTTCCCAACGGAAACCCCCTAAGTCACAAAATATAGAATTACTAGAATCAGCCGCTACCCCTCTCGAGGCAGTAAATAAAGTAAATAAATACTTCTCCACTATTGGCAAACAATTGGCTGACGACATAATAAAAAACCCTGAAAGACAAACTAATCCTAATGTACGTATGAACGCTGCGCACCCACCAGTCTCATCCTTTGTACTACTCAATACCGACCCTGACGAAGTAGCATCTGTAATAATGAGCCTAAAATCCGACAGCGCTGCCGGCTGGGATAAAATCCCCATAAGTTTCTTAAAGGCTGCCAAGTCCATAATCTCACCAATAATTTCACACCTTGTTAACCTCTGCTTTGAGTTAGGAATTTTTCCTACTGCTCTGAAACAAGCTGTAATAACACCTGTGTTCAAGAGTGGAGACAGAACTGATCCATCTAACTATAGGCCGATCTCCGTCCTCCCGTCCTTGTCTAAAGTTGTCGAAAGATTAATAAATAAACGCCTATCTAGATATTTAACCAAAAACCACTTTATTTCACCCTCACAGTTTGGCTTTAGACAGGGAAAGTCAACGGAAGATGCAGTACTCGCCCTCACATCTATAGTTACTGAAAAAGTGGACAGTCGAGCTAAGTGTATAGCGGTCTTTCTAGACCTCAAAAAAGCTTTCGATACAGTCTCTGTCCCCACACTTTTACACAGGTTAGAGGACATTGGTATAAGAGGATTGCAACTTAATCTTTTCAAAGAATACCTGAGCGAGCGCAGGTACGTTGTAAAAGTGGGATCGGTGATTAGTTCCGAAGAAATAGGTACCTATGGAGTCGGACAAGGCAGCGTGCTCGGCCCAACGCTGTTTCTCATTTATATAAACAGCTTATACAGCATGAATATCGAAGGTGCCCACATATTCTCATATGCTGATGATACGGCAATCGTTTTCTCGGGAGAAACTTGGGACAGCGTCGGTCGCCTCGCCGAACGTGGTCTCGCTACGGTAGCTACCTGGCTCGATCGCAACCTTTTAACTTTGAATATTTCAAAGACAAACTACATTTGTTTCTCCATAGACAACCGTACCCAACCATCACTAGATCTCCAGATTAAAATCCATACCTGCTCCGACCCCACTAACACCGGCTGCTCTTGTTTAAAAATCGAAAAAGTAAATAGTACTAAATACCTAGGAGTTATGCTTGATCAGAGGTTATCATGGCACTTGCACTTAAAACTAATAATGAACAGAGTTCGGAAATTAATCTTTACATTCAAATCTCTTCGACACATTACCACTAAGGATCTTATTAAGCAAATCTATGTCTCTTTGGGACAATCCATATTGATGTACTGTTTACCAATTTGGGGTGGAGCCACAAAAACAAAATTTTTAGAGCTAGAGAGGGCACAGAGGGCTTTATTAAAAGTTATGTTCTTTAGACCACTTAGATTCCCCACTGAAAGCTTATACGTAACTTCGCGCCTTTTGTCTGTAAGGAAACTATATATACTGCAGATAATATTGAAAAGACATAAATCCCTCCCCTTTGACACTTCCAGAACACAATCCAGAAGAAAAGATAAAGTTGCTCCAGAACGCTCTGTCAAAACGACATTTGCTGCAAGGCAATACACTAAACAGTCTTGTCACTTATATAATGTTCTTAATAAAAAATGTAACATCTACTCTAAGACATACCGCGATTGCAAACAAATTCTGACAGAATGGCTGACCAGTAAAAGTTACGAAGAAATCGAGATTGTTCTACACACACCCACGTAAACTGAAAACCAAACCATTAAACAAATAATACAAACACTCACGCACACTTGCTTTTTTACTTCACACACACACACACACACACACACACACACACACACACACACACACACACACACACGCGCGCGCACGCATGCACGCACGCACGCACGCACGCACGTAAGCATTCTATCTCTAATAAATATTATATAGTATTATTATAATATATGTAATAATCTAGAAATTGTAAACTGGAGGAGCGGAATCACTTAACACAAGCAAACAATTTGCTTAAAAGGTGACTCCAAACATAACGTTGATATTATTTACATATGTGTTGAAAATAAACATTTTTAATTTTTTTAAAATATGAAAATCTCTTCTCTCGGTCGTAGGCCATAATATCGGCTGCCAGCAAAAGTTATCACCCACCAGACAAAGTCTTGCCGCCCAGCGATTCGTCGTGTTCCGGCATGATGTATAGGGAAGCCGTACGGAGGACGGGTCTGAGCAATTGTGCTCCTATGTGTGCCGGGTACGATGCACCAAATGTTTTTGTGTCGAAAGTTTGGTCGTGGAGGGACTCCAGATCAATTCTGGGGCAGCATCGTTGATTGTGTTGTTGAGTTTATCATTGCATCACCTCGCTCAACTTCCGTCTTCCTTCCTATTCATTAAGTTTTTTCAGTGAATAGACTTAATAAAGTAGCACGCTTTACCATCGACGATTGCATCACTGTTTACCATCAGGCGGGATTGCAATTAAGGACTAATTTATAATTTATAAAAAAAAAAAACTACAAAAAGTGAAATCCCACCAAAAACAGTCTGTAAAAACTTGCCAAGTCTCGCTGGAGATGCTTGTTTATCTCTAGAAAGTATTGAAATCTAGACATAGACGTGCCAAGCCAAAGGTTCCTTACTGCGATTTTTGTTATTACAGTTAAATGTTATTTATTTTATTTATTTATTAATCATTTCTCTGTTAAGGTTATTAAGACCCAATACAATAACAAGGTATTTAATACATTACAGATCTACTTATACCTAGAGAAACCATACACCATAATAAACTTAATACTTATTAGCTTATTCAAACAAAAAATAAAATAATAATACTAATAGCAGCAATGCTAGTCTATACAATACACTAATTAAAAAATTAAATTAAATTATTACTTTTGTAGCGCGTAGGTCGTGTCGCGTAATTAAAACTCAGATAAATTGAACTTTATGTATTGCACGAATGTAAAGGAGTACAATGTATAAGACGTGTAAAAATGACGCGATACAAGAGTGTTATCAAGGAATGGATATAATAATGATGTTGTACATTGATGTTGTACACTGATGTAGAATATGATAATAATGTTCTAATCATGTGTCTTACAAGCTATGCACTCACTTAAATACTAACTATCTCTATACTAACTATCTCTAAATGATAGTGGGGTAACCACTAACGAATCAGCTTCGTTCTTGATGCTGATTCGTTGATCGAGGCAGGCCGCGGCGTATGATTGGTTGATGTAGAAAAGCGCGCCAGTTCCGTCTTCACGTGCTAGACGACTCGTATGGTTCCCACGGACGCTGACCGCCGGCCACGCACATGTGTTCCGGGGTGAATATTCATGGAAACAGGGTCGGCACCCTCGCTGCGGGAGTCAGGGTCGCAGGGACGCGCGCCGTGACGTCCGCATTCTTCTGTGTGATTAATAGTCGATTTGATTTACCGTCGACGCGTAAGAGGAAATGTGTAGTCTTTGTACAACGCCACAATAGCGAACACGTGTGGCATTTGTACAATGCTACAGTACTCCCCGCTTTTAGACAAAGCGTACGTAGCGTGCAGGCGTCTTGACGATCCTGCCTGATCTGGTACGTTGTTCCCTCGTATGCGGGTCTGGATGTAGGCTGGTTTGCTCATCTGTGGTAACTGCAGGTGCTTGATTGGTCTCGCTGTTCGTATGCCTGGGATCATCTTCTGTGTTGATTGTATACGCAGGTTTGAGGCGATCAATCGATATATTGCTAATCCGTCCTGGTAGCTGGATTGTAAAATACTTTTCTTTACGTTCGATGATCTTGTATGGACCTAGGTATGGATGCTGCAGAGGTTTGCGGACGGTGTCATCGCGTACAAACACGTGGCTACATGTTTGTAGGTCGTTGTGGACGAACATACATCGCTTGTTTGCATGCGATTTGTATGTAGGTGTGAGCTTGGTGATAACTTCTTGCAGGTGATTGACGTAGTCGTGGTCCATTTTCGGTGTAGCTGGTGTTGGTGATATGAAATCGCCAGGCAGGCGTATTGCTTGACCGTAGGTGAGTTGCGCTGCGCTTGTGTTAGAGTCGGAGCGGATAGCGGCTCTGAGACCCATTAGAACAGCAGGCAATTCGTCGATCCATTTGTTGCTGTTTTCTAGTCTAGCCATGAGTGCGGCTTTTAATGTCCTGTGCCAGCGTTCGACGATTCCGTTACTCTGCGGGTGGTATGCAGTAGTACGGGTTTTTTCTACCCCGAGTAATTGAGCGAGGTCTCGGAATAGTCGACTTTCAAACTGTCGTCCTTGATCGGTAGTGATTCTTATTGGACAACCGAAACGAGATATCCATACTTCGTAAAGTTTTCTTGCGACGTTTTCAGCGGTTGTCTCTTGAAGTGGTACAGCTTCGGGCCATCGTGTGCACCGGTCGATCATCGTGAGCAAGTATTTGTGTCCGCATGCTGACGTCGGTAGCGGTCCAACGATATCAACGTGAATATGTTGAAATCGTTCGCTCGGTGGGAATGTTGCGATGTCACTATGATTGTGTCGCTGTACTTTGGAAAGCTGACACGAATTGCATGTCTTAGTCCACTGGCCGATGTCGGTATTCATTGAAGGCCAAAAGAATCGCTCTTGCATCAGCTTCCGTGTGGATCGTACTCCTGGGTGGCTTGGGCTGTGCACGGCATTGAAAGCTATGCGACGAAAATCAGCTGTTAAATATGGACGAACGTGTGACGTCGATGTTTCGCAGAATATTGGCTTGTTAGTACCCGGTAAAATGATTTTCTTGAGTTGTATGTTGGTCTGTTGAGACAATGTAGGGATACAACTGTCGTTTTCTTGAGCTTGAGATAACTCGTCGTAGTTGATGGGTGAGGGCACGTCGATAGTTTCGACGCGTGACAATGCATCTGCTACAACGTTTTGAGCTCCGCTCACGTGTCGAATGTCAGTAGTGAACTCGCTGATAAACAGTAGCTGCCGAATTCGCCGTGGTGTGTCGTTATCGGAAGGAGGCTTGCGGATTGCGTAGGTCAGCGGTTTATGGTCAGTAAAAATTACGAGTTCTTTGCCTTCAAACATCTTTCTGAAATGTTTTATTGCCATGAATATTGACTGGAGCTCCCGATCGTAACACGCGTACTTTTTTTGTCTTTCTGAAAATTTCTTTGAAAAATATCCGAGTGGCAGCCATTGTCCGTTGCTTCGCCTTTGTTGTAGAGATGCCCCGGCGCAGGTAGCTGAGGCGTCCGAAAAAATAGCGATTTGGTCCTCTGGCGCACTGGATGGGTAAGACAATAAAGCAGCGTTTATTATGCTTTGTTTGCACAACTCAAAAGCTTTTGTCGATTGATTGTCCCACTTTACTTCCGTCTTGTCTCGTTTTTTTGAATTATGAAGGAATGCATTCAGCGGTGCCTGAATGCTTGCGGCGTTTGGGACATTGTCTCGGTAAAAATTTATCATCCCCATAAATCTCCGTAAGTCTTGAATGGTTTTGGGTTTTGGGTATTCTGTGATTGCTTTGACTTTGTCTTGAAGTGGTTTGATCCCCTTGCTTGATACTTCATAACCTAGGAACTTGACGGTTTCGCTGCCGAAAACACACTTAGAGGGATTTATAGTGACACCATACGTGTCTAATCGGCGTAAAACTTCCTGCAGATCTCCGATGTGGCTTGCTTCACTTTCAGATGCAACGATAACATCGTCGATGAATGGGAACGCGTAGTCTATTCCGTTGAGCACTTCGTTTATGAATCGTTGGAATGTCTGTCCGGCGTTCTTGAGACCTGGGCACATTCGTGGAAATTCGAATAAACCGAATGGTGTAGTGATCGCTGTCTTCTCGATATCAGGTTCGAAGATTTTTAATTGCGAATAAGCTCGGTTTAAATCGAGAGTACTGAAGATTTTCTTGCCGTGAAGTAGGTAGGTAAAATCTTTGAGACGTGGGACTGGATAGCGGTCGGGTTTGGTGACGTCATTGAGCCTTCTGTAGTCACCACAGATGCGTAAATCGCCGTTTTTCTTAGGAACGACGTGTAGCGGACTGGACCAAGGGCTTTTGCTTGGTCGGCAAATTCCTTGCTGCATCATGAGCTCGAATTCTTTCTTCACGGGCAGGTAGCGATGTGGAGGAAGAGGTCTGCACTTGTTGAACACTGGTGGGCCAGTAGTTTCGATGTGGTGTTCTACCTTGTGTTTGGGAGTATCCTTCATGCTTGATGGTCGCAGGATATCAGGAAACTTACTGAGGAGCTGGTGATACGGCTGTTCCATGTCGATACTTCGAACTGTGGGTTCGGCGGAACGAATGACTGATGCTCTGACGGTCATGTTGGTAACTTTGTCGACGAGGCGTCGGCCGGCTATGTCGACAAGAAGTTGATGACGCTTCAGAAAGTCTGCACCGATGATGGGTTTGCTGACTGCAGCGACGATGAATTTCCAGGTGTACGGCCGTCGTAGGTTGAGATCCAGTTGTAGGGTTTTCTCTCCGTACGTTGGGATGATCGTGTTATTTGCTGCGTACAAACAGAAATCGGTTTGTTTTGCTTTCCCGCCTTTTGTCCTCGGTATCACGGAAACGTTTGCGCCCGTATCAATTAGAAATGACAGACGCGAATTTCTATCAGTTATGAATAGGCGGTGGGAAGTGTTGTTCGCGTCAGTTGCCGCCTCAACCGACGCAGGCATTAGTTTTCCGACTGGGCGCTGTTGTTGTTGTTGTTGAAATTGCACGGACGTGTACACTTACGCGCGTTTGCGCCGTACTTGCGATGATAATAACAGATAAGTGATTGTTCGGAATACTTGCGGTTGCTATTATCGTTGCTTGTTGAACGCGATCTTGAACGCCGTCTGTCGAATGATCTGTGTGATCGTGGTCTGGATTCCTGCCTGTCCTTGCGTTCTGCCAGCTCCAGAGATAACTGCCTTATTTGATCGTGTAGGGCAGCCACATCGCTCGTGCGTGAAATCTGCGCGACCTGGTTAGGTTGCGCGATACTGTCCATTACACTGTCTGCTACTTGCGATAACTTTTCCAAGTCCGTAGTGTTGCTCACGGTGAGGACAGCGCGTACTGAGGGTGGGAGTAGCCGGGTCCACATGATGCGCAGTGTACCGTCTGGTATTTTCTGTCCGGCTAGTTCCCGCATTTTTCGCAACAGCTGTGAGGGTTTCTGATCTCCGAGTTCCATCTCATCCATCAGCTTCTGCAGCTTCCGGCTCTCGGATTCCTCGTAGACACTGATGAGTCGGGACTTGAGGGCTTCGTACTTGTTTTCAATGGGCGGGTTGATTATAATATCACTTACTTGCTGAAGTGCGTCCAGGCCTAGTCGGGCGATAGCTGCTTGATAGCGCGCGTCATCACCTTGCCTCTGTGGCGCCATTACTGCTTCGAAGTGTGTAAACCATAGTCTGGGATACGCCGGCCAAAAGTCAGACAGCCGTGCTTGTAGTGTGAGCGTGTCGACTTGCCCTCCTACCTGTGTTGCGTTGCTTACCTGTGTTGCGTTGTTGGTCGCCATCCTGATTACTCTTCTGGTGTATCACGCAGCAATACCGTGAATATAGCCTCTTGAAATCCTAGTGGTGAGACCCGCTTGTGGGAAGCCACTAGAATGTGCTAATCACGAGTACCGTCACGTTTGTCTTGATTCACGTCGCTTAGGTCACCACTGTAGCGCGTAGGTCGTGTCGCGTAATTAAAACTCAGATAAATTGAACTTTATGTATTGCACGAATGTAAAGGAGTACAATGTATAAGACGTGTAAAAATGACGCGATACAAGAGTGTTATCAAGGAATGGATATAATAATGATGTTGTACATTGATGTTGTACACTGATGTAGAATATGATAATAATGTTCTAATCATGTGTCTTACAAGCTATGCACTCACTTAAATACTAACTATCTCTATACTAACTATCTCTAAATGATAGTGGGGTAACCACTAACGAATCAGCTTCGTTCTTGATGCTGATTCGTTGATCGAGGCAGGCCGCGGCGTATGATTGGTTGATGTAGAAAAGCGCGCCAGTTCCGTCTTCACGTGCTAGACGACTCGTATGGTTCCCACGGACGCTGACCGCCGGCCACGCACATGTGTTCCGGGGTGAATATTCATGGAAACAGGGTCGGCACCCTCGCTGCGGGAGTCAGGGTCGCAGGGACGCGCGCCGTGACGTCCGCATTCTTCTGTGTGATTAATAGTCGATTTGATTTACCGTCGACGCGTAAGAGGAAATGTGTAGTCTTTGTACAACGCCACAATAGCGAACACGTGTGGCATTTGTACAATGCTACACTTTTATCATTTATCTATCTCGATAACACAAATTATATATAAAATCTTTGTGAATTCACTCGGCTGACATGTAAAAATATCTATTTGCTCGTGCACAACATTTATATCTCGAACAGGTTGCGCGACCGCGACTTTTGCCAGTAAATTCGTCCTAGCCATTGGCACCGCCAACAGAGGCTGACGCCGCCGCCCTCCATAGTTGTCTGGTACCCAGAAACTATATAGGATACACCAACGGCTACAACGGGCACACTCCATACAACTTATAGTACGCGCGCTCTAGCATCAGTGATGATTGCACTGTGCTCCAAATGACTTCTGAACTTAAGAACCCTAGATTTCTACGCGCTTTCTTACAAATTTTAATTATGTGCTCACGGAACAATAGCTCGGAGGTCATGTAAACACCTAAATCACGCACCTGTGTAACTAGTTTCAATGGTGTATTTTCGAGCATGTACTCATGAAGCAGGGGTGAACCCGCGCGAGTAAAACTTATCATAGAGCATTTTGACAGTCATGCTGTGTGACTTGGCCGTTGAAAGGTACACAAGCGTACAAAACCAGGGCCCCGAGTCTGCTATTGCAATAGTGTCAAAATTGTCGACTTTTAATGTCATAATGACCGATTTTGACAAAATCCGTAATCTACTAACACAATGGCGTGCCAAGTGGTCAATCACTGAACAATTGTCCAAAATGACAAATCAATGACTGACATATGCGGTAATCTGCTAAAATTTTGACAGTTCATTTGATCATTGAACTGTTAAGATGCCGTCTTTGTACAAACATTGCTTTTCGAAGCAAGGCAGCTCGATGGTGGTGGTGGTTTTGTACAAAAAGTGTGATATCTATTGTGTTTGTGGAATATTTGAGAATGTTTTCATTACTAGCCAACTCAGTGGATGCTAGAGAAGGAAGATAATATGCAGGAGACGTCGAACACATCACTTGACGAGTTTGAATATAGATCCCTTTATTAATGTTCCCAAAGCGGAATTTCTGAAAACGTCTTGCCTTGAATATGTCTCAGTAAGAGGGTTAATTGAAGAACTCATTCTCCTTATGACCAGACTGCGTCGAATTGATAGCGTATGGGCAGAAATTAAGGTGAGGAAACGTAATTTGACAATTGATGTATTAATCTATTGTAATCTATAGCTACAAACACGAAATAGGTTGATTAATGTTATATTTTTATTGCAGATTCTAATAGCACTTGCATTTTATGCATCAGAGTCCTAAGAGAATTTTATTGGACAAGGACATTGCCCTCCTTAAAGTTTCGCAAATTACTGTGTCTAGAGCAATCAATGAAGGAACAAAGACTTTGAAACTAAAAAATAAACCACAAATATTGCAAACATGCCAATAGCATTATTGCCACCTGATGAGCATTATGCAGAAGTACTGCGACAGGTATGAATTTCTTTTAACTATGTTGGTAAAGGTACATAATAGTTGGACTTCTATCAGTTATTTATTTATTGTTAACTAAAACAGTACACTAATTACATTAATTAACTTAAAAACAACTACTAAAACTAACATGGAACAGCGGACTCTCTCGCATACTTTCTTTCACAGAAGACCAAACATACACCCATAAGGTTATTCAGCACCTTTATAGTATGACAGACCGGAGATCTGATTTCTGTTTTTGCTGTTAGCAACATAAATGAAACTACTATACCTATTAAAAATCAACGTTTATTTATAACTCTAATATATTCGTAGGTTAAAATTTGTAAAATTTTTTTCAATAAAACATTTTTATTATTTTATTATTTATAACTATATATCTATTTTCTCATAAACTACATATCTACTTTACATTAAGTCAAAAAAAATTATTATACAAAACAAAAAGACATTTTGTCATTTAAATAATAAAACAAATCCTAGGTACAACACGTAATGTAATAATATTAACATATCAATAATCAGTCTTTTAATTTCCAGTGCAGTATGAACCGGGATCTTCTTGAAGGTTGAGCACTGCACCAGGCTTTTGTTGACTATCTGTGGAAAAATGCATACAATAAATTAGCAGGTATGTAGTGTAAACCCTTCTCAATATTCTAGGAAATTATGAAAACGCTCTAATTTTTATTAAAATGATTTAACTCTTTGTTACAGATCCACCGCAGTCATGCACAAAACAAAGATTTAAAATAAATTATTAATCTTTTTATAAACACTGTTTCATTTACTTATTACATCCATTTGTAACCCATACCGCTAGACATATTCCCCCTTATTCATAAACGCTGCTTAAAGTTAACTAGTGATTAGCGATTTTTTAAATATACATTTTAGAAGCTTGCACGTCACTTAACTTTAATAATCGATTATGAATAAACCCCTTAAACACTGTGGTGTTTATTCATAAAGGACGATTTAAGTTAAGTGACGTTAAAAGGTCAAAAATGTATGGTTAAAGAATCGCTAATCACTAGTTAACTTTAAGCAGTTTTTATGAATAAGGGGGTTTATCTTCTATGGACTATTATTATATGAACAAACTATAACCTACTAAGTATATGGACATACTTAGTAGGTTATAGTTTGTTTAATATTTTAGGAGATCTCTCCTAAAATATATTTCATTAAACTAGCTTTTAATAAATTGTCAAATTTACCTCTTGCATTCTCCAGAAATCTGACTCAGAATCTGATGACATTATAGGTAATTCTGCAGAGTTCCTGTAAAACAAAATTGACTTTAATAAATAGTTCTTATACCTATCTAATATGGTTTGGTACCTAGCGCTTAGTATGTAGTTGCAATAAATAATTTAAATTCTGGCCAATGTACTACTACTGATGTAAACTTACATCTAACACAAGCTTAGCTGGGGGGTTATATTTAATTTTATGGTATTGTTTTCAAAGCTACTTAATTCTTATTGTGGGTATGTTTGTACAACACCCAATGAGTGGAAGTTCTGATTTAGGATAATTAGGTTTATTCTACTAAACTTTCATAAAGATGAATTACGTATAATTATGTATATAAACAGTGCGTAATTACCTTTTTTGACACGGATATCTCGATGACCTTGAACCATTTTTGCTGTGATGGAGCTCTGTCGATTAATGACCGCAGTCAACTTTTTGATCGTCGCCATATCTTTGGCCGAAATTTGCTGATTGTTTTTCTTTACGTAGTAATTATAATTTTAATAATATAAACAAAAATAAATACCAAAACACCAGCTGTTAAAAGAAACATAAACGTCAGTCAGTCTGTATTAATGTCACATTGACTTTAACAGATAACAAAATATCTAGTTTTATAGTTTTACAATAATGTTTTTTGCTATTTAAGAACTATTTACTATTCCAGACTGCTTATAAAAAATTAATTAATATATAAAAATATATATTAATAAAATCTTGCATTACGAAATGTTCAAATTGAGTAGTAGTTTTTGGAAACTCATTTCTACTAACGAGTTTCATAATAATGGCAATACAGCAATGATCATTTCGTTACGAGATCAATGACCGATCTTTATGTTCTTAGCAGATTACGGGATAAAACCAAAATGACAATGGTAACGTGCTGGAATGACAAAATGATATAAAATAGCAGACTCGGCCCCCTGGTGCTCCGTGACACCATTGCACCAATCTGTCGTCAGAACTGCTACCCATTGACGATGCGAAATTGCCACTTGTAAAACGTTGATATAACAACCAGTCAATTGTAGACTTGATAAACCTGCGTATTTCAATAATACTTATGTCATATACTTATGAATTCAAGGTCGCCCTTGAAACAAATACTATAACAAATTATTTCCAGTTCAGACGGACTTCTAATCATTGACAGAAATGCGTCTGTACGTCTATTTCATGTTGGATCGGTGGTCGATTTGTACAAAAAGAAGAGAGCCGAAGTCAGCACTGTCAATGCTGAATGCAAACGTTGCAATCAACAACAAGCCTAAAATGAGACATTCTAGCGTCCAATTACCAATACCAGTATGGGCTATTATCTCGCTTAAGAAACATAGGTATTTACAACAGATAAACATGTCTAAACAAAATTAACTTGTACTTAGTAACGTATAAAGAATGTTCAACGGCCAAGTCACAAAACATTAACTATAATAACAAAAAAATTGCAGTAAAGAACCTTAGACTTGGCACGACTATGTCTAGAATTCATTACTTTTTAGAGATAAATAAGCAGCTCCAGCGAGACTTGGCAAGTTTTTACAGAATGTTTTTGGTGGCATTAGCTGTTTAGTCCTGTCATATTGAGAGATATTAAACGCGATTAAAAACCTGGTGACAGACATAAGTCAATTTACGTTAGGCGCGGACAATTTGAGAGGACTCAACTAATATTTATTTTGTCCTTTTCTTACCAAAATGTAAAGAAAAAAGATTCGCTGAACATTAGTTTGTGAACAAAGGAGTCGGCGCTAATTTCGAAAACGCAGACAATTTTTTTGCATTTTTGACATATTGAGAAAATTTTTATTACGAACATTCTTAAAAATTATGCCCTCTAGGTACTTGATTCACTCATGTCACGGTCGATACTTTAAGGGGCAAAATTAGAGAGCACTCAGACGCCTCGGCAGCCGTTTCCAAAGGCGGCACGTTAACACATTCCATGCAAATGAAACCGTTCACCATGTATCTCACTACGACACAAAACTTATAAAAACTGACCGTTTTAAATGCCTTAAATTCTGTGATAAACGAAGTGTGGGCGCCACGACGTGTATTAGTACTACCTTTAGTCGCTGCCGGCGCGATGCCTCCGTGCTCTATGGGTAAAATTAATACGCCAATCGTAATTTTTAAGCTTATATTTTCAAATAAATAAACAACACAAATAAAATTTTTCGAAACGAAAAATTTTGCAAAAACGAGGTAACCGAATAAAAGCAGGCCATTAACATAAACAATTAAATAGATACTAACAGCTATTGATGTCGATAGACACTTTCACAAACTTTACTAAATCAGTATTTTTGATACATTTGATTAAAAAGACGAACACGAACAATGATATAATTATATAGATACATTTTATTTAAAGTACCTATAAACTTACTAGAGAATAATGTATTTACATAATAGTAGAAAATATAAAAATAATATACAAAAACGAAAAACCCTAAACAAGTGGTAATTAAAATGTTTTATGCATATGGCCCAATACGAATTATATCATTTCAGTACTCAAATACGATACAACATTTCGGGAAACGATAAAAAAGCAAAAACAGTAAAGACCAAAATTGAATACACCGTAACTAACACATCCCTTTTCATTTTCATAACCGGATCAAAGTCTGTCTTGAAACGAAATTTAGCATTATTTACCTTCCTCCTATTTTTAATACTCTCTTTTTCAAAGACTTCCTTTGTGTTTCTATGCTGCTTATTTTCGTTTGAATTTTCGATTATTTGGTTAGCAACATGATTACAATCAAGGGATTGTTGGGGTTCTCTTGTAATTAATGTATGTGGAACATCTATAATACTTTTATTATCTAACGTTGCAGTTTTTGTATTAACTGCAGGGATTTCTGCAGATGATATTGATTGTATAGACGGCTCGCTGAGCACTCTGATCAGTGAGTTGGCCATGTTTGTACTGCGGTTTGAAGCAGATGGGAGCAGTTTTGAAGGAACATCTAGTAAGTTACTGACAGCCTTTTTGTCTATTAAGTCTACACCTACTTCTTTATCAACATATATACGTTTAGGACACCATAATTCGTTAGTGTAATTTGGTATTATTTCCATGGGGATATTCAATTGACTATTAACCTTTTCCGACCCTTCATTGTCGGATAAATAGAAAGAGTATAGACTCGGGTTAGACTCCAACTGTCGGAGTCTCTCTAGAGACGTAAAAGAAACTACATCGCAATTACTGCTTTTCATGGAATTTTCTAGAGTAGCGGCTTCATTTATTAAAATAGTTTCCAATACTTTGCCTTGATGGTCCTCAGGAGGGCTTTTATCACCCTTAGTCATTTGAGTTTGGCACGTTGTGATATTTTGAATTTCGTTTAAGAGTCCGACTAATATGTCTAAGGACGTTGTGTATTCGATATTGTCAGGTTTATCTGCTTTCGGCATGTTCTCCTTTTTCTCTATTACCGTGTGGATTTGTGACTTTTCGCAATTGAATGGACCTTCATTTTTTTCATTTTGAGTTAAATATTTGAAGACTTGCGTTGGTTCTGCATTACCCTGTTTTATTTCTTGTTTTTTATCTGATTCATTAACATCAATATAAGTACTACTTATCCCTACAGTGACTAATGTTGTAGCGGTCATAAATTCAACCTGAGCAGCTTGCTCAATGCAAAGTGGCTGTGCATTTTGGTATGTGCTACTGTCTTTATCACATTTATGGTCAGTACGTGAAGGCTTTTCTTGTTCAGATTTTGTTGAAACTTCGTCAAATAATTGTATAAAGGAGCTAGATCCGCGTTGGGTTGATTTATATTCCGGAAAAGCATATCCAACAGTTGAAATTGTCATAGGGAAGTTGGTGAATCTCCAATCTAAATGACTTTTCGATAATATAGGCAAAGCGGTTAAGTCACAAAATTTTTCATCAGCTTTTTCTTTTATGTTTTTAGCAATGGGAGTTTGAACAATGAGCGAGCCCGCGTCTCCAGATTGTAGAACGAATACTTGCTGCATCGATTGTTTAGGCGTCATGGTCAAATTTTTGATCCGTAACCGTTTTTGAAATGTGCCCACCGGGATATGGTTACTTAAAACATTTTCTAACTTTTCTATTTCTACGACTGATTTAACAGGTTGTAAATCATTTCGAGAAGCGACAGTGTTTCCAAACTCATTTCGCTTCTGTTCATTTTCTGGGGCTTTATCAATACTTTCGACCGACGTTATTACATTATTGTCATCCATTACATCTACAATGTACTCAGAATCAGATGACGATCTCAGGCGTTCGGCACTTGATATATTTTCAGCGAGAAAATTGCTTTCCTGACATTCAGTCAGTACCTCTAAACCTTGTGAAGTAGTAGTCCTAATAATCGAGCTTATAAGATTGTGTAACCGGCTTCCTAACTCGGTAGACTCTTGAATTGGTGCAGATGAGGTCGAAGACGCTATAATATATGACGAGAAAGTTGTAACAATTAGTTGGGAGCAAATCAATATCGAAAAATAAATTAAGTTATCGACCTATGGTACACACCCAGTTCGATGTCGTTCGGCAGTAGTGGGACGCGCGACTTCTGTGCACTCTGAGGTTCGCTGACTGGCGAGCCGGTTCGTGGCCGTCCATAATGATTTTTCACGTATGATTCAACTGCCACCATCTTTTTTTTTCTGCGTAATTAACAAATAAAATCACAATATTCGGTTTAAAAAAACAAAATAAACAATACTGAAGCTGTAAAATTAGTAGCTTACAATGCTTGGGGAGTTTCCGGCACGTTAGCTTGTTTGTAGGACGACCCCGTCACTTGGTTCAGCCTTTCCTTATCTACAGGACTGCTGCTTGAGGAGTGACGTGTTCTGAATGCTCGCTCTAAATTGTAATACACAGCTGTACCATCAATTACGAAATAATTGAATGAAGCAAAATTATACTATGCTTTAGCTTCGTTTAAAAAAAAATCTACCTCTTTTTTAATTTTTTAAACCTGATTCTTTTCTAAAATTCAAATCAAATTCACCTTTACACACCTTGGGGTGGCATAGGCGAACGTGGCTTCAATGCTCCTGTAGCGGGAGCTGCCTCGGATCCAAATCGTTTCGCTTTGATCCTGGCGCTGGCAGAGCCTACTGGTCTATCCAACGTTGGCGCTGCTGCTAACCGCTGTAGCCTATCTGTCATTAAATTTTTGCCATATTTAGTTTGGAACTCTTCACTGTGAGCCTGAACGTACGATCTCTTCGGCTGCGCGAGTGAATTTAATCTAGAATTAAACTTAGAAGGTCCGCGGACGGCTTCGCCTCTGGCTTCTTTGACTTCGTCTGACACTTCTATTATTTTCTTTCTTGGTAGTTTCTCTGCGGGCTTATCATGAACGGGAGTGTGTTTATAAGGAATTTTTGGTAAATCCACCTCTTTTTGTTGCTTGCATTTCACATCTTTTGGTGATAAGACTGTGGCGTTTATCTCGGTTTGAGATTCATTGTGTTTATCAAGGCGTGAGCGCCGTTTAATAGATGTTTTTCGTGACCCAATTTTACCTTCAGAGGATGCCACGTCACCTTTCTTCGCATGCTTTTGTTCAGTAACAGGCTTCTGTCTAGTTTTTTGTACATTTTCGAATTCATGTAAAAATTGTGATATTGCTTTCAAAGGATTTTCTGACACCTTTGTAGGACTAGTGCCTAATCCCTGTGGCTTTTGTCGATTAATTTCTAATTCATTTTTAGGATTCAGTGATGATTTTGAGTTGATAATAATTCTAGGTATGACAGGTGACAAACTTCCAGGTTTTTTTTTATGAGTATTATTAGGTTTTTCAGTGATATTTTTGTCACTGCTAAAAGAACTGGGATTAGACGATGTTATATGATGCTGCAGGCTTGTTCCACTCTCACTACCCTGACACGTCGAGATCGTCTGACCTTCTCTCTCATCGACTTTTTTGGGAATGACAACGACTTTACTTTTTGTCGACTTGTATTCATCTTCTTGAACCTTTCCCAATTTATTCATCAAAGTATATATTTTATCTATACTTTTTCTACATTCTACTGAAGAAGTAACTTTTTTCGGATCAGTGTTATCTTGACTATCCATGTTTGGAGAATTTGACGGAGCTTTATTGAGTATGCTTTGATATGTAAGCAACTCCTTTGAAATACTCTGATCTTTTGTGGTGGCACTCAACCTGTCAATATAAGAAGGTATAAGTATATAACTAAAACCTAAAACTAATGTGTTTAAATCCTTATGTTCTAAGATTTTTTAGAAATACAGAATTTAGTCTGAAACACCATAGGTACAGTTGCTTACGTTTTCATTTTATCCGAAAATACATCATCGTCAATAACAAGATCAGAATCAGATGGACCAATAAGCTGAGAAAGGTAATTTAAATTATTTCGGAATTCATTCGACAAAACTGAAGTGGATGTGGAACACAAGTCTTTAGCATCGGTTTCATTTTGTTTCATGTTGGCGTACATCATTTCCGTCACGGCATCATCTAAGTAGTAGCTCCTATTAACATATTTTTGGTTGTTCATATCTGATGTTGACACTTCCGACCGATCGTGCTCGCCCTCATTATCATCCATATTTATATCTGAAATGTCTTGTTTTCCTCCTTTTCGGTTTTTTTTCTTCTCTTGGTTACTAAGATCGACGTTCATAGATTGTCCGTAGATTGAATTATAAAAAGATTTATTGGATATCGTGAACTTTGTAACTGAGCTAGCAGACTGCGGCAGTGAATTTCCCTTTGCATACTTATGCTTACTAATCTTAGAGTTTTCCACTAGTGCCATTTTCTTCTTTTCTCGCTTCTCTCTTATTTCTAACAGCTTACGTCGTTTCTTTTCTTCCATAATATAGGATTGGTTCTCGTATGGTGATTTTATTCTGGCTCGTGTCGGCGATTTCTTCTTCTTAGATGTTGATTGTGACATTTCTTCCACACTTTCTTCTGTTAAAGCACTCTGCATGGTCAACTTTCGTAAAGTCAAACGGAAATCCCCAGGAAACACATCACGAGTCGCTTCTTTTAGTGCTGTGTTATTTCTTTCTAGAATCTCTTTTAATGGGTCACTAGAGTTAGTCGACGTCGGATAGCTCGTGTTGTTTAACGATATGGTAACATCATTATCGCTGCATCCATGATCAACGCTATGTAAAAAAGAATCTTCGACAAGATTATCACTGGAGTGAGTACTGCACTCAGAATCTACGGACACGTCATGCACCGTTTCCTTGATCATCATCGGTTCCGATTCTAATATTTTTGATTTCCATTCGGGAGCGGGTTGATCATTAGTTTGTTCTACATAAGACAAAGGTAAGGGCATCATTTCCGGTTCTAGTACATCTGAAAAATAAAAAGAAATAGAAAATCTTTCCCTTTTCAATGAAAATAATCACATAACATTTAATATTTTTAAAGTTATTACCGCAGTCAACAGGCTTAGATTGAAGAATCATAATGGAGTTGATGTTGCTGATGACCTGTCCTGTCTCAGAGCGCTGTAACTGTACCACCACATCGACTCTTTCCTGAACTGGTCGCTTTTCTTTCTTGCAACTTATGATAAGATTTTCAGCACAACATTTGCTCAAAAGTTTATAAGGTCCACATAAAAGTTTTGGCACCTCCAACACAATTTTCTTTTCGAGAATTTTGGACAAAGATCTAATATCTACTGCTGAATGAACTATGTCATCCCATGTAGTATTTTGGCCACTAATCTTTCGTTCAACATGTAGCGGTATGCTGGTAGATGTTGCCAGGACTTTAGTATTCGCGTGGAGATCTTCCGTAGTGTTCTCAACTTCCCGCCACTTTTCCTTAGCTTTGTCAGTTAAATAGTCACCGTTACTGATACGCTTTAGTTGGTCTATCGTATTCGTAACGTATCGAAGTATATTATCCATATAAAAGTTGTAATTATCTTCGAGGCGTTTGCAACAAACGTAGTCTAGTAATGAAGCTGGAAGTACTGTGCCGTCAAAATCAGAGGATTTGTTTATTAATTTTAAGCTTTTAAGTTGTTCGTTTATGTATGGATCTTTGAATAGGCAGTATTTATTGTACTCGGTGGTGAGGCTGGAGGTTTGCATCTCGAGATCGCCTAGTTTGTGGCAGAGGGTATTCTCAGCAGATGTGGGCGCAGTGAGGAGGTCGATGCGCTCACTGTTGATAAGGAACATGCTGCGCAAGTCTTCGTTGCTGTACAGATCGCTGACGTCAGAGTCTGAATCGGCCTCATCGTTATACACCACGCTCTCGACGTGCTGGTTCGGTTTCTTGCATCTCAGTTCGGTAGCATTTGTCATCAGATTCGTTCCCAGATCGATATTTTTGTACAGAAATACTAAATCTCTGGTTGTTAGCTTGTCGACATCTGAATGAACAATTTCATTATCAAGAAATTTTTATACTAATATTGCTAATGAGAAGTTGTTTGAAATGGAAAAATAAAATACGTTAATCTAAGTTATTCAACAGTTTAAAATGAAGTGATGACAGGTATGCGTCGCCCACGCAGGTTTAGAAGGACCATTGGAGAGCCATAAGCTTACATCCTCCTTGTACTACATCAACCCGACGAAAGTACATCAGAATACCTATATACCTACTTTTGGATCTAGCCAATATAGTAGGTTGCTTACCATACTGCAAAAAGTACAAAAATGAACTTACCAGTGTTGTCAAAATTTTGTTTTTTAGCCATAAGTTCGAAAAGTTGGTTGGCCGTTTGATATTCATCTGAATTATTCTCCTCTTCAGGAGCTGCGATACTCTCATCTTTTCCTTTGTCATTGTCAGGTATCTTACTTATTAACATGCCTGCTATTACAAGGATTTTGATTATAATGCTTTGATTAACAAAACTAACAACTGCTTCAAAAGATATACGGTATACAATACGATAATGCTTGTAAAAACACAATTGACAAAACCGTTTCTATTATTGTAAATTTTTGGTATCATTTATAAAATATACACATTGGAAAAGAATTTGTGTCATTATTTTAAATTTCGAAAGTTGAAGTCGTATTGTTTACGGCCAGTCGATGGTGTAAATTAAACTAAACTTACCAAAGAGTATTTATGATCGAGTAAAATACGATATTATCCGACATACGTTCCAAAATGAAACTCACGGTGCACTATGTGATTATTTTTCTGTTGGGAGACAGTGTTCCGTGTGGTATGTACTTTTGTTGAAAATTAGGTAAAGCTACTCAGATTGTTCTACAAACATATGAATTTTGGAAGTCAAATAATAATACCGGTATTCATCTGAATCCCATTACACAAGAAGCCGACCAAAAACGTACCTCATTGGAAAAAGCTAAACAGATGTTGTGTGGGATATGATCATACCTACATATTAAGCTCGAATATAATCATCATCGACATAATATTATGTCGTGCCATTATGGCATGCCATTAGTATACATGCCGTACACGTATAATCTGCAGTAATTTTTTGGTTTGAAAAGAGTGAGAGAGACGGCCTATGCTTTCGGTTTAGCACTATCTCTTTCCTCATAAATGATTGATGATTTTGAGAGAGATAAAGATGGACCGAAACTTGTTTCCTCTCTTTCTTTCGGAGTGCCACAATTCTCATCTGTAAGGCATGTCCTAATGTCGATGCATATAATAAACCAAAACCCATGATCGACTACAGATCAACTCAAAAAATAAAACCATTAAGTATTATTAACATTTATTTAAATATAACAATTAAAATTAAGTACATAAATTATGCAAAATAAAATAATGCGTTAAAAATTGGATTGTTAACTTGTTTAACGATTACTTAGATATAATTCATTGGTGTAATACATGATATCAGTCTTAATGAATAAATAGCACTAAAATACGTGAATGTTTAAACATCGATCTAGATATTCGAGTGTCTACTTCACTATAATATCTGTAGGCAATTAAAATATCAAAATTCCTATAGTTATTTTACCTCTGACAGTAGCAAACTTTTTCTAATTACTGTGGTGATGACGACTATTCTGCCAGCGTCATGTAGTACGCATGCACATCTAGTACCCAAGTATAGATATGGTACATCAACTTTTTGTAACTGTCATAATATATGCATAAGTCAGAATCGGTCTATGAAGCCCAAATTTTTCTTTCTCAAAACTACAACACTCTCTTTTTCAAAAGGTCTTTTCAGACATTAAGTTTTATTGCTAGAAAATTCTAATAATTTCAAATTCAAGATTCAATAGACACCATGGACTTTCGAGTTGGTTTCGGCATTTCTGCTCAGGTGTGTTTAAACTTCGAATATCAGGCTTTAAAGTTTGGAATATGAGAGTTCGTAAATATGACATGAGGATAATGTTATTCACGTACTGTTCATAGTATGCGTCCAAATATCTGATTTGCTCCACGATGTGCCATGTTAAAGCCTGATTACTGTTCCAATTTCTAGAAATTTCCTATCACACATTCCACCAAAGCGGATATACCCATCTATATTAGCTTGTTGGATTGTGTCAAAATACGTTTCTGGCTCATTTATTGTAACCGAATAAACCTTTACATGTACCGTCAACATGTATTTATTAGGGTTACAACGAGTCAAAGAGCCAGTACCTACGGGTGAACCAGAACCAGGTACACCGGTCAGAGCCAGTACGGGTGAACCGGTTGCCTGACCCAGATTCCAAAAATAGTGTGCATCATTTAGCATGATAATTGGGTTGTATCCTAAAAAATAATTTAATGTCCATCAGATAGATTTATAAAAAATATTGATCACGTATTTTTTATTTTTTCTTTCATTCAAATACTTAGGAAGATATATATGGGTCTTAATTTTTTTTATTATCTATAAGACGGACTAATTATTTTTTTGATTTTCATACCTTGGATACACCCCTATTATTGATTCGCGAACGAAGTTCATAACAATACGAATATTTGAGTGATGCCCAGTTTTTATATAAAATTAAAATCTCATGTAAAACATGTTGATTGGCTATTGCTACTGCAGTCAACAGTTCCGCAGCTAACACGAGACTTCAATGTGTGTTAACTTATTATAGTTATGATCAACCTTTTCGAAAATTAGTAAATAAATAATGCAGCTTTATGAATCCATAGACTATGAACAAATCTTACCTAGTTAACACGATGACGTGGTTCGCTTTGTGGTTTATACCGCGTACATCGAAGTACTGGATCAATTTTCTTATTAGAGTGAATAGGCATAAGCAGTTACACATTATCCTTCCTGTAGGTGCTACCAAATTAGATTCTAAATTCATCATCATCAACCTTTTTATCGTCCCACTGCTGGGCACAGGTCTCCTCTCATACAGAGAAGTATAATCTTAATACAATTAATAATAATAATAGCACAATCTTTACAAAAAAATGACTACGTAGTAAAAATGCGTAACAAAATCCCGTAAACAGTGAAGTTCAGTGAAATGTCAATAACATTTTATTGGCATTGTAGCGGCTTGGTAACCGCATAATGACATTCTAGAGTCCTTGCTCTTCAGTTGAGTCTATCGGCGACTGCAAGTGCGATAGTCCTCATTTACATGTTACAATTTCACAAATGTTCACAACAACGCCATCTGTCAATATCAATATCCTTGTAGAACTCTGCTTATTTTATTAGAGCCTTCATACAGACAAACGTTTTTAGTAAAAACATTAGCTGCATTCTAGTACATATTACATTTTATAGTTAAATTTTAGCCTTCTCATAACCAAATTAATTGTAGTTTTAGTCCCAGGTGAAATTTTTGAACAAAGTTTTGTATTTCGATCTTTATTCCAACTTACCCGAAGTTCATACAAAAATAAATACAAAAAAAAAACAACAATACCTACATAATTATTGATGATTACGTTGTATATAAAATACAAGATAAAATAATAAATTTGCTCTAACATTGAGTACAATACGTACAGCACAATACTTATATAGATGTTAAAATTTGTTTGAATGTAATTAACAATATGAACGAAAAATTAAGTAAATGAGTATAATTATTAAAATGTCGAAATACAAACACTGGTTTGAAGGTTTGAGCTTGTACAGACATGAACATACCTATGTGTACACTTCGCTTTATTCCTATGCCATTGCTGAGGAATAAAGCGAAGTGTACACATTCAAGTGTAAAATTTCATTCACGAATATAATTAAAGGAATACATTTATTCCTTTAATTATATTTGTGAATGAAATTTTATGTTTTTATTAACATAACATTTTTGAAGTCCAGTCATGTAATGTGTTGTATTTCGACGTTATATTTATTATTTCACAAAGAAATCACAATTGTAATTTGCCAAGTGTTGATATAGATAGTTCAATCCACGAAGACGCGCCCCACCAATTTTAGGTTGAGGGGATCGCGGGGCGCGGGGAGTTTTCTCCGAGCGTCAGTCACGGACCGTCAGTGGTTCGATGCACACAAGTAGTACAACCTGTATTTCAAAAATCCAGACTCGACACGAAAGTTGCTCTACTTTATATTTTTTTTAAATGTCGAAAAAATCTCAGCGTGTTGTACTTAAAAGCCAGGTATGTAAATTATTGTTACGAAACACATAAAATAATAAAAGAAATGTAGTTTAATTCAAAATTAAATTTTACTAACTAGACTTCATTTTATATTTAAAAGTAAGACTAATGTTATTTCTTTTTATTTTTTTTTAATTGTAGGCAAGAGAAATTATTTCTAAAGTTTACGATTTCATGAAAAAAGAAGCAAGTCAAAATTTTGCAGAAAAACTCACTGATGCTCGATGGAGAACCGCACAGGCTGTTGGAATATCTGAAAGCACAGTGACTTGAATTCTACGCGAAAGAAAGGCTTATACTGAGACAATAAAGCAAACTACAGTATCTACTATGGAGTCTAATATAACTATGGAGACGGATGCGATAGTTTCTGTAGTCCAAAGTGAAGAGCGTACAACAGAGCCGACTACGGAAATGGATATTGATTCTAAAAATGAAGCGAGTACGTCGCATTCGAATTTAGCAGGCAGAAGTGCTTCTATTTTTACATCACCTATGAAGAAAAGAAGGGTAAGACCACGAAAAATTAATTTAGACAAATTTGATATTGGTGTAGTCCGAAGAACTATCCAAAACTGCCATAAAGAACATCATCAATTTCCAACATTATCACGACTTAATACTATTTTGAAAGACCGTATACAATTTAATGGATGTAGAACCACCCTAAGAACATTGTTACTTAAGCTTGGTTATAAATGGAGAAAAACTGAGAATAATAGGAAGGTCCTAACCGAAAAACATGATATTCAAATGTTAAGATTGAAATATTTAAAACAGGTAAAATCTTTTCGTAATGCAGGTAGACCTATAGTGTACACAGATGAATCATATATTCATACCAACCACGTGCAAAAAAAATCTTGGGCCGACAAAGGCTCTAAAACAGCAATGAAACAAAATTTAACAAAGGGTGTGCGCATAATTATAGTACATGCCGGAAGTGCTGAGGGTTTCGTACCAAATGCGTTGTTAACGTACAGAGCAGAGATCAAATCCGGAGACTACCACGATAATATGAACTCGGATAATTACTTAAAGTGGCTTAAGGAGAAACTAATACCAAATCTCCCAAATGATGCCGTGGTAGTCTTGGATAATGCAGCCTATCACAATACTAGTTCGGAAAAAATACCCACATCCAACTCCAACAAATTAGACATGCAGACTTGGCTGAATGCAAAAAATATCCATTTTGTACCAACCTACAAAAAGCCTGAACTTTATGACCTTATATTAAAAAACAAAGAAAACTTCCGCAAGTACAGAGTTGACGAATTATTAAAGGAATATGGATTCACAGTGCTTCGGCTGCCTCCTTATCACCCAGAGTTAAATCCAATTGAAAACATTTGGGGTATTGTAAAAAACGACGTTGCTAGCCACAATATCAATCAAAACTACACTTCGATTATGCCCATTTTAAATGAAGCATTTGATCGAGTAAATAAAGATGTCTGGTTCAATACTTGTCAGCACGTGGAAAAAATAGAAGACGAATACATGAGACACTGTGATCTTGATTTCAATTTTATTATAAATGTCAGTGATACTTCAGAATCTGAATCAGACATTTCTGAAACGAGTGATTGACGATTTTTATTTCAATAAAAAAAGTTCCATAAAACTTTTTCACGTATTTCATTTATGTCTCTAATTACCTCCTATTATTATATAAAATGGTATTATAATCGTATATTAACTAATAATCACATAAAATATCCACACCTCAATTTTCCTTGCAGTCGGGTAAAGAGTATAAAATTGAAGTAGAGCATCTTTCACTTTGACCATGACGCTCTCTCCTGATTAGTCAATTTATTGTAGTGTGGGTGTGCACTCATAGATAATTATTGTGTACGGATAACACTCAAACATTGACGGAAGCTTGCACACATATACTATAAACGGTTAGGAGAAATAGTGGGGCGCGTCTTCGTGGATTGAACTATCTATATAATAAATTGTGCTCATGACTGTAGGCGGCCGATGTATCCTGGCCGAACTGGATATAGGCTCTCGGAAGTTTGTGCATGTTCTGCTTCATGTCACCATTAGATTCCTTAAGAATTTTAATACGACGCCTTCTGTGCAAAGTTCCTATCGGTCGTGATTTATTTGATTACATATGGCTCGAACGGAATAAAATTAAATAAAGAGGCAAAAGTCGATACGTCATTATACGAAAAGGCAATGCAATGCGAGGTCAGTTGAAACTGGAAATGTATAACTTGATATATCGTCGTGTGCACTATAGTTAAACTCGTCTTGAAATAAGACGGAAAGAGATGGATGGAGGAGCTGATGGCTGTGTCTACTCCGGCGTCCTGAATAAGGATTCTAGGAGTTCCGGTTCTGTCAAATCTTTTTTGTATTGTTGGCACAATTCCTGGATGAGGTGGCGACGACGAACGTGCGGCGGCTGATACCTGCAATATTGGTTTTTATTACCGTCTGTTATTAAAGAGCATCATACTTTATATTTACTAACAAGTACAGAACAAAGTTTAGAGGCATGAGGAACAGTGTGTAAACTCCACTTATCCAGACGGGTGTCATGTCTGGCGGGCAATTGCCCAAAGGTTGATATTAGGAAGTTGTATACACGGTAAACTCTGTGTGTGAGATGTAGAATTCGCGTGACGACTGTACAACGCGTTGTGGCGATTTGTATAGGTACCGTTACATCACTCCCCTTTGGAGACCAGAGGTCGCTCGAAAGGAGCGACTGTCGGGTAGCAGGCGAGGGGCCAGGAGGGCCCCGTCGGGCAGCAGGCGAGGGGCCAGGAGGGCCCCGTCGGCCAGCACATGTGTTATGTGCAGTGTATAGTGTGTTGTACGTACAGGTCAGTGTTGAGGCGCGTGCGGCGCGCGGCGTCGAGCGCGGCGCGGCGCAGACAGTCGGGCAGCAGGCGAGGGGCCAGGAGGGCCCCGTCGGGCAGCAGGCGAGGGGCCAGGAGGGCCCCGTCGGGCAGCAGGCGAGGGGCCAGGAGGGCCCCGTCGGCCAGCACATGTGTTATGTGCAGTGTATAGTGTGTTGTACGTACAGGTCAGTGTTGAGGCGCGTGCGGCGCGCGGCGTCGAGCGCGGCGCGGCGCAGACAGTCGGGCAGCAGGCGAGGGGCCAGGAGGGCCCCGTCGGGCAGCAGGCGAGGGGCCAGGAGGGCCCCGTCGGGCAGCAGGCGAGGGGCCAGGAGGGCCCCGTCGGGCAGCAGGCGAGGGGCCAGGAGGGCCCCGTCGGCCAGCACATGTGTTATGTGCAGTGTATAGTGTGTTGTACGTACAGGTCAGTGTTGAGGCGCGTGCGGCGCGCGGCGTCGAGCGCGGCGCGGCGCAGACAGTCGGGCAGCAGGCGAGGGGCCAGGAGGGCCCCGTCGGCCAGCACATGTGTTATGTGCAGTGTATAGTGTGTTGTACGTACAGGTCAGTGTTGAGGCGCGTGCGGCGCGCGGCGTCGAGCGCGGCGCGGCGCAGACAGTCGGGCAGCAGGCGAGGGGCCAGGAGGGCCCCGTCGGGCAGCAGGCGAGGGGCCAGGAGGGCCCCGTCGGGCAGCAGGCGAGGGGCCAGGAGGGCCCCGTCGGCCAGCACATGTGTTATGTGCAGTGTATAGTGTGTTGTACGTACAGGTCAGTGTTGAGGCGCGTGCGGCGCGCGGCGTCGAGCGCGGCGCGGCGCAGACAGTCGGGCAGCAGGCGAGGGGCCAGGAGGGCCCCGTCGGGCAGCAGGCGAGGGGCCAGGAGGGCCCCGTCGGGCAGCAGGCGAGGGGCCAGGAGGGCCCCGTCGGCCAGCACATGTGTTATGTGCAGTGTATAGTGTGTTGTACGTACAGGTCAGTGTTGAGGCGCGTGCGGCGCGCGGCGTCGAGCGCGGCGCGGCGCAGACAGTCGGGCAGCAGGCGAGGGGCCAGGAGGGCCCCGTCGGGCAGCAGGCGAGGGGCCAGGAGGGCCCCGTCGGGCAGCAGGCGAGGGGCCAGGAGGGCCCCGTCGGGCAGCAGGCGAGGGGCCAGGAGGGCCCCGTCGGCCAGCACATGTGTTATGTGCAGTGTATAGTGTGTTGTACGTACAGGTCAGTGTTGAGGCGCGTGCGGCGCGCGGCGTCGAGCGCGGCGCGGCGCAGACAGTCGGGCAGCAGGCGAGGGGCCAGGAGGGCCCCGTCGGCCAGCACATGTGTTATGTGCAGTGTATAGTGTGTTGTACGTACAGGTCAGTGTTGAGGCGCGTGCGGCGCGCGGCGTCGAGCGCGGCGCGGCGCAGACAGTCGGGCAGCAGGCGAGGGGCCAGGAGGGCCCCGTCGGGCAGCAGGCGAGGGGCCAGGAGGGCCCCGTCGGGCAGCAGGCGAGGGGCCAGGAGGGCCCCGTCGGGCAGCAGGCGAGGGGCCAGGAGGGCCCCGTCGGCCAGCACATGTGTTATGTGCAGTGTATAGTGTGTTGTACGTACAGGTCAGTGTTGAGGCGCGTGCGGCGCGCGGCGTCGAGCGCGGCGCGGCGCAGACAGTCGGGCAGCAGGCGAGGGGCCAGGAGGGCCCCGTCGGCCAGCACATGTGTTATGTGCAGTGTATAGTGTGTTGTACGTACAGGTCAGTGTTGAGGCGCGTGCGGCGCGCGGCGTCGAGCGCGGCGCGGCGCAGACAGTCGGGCAGCAGGCGAGGGGCCAGGAGGGCCCCGTCGGGCAGCAGGCGAGGGGCCAGGAGGGCCCCGTCGGGCAGCAGGCGAGGGGCCAGGAGGGCCCCGTCGGCCAGCACATGTGTTATGTGCAGTGTATAGTGTGTTGTACGTACAGGTCAGTGTTGAGGCGCGTGCGGCGCGCGGCGTCGAGCGCGGCGCGGCGCAGACAGTCGGGCAGCAGGCGAGGGGCCAGGAGGGCCCCGTCGGCCAGCACGCCTGCCTGCGGGCTCGCCCGTACCCGCACGAGGCCACAGCGCCGAGCGGACACGCATAGCGTCACTACCTCGTGCCGCCTCCACGGCAGGCCGGTCTCGCAGTACGGCAGCAGATCATCTACACACAAATCACGATACACATGACATGGCACACATTTCCAAGGACACGACTCAGGTTCATTATAAAAAAAAAGTGGCCAAGAGCGGATCCGGCTGTGTAGGGTACCGTAATTTCCCGTGCGTCACAATAAGTGACCCCACTTTAAAAAAAAGAGTTTAAAAAGAGCTATTTGTAACAAAGATGACATACTAAGTATGGATTCCTAAAAACAGGGCACAAAGGACGATGATAACTGTGCAAGCCATTGTTTAAATCACTCTCCCTAGCTACTCTCTCCTGACATTCTGACATTACCTTGTGTGGGGCTACGTGAGGCTCGCACAGTTTGGTCCTTCGAGCCGGATGCCTTTGATTCACTGTCACAAATGCGCTAATAAATATAACAATTAGGTCGGTTTTGCAACAATGAGGAAGTCTATACGGCTCTTCGTTGCATGGTGAATCGGAAAGCTGTCGGAACTGACGGAGTCAATATTGAGGCCTGGAAGGTCTCGGAAGGTTCGTTAATATGGTGCATGCTGTTACCATTTTTATTTTTTTTTGTTTACCGGGTATGTAAGACATATTGTATTTCCTGATTTGTGAACCAATAAAAGAAAAACAATCTTACAGAGCGGCACACTCACCAATAGGTAAATTCAAATGATCTTCAAAGTCTTCCAGCCATATAATAAGAATCTTCGTTGTGTAATCCCTATTTCGCCTTCCACTACCTGGAATTCAACGATTGTTTTGTTATACAAAATACAATTACATTTAACTACCACTTCCCATCGCTGGAGAAGAAATAAGGACCTTTAAATTTTATTACATTCTTGCAGCGGGCTGCTTGTTAACTAAACGAGGGTATGTTAGTATCGCGTGGTGTACCAGTGAGCGGCGCGGCGGGCTGCTTGTTAACTAAACGAGGGTATGTTAGTATCGCGTGGTGTACCAGTGAGCGGCGCGGCGGGCTGCTTGTTAACTAAACGAGGGTATGTTAGTATCGCGTGGTGTACCAGTGAGCGGCGCGGCGGGCTGCTTGTTAACTAAACGAGGGTATGTAAGTATCGCGTGGTGTACCAGTGAGCGGCGCGGCGGGCTGCTTGTTAACTAAACGAGGGTATGTTAGTATCGCGTGGTGTACCAGTGAGCGGCGCGGCGGGCTGCTTGTTAACTAAACGAGGGTATGTTAGTATCGCGTGGTGTACCAGTGAGCGGCGCGGCGGGCTGCTTGTTAACTAAACGAGGGTATGTTAGTATCGCGTGGTGTACCAGTGAGCGGCGCGGCGGGCTGCTTGTTAACTAAACGAGGGTATGTTAGTATCGCGTGGTGTACCAGTGAGCGGCGCGGCGGGCTGCTTGTTAACTAAACGAGGGTATGTTAGTATCGCGTGGTGTACCAGTGAGCGGCGCGGCGGGCTGCTTGTTAACTAAACGAGGGTATGTTAGTATCGCGTGGTGTACCAGTGAGCGGCGCGGCGGGCTGCTTGTTAACTAAACGAGGGTATGTTAGTATCGCGTGGTGTACCAGTGAGCGGCGCGGCGGGCTGCTTGTTAACTAAACGAGGGTATGTTAGTATCGCGTGGTGTACCAGTGAGCGGCGCGGCGGGCTGCTTGTTAACTAAACGAGGGTATGTTAGTATCGCGTGGTGTACCAGTGAGCGGCGCGGCGGGCTGCTTGTTAACTAAACGAGGGTATGTAAGTATCGCGTGGTGTACCAGTGAGCGGCGCGGCGGGCTGCTTGTTAACTAAACGAGGGTATGTTAGTATCGCGTGGTGTACCAGTGAGCGGCGCGGCGGGCTGCTTGTTAACTAAACGAGGGTATGTTAGTATCGCGTGGTGTACCAGTGAGCGGCGCGGCGGGCTGCTTGTTAACTAAACGAGGGTATGTTAGTATCGCGTGGTGTACCAGTGAGCGGCGCGGCGGGCTGCTTGTTAACTAAACGAGGGTATGTTAGTATCGCGTGGTGTACCAGTGAGCGGCGCGGCGGGCTGCTTGTTAACTAAACGAGGGTATGTTAGTATCGCGTGGTGTACCAGTGAGCGGCGCGGCGGGCTGCTTGTTAACTAAACGAGGGTATGTTAGTATCGCGTGGTGTACCAGTGAGCGGCGCGGCGGGCTGCTTGTTAACTAAACGAGGGTATGTTAGTATCGCGTGGTGTACCAGTGAGCGGCGCGGCGGGCTGCTTGTTAACTAAACGAGGGTATGTTAGTATCGCGTGGTGTACCAGTGAGCGGCGCGGCGGGCTGCTTGTTAACTAAACGAGGGTATGTTAGTATCGCGTGGTGTACCAGTGAGCGGCGCGGCGGGCTGCTTGTTAACTAAACGAGGGTATGTTAGTATCGCGTGGTGTACCAGTGAGCGGCGCGGCGGGCTGCTTGTTAACTAAACGAGGGTATGTTAGTATCGCGTGGTGTACCAGTGAGCGGCGCGGCGGGCTGCTTGTTAACTAAACGAGGGTATGTTAGTATCGCGTGGTGTACCAGTGAGCGGCGCGGCGGGCTGCTTGTTAACTAAACGAGGGTATGTTAGTATCGCGTGGTGTACCAGTGAGCGGCGCGGCGGGCTGCTTGTTAACTAAACGAGGGTATGTTAGTATCGCGTGGTGTACCAGTGAGCGGCGCGGCGGGCTGCTTGTCGAGGTCGAGGCTGAGCGCGCGCAGCTTGTCGTGCAGGCGCGCTCGCTCGCCCGGGGCACGCTCACCCGGAGCACGCTCAGACTCGCTCACCGAGCGCGCGCTCCCGCCCGGCCCGCTGCCGCTCTGGGACACGTCCCAGCAGGAGCCCGAACCCTTCTCCGACCTAAAACAATACAAAAGTGCTAACAATTCCTGCCGACATCAGCGAGTCAAATCCTGTATTTCCATAACCACCAAGTAACATTGCAATTCATCTAAATTATCTCTAATCTAATTTACTTATTTTTTCATATTGATCTGTAACGTGAAGTTATTTAAAAACTGATTATGGAACCCTGATATCATATCACAGGATATTTTTTTTTTTTTGTTTGGAATAATATTGATAGGGTTTAAGAGTCTTACGGATTGGATAAGCAAGTTCCATCGACATCAGACTTGATGCTATCGTTCCTATCCTCAGAGTCCGTGGGTTCTTCGCCGGAAGGTACCACGAATGCTATCTCGTTCGTAGAGTCTGACCAGTACAATACCTGATGGAGATAATAATAAAAGATTAACATTCATTATCATTATTAATTGTTTAGCTGCACGAGTTCTAGCAAATTCACAAAGAATGTTAATATTAGGTACTACGAAATAATAAAAATAATATCATAACACACGAATTTATTTATGAGACATAAATTAAGAAGAACCGGATAGTACAAGTAGGATTCGCACACCCTTCGTGGGCAAATACTACTATTCCTTATTAATAGAGACAACGTCATCTATAAAAAAATCAACTGTATAGCTATCATTGGTCATGAGATACAGCCTAGTGACAGACGGACAACGTCGTAGTTAGTGTAGTACATCGGTACCTGTTCCCTGGCGTCGTACACGGCGGGCGCGTGCTCGGCACGTCGTAGTTAGTGTAGTACGTCGGTACCTGTTCCCTGGCGTCGTACACGGCGGGCGCGTGCTCGGCACGTCGTAGTTAGTGTAGTACGTCGGTACCTGTTCCCTGGCGTCGTACACGGCGGGCGCGTGCTCGGCACGTCGTAGTTAGTGTAGTACGTCGGTACCTGTTCCCTGGCGTCGTACACGGCGGGCGCGTGCTCGGCACGTCGTAGTTAGTGTAGTACGTCGGTACCTGTACCCTGGCGTCGTACACGGCGGGCGCGTGCTCGGCACGTCGTAGTTAGTGTAGTACGTCGGTACCTGTTCCCTGGCGTCGTACACGGCGGGCGCGTGCTCGGCACGTCGTAGTTAGTGTAGTACGTCGGTACCTGTTCCCTGGCGTCGTACACGGCGGGCGCGTGCTCGGCACGTCGTAGTTAGTGTAGTACGTCGGTACCTGTTCCCTGGCGTCGTACACGGCGGGCGCGTGCTCGGCACGTCGTAGTTAGTGTAGTACGTCGGTACCTGTTCCCTGGCGTCGTACACGGCGGGCGCGTGCTCGGCACGTCGTAGTTAGTGTAGTACGTCGGTACCTGTTCCCTGGCGTCGTACACGGCGGGCGCGTGCTCGGCACGTCGTAGTTAGTGTAGTACGTCGGTACCTGTTCCCTGGCGTCGTACACGGCGGGCGCGTGCTCGGCACGTCGTAGTTAGTGTAGTACGTCGGTACCTGTTCCCTGGCGTCGTACACGGCGGGCGCGTGCTCGGCACGTCGTAGTTAGTGTAGTACGTCGGTACCTGTTCCCTGGCGTCGTACACGGCGGGCGCGTGCTCGGCACGTCGTAGTTAGTGTAGTACGTCGGTACCTGTTCCCTGGCGTCGTACACGGCGGGCGCGTGCTCGGCACGTCGTAGTTAGTGTAGTACGTCGGTACCTGTTCCCTGACGTCGTACACGGCGGGCGCGTGCTCGGCACGTCGTAGTTAGTGTAGTACGTCGGTACCTGTTCCCTGGCGTCGTACACGGCGGGCGCGTGCTCGGCACGTCGTAGTTAGTGTAGTACGTCGGTACCTGTTCCCTGGCGTCGTACACGGCGGGCGCGTGCTCGGCACGTCGTAGTTAGTGTAGTACGTCGGTACCTGTTCCCTGGCGTCGTACACGGCGGGCGCGTGCTCGGCACGTCGTAGTTAGTGTAGTACGTCGGTACCTGTTCCCTGGCGTCGTACACGGCGGGCGCGTGCTCGGCACGTCGTAGTTAGTGTAGTACGTCGGTACCTGTTCCCTGGCGTCGTACACGGCGGGCGCGTGCTCGGCACGTCGTAGTTAGTGTAGTACGTCGGTACCTGTTCCCTGGCGTCGTACACGGCGGGCGCGTGCTCGGCACGTCGTAGTTAGTGTAGTACGTCGGTACCTGTTCCCTGGCGTCGTACACGGCGGGCGCGTGCTCGGCACGTCGTAGTTAGTGTAGTACGTCGGTACCTGTTCCCTGGCGTCGTACACGGCGGGCGCGTGCTCGGCACGTCGTAGTTAGTGTAGTACGTCGGTACCTGTTCCCTGGCGTCGTACACGGCGGGCGCGTGCTCGGCACGTCGTAGTTAGTGTAGTACGTCGGTACCTGTTCCCTGGCGTCGTACACGGCGGGCGCGTGCTCGGCACGTCGTAGTTAGTGTAGTACGTCGGTACCTGTTCCCTGGCGTCGTACACGGCGGGCGCGTGCTCGGCACGTCGTAGTTAGTGTAGTACGTCGGTACCTGTACCCTGGCGTCGTACACGGCGGGCGCGTGCTCGGCACGTCGTAGTTAGTGTAGTACGTCGGTACCTGTTCCCTGGCGTCGTACACGGCGGGCGCGTGCTCGGCACGTCGTAGTTAGTGTAGTACGTCGGTACCTGTTCCCTGGCGTCGTACACGGCGGGCGCGTGCTCGGCACGTCGTAGTTAGTGTAGTACGTCGGTACCTGTTCCCTGGCGTCGTACACGGCGGGCGCGTGCTCGGCACGTCGTAGTTAGTGTAGTACGTCGGTACCTGTTCCCTGGCGTCGTACACGGCGGGCGCGTGCTCGGCACGTCGTAGTTAGTGTAGTACGTCGGTACCTGTTCCCTGGCGTCGTACACGGCGGGCGCGTGCTCGGCACGTCGTAGTTAGTGTAGTACGTCGGTACCTGTTCCCTGGCGTCGTACACGGCGGGCGCGTGCTCGGCACGTCGTAGTTAGTGTAGTACGTCGGTACCTGTTCCCTGGCGTCGTACACGGCGGGCGCGTGCTCGGCACGTCGTAGTTAGTGTAGTACGTCGGTACCTGTTCCCTGGCGTCGTACACGGCGGGCGCGTGCTCGGCACGTCGTAGTTAGTGTAGTACGTCGGTACCTGTTCCCTGGCGTCGTACACGGCGGGCGCGTGCTCGGCACGGGGCGGCGCGTGTGGCGCGCGCACGTCGTAGCTGCTGGCCACGTGTCCCGCCCAGCCCGGGTGGCCCCGCACCAGTACCGGCCGGCCCAGCCTGCGCGAGGTCGATGGGGTTGGTTATTGAAGGTGTCTACTACACACATCAAAAGTGTCTAGGGATCAACATATATTTTTGCAATAACTTTTCTCCTGATTGATATTAATTAAAATTTTCTTTAAGGATTCATCAAATAAAGTGTTTTCGTTTGTCACAGTAACGATAAACCAAGTCACCTTTGCATTAATAAAGAAATTTGCCATTTTCCTAATAAAGGGATATTTGACATTTGAAACACTAACACAAAAGTTCGAAAAAAAAGACTGAAGTAACAGTTTTCTCTAAAATTTTATTGGGTAACTTAAACAATTAATAATCCGTGTTTCTACCGCGAACACTAACAACACAAGAACATCGGTTTGGAATACTCAAAATGAGTTCATCCAAATCACGCTGTGGAATGGCCGCCCATGTTCGTTGCAACAACAAAAAAAGGTCTTCTTGCGACTGGATACCCTCCATATTCGGCAGAGCTCTTCTCTGTAGCATATCCCATGCATGCTCAATCGGGTTCAAGTCTGGCGACTGAGCAGGCCAGGGCAGGACATTGATGTTAGCTGCGGCGAGAGTCTGTCTTACAACTCTTGCGGTGTGCGGTCGTGCATTATTTTATTTATTTTATTTTATTTTTACATTTTAAGGAAACTTACAGCTAGCATATATACAGATAGAATATAATTACTGAAAGAAGGCCAATTAAAAGTTTCCACAGATAACATCAGGTTAGCACAAGAGACAGTAACAGGTACAGCACAGGACATGAAAGTGAAATTAAGAACGAATAAGCACTCTGAGAGTATTTAGTAAAACTTAATTTTTTTTTTTAGTAATTAACAAAGAAGCTATCACAAAGTATTTTTTTTAGTTTAGGAACACTGGTGGAGAACAAATCGAGATCATTAACCCTCCGACACAACAAATTATATGCTCTACTAGCTCTTATCATATAAGAGTTTTGTCGGTATACGCATCGCACAGAGGGAACATACAGAGGCTGATGATTCCTTAAAGTGAAGGATGGAACACGCAGACCAATTTTGCTCAACAATTCAGAACAGTCGATTGAGCCATTAGCTATATTGAACAGAAATACCATGTCGGCAATTTTTCTCCGCTCAATCAGTGGAAGAACGTGAAACTTTCTGCAACGGTTGTTGTAATTAGGCAAATAAGTTCTGGATCTAAACTGAATGCACCTCAAAAATTTCCTTTGGATACTTTCGATGCGATTGACGTAAGTATCGTAGATAGGATTCCATAATGGTGAGCAGTATTCGAGATGACTGCGCACAAAAGCACAGTACAGAATTTTGAGTGTTTTAATGTTTTTAAAATCCACTGATATCCTCAAGATAAAACCAAGGGCTTTAGAAGCTTTTTTAATAATTTTATCAATGTGTGTGTCAAAGAGAAGTTTCGAGTCAAAAGTGACTCCCAAGTCTGTAATCGTGTTAACTCTGGCTATTGAAGTATTGGCTAATTTGTAGTCATAAATAACGCGCTTTAGTTTACGAGTGAATGTACACGTGCAGCATTTCGAGACATTTAGATCTAACCGGTTGGCCGTGCAGTACCCTACGAACCTGTCCAGATCGTGTTGGAGGCGTTCAGCATCTTCATGAGTCCCGATCTCACATAGAATCTTCATGTCGTCCGCAAATAAAAGGACTGTTGAATTCGAGAAACATGAAGACACATCATTTATGAAGATGTTGAATAACAAGGGTCCCAAAAGCGATCCCTGCGGAATTCCTGAGGGGGCCGTCATAGTTCTTGATGTATATCCATTAAGGACAACAGTTTGACACCTGTTGGCCACATAAGATGAGAACCACCTAAAAAGATTTCCACTGATACCCATAGCCAGCAGTTTGCGCAAAAGTATAGCATGATCCAAACGATCAAAACACTTGCTGTAATCTGTGTAAATTACATCTACTTGTGAGTGGCGGGCCATACATTCAGTCAAGTAGTCGCTACAAAGAATTAGGTTGGTGGTTGTGGACCGACCTCGCAGGAAACCATGTTGGCGGTCGTTAATGCTTGATTTAAGACAGGTGTAAAGCTGTTTGTATATAATTTTTTCCAAGATTTTAGCGAAAATACATAGTTTGGATATGGGTCTGTAATTTTCTACAAGGTTTCTAGGCCCTTTTTTATGGATCGGAGTGATTATTGCCGACTTCCAAACTGCAGGTACCTCTCCCAAATTTAGGGACCGCCTGAACAGGAGTAAAAGAGGAAGAGTCAGACTTTTGGCACAGTTGAGTATAAAAATTGGTGGAATATTGTCTGGTCCTGCAGATTTGGATAAGTCAACTCCTTTAAGTAGATTGAATACTTCTAATTCATTAACTTCGACCGAATGTATGTCCGAGACAGTATCGCTCAAATACATGCTAGGCCCCCGCACGTGGTCAATGGAAAGATCGTCGTCATTAATACTAGCAGCAGAACCAAGAAAATTAGAGTAGAAATAGTCGCTAAACATGTTACAGATGTCCTCTCCGACACTAGAGGTACTATTTCTATATTTAAGCAGGGAAGGGTAAGCATTGATTTGATTTCTTGATTTAACATATGACCAAAACGCTCTGGGTGTCTTAGAAATGTCTGCCTCAATTTTTGCAATATAGGAGTTAAACATTTCACTTTCAACTTCCCTGGCACGCTGTCGAAGCAAGACAAAAGACTCGTGATCAGACAGGTTTCCGTATTTCTTGAACTTTGCGTGGTACTTAGATTTTTCTTTTAAAATTTTTATCAGAGGTTGTTTGAACCAAAGAGGGTATCTGCTACTTGGAACTACCGTCCTAATTGGTACAAAAGAATCACGTAGTTCACTGATTGTGTCGTAGAAAAATGATACAGCATCCTCCAATGTCCCAGAGCTCACTGCGTTACGCCAATCGATTTGGCTCAACCGATGATTAATAGCTGTATAGTCGGCCGAATGATATAAGAATTTAGTACGAGGACGTGCCGGGAGAGTATGAAGTTCTACGAAATCAGCAGACACACAGAGAGCTTTATGATGTGGATCTTCCGGCACCAGAGGATCAGCGCAACTTGCCACTGAGACCTCACTATTGGATAAAACTAGATCTAGTATTTTGTTGTTAATATTTACTTGCTGATTATATTGTGAGATATTGCAGATTGCAAAGTTATCAAACAAGTTAGCCTGAACATTACCTTGAATATTACTTGGGCAAAAGGACTGACCATCATCATCTAGTTCCCAGCTTATGTTTGGTAGGTTAAAATCGCCAAGAAGTAGAAATTTATCAGACGGATGCTTCTGAACAATATCGGCTAGGTTATTAGAAAAATTTGTTAACTGACCTGCTTGAGAGTGCCCAAGATTTTGGTTGCAGATGTACACCACACAAATATGCATTTTATACGATACTCGTGGCCGCTTCCTATGTAGGGTGAGAGTAACCCATAAGTCTTCAGCAGAGGAGAACCATTCACTGCGGAGATCACTAATAAGATCACGTCGAACTGCGATAAGCACGCCACCCCCCAATGTTTGTTTTGTGCTAGAATAATTTCTATCGCGTCGCAACACTATGTAACGGTCATCAAACAATTCACTGTCTTTAATACCTTCAATAAGCCAAGACTCTGTTAAGCAAATGATATCGTAAGAATTGACACACACATTGCGATAGAATGTTAACGTTTTCGTACGCAATCCTCGAACATTTTGGTAATAAACACTAATAGGTGACATCGCAAACAGAAAGAATACGAATGAATAGCACTACAATAATAATTGAAATGAGAGGTACATTCAGATTAGAGCAAAAAAAATTAAATAAATGACGGTACATTATACACACGATCAAGACAATCACAACCTTAGATCCATGCGAATAGGATTCAATAGAAAAATAGCCATAGTTAACACCGAGCGATAACTGAACCAAAGGGAAGCAGACAAGGAATTTACATAAAAACATGCCACCAGTGTCCCTCAAAGTGATAGCGATGTACTTGTGAGTATACAAGTACGAAAAATTATAAAATTCACGCATCCTTAACTTAGAAACTTCTTTAAATCCCGTTCCGTCTTTATATGGTAGGTTGGAGAGGTAGTGTTTTTCTTTATAAGAATTTTGCAACCAACTACCCAAGTGTATAAAAAACCTCGTTCTTTAGCGAGTTTTTTCGTTTTATTAAGCAGCATTTTGTTTTCGAGAGTTAGATGATCATTGACGTAGATGACACTGTCGGACTGCAAGCCCAACTTGCCTGCAGTTATAGATCCTTTAAGCTTTTTAGCGGCGGCCACGAAATCGTTTTTGAGGTATCTATTATGAACCGAGCATATAATATTTTTGTTCTGTTCGTTATTTCGTGTCGGTACTCTCGCAATGAAGTTTATCTGCTCCTTAGTGATACTGCATCCTATGATATCACCAATCTTGCCAATAATCGCGAACAGATTTTCTGAGTTGGTTGACGGAACACCCTTAATTTCCAAGTTGTTCATTCTTGATCTTTGCTCCGTTTCACGATGAAGATCTTCAATTTTGGAGCAACGTTCGTGTAATGCTGCCATCTCCTCCTTAGTTTTTTTAAGACAGTCCACTTCACTCTCCAATCCCGACACCTTGTTGGCCAATGTCTCCACCGAATGGTCCAGAAACTCAACAGCTGTTTTAAGGCTGGAGTACTCCGTCCTGATCGACTTGAGCTCCGCAAGTTCCGATTGAATAGCTCTAATATTCTCCATTATAGTGGGTAAGCTGTCCATCCGGGCTGAGAGAGCCTTTAGTTCTGACATTATTGCGTCCATGTCAGCTGCTACAGGCGTAGTCGTAGGGCGAGGACTGGATACTGCTGGCGATTTGCAATTACTGCACTTCCATGTATTCCTGCGATCCCCCAGTTTCCTCCATCCTCCTTCCGTTATACCAGCGCAGGGAAAGTCGAACTGTTCCAGGCATCCCACGCATTTCGCTCCATCCCTGCTTTCCAGTTGGCAACGCTTGCATTTAAACATTTTGTGTAACTTTTTAGAAAAATTTGAAAATCGATAATTAATCACACGCGAAGTGTTATGCGTCCGGCCGATTTGCTGTCTACCGTCGGAATGACCATTCGGAATGATTCGTCGGAATGATTATCATGCATTAACCGAAATAAGGGACCGATTTGCACTTGTAGAGGAACGATGACGTCTGATACAATCGTCTCAGCATAAATTTGAGCGTTGAGGTTGCCTCTGATCCAAATCAACTCAGTTCTTCCGCCGATCCAAATACCCGCCCATACCATGATGGTTCCACCACTATAAGGATGGACTTCCTGGCAGGATTTTAATCGCTGTTGGCGTCCAGGGGTTCTCCAGTGTCGTATACGTCTTGTATCCGGTCTCATACCAAAACGAGACTCATCAGAAAAGCACACGAAACGCCATTGTTCTTCTGCCCAATTTCTGTGTTCAAGAGCCCATTGATATCGAATCCTACGATTGTGCATTGCTATAGGTGGTACCCGTAGCGGTCTTCGGGAATGAAGGTTCACTTCATGCAAGCGGTTTCTGATTGTTTGGTCGCTAATTAAGTTCCCTGAAGAGTGATGAAGCCTCACGGCTAACATCATGGCGGTTATTGTTGGAGCTCTTCGAGTTAAGATTTGAATGTATCGGTCTTGTCTCCGTGTGGTACAGCGATACCGTCCTCCATGGCGCTCAGCCACGGTACCAGTGCTTCGGTAACGTGTCCAAAGTCGACTGATAACACTCTGACTTGTATTCAGAGCTAAAGCCACAGTACGTTGCCGGGAACCAGCTTCTATCATTCCCACGGCTCTGAGCATTTCTTCCCTGCTTAAATGACGTCGCCGCTCCATAATAACGTTGGTTTTAATCAGTAGTAGGGAAACAGTAGCACTAATAATGTCTTCAATGCGTTGTATGTTTTTATAGGGAAAATATTGACAGCTGATTTTCATCTTTTACTCGAATTTGATTCACAGTTCCTGATTCAAATTATGAAATGCATCAAAAAGGATCCATATAAATTTATAAAATCATAAATTTATTACAAAGCCACATCTCAATCTCAAGAAATCCGCATAAAAATGCTTGATCCCTAGACACTTTTGATGTGTGTAATTACTCGACGCAGTAAATGTAAACAAAGCAAAAGGGTATGTACGGATCCAAGTGGCGTGGTTCAGTAATTTCTGCATGCCCTATTTTTTTCTTCCTAAACTCTCTGGATGTATATTTGTGATTCTTTCACACATCAATTAATGAACGTAAAATATGTAAACTGCAGCAAAATCTTTGTAAAATTAATACTCAGCAGTTTAGCTTAAGACATTGTAATTTAAATAGGTTATTTAAATTAAACAAGTCTCATTCAACAAAAACAGTAACGAGGAGGAAGTGGACAGAAGGATCAACAGCACATGGAAGAAGTTTTGGCTACACAAGGACATTGTGAAAGGAGACTATCATCTAAAATTAAAGCAATTCGTCATGGATACTTGTATAGTTCCAACCTTGACTTATGGCAGCCAAACATGGACATTCACAAATAAAATTAAAAGTAAAATTAAAACATGCCAGCGATCAATGGAACAGAGTATGCTTAAAATAAGAAAAGTACAAAAAATTCGCACTGAAGACATTAGGAGGAAAACTAGGCTTACAGATACTCTTGAACAAGCTTTGCGACTTAAATGGAAATGGGCTGGTCATTTGTCAAGGTACACAGACAAAAGATGGTCTTTACGAGCTACTAAATGGTCAGGGCCTGCTGGTAAAAGAAGCAAAGGCAGGCCACTAAAACGTTGGGCTGACGATATAAAAGAAATAGCAGGTAGAAACTGGTTAACAGTTTCACAAAACAGAGATAAATGGAAGGAATTAGAGGAGGCTTTTACCCGTGTAAAAGGAATAACAATCTATATTATAACAAATAATTTAAATATATACTAACTTAAATTAAGAATTCTACTAATACTTTGAATTGTAAACATACTTTTATACAAAAATAAAAAGCTTTATTATTATTATTTAAACTAAAATGTCTTAAGCTAAACTGCTGAGAAAAAACAATATTGTTCACTATGAAGGACCTCCTTCATAGTGAACAATATTGTTTCACAATCACAAAAAAAAAAAAAAACTCCAATAGCATTTTGTCCAAGAGTTTTTTGTGATCTCTCCAAAGCCTTTGATTGCGTACACCATGACATAGTTTTGCGTAAACGTAAACTACTCCATTACGATATCCTAAACGAAGCTCTCACACTGTAATCTATTATGTAAATAAGAACTAATTACATAGTTCTTATTTACATAATAGATTACAGTGTGTAGATGTTAACGGTGTGAAATCTTCCGGGCTACCAGTACAGTTAGGTGTACCGCAAGGCTCAATACTGGGTCCATTCTTGTTTTAGTATAAATATACCATTTTATTTAAAGGGCATCTGTAACGTTATGCTATTTACTCTATATATTCTATACTATGTACTCTCAATAGTTACGGATTGGTGTAAGTCAAATTATCTAGTTCTAATTGCCAAGAAAACGAAATGTGTAATGTTCGCCTTGCCAAACGTTAGAAAGCTAGGGCACAATATCGTTTTAGATAGAGGTGCTTAAAACTGAGGGCTCGGCAGTTTTCCCGGGAATAACAGTAGATGCCAAACTTCAGTGGGGACCACACATATCAACCCTAGCAGGAAGGCTCAGTTCGGCCGCTTCAGTCGTCAGGAAATAAGTATTGTCTTACTTTACTGACGTTATAAATAACTAAGATAGACTGCACACACAGTGCAGTACACAGCGCTATGTCCTATGATATTGTAGTATGGGGCAAAGCCGCTGATATACAAAATATATTTGTACTCCAAAAACGAGCCATTCGAGCAATTTACCAGCTAGGTGTCAGACTTCTTTAAGAGATTTTTTTAAAGATATTGGTATTCTCACGGTTGCTTCACAATTTATCTCAGCCAACATCTTATGTATTAGGCAAAATGTTCACATATATACTAAAAACAGTGAGATTCACAATGTTAACACCAGAAACGAGGGCAAACTACGAGAATCTTTTCACCGTCTTCAAAAGGTTCATAACTCTTTTGTTGTGCTTGGTATAACTTTTTACAACAAGATACTCTCTGCTTTGCTTTGCTAGACTTGCCTTTTTTCAGAGGCATATTATTCTATAAACCACTATTCAAATGATAAGAATTGCTGGTCGCTTTGATTAACACAAGACAATGTTTGCGTTCTTTCTCCAGACTCAACTTACTGACACGTAAACACGTTATATGAGTTCATATAATTGTCTTTTTTTTATAATGCAAAAATATGTGAGTTGTGACGCCCTCTCTGTCTGGGGATTTTGTTTAGGTAATAAGCTTTTACTTATATGTATTTCCATTCATGATTTTTTCTATTAAGTTTTTGCTTTGTTGGTATTTTGGCGTTGCTAGCTGGCAGATGGTGGATAGTTGAATTTAATGTTCTGTGTTAATACTGTATAAAGTCAAGTGTGTTTTAGGGTTCCGTAACCAAATCTATTTCAGTCCTACAATCTTGTAAACCTATTTTTGGAGCCCACAAGAATAACACCTACTTGTGCGACGTGCCTAGATAATATCTTTACAAACATAATACCAAGGTGCAAAGAAGTTGTAAGTTTATTTGATTCTGATCACTGCGGACAAAGGATTACTATTCCAAACCATAGTAAAAAAGTGGCCAAAAAGGATATCACTGTTAACCCCAAACCTGAAAGCCGCTTGGAGGTTTTTAGATTTAATCTCATCAATAAAGTGCCAGTCTTATCCAATTATGTTAAAGCTGATCCTAATCATCTCTATGGTAATTTTTTTAATATATACTGTAAGCAATTTGATTCCACCTTTGTTCCCAAGACTATCTCTGTTAATAGTAATGCATCTTTCTCTGATTGGGCTACCATAGGTATTCATAAAAGTAGAACTCTGCTTTATGAACTGTACAATGAGAGGACTTATATTAACACTGTTGAATTTAATTTGTATGTTAGAAAATATTCAAAATTATTTAAACAAGTTTGTTATATGGCCAAGTCACGTTACTTGAGTTCAAAGATAAAAAACAGTAGTAATGTAATTAAAACGACTTGGAAAATTATTAATAGTGAAACGGGAAGGTCCAGTGATAGAAATACTGGCTATAGCCTGTCTATTAATGACAACATAATAAAATCAGACTCACAAGTCGCTGAGGCATTTGAAAATTTCTTTTCGGATATTCCTGTTTTAACTACTAAATCCCTAAACTCATCACCTTCTGTTGCTGAGTCTTTGCTTAAAGAAAATGTTAATGTTTGTAACTCGGAATTTCATTTTGAACATGTTATCAGTAAAGATATAATTAAAATCTTTCACACTCTCAATATAAAAAAGACTGCTGACCTATGGGGTCATTCGGTGGAAGTTGCTAAGTCTATTATTGATATTGTGGCACCCACTCTAGCTGTTATCTTTAATGCTTGTACTGACTGTGGAGAGTTTCCTGATCTCATGAAAAATAGTAAAATAATACCTTTGTTTAAATCAGGTAGTACATCAGACCCCACAAATTATAGACTTATTTCTGTACTACCTAACTTTAGTAAAAATTTTGAGAAATTAATTTTAAACCAAATGCTAAGTTTTTTTAATAAACATAAATTATTACATAGCAAACAGTTCGGTTTTACAAGGGGTCGTTCAACTACTGATGCCGGCGTTGAACTTCTAGGTCATATATATAATGAATGGGAGGATAAATGCGATGCCTTGGGCATCTTTTGTGATTTGTCCTAGGCATTCGATTGCGTTCTTCACGAGACGTTAATCAGGAAACTCCGCCACTACGGGATCAGGAACTCTGCACTGGATCTTATTACATCTTACTTGAGTGGTAGGATTCAAAGCGTTGACGTTAATGGAAAAAGATCTTCCGGATCTTTAGTAACAATGGGAGTCCCACAGGGGTCAATTCTTGGTCCCTTTTTGTTTCTTATTTACATCAATGACCTGCCGTACCTCATAAAGGATAATCACGATATAGTGTTGTTTGCAGATGACACTTCACTTTCATTTAAACTTAAACGTCAGCAGCAGGTCACTGACGATGTAAATAGCGCGATCTCCAAAGTAGTCCACTGGTTTAATGTTAATAATTTACTCTTAAACGAGAAAAAAAACCAAATGCATTAAGTTTACTCTACCTCACGTTAGGTAGGTGAAAACAAGTGTTGGGGCGAAGAATTGGAATCCGAAGACAGTACAGTGTTCTTGGGTATAACTCTGGATGCTAAGCTTCAATGGGGTCCACATATAGAAAAATTGTCAAAAAACTAAGTTCTGCTTCATACGCAGTTAGAACAATTCGTAATTTGACTGATATTGAAACGGCCCGTTTAGTGCACTTTGGCTATTTCCATAGCGTAATGTCGTTCGGCATTACGGCATCTGTTGTGGGGAAATGCCACTGATATTCAAACAATATTTGTTTAGCAGAAACGAGCTGTTCGTGCAATTTATAAAGTCCGAGACACTCTCTCAGAGAAAATTTTTGTACTGACCGTGCCGTCTCAATATATTTATGAAAATCTTTTGTATGCTCATAAAAATATAAAATTGTTTAAAAATTACAGTGATAAATACTAGAAACAGGCACAAATTTATTGTACCTACAAGGCTCAAGAAAATAGGTGGCTCTTTTAGATGCCAATGTATACATTTTCACAATAGACTTCCAGAGGTGGTTCAAGATCTGAGCCTGAATAAATTCAAATCCTTCATTAATCGTAAGTTGTGTCAGAAAGCATTTTATAGTGTTAAGGATTATATTGACGACAAAAAGGCTTGGGTTTGAGCTGCGTCCGATTTCTATACTTACACTGATAGTTCTTTGATTTTTCCCCTTGTAGTTTTAATTTGTAATTGTTTGTTTTTTTACTCAAAGCCAAGTACACACTATGTAGCCAAGCATATTGTACGTCACGGAATCGCATCGCTGACAGGGGTATTCGGCACTGGTGCAGCTACACAGGAGCTAAACTTAGTATTCGGGAACACTGTTGGAGCTGCTGAACCTTGGACAAAACTATCTTTGCATTGTGTAGATTCAATTTCTCAGTGTTGTATAATTGCATGGCACAGCTGTGAGCACAATGTACTTGCTGTAAAGCATCTATTTGTTGGGTTAGTCTTTTTTTGTTGTTGTTTTTTTTTTTGTGTGTTTTCCATAATGGACGCTTTTAGCGTATAATATATTTCTGCATCGTTCTCACAGGATTGATTTCAAAATGAATGATGTAATCAAATATTTGTATCAATAGCTTGATAATTTAAAAGAGTGTCCATGGAGTTTCTTGCCCGTTCTTCTCCATAGGTACCTACTCTTTGGAATGGGCGACTAGCTTCATCTTACTAACTGACCGACCTTCTGACAATACAAAAGTGCCTGTAACTGGTTTATCTGAAATAAATGCTTTGATTTGATTTGCCAAATGGCAAAAAACGGATCCCTTATAGATTCGTCGTGTCTGTCTGTCTGTCTGTCCGTCTGTATGTCACCGCCATTTTTTTCCGAAACTATAAGATTATTATTATTTCTCGGTGGTAGGCCATAACATCGGCCGCCGGTAGAAGTTACCACCCACCAGACAAAGCCTTGCCGCCAAGCGATTTGTCGTGTTCCGGCATGATGTCTGGTGAAGCCATACGGAGGAAGGGTCTGAGCAGTTGTGTTGCGATGTGTGCCGGGTACGATGCGCCTAATGTTGTTGTGTTGGGAGTTTGGTCGTGGAGGGTCTTCAGATCAATCTCCCTTTGGCGCAGCATCGTTGGTCGTGTTGTTGGATTTAACATTGCATCACCTCGCTCAACTGCCGTCTTCCTTCCTATTCGCTCAGTTTTTCTGAGTGAATAGGCTCTTAATAAACAAGCGCGCTTTACCATCAACGATCGCATCACTGCTTACTATCAGGCGGGATTGCGGTCAAGCGCTAGTTTATAATTATAAAAAATAAAAAAAAAATAAGAGCTAGACTGTTGAAACTTGGTAGGTAGATGTATTCTATGAACCGCATTAAGATTTTGATGCAAAAAAAAAATAGTAAGAAATATTGGGGGCTCCCCATGCTTAGAACTGAAACTCAAAAATTGTTTTTTCATCAAACACGGTCTTCAAAAATGATTGAGGTTTCTAAAATATTTTTTTCTAAACTGAATAGTTTGACAGACGCTTCCAAAGTGGAAAAAAGTTGTTTGTATGTGAGTGTGACACGCATTTGGTTGGTTTTTTTTTAATGAACCGATAGTAGTGCTGCTGGGGAGTTTGTTCCGCCACTTCTTTTTGTCAGCAAAAGCACTAGGGAGTGGGAAAGGACTTCTGGGGACTGTCTTTTGTAATATTGACGTTCAAAAAGTGTTGTTTTTTTGGCTTAATTTGAATAAATGAGTTTTGACTTTGGTTTTGTTGGAACTGCACTTCGGAGTATTGCTAAAAGTAGGGTAGCAACACAGGGATTTTCATATCGTAGTTCGTATGAATAGATGACATTTGGGACACAGATAGCTTATGTATATCAGGAATGACACATGGGATACTTTTATTGTGATATTCTCACGGGATTTATTATTATGTCCAGACGACGGCACATCAAACTAATGCAATCTATCAGATTTTTGACGTGACAACGTCTTAAATTAGGTTGCGGTTGGGAGTCACTTATGAAAAAGTGTAACGCTCGGTAACGTTACGATGAGTCACCGATGTTTTAGTAAACAAAATATATTTCTATAGTTAAAATTTGTGCAATTCTTATTTTCATTCAATTCCTTGTTCCTATTGTGCAATTTAATTATATTCATATCAATAAATATTCTACCGAGAAAAAGACGTTGTCACGTAAAATCTTCGCCCGTAAAACCGACTTTACAGGCAACCATTTTTGACGTGACAACGTCTTAAATTAGGTTGCGGCTGGGAGTCACTTATGAAAAAGTGTAACGCTCGGTAACGTTACGATGAGTCACCGATGTTTTAGTAAACAAAATATATTTCTATAGTTAAAATTTGTGCAATTCTTATTTTCATTCAATTCCTTGTTCCTATTTTATTACTTTTTCAACTTTATCTCTGAAGGCTCAAGGTTGACTGGGATTATTTGGCAATTTCGGGTAGGTTGACCTCCTGTCGTCCGTACCTTAATATCGAACGAGGAAAAGTGTTGTGCAGTTTATGGTTAGTGTGGACATATAGTGTGGTTTGATCAGGTTTACCCTCTCAGCATGCGTAGGAAGGCGGGCGGCACGGTGTGCAGAGAGCGCACGTTGCGCACGATGTCGTGTGCACCGTGCTGTCCGGCGCGCGCACAGAACACGTGCACCGTGACGTGCGCACGTGCGCCGCACGCGTCCAGACGCCGCAGCGCGCCCAGGAACCCCGGCGCCGCGCCCTCCAGCGCCACCAGCCGCGCCGGGGAACCCTAAGGGATAACAATACTTATTTAACTATACAGTATGTTACAAAAACCCTGTCCGACCCGTGAAGGTGTTGTTAGGTATCGTTAGCTGATTCTACTAATGCGTACATAACCTGGCTAAACTAAAAAAAAAATACCCCCTTAAAAATAAATAACTTAAATAAAATAAATAGGTAATTTCATGGCAACACAGGCACAGGTCATGACCTCAGTTGACCTCATGCATGTAGGTATTGGTAGTCTAACCACGTTTATCGACTCTAGAAAGAAACAATGATACCTACTTAGGCAGCTCGTGAAAAGAACTTTTTTTTAAGTAGGAAGGTCGTCTGACCCTCCGATTGTATCTTCGAATTTCATTCGATGAGCACAATGGCTGTGGCGGAGATGTTGTTCCATATTTCGTTCACTAAGAACGATACCGGCCTGGCACCGTCCCACGAGATTAGCACGGTGTTTCACAACGTTAGTCCACTCCTACCAATCCACTGCTCGCCGAACTGATAGTGGAGGTACTCACGTACAGGTCGGCAAAAATATGGTGGGGCACCGTCATGCTGGAACCTCATTGAACAAGAAGTAGTCACATCCGAATCGTTCAACACAACACAATTGCAGTTTCACTAGGTACCTTCCATCAGCAGGTTACATTACGTTAGAAAACTATGTGATCACACAATAAACGATACGTCTACACGGACGCCATGTCTACGCGAAACTAATAAATTTAAAATAAAAATGATTTTTATTTCATAAAAATAGGTACTCTAACTGCACGGCGGTGCCCTTTGACTAGAGGTGTGAAAGTATTCAAAATATTTGTCGTATCGATTTTTGGTATCAATTTTGTATTTCAGAATTTCACGCATCGATTCAACATCGCATGGCATTCTTTAGATTTTAGAACTTTCACATAACTTAAATCAGGTGAACTTAAATGCTTTACATGAGTTAGTATGAGTAATTAATCGATAATCAAAAAAAGTACTTTTACCATTAGGTAATCTGTGTTTTTACAACAAATCATTCGGCCAGGTACAGTTTCGAATAATAGCAACGTTATTACGCAAAAATTAGTACAGCTCTAATTATTCCTTTGCCGCCGTCGGCGGCTAGACACACTGACGCCGCTAAAGAACCTAAAAAAATAATCAAAAGAAAGCCGACAATTATAAGGTCTAAAATGGTGTTTACACTTTTTTAAATTTCCCGAATTTTGGGGAAGTTACAGGGTAAAAAAGATTATTTCAAAATTCATTAGTATTGTTACTATGATGATTATGCAAAATTTTATATTTTATTTGGTCATTTGTTTACCTAACCCTTATTATCCTTGTGGGTCGGACAGGGTTTTCGTAACATATTGTATATCATTTATAATTGATTCAAGGTGTTGACGGTAAAAATTATTGATACAGTGGACTTAACAGTTTTCCTAGACCTAGACCTTAAAAAACTTTTAACACCATTTCTGTCCCGATCCTTCTGCGCAAGTTAGAAAACAGGTTTCAGGAGCACAACTATTTCTCTTTTTGTGAGCTATCTCAAAGATAAATAAAATGTTTAAAAAAAATAACTTGTGTAATGCTGAAAGGAATATCAACTACAATATGCCACAAGAGAGTGTATTGGATCTGATAGTGTTTTTAATTTAGAAACAATCTGTAATGCAAAGCAGTGGACGTAGATTTTTTTCTTACAGTAACGATACCAATTACGTTTGTTTTTTATGAAAACCTGTTATAACTACAGCTGCACAGGGACTAATAAGTCTAACTGACTTTTACCTTACAATACTAATAAAAACAATTTTATTTGTAATTTGTCCTTTCTCCGAGCCAAAAACCCTAGAATTGGCTCTATAACTGTAACTGTGGCAGCCAGAATATTCAACAACTTTTGAAAACTGACACAACCTTAAAACAAAAAAAAAGACGTGTGGCACTCGGGGACTGCCGCGGTAAAGCTATTGCATAGCATTTTGTATCAATTTATGCAATTATAATTATTTATTTATTTTATTTATGCAGTATTTCTTTTTCTTTGATATTAATTCAAGTTACACTTTTTGAGCGTGGTGACCGGTAAGAACTCACTCGAGTCAGTAAGCATGTAAAATGAGAAAACTAACATAGAACGATCCGTGTGAGAACTAAACGATCACTATTACACAACAACACTGATACCTTTGAGAAAGCGGACTTCCTCTACAATAGGGCAATTCCTCCGTAAGGTCTGTCTATGCTATTACTTATAATCTCTGTCATTGTGTGCTGTTTCGGTGCAATCGCAAGACCGGCCGGGCACTGAGGGGCAGGCAAGACAGCTATAGTATCCTTATGACTCCACCAACTGGTATTTCGTTGACTCGGAAACGGCGCACAGGGAGCACCACGAAATATACTCAAAAACTCCGAGGTTCTTTTTCAATATACCCCACTGTTTTGTCGTGGTGGGCTAGTGGTTAAAACACCAGCCTCTCAAGTATGAGTGCGCGGGTTCGATTCCAGGTCAGGCAAGTACCAATGTAACTTTTCTAAAGTTATATGTACTTTCTAAGTATATCTTGGACACCAATGACTGAAGGCGAAGGAAAACATCTTGAGGAAACCTGGGCTTTATAAGTCTGAAATCGCCAACCCGCATTGAGCAAACGTGGTGATTACGCTCAATCCTTCTCTATATGAGAGGAGATCTGTGCCCAGCAGTGGGACGATAAAAAGGTTGTTGATGATGAACGGCGTCGGTGTCGAATTATTTGTTATCAATTTAATATTTTCGAGCTGATCTTTAGTAACATAATCACTTCTGATTGCGTTAACATCTGACCGTAGAATTAATAAATCCTTCATCAACTTCTTTACGTACGTTCTACGTAGTCAAAGCAAACTGGTGGCAATTTGTGAAGGTCATATGCCACAAAAACTGGGATTGTTCGGGATCCGTGATTTTAAACACCGTAATCGTATATTTTAGGTCTTTCTGCTTTTTGTTCTTACGCCTCGATACATGTTTTTGTCTTGTCTTCGTAGAAACAAACAATAACTTTTTTGCATCATCAATGTCTTCCTCAGAAAAAGCCGACGAGCATATTTTTATTAAACTTTCGTTGTTTCGTTTTGGAGATAACAATATTACAACTCGTACACTTAAATGTACTCGTATTAACATTCATCGACATCTTTCTGTAATATTTTATTTAATTAAAACTTCAACTTCAACTCTTGATCTGGTCCCTGTGGATAGATACCACAATTTTGCCAATAACACGTGTAACAAATTATAGAAATTCTTTAAAAAAATATTTCACAATAATGGCCGCGGGAGCACTTTTTACTCTATAAAATCACGCGCTTTTATTTAGTAAACAACACTATAAATAATTTAAAAGTCCAATGAATAATTAGCGTGACATTCATCTTAGCTTTTCCGTTAAAAAAAAGCTATTTTATAAAAACACTACTAAATTAATTTGAATAAAAGTACTTAATAATTAATTATATGAAAAGTTTTTAAGGTAGCCATGACAACGTCGATGACGTCTATGACATATCTCTATAGAAGACCTATTTCAGAGAGAAAATTAATCGCAAGTTTAGCACATCGCGACTATCAGTAACATGGCAAGTGTGTAGAACTGAGTTCGCGCCCTGCAATATGCATGCTCTTTTTGAAAATCTATAAATTGTTTTCAAAAGATGTAGTCGCACGCACACAAACATACCGTGCCGAAGACTGCCGAACTGAAACGACGTTAGACGATGTACGGCCTTCAAGCCACACCTCCGTGTCCGTCGGAGTGGGGAGCGTGAGGTTTTTTCGTTACGGAATTTCTGGATTCGGTCCCCGCGCTCAAGGCCCGCGATAGAAGCTATGCAATAGCTTAATAACATTTCTTTTCCAAACACCATAAGTAGGTACACTACAGACGCACACATACACATCACACCCACAACACACATATACATACACGTACACCCCTCAAACAACTGCCTAATTTATTTTATTAATTATCATTTTCATTTCTCTATCCATTAACTGCATCACTTTTATTTTTAAGATAGCACATAAAGGAAGAGCGAAACAACTCCGACACAAGTGTAGATGCATAGTAATGCGAAAGTATCTCCGTCGGTCTGTATATCTGTACAACTTTCACGCCAAAACTACTGAACCAATTGTAATGAAATTTGCTACACAGATAGTCTAGAGCCTAAAAAAGGACATAGGCTATATAACATCCCTCTATGACCAATAGGAGCAGAACAGTAACAAAAGGTGTTGCTAAAACGGGGGCAAAAGCGGACGTACATATTGCACCTATTATTTTAACAGGCGCTTACTTTATATCAACACGCGGGCAATAGCTAGTACCTAATTTTTTTTTCAAAAAATTTAGGTGTGTACTTATCACGTACGTGAATGTACGCATCACATACACAAAATAAATAATTACCTTTTTGTCGCCGCCTATATTCAAATATCCAAAATGTGACAGGAATAATCTTGCCGTCTGGAATTCTGTCACCGGCTCAGGTGGGATGTACTCTTCAGGAACCTAAGAGTATTAAACATTATTTTCACCATTATTCAAATTGTATTTTCATCACTAATCTACCTATATCAGTCCAGTGCTGGACTTAGACCTACCTCTCCTATTGCGCATCGCAGTATCCCATCAAAGAGAGAAAAACTTTAAAGTATATAATAAAAATACAAATTTAATTCAGTTGCAAAAAAATTTAACATTTGTAAAAGTGTATATATTTAAAATATTAGATATTTAGCAACAGTACTCACAACATGGTCTTCACTCTCTTTGACTTTTTTCTCGATGGCAGCCTGTTGTTCTAGTAGTTTGAACAACGTGGGAGCATCAGGGTCGTTCAGCTGACGTAATACTGCTTCTAAGCTCGGAAACGCCGAGTCACTATAGAGAGGAAATTAAATAATTTATTAGGGGTAAGCTTTATCCATAGTTTTACTACAGTATGTTGTCAGCAGGTCGGTACTCACAGTGCACAGGGCGGCGCGGTGGGCAGCGCGCGGCAGGCGGGCGGCGGGGGGGAGGGGGGGCGAACAGTATGTTGTCAGCAGGTCGGTACTCACAGTGCACAGGGCGGCGCGGTGGGCAGCGCGCGGCAGGCGGGCGGCGGGGGGGAGGGGGGGCGAACAGTATGTTGTCAGCAGGTCGGTACTCACAGTGCACAGGGCGGCGCGGTGGGCAGCGCGCGGCAGGCGGGCGGCGGGGGGGAGGGGGGGCGAACAGTATGTTGTCAGCAGGTCGGTACTCACAGTGCACAGGGCGGCGCGGTGGGCAGCGCGCGGCAGGCGGGCGGCGGGGGGGAGGGGGGGCGAACAGTATGTTGTCAGCAGGTCGGTACTCACAGTGCACAGGGCGGCGCGGTGGGCAGCGCGCGGCAGGCGGGCGGCGGGGGGGAGGGGGGGCGAACAGTATGTTGTCAGCAGGTCGGTACTCACAGTGCACAGGGCGGCGCGGTGGGTAGCGCGCGGCAGGCGGGGGGCGGGGGGGGCCGTGCGTCCCTCATGTCCACGGGACGTGCGCAGGCGCCGCCACACCCGCGGCGGGCGGAGCGAGCGGCGCCGCGGGCGAACAGAGACCACGCGTAGCGACCCCAGCCGCAACGTATTATCACTGGAACCGCAGTCCAAAGTTAAAAAATAACATCGACTCCTCAAAATTAAAAACAATTTACCAGGCTACCATAACTTACCAATAAGTGTAGGCTGCGGCTCCTGACTGTTACTAAGCGGCTCTTCCAACAAGGACAGCAGTATGTTGCCGTCAGCCACGAAATGACGTAAAGGACCGTGACCTAACTCAGCCAACCAGCGCTCGTCCAGACGGCACCACGACGAGCCATTGCCGCTGTTACCTATTTGCTAAGTTGCAAGAAGAGACATCTCATAAAAATCATAATAAAATATTACACCTATATATTACAAGCCAGAATTTCTATTGAGTTTTTGCATTATCAGCACCTACCCGAAGTCTGACAGCTAGACCTTTGACCTTTATACCTATTTCTTTATTTCCACTACTCCCAGCCTATCCCTCCAGAGCATACCTAACTGACGTGATGTCATTACTAAAAACTATATTTTAAGCAGTTAAACACAATTTTACCTGTTCTAGTATTAACATAAGCAAGGACTCGGCAGCATCCCGCACTCTCATAGATACAGGCTTCAGATCCTTCTCATCCTTCATCTTTGGAGGCTCACCAGGTTTTCCTATAACAAATAAGTTATAGAAATAATAATGCAACGCTAAAAATAGCAAATATTATAGATACGAAAGTAAGTTTGTTACGCTTTCACGCTAAACGGCTAAATGGATTTGGATGAAACTTGGCCCATGAATAGACCATGACCTCTAGAAAGGCATAGGCTACTTTTTAAACTCGGTCACAAGCGAAGTCTTGGGCAACAGCTACTCTAGAATACCGCGAATATGGCGCTTTTCAGACAAACGCAACAACAACGAGTTGGAATACAAAAAAGATACTGGCATAGGTATTTATTTATATTAGTAACCGCCCAAGTCGAAATAGTAATTGTTAGTACCATTTTAAGACTGCCCGTTTCAGTACTAGGCTACCATATCACAGCAAGAAAATTAACTCCAGAATTTCCCGAAATAGATTCATTAGCAGGCTAAGACAACAATAAAAATCGTACCTTGACTTTTGCTCCCCGATATGCCTAGCTCGACCACCTCCAGCAGCGTGGCTATGCACTCCTGGTCGGCGAGCAGCGCGGGACACAACCAGGCGGACAGACAGGAGTAGGCGGCCACCACACACGAGTGCAGGTCGCGCGAGTGAGCCTGCGGCGGCCGGCTGCACTGTACCGTGATGTAGTCGCAGATCCAACGCACGGCGCGCTTGCGCTCGATCGCTTCTGTCACGGGAACGGATTATGTATGTGGTACGTTTTTTTATGACGTGATATGTATAATATATAGAAGAAATCTCAATATTAAGTTATTTCTTTAATTTACCCATAAACCTTCTGGGATAAATTATATAAATTCTGATCAAAAGTCCTCACGAAGGTTTGAATTATAATAAGGTGACATAGACACGAAAAGCGGCTTCAATTTATAATATTTAAGGTTAGATTAACTTATTCCATCAGTTTAGATAGTTAACTAACTACATCACAGGTGTGATCTCAATTTATCATACGTTCCTAAATTGAAAAGTACTAACTTAATGTAACAACTAAATAGAACTAGTACTATGTTTCATTAGTTCATTAAATCACGTGTTTTTTTTACGTGACAACGTTTTTTAATTCGATGAAGCTGGCTGCACGCACGAAAAATGCCATGACTCATGCGGCGTTACCTCGCTCTGAGGTTCCATTTAAGGCTTGAATGGCAAGCGAGAGCGCGGGACGAGCGACAAAGACGCACAATCGGGCTCCGCGTTCGACAGCATTTGACATCTGCCTCTCTCCTACTTGAGTGCACTGTATATGAAGTACAGTGAAAAGTGAATGTGGTGTCAATTGTTTATAGCGATAATTGCGGCGATAAAGGCAATTATTCTTTCGATATTAAATATATGTTCAGTGATATATTGTCGAATATTCTTTTTATTTCTGTTGAAAAATGCAACCATTCCATCAGTATTTTCTTATGACGTTGTCACGTTCAATTATCGTCAGTGAACTTTACAGACTTTACAGACAACCGATTTATTTGTTTTTTGTTTGCCCTAATTAACAATATAATCCGATGGAGTATAATACGCTAGGACAATATTTTTATATCGCGAAATACATGTCGCAATGACAATATTTTGATGTTATAAGCAATATGAAATCATATGTCTGTCATATTGTTGGGTACCTCTCTCATTCAATAAGAGGAAAATACTTAACAGATAAAATAAGTAAATATGATAAACGTCTCTATGACCCACGTTTTCATACAAATACATAGCTTCCAAAGAGTATAATTCTCTTATATACGATTGTTTCAGTGCAAAAGATCTTTTAGACTTACCGATAACAAATTCTAGATAGCATGCAAAATACAATATACATATATATCTATCAATATAAATATCGATCTTAGAAAACAATGCAATTTTAAACTATAAAGGTATATAAATAGGTATCAAGGTATGATTACTATTTATTGTCAATATTGTTTTTTTAATCATTGCTAAAACTGGTCGTCGTTAATTAATAAGCAACTGATTCTCGCGTGGATCCACATTCATACGTTACATACAAAGAGTTAGACTTGTCAAAAATAAGAAACGAATCTAACAGTTCATATTTGCATGCTATTCCATAGTCGTCATTTACTATGCAAGATATGCAACTAACCTGGTTTTGATGAATGCAGCTTGGCGAGTCCAGAGAGCAGTTCCAACGCAGCCAGGGAGACCTGTAAGTCACCCTTCCACGAGGAGATGAGGCGGTGGCACACCAGGTACGTGGCACGCACCACCAGCGCAGCACCTAGTGGCACTCGTACGTCATAACACATGGGACTAAACACCACACAGAGAACCTACCCATACATAACTGAACAAGATTTTTTGGCGCTTAAAACAATATCAAAATTCATTACAACGCCCTCATGTCGTGAACCAAAAGATCTATGGAACGCTGTATGGAGTTCAGCGCTACAGAGATCTTTTGGCACAGTGGAAGTCCAGTTATATCTACGACTTGTTTGCACAGTTAGTGTAAACACTCTGGATCTCGCCTACGAGTCGATAAGCACTCTTCAAGTAAACGACGTCACATCACTATGGATTACTAACAGCACTGTATAGCTGCATAAACGTACTGGATTCTAAACATTCTGCCAATTCGTAAAACAGAAGTTATTTTATAAATTCGTCGAAGAAAACATTTTTGCACATGCGTCATCGAATGTGGGAAACATAAAATAATCGTCTGATAGTTAAACAGTAAATTGTAATTAATCAAACATAAAATTAATGTTCAAAAATGAAATGTACCTACTGTGAAAACACGAAATAAAGGCAAGCAAACCAGTAAGACATTTAACAAGCGTTGATAGGCACACAGTAAACTTTAACAAGAATTAGTTTACAACTTTAGTAAATCGAGGGGTTTTTATATAATAAATGAGCATATTTGAGAGTTTACAGTGTGCTTGTAAGGGCAATATATTGACATGGCCGCCGATACTGTTATAAGTCACTACTTTATTAAAAACAAATTATTATGATGTTGATATTGTAATTATACTATACTCGTACTGCTCTTTAAAACTACAAGTCACACTTTTTTACATGTTGCCAGCTATGATTTCAGCAACATACAACAGGTTGCCAGCTTTGATTTCAGCAACATACAACATGTTGCCAGCTATGATTTCAGCAACAGACAACATGTTGCCAGCTATGATTTCAGAAACATAAAACATGTTGCCAGCTATGATTTCAGCAACATACAACAAGTTGCCAGCTATGATTTCAGAAACATAAAACATGTTGCCAGCTATGATTTCAGCAACAGACAACATGTTGCCAGCTATGATTTCAGAAACATAAAACATGTTGCCAGCTATGATTTCAGAAACATACAACATGTTGCCAGCTATGATTTCAGCAACAGACAACATGTTGCCAGCTATGATTTCAGAAACATAAAACATGTTGCCAGCTATGATTTCAGCAACATACAACAAGTTGCCAGCTATGATTTCAGCAACATACAACAAGTTGCCAGCTATGATTTCAGCAACATACAACATGTTGCCAGCTATGATTTCAGAAACATAAAACATGTTGCCAGCTATGATTTCAGAAACATAAAACATGTTGCCAGCTATGATTTCAGAAACATAAAACATGTTGCCAGCTATGATTTCAGCAACATACAACAAGTTGCCAGCTATGATTTCAGCAACATACAACATGTTGCCAGCTATGATTTCAGCAACATACAACAAGTTGCCAGCTATGATTTCAGCAACATACAACATGTTGCCAGCTATGATTTCAGCAACATACAACATGTTGCCAGCTATGATTTCAGCAACATACAACAAGTTGCCAGCTATGATTTCAGCAACATACAACATGTTGCCAGCTATGATTTCAGAAACATAAAACATGTTGCCAGCTATGATTTCAGAAACATAAAACATGTTGCCAGCTATGATTTCAGAAACATACAACATGTTGCCAGCTATGATTTCAGCAACATACAACAGGTTGCCAGCTATGATTTCAGCAACAGACAACATGTTGCCAGCTATGATTTCAGCAACAGACAACATGTTGCCAGCTATGATTTCAGAAACATAAAACATGTTGCCAGCTATGATTTCAGCAACAGACAACAAGTTGCCAGCTATGATTTCAGCAACATACAACATGTTGCCAGCTATGATTTCAGAAACATAAAACATGTTGCCAGCTATGATTTCAGAAACATAAAACATGTTGCCAGCTATGATTTCAGAAACATAAAACATGTTGCCAGCTATGATTTCAGCAACATACAACAAGTTGCCAGCTATGATTTCAGCAACATACAACATGTTGCCAGCTATGATTTCAGCAACATACAACATGTTGCCAGCTATGATTTCAGCAACATACAACAAGTTGCCAGCTATGATTTCAGCAACATACAACATGTTGCCAGCTATGATTTCAGAAACATAAAACATGTTGCCAGCTATGATTTCAGAAACATAAAACATGTTGCCAGCTATGATTTCAGAAACATACAACATGTTGCCAGCTATGATTTCAGCAACATACAACAGGTTGCCAGCTATGATTTCAGCAACAGACAACATGTTGCCAGCTATGATTTCAGAAACATAAAACATGTTGCCAGCTATGATTTCAGCAACAGACAACATGTTGCCAGCTATGATTTCAGCAACATACAACATGTTGCCAGCTATGATTTCAGCAACATACAACAAGTTGCCAGCTATGATTTCAGCAACATACAACATGTTGCCAGCTATGACTTCAGAAACATAAAACATGTTGCCAGCTATGATTTCAGAAACATAAAACATGTTGCATAGTTAGTCTATAATGTTTGCAATGCTGGGTCACAGGCCTTATCTTTGTGAGAGGCAGTAAGCCCTAACCCAATACGCGGGTTGGTAGATGTCACAAAAATTGATAAGGTCTAAGTATTTCTCTCGGGGTCACTTGCAAGTAAAACGAGGATTAAGAACGGAGACGAGAAACCAATTAAAAAACAAGGTAGTTTGTATGTCAAATGGCTAGTATGTCAACAAATTGCCCTTTAGAACGCAAACAAAAAGGTGTGTAATTACCGAAAACAGGCGAGGATGGGTCAAGCTCCCTAACGTCGGCGGCGAAGTCATCGAGAGAGTGTCCCTCCGCGCTGCCACTGGCGCTGCCGCTGTCGGATCGCGCTATAACACGCGACACACCCGACTCGTGATTAATGTCTAACAAAACGGACTGGATAGATATACAGGGGATAATCGAGAGAAAAATCTAAAATGGATTTTAACAGTTAATAAATAGTTTGTTACCAGAAACGACTCCGATATGTTTACGGTTTATTATTGTTATTATTATTTTTAAAAAAAACGTTGCCCCACACTAAAAATGTATTCTATATCATGGATGCTTTAACAAACATATAAACTCACATAAACAAACAGCCAGACCCGGAACAACTACTTGTAGATCATACAAATATTTGTTCTGTGCGGGAATCAAATCCGCGACATGCAGCGCAGCAGTCAATAGCTTAACCACTGCGCTAACCGTGCAGTGGAATTCGATTGTGTCTTTGCTAGCAGCAAACTATATTATTTGGAAGTACAAATTCATTTTAAAATTTCTTCTCGATCCACTCCTGTATTGTATTCACCCCGTTTTACGGTACTTAGCATCTTCATCATACACCAGTGTGTGTTACATGTCCATTTTTACATATTTGCCTACCGACGGATTTTAGATAGTCGTAACAATGGAATTTGGTGTCAAATTGCATGTATAATAAATGAATTGAGTTGATTAGTTTTTATGAATATGTGTCTAATCAATAAATTCATCAATTCATTGCAAAGAAATTCTTTTGCCAGCTTAGCTTGGGTGTGTACTGTAATGATGACAACAGTAATAGATTCAATTACACTGTCAAGAAAATGAGGAGCAAAAACTTGAAACTTGTAAAAGGCCTTTAAAGGCTTATTGTTGAGGAACAGTGTTTATATATATTAGTTTCGGTTTGTAGAGGTCAGACGGCAATCCATTCACGGAAAATATCGAAGTTTAGCCAAAATCAGCAGTTTAGACTGGTAAGCGGACCCCACACTGGGATTAACGCTGAGATGATGATGATGGGTGTTTATATATTATTAGCTGTAAGTTTCCCGAACAAAAAAATACTAAACATTTTCAATAGTGGTCTAAAACGGTTTCGTATCTACTTTTGAAGATCTGTAATAGTCAGTCGTTCGTATATTTTGTTTGATAAAAGTTATAATTCAATGTTAGCTTGCAAAATAAATGTAGCGTGTATGTGTGTGCGTTATCATGATGATTGCACATGACGTGTGTGTGACAACAGTGGTTTAGAAGGAAAGAAAGAAATATATATCTTTTCAACACACTTGCTTATAAAGTGGCTCTATGGTCACCGCAATTAGGCACATAATGACACCCATAATCAAACTGTGACAAAAAAAAACTATAACTCACTAGTGAGTTACAGATTATAGAAAATCTATAACTCACTAGTGATTTATAAACATTTTTTTTTAATTTAATTGGTTGTTTGTTCAATTTGCCAGTGCATTGTTTTACACTGAGCTGACTGAGCAGGCAAAGGTATCTTAAACCATGATAGGCTCGTCTTGAATTAATATCTTCTTATTATAAAATGCAATACAAAAATAAAATACGTCTTCACAAAATGGCGTCTTCCCGCCATCTTTTATTAAATTTAATTGGTTGAGTAGCTTTGTTCAAAAGTATTTATTAAAAAAAAGAAAGCTTGTTCAATGGAACAAATAAATTAATGTTCCTATTGCCCATTTCATGCAACTTCTCATATAAATAAATAATTTTAACTCGTATGTGTTTAATAAATAAAACTTTCAGTCATATATAACTTTTGTTTTCTCTGTAATAAGAGAAAACTTTAAATTCCCCATTTTGTACGTGGCAAAATAGGCGCAAGAGGTATGCGCGGAAAATTAAAAAAAAAAACCTCATTCGTTTAGTCTGTGGCCGATTGCAATGCGCGCGCATAGGAAAACTGATTATTTTTCCCGCCATAGTGAAACATTTTTCACAACTCGATTTCACTCTTGAAATTAATATTATAGTTCTTTATTAATTAAAATGTCTACAAGTACTAGTTGCCAAGAAAATGTTTTATGTTGTACATCGCTGGATATAAGATGTGAAGCCATTAACGTTATGCAAAGTTTACTACCTGAAAACTCCAAGAAAAATGAGTTTTTGTTGTTATTTTATTCACAAGTATGTTGAAAAAAGTCTTATGATACACGTGTGTATTGATGATTACCGTCCTCGGCTCTCTTAAGACCCTCGCCTACGGCTCGGATCTCAATAGCGCCTCGGAGGTAATCAATTTTACACACTAGTACCATAATGTACTATTCGTCCTTTCTTTCAATCTTTCGTAGCAGTGGTTTAGCTTAATAACTTTACGAAGCTATGAAATCAGCGAAATCGAAAATACAGACGAGTTTATTAGGTCTCTTTAAAATAAAAGTATGATTCTTACTAAATCTGGGACCAGAAAGTTCGTCAATTTGTGAATGAGCCGTGAACATTCGAAAAGTGCCTGAGTCGTGACACAATCTACAACATACCTTTATAATCCGTACTGTGCGACATGGTGGACCCCGGGGGGGCGCTGTGGGCGTGTCCGGGCCCGGCGTGTGCGTTGTGTCGCACACACAAGTACAACGCGCTCAGTAACGGCACGGCCAACGCATCTGATGTCTCTACTTGTACTGCCGATACGCATATCAGGGATATCTTCCCACGGGTAAAATCGCCTAATGTCATACCGGCGCTGCAAGGGAAGTTTGGAAAATATGTTCTGATAATAAGGTTCTGTTTTGTTTGGCAATTATGTGATGTGTAATATTTATGCAGTTCAGTTGTACTTGCAATCTTGCCGAAGTAATGTGCGTGTAAGATAAGTTGTGTAATGTCCGTGTTTGATAATGTCCGAAGTCCCTTTTTTTTCTAACATCTAGATTAAAACATGTGGAACATATTATGTAATGTCAATATAGCTTTTCTTCCTTCGACAATGTTGCCATTCTTTGCTTTGTAATTTTCTGCCGGGGAGTTTGTTCCGCCACTTTTTCCCAGCGAAAGCACTAGGAAGTGGCGAAGGGTGGGCGTTTTGTGGGGACTGTCTTATGTAATATTGACGTTCAAAAAGTGCTGATTATCAGCCTAATTTGAATAGGTAAATGACTTTTGATTTGATTTTGAAAAGAAGATTACTTGGTTTGTAGTTAGACCAAGTTAGTGCAATACGAAGTGCTGCTAATATTTATGTAGTTATAAGCTATGTTTATTACACACCTTTGTTAAATACTTAATATATGTAGGTAAGTTTGTAAAACATACATAGGTTTACGGGCTATTGCAGCCTGAAAAAATTCTTATGAAAGGTTGGAATTATACTTTAATACTTACTATTCGTTACATCCTGGGAATTCAGGTACCGGCAGCCCCTTATAATGGTAAGGGAAGGCGACCAGCGACAGTAAAGCACTGATGGCGGCCTTACGGAGCTCCCTCTTGTCTATGGAGCCGCACTCCAGTTTAGGTTCCCTCTCTGACAGAATTTGATCTAAGGCGGTTACGAAATCTGGAACTAGCACTAATACGCCATCGAGGTCCAGTCTGGAAGTGAGAATTATTTTATTAATCACATTTGGAATTACTTTAGTCATTTGTTAATTTTTTAGTTAGATGGACACTTTGTAATCCCACCAAGACAATATACTTCAAGATTCCAAGGTTGCTTCTAAGGCGATATATTTCTGTTCAGCCCCTTAAATAAGTGCTTCAGAAATTTTCTCGTTATTTGTCAATAAGCTACCATGATTAAGTTTACAATGAATAAATATTTCATTGATACGTTCTTTTAGACTTTGCGAATGTTCTTTTATGGAGGCATGAAGAATAGGGAGTAAAGTTCACTCATCCTCCATAGAAAAGTGAGAATCCTCCGGCCAGCCGGGTGTTATATCTTGGCCAACGGTTGATTTTTTGGGAAGTTGTATGTTGCTAGTTGCACGGTAAACTCTGCTTGCGAGATATAGATACCGCTTCATTGTCAAAGTTGTAGGACGTGTAGAGTAAAGGCGAGTATACCTGAAGATGTCGGGCGCGTTGTAGACGACGGCGGCGGCTGTGGCGGGGTCCCGCAGCCCGCGGTGCAGGGCGGCGTAGCACCGCGCCAGGTACGGCGCCAGCACCTCCTCGCGGCACTGCTTGGAGCACAGCACGCGGCACAACGTGCCCAGAGCCTCCGCGCGACCTGAGGGGTGGCACTACTAGCACAGTCTGTTGGTATAACACCGCGCCAGGTACGGCGCCAGCACCTCCTCGCGGCACTGCTAGCACACAGTCTGTTGGCAAACCCTCGGAAAGCATATTAAGCCGTTGGTCCCGGTTACCACACGAACGTAGAGGTAAGAAAGCAGTCGCTTCACGGAAAATATCGAAATTTAGCCAAAAGCAGCAGTTAGACTGGTAGAGCGGACCCCAGTCTCCAAAGCTGAAAAAGCTTCGGGTGCGACTGAAATGAACGCCGAGATGATGATGAGTCTGTTGGTAAACCTTCATATATAAATATTTTTTAATCATCAGGGTCAGGGATCCCCTGCGAAACATCCAAGATAGAAATAGGAAATTGTTGTAAATATTCCCAACCACTATCATTATATTTCATATTGAGCACGCCATCAGATTCGGTAGCCTCTAAAACCATGCAAACGATACCCAGTAAAAACCATGAAATTTTGTGCAGCCGCCGCTTTTTATGCAACTTAAATTTTAATTTTGAGTCTGTTTTAAATTTTAGCATTCATGATACCATGAAAATGATACCCATGACGAAAAACATAGTATATATATACATAGTAAATAGTTACATGGCAATTTCAGAGTGGATGCCTACCGCTACTTCCGTTGAAGAACTTCGGAGACTCCAGCAGTGAGACGATAAAAAGGTTGATGATACCTTTTTATCGTGCACTGCTGGAGTCTCCTCTCATACAGAGAAGGATTGAGCGTAATCACCACGCTTACTCAATGCGGTTTGGCGATTTCAGACTTAAAGTCCAGGTTTCCTCAAGATGTTTTCCTTCACCTTGTAATCAGTCATTGGTGTTCAAGATAAACTTAGAAAGTACATATAACTTATAAAAGATACATTGGTACTTGCCTGGCCTGGAATCGAACCTGCACACTCAATACTCGAGAGGCTGGTGTTTAAACCACTAGGCCACCACGAGTACTAGGCCTAGGCTTCGTTACCATAAAATAAATATGCAGTAAATTGATCTATAATGCGTTCGTAATTTTGCTACTATACATGTAAACAAATATGGGTTATGAAGAAAACAATTTTAACACAATAATAATTGGTAGTAAAAATAAAAATATTAAAACTTCGTAAAATTATCTCTTTTTAAAAATAATACTCTAGTGCTTGACCGCCATCCCGCCTGATGGTAAGCAATGAACCATTGCTTACCATCAGGCGGGATGGCGGATTCAATTCAAAAAATGGGAGTTGTATGGTGATGATAGATGTACGGACACTTCTCTAAATATGATAAATTTTAGCCTTCACTGTCCCACTGTTGGGCAAAGGTTTTTGTCACGTCTTTCCAACAAATATTTTCTCGTGCCACCTCAAATCAAACCTAGCGGCAAGCGTTTGACACATAGGAACCCAAAAACCCTACAAGCCCATTACAGGTCTCCCAAAGTGATAATGCGCATAGAAATCTTCGTCACTGTTCGGCAACGGTCGTATTCCCCGAGCGTTCGGAAGAAGATATGTATATAGAGTGGTGCACTTAACCACTTTTTATGCACTTAATCACTTTACTCTAATACGACCGTTGCCGAACAGTGACGAAGATTTCTATGCGCATTATCACTTTGGGAGACCTGTACACTATAGTTTAAAAAAAAATCATACCTAAATAATTATCATTATGCAGTTTATAATTAGCCGTGGTGGCCTAGTGGTTAAAACATCAGCCTCTCAAGTATGAGTGCGCGGGTTCGATTCCAGGTCAGGCAAGTACCAATGTAACTTTTCTAAAGTTATATGTACTTTCTCAGTATATCTTGGACACCAATGACTGAAGGTGAAGGAAAACATCTTGAGGAAACCCGGACTTTAAGTCTGAAATCGCCAACCCGCATTGAGCAAGCGTGGTGATTACGCTCAATCCTTCTCTGTATGAGAGGAGACCTGTGCCCAGCAGTGGGCCGATAAAAAGGTTGATAATGATGACGATGATCTATGCATACCCTCAACAAAATCTCTGTGCACGCCCCTGGTTGTATGGTGATGATAGATGTACGGACACTTCTCTAAATATGATAAATTTTAGCCTTCACTGTCCCACTGTTGGGCAAAGGTTTTTGTCACGTCTTTCCAACAAATATTTTCTCGCGCCACCTCAAACCAAACCTAGCGCCAAGCGTTTGACACATAGGAACAAGCCCATTACACTATAGTTTACACTATAGTTTAAAGCCTGGAGCACAGGCGTAGAGTAGCCAGCCTTTCGGTCTTCTATAGGATGCATTCTGGTGAGTGTGCAAGGGAATTGCATGATTTAATTCCCCCATCTCCGTTCCATCATCGGACGACCCGTCGTACGGCGAGTTTCCACCCTTACATTGTTGACACCACTGCGATCCGGACGAAGCGTTTTGCTTCCTCCTTTATACCGCGTACATCGAGGGACTGGAACAATTTGCCGGCGTCGGTGTTTCCGTCACATTACGATTTGAGTGTCTTCAAGGCTAGAGTGAATAGGCTCTTAATAAACTAGCGCGCTTTACCATCAACGATCGCGTCACTGCTTACCATCAGGCGGGATTGCGGTCAAGCGCTGGTTTATAATTTATAAAAAAAAAAAAAAAACCTAAATAATTATAATTATGCAGTTTTTCGTACCTGGTTGATAGCTCAGCATGTTCATTTTGTACGCAGCATCTGATAAGGATGGAGGTGGTGGAGTGCCTTCTGCACGCTCTGAAACATTTGTAGTTTCATTAGCATTCATTACTATCCCGCCCCCTAATCTGCGAACACATTTTTGTCAAATGATTGCGATTAGTTGGCATCAATTGGGTTCGTTCGGACCGCCCATTGGTCCGTTCGGTCCAAACGATCCCAACTAGTCGCAATCATTTGACAAAAATGTGTTCACCGATTAGGGGGCTGTTCCCAGATGATTATGATCGGCCGCATCGTGTTACGCATGATTATAATTGTATTTCTGTATTTAAGTAATTATTTCTTATCTGTATTTATTTATTTATTCTTTATTGTACACCAATCAGACATCGAATAAAATACATTGAACACAAAACATACAATGGGTGGCCTTATCGCTAATGCGATTTCTTCCAGGCAACCAAAGAATGGACAGATTCTCCTGAACCACAAATGGGACAGTCGTTAGTGCAAACATCATTATTACAATATACTAAAGTAGATACACAAATACATACATATACATACATAAATACATAGATACTTTAATAGTATAATTAGCCTGTATTTCCAGCATTAATTCAAAGTCATTTTTTACACAATTTACACCTGATGAAACATTTCTACTCTATTAGAATTACAATTATGTAAGTAAGTATCCTACGATCTAACTGCCAAAAATGTAAATAAATGTGAATTAAAGGAAAAAAAAATACTTTCGATTCACATTAAAATTCAGTCTACGCTACAATTTCAAGCATTATAAAGTCATTTTAAAATTAACTTAATTATCATTAAAATACAGTAGAATTTGAAATAGGGCGGGGTTGTGCAGAATTGCGCACTTTTACCTTACATATATACTCACGTTGATTATTATTGTAAGCTGGTGTAGTACCGATAAGAGCCGCCTCAAACAGCCACTCTCCGAATAAGTGGAAGATCGAGTTCACTTTTGGACGAAGCGGTGTTAGTGGCGGCTTCTCAGACTCGCCTGCTAAACAGAAAAATAATTAAGACTCTAAAGTCTAAAGTGTTACACTAAATAATAATCCATGACCGTTCAATAGACCTACTAACTGAAAGCCGATCCTTTAATGAAAAACGATATAATTCTAAACGATATATCACAACCCAGCGACAATCAATGGCGCTGATTCTCGTGTGTGTTCTTTTTCTTTCTGTTTCATTAGGAAAAGGATAGAAGAAAACCATATTAGTTTAATCCTGTCAAATTAAGATACTCCATAGACAGTTTAGACGCGATTATAAACATGGCGGCCAAAAATACATCAACTTACGTCAGGCGCGGACTAATTTGACAGGTCTAACTTGACCTGAATGAATGACTGTTCTGACCTTTTCTTAATAAAATGGAAAGAAAAAGATGCAATGAACTTAAATTTACTTTGTAAACAAAGGGAACCGGCGCCAATGTGCTTAAATAATATAAGCTGGGCGGATGACATGGTCTTGCTCAGCCTCTCAATCGGTGCGTTGCGTAAGCTCTTATAACTTTTAACTAACTCACTATATGTAAAGAGTATGCGGAAGCCCATAGGCTCAGATACAATATAAAAAGTGAGATTATAGTACACAGTAACAAGAGGCCACAGTAGTATCTCCCGTCTCACTCTATGATACACCATTGAACCAAGTCACTCACTTCAAGTATAAGGGCCACTAGGTCACCGAGGACCTTAAAGATGATACGGATGTGGAGAGAATTCAGGGTGCTGGTGGGGCTGTCGCGGTACTGTAGCGCCACTGGTATGTTCTGTGAGGCGCGCGTGGACGGCTACGTGACGTCACGCCGTCATACGCAAGCGAAGTACGTCTTTAGTGGCGCGGATGTGCGGCAGCCCCAACACCATCCTGGCCGCGTGCGCAAGCCGATGGGACTCACAACTAATAGCGCATTGTATAGGCCTACACGCAAAACCTAGGTAGTGCCTAAATTATTATGCTATTACTAACATAGGCTAAGAACATTGTTACTAACAAATTATGGAAGCAATTCCAAAATAAATTTTATTATTATTCCGTTTTTTCTACATATACATATTCATTTACATTTTTAAATATTTATAAAAAAATAGTGTTTCATCGATGGCGGGAGCTGGGTCCAAGCTACCGGTGGTTAGAGCTCCAGAGACAGGAACCTCCTCACGATGAGGGCCGTATCGAGGAGTATAGCCTATTATTATTCTTATTAATAAATAAATACATATAAAAAACTAGCGGCCGCCTGCGACTTCATTGGAGTTAGTTATGCTCCGCTCCTATTGGTCGCAGCATGATATTATATAGCCTAAATCCTTCCTGAATGAATGGGCTACCCAATGCAAAAAAAAAAAATCAAATCGGCCCAGTAGTTCCGGACATTAGCGCGTTCAAACAAACTCTTCAGCTTTATATATTATATAGTATAGATTGGCAAAAATAATATTTACCTTGTGATGATATCGAGTTGGGCGGCGTGGTGGGCGCCACGCTGGGCGGTCGACTGCTCGTCAGACCTATGAGCGACGTGCGTGGAGTACCTGCGTATTATATTATATTTATTACACTTTTCTATGATACAGGTAATATTTTTTACGATAAATTACTACTAATTTCTACAATATTTTTTGTTCTATATTAAGAAAAAAATAGAGACAATAATAACTCTTGTATGTTACATCCTTACGAAGAGGGCTATGCTACCGTTACTTATTGACGCATGTAATAACTGGATGAAGGCTGAATAATAGACATTATTTACTGTCGCGTAAGGAGATTGAATTTAAGCATATTTTAAATGAGAAAGAAACAAATATCAACTATCATTACTACCCTGACGTTTTTATAAGTTATAACAAACTAGAAACCAGACTTAATAATAGTACTGGTAAAATAAAAAAGGGAATAGCAACCCAGAAAAAAAACCACACTCAAATAATATGGGAAAACAAGATATTCAAAGAAACCAACCAAAAGAAATAACTCACCACAAACAGTAAGTGCCGATATCAAACAAGTGCAAGAGAAATCTAATAGTTTTAATACTACATAAAAACAACCTTTAAACCATACTGTATACTCTACAACTTAATCGTTTTAAAATGTATGTATATACATTAATTTAAGTCTATTGATATATTTTCCTTAAAGTAACTAATACAACTATTTCACACGATCTCATACAGGTATAGTCAGGGAAATTATTTTTTGTCAAATTGACATGCTAAATTTCATAGATTCACTATTTCATTTCATAGAATGATAATTTTAGGGAATCGAACTAGTTTTTTTTTAATCTATGACTAAGTACAAAAAGCAATGCAGTCCAATTTTTGCCATGCTTTAGGAGCTGGTGGTAAGCCCCTGGTTTCAGTATACAAACAATGTAAGTCGGTAATCAAATTACTATACAATAAATTCCCTGAACTTACAATGCAGTTCGATATGAAAAAAAAAAAAATTAGTCCGTCTTATAGATAAAAAAAAATAAGACTCGTATTTTTTATTTTGTCCAAATTACCAAAAACTAATGAGATAAATAATGGCGTTCAAATCAATATATCTTCTAAGTATTTGAATGAAAGAAAAAATAAAACATACGTGTTCAATATTTTTTATAAATCTATCTGATGGACATTAAAATATTTTTTAGGATACAACCCAATTGCATGGGGGAACCAAGCACCGGTCAATTCAGCAAAGAACGTCTTCAGACTGAAAGAGATGACGATATCGACAAAGATAACGGTTCCCACATGTGGTATGACTGGGTGAGCCTTACTTCTGTCAGGCAGCTTGTCCCGGGGTCTCGCGGCCGACACACTGAAGGACTTGGCGAGGCGGCGGTGCGCGGGCGGCGTGAGGTCGCCGTCCTCCAGCTCGCCCCCCGCTCCCCCTGCCCCTGCCCCGGCCCCTCCCGCGCCCGCGCTCACCCACCAGCGCTCCGGGCCGCGCCCTGAACCACCCCACGTATACACTACTTATGGTACACTACAGTGCTACACATGCTTTGTTATTATAACTCGCACGAGTTAACTGTGCACCTCGCTCTCCCGCTTAACCGAGCGGCGCCCCGCATTCGCTGTAAGCGATGAGTAGCGATAGCATCTTTGTTACAAATGTCTAAATACAGTTTAAATCCCCTGTTGTTATTACTGCTTCTGTGGCTTTGTTCAGTTGTTTTTATTAAGTTTGTTTTCGTTTTTTACATTTTCGACGCGTTAGTGAAGCCTGTTGGTTACACCAACATTGTAATTCCGTCCATATGTATAAATTTAATTGCATGTCATGAGTAAAATGATCTAGTATTATGACGCTTTATCATCAAAACGACCTTTTATTAACATAAAAAAAAATGTAATTTATATTTATTTTTTTACAATCGGTACCGTCCGAATGACATCACAGAGCGAGGTGCACAGTCAACTCGCGCGAGTTGTAGTAGGACTCATTTGTACACAAAAATATGTCTTGATAATAACGAAATTCTTGAATCAAAGTGCCAATAACATTACATTTACGAATCATCTCTAAAGTACCCAAATCTAATTAATTACAAATGCTACAATTTACAATGGTATGTCATTATGATTTACCGACAGAAAAGCCGTGAGACCGATGGGGTTTAAAAATAACAAGGTTTTAACCACTATTTAACCCCTTAATTCTTCCATAGTGCTCACTTTATATAAACTATTGTCAAAAATATAATTCTTCTGGACAGGAAACCACTGCACTGGAGCTTTAGGTTGATAGTTAGTTGTCAATAAATCAATGAAATTAAGATCTGAATTAAGTAGATTCAATATAAAAATCTGTCAAAAATTGCAAGACTACAATGGTTAACATCACTTTTGTGAATTAGTATATTAAGTCTATAGCATTCGATCGGTAGATACTAATGTTTTCATAACTATACAAACAAAAATTACATAAAATGGCTGTTATTTTTGTATCAAATGAACCCTATTGTTATGTTTTAACCAACTCTCGCAAGGAATAAGGGCACAGAGCAGTTAATAAATGTAGTGCTTCCATGAGGAAAGTTTCTGGCCATGTGCAGTCAGTTCCTGGAGAAATTTTAAAATAGAAGTAAGCTCTCTATTTATTTACCACTGCATTTTAAGCGAGTAGAAGAGAAAGAGAGCAGGAGTTGAAAATGTGTATAATATAGACTTCTTGACATTTTGGTTCTAGAATAGAATAGAATAGAATAGAATAGAATAGAATAGAATAGAATAGAATAGTTCTTTATTTGCGTAGAAAGTAGGTACAAAATACAGATATTAAGTTTTCTTTATTGAATATCACAATTTATGATAAAGAAAAACTGTAAACAATAATCTGACAAAATATTCTTTATTGTTGTGTACATCAAAGTGTTAACTGGTATATAAATTATTTTCTAATCATATTTTTTTATTTAAAATTCCATACAAAATAATTCGACAAAGTCATGACTATTAATGTAATTATTATTCGTGATAATTAATTAAGCTAAGATACCTGCACATGTCTTGTATTTGAAACTATGCATTTTGGTCCATATATTGTAGGACTTATCATATTATTCTTTTATATAGAATATAACCCTAGAGTTATTGAATATAAAAAACACATAGAGCCTTTTCTGAACCAAGTTTTGTATGTGTAGAAATAGTCCGTCTATAAGCTGGTCAGTAAAAAATTGTGCTCATAATTATTTTATACTCTACAGTGCATGTTTGCAACCCAAAATCTTCGAGCAACACAGGGACAACACCCTGTGTTGCTCGGAGCCCAAAATGGAACTTAGGACCTTATTCTAGAATAGAGCTAATTTATTAATACCGATTTAAGCTTAATTTGGATAGAAAAACTTAATTCATATTTTGTTTGAACCTTCTTGATTATGATCTAGAAAATGGTTCCAAATAATATGACACAAAAAAAAATTCAGCTGGTCAATCTTCAATCAGGATATTATTACTTAAAGCCCCCAAATAATGTTCAAAGCATCATATTTAGTTAAAAATATCTACTCTTCCTGTGTCTTAATTAATTCCTGATTAAATCATAATATGTGAAGTTATGATACATCATTACCAATATATTATTTGTGAACTAAACTATATATTGGGATGTAGTACTGCGTAATGTGTAACGCTTAATCTGAGTCAAGGATTTTTTTACACAACAATCACAGGAAGAGAAGACCTAAATTTGAATTCAGAATCCTAAATAATTTACATATAAGTACTGACACTTTACACTTACTACTGAGATGACAACTAATAGAGAAATGTGGAAGAAAAAGACATTTGACGCCAGCAATAAATAAAAAACTTCATAATTATATGAGACTAGCGGCCGTCCGCGACTTCTTTCGCGTAGAGTTAGTTATTTGAACATTTTATTTTAACCCAAAAATATACAGCGTACATTTTAATTTTTTGTTATGCTCCTCTCCTATTGGTCGCAGCATAATGTTTTATAGCCTTCCTGGATTAATGGGCTATCCAACGTAAAAATAATTTTTAAATCGGACCAGTAGTTCCTGAGATTAGCGCGTTCAAACAACCAAACTCTTCAGTTTTATATATTAGTATAGATATAGATTCTGAACTCAAATTTACTTGAAATCAACCATGCTGCATATATTCTACGAAAGCCTCCACACCCCACCAAGCCTACATGTGCTTTACTTACCGAGGAAGGCGTCGACGTGTGCGGCGATACCCTTCATAGCCTTGTGGAAGATCGAGGGCAGCGCCTGCAGGCACGGGTGCTGGCTCGGGTCGCGACTACCCTCGTCTTGAGTTATTGAGTACTACAGACAAATATGCCCGAAAATTATAAAATATATTGGGGAACTTCAGGAAGCGGTCTGAAGTCCCGAATAGTTGAGGTGTATTTCATCCGCATGAGCATACATCGTGGGCGGTATTTCGAGAAAACGTTGAAAAAGCATGAAATGTAAAGAACATGTTTGATTGGGTCTAAACCCATGAATAACCACCCTTAAACCGGGCCATCACCATTGGATCATCATTACTTTTTACAATTCTCTTAGTGGTTAGATTGGTGTTTTATATCGTTGTCTGACCAGACCTGCAAGAAGTCAGGGGTCTGACTGATAATATGCGGGCGGCACAGGTCCACAGGGTTCCCTATTGTATGCAGCATGCGGTACCAGCTCTGCATCACAGCTTCCGGGCTCATGTCAGCAGGAATCAGGTTGGCGTCTTCTTCACCTGGATAAACCGAAAATGTTCCTTTTTTAGAAGCAATATTATTATTATTGACCGCTGCGCTGCGAGTCGCGGGTTCGATTTCCGCACGGAACAAATATTTTTATGATCTCTACAAATAGTTGTTTCGGGTCTGGCTGTTTGTTTATGTGAGTTTATATATTTGTTAATGCACCCACGATACATGAGAATTTCCCAGTGTGGGCAACGTTTCTTTAAAAAAAAATAAACGATGCTTTTTTATAGACACGGAACCAGTATTGGTATAAGACGTTTGCTTGCTGCGCTTACAAAGCTCTTGTGAAGAATAGTGTGGCCTTAATGGGCACATGTTTGCTTCAGCTTTCGTGTTTGGTCACTGTATAATATTGAGCGATGGTAGATTTGCGATTTTATTTGCCCCTTAATATTCAATACAAACTCACTGATTGGCATGACCGGGAACATTGGGCCGTACATATGCTTGAGCAGGCGCGCCGTGAGCGCGAGAGAGGCGCGCGTCCACTGCTCGGCCAGCGGCGCGCGGTGCCGCCACCGCACGCACTGCTCGCGCAGTGTACGCCACAGGGGCGGCACCGGGAAACATCTGTGGGGGAGTGAGCGGTACAGACCCGCTTGCTACACAAGTCACTTGATCTGCAGTTACAAGCTAATATTAACTTTAACTTCTACATAATAAACTTAAATTTACGTTAAGACTTCAAAAACCTTTATAACTTTTTCGATAAAGTTCGTCACCCTGAAATCAACTTAATTGTCATTATCATGAAGTTGATATTCCTTTGACTAGAATAGGGTTGGGGTGTGCAACATTGCGCACTTACTATATGTTTTATGGTACCTGTGACACGCCAGTATCCACACTTCGAACAACACACACAGCACCCTCTCACAGAGCTGCTCAGCGGCTGAATGATGCGGTGCGGGGGGGGAGAGTAAGGCCGACGCGGCAGCCAACAGTAGCAGTAACAACGAGCGCCACTCGCGGGCCCCGAGGGCGCCACCGTCGGCCAGCGCGCGGGCCAGGCGCAGTACTCGGTGGCAAAGGACGGCCTGCTTGCTGATTAGGTCACCACCTGAGTCGATGACACATCATACAGTGGTTTGTTGTTGGAGCTAAGTTGTTACCAAACTTCTCCTTTAAAAGGTTCATAATTTTATTAGACTTACTTCATATACATACATATGTACTAGGATATAGTGATGTATTTTTGTTTTGTTTATTTTTGTATAATGTGAAATATTGATCATCTTAATTTTTGTTTTAATTTAAAAATTAATACATTTAGCTGAACTTTAACCATTAGTTACTAATTATAACAATTGATTGAGTTAACTACAGATCTAAGAACCGGCCCTTAAACCTCTAAAAATAATACTTAGATAAAAGAAATTTTATCAATATAATACATTTATATTGATAAGTTCTTATCAATCAGACGAAACAGTTTCCACAGCTAGAATTAAATCTTCCTACTGTGCCTGGGCCTGGGAGATCAAAAACAATTCCTAAAAATGTTGTGATGACTTACCCAGTTCCATTTGGTATATGAATGCGAGAGCTTGTAAAATAAATATTATTTTTATTTTTTCAAAGTGTTGAAATCTGAGACAAAATTTACTTATCTACTGCGAAGAAAGCATTAGAGTACTCCGCAAAGTTAAAATTTTCACATTTTTGCAAAATACTTATCAGTATCTGGTTTTATGTTGAACAGAACAGAATTAAATTTCCTTAAAATCACCATCAATACAACGCTTTTTTATATGAAAGCTGAACATAGTTTGTTCAGAATAAGGAACTGAATCGATTCCACTCATTATATTTTACACCATATTATACACACATCAAAAGTGTCTAGGGATCAAGCATTTTTATGCGGATTTCTTGAGATTGAGATGTGGCTTTGTAATAAATTTATGATTTTATAAATTTATATGGATCCTTTTTGGTGCATTTCATAATTTGAATCAGGAACTGTGAATCAAATTCGAGTAAAAAATGAAAATCAGCTGTCAATATTTTCCCTATAAAAACATACAACGCATTGAAGACATTAGTGCTACTGTTTCCCTACTACTGATTAAAACCAACGTTATTATGGAGCGGCGACATCATTTAAGCAGGGAAGAAATGCTCAGAGCCGTGGGAATGATAGAAGCTGGTTCCCGGCAACGTACTGTGGCTTTAGCTCTGAATACAAGTCAGAGTGTTATCAGTCGACTTTGGACACGTTACCGAAGCACTGGTACCGTGGCTGAGCGCCATGGAGGACGGTATCGCTGCACCACACGGAGACAAGACCGATACATTCAAATCTTAACTCGAAGAGCTCCAACAATAACCGCCATGATGTTAGCCGTGAGGCTTCATCACTCTTCAGGGAACTTAATTAGCGACCAAACAGTCAGAAACCGCTTGCATGAAGTGAACCTTCATTCCCGAAGACCGCTACGGGTACCACCTTTAGCAATGCACAATCGTAGGATTCGATATCAATGGGCTCTTGAACACAGAAATTGGGCAGAAGAACAATGGCGTTTCGTGTGCTTTTCTGATGAGTCTCGTTTTGGTATGAGACCGGATACAAGACGTATACGACACTGGAGAACCCCTGGACGCCAACAGCGATTAAAATCCTGCCAGGAAGTCCATCCTTATAGTGGTGGAACCATCATGGTATGGGCGGGTATTTGGATCGGCGGAAGAACTGAGTTGATTTGGATCAGAGGCAACCTCAACGCTCAAATTTATGCTGAGGCGATTGTATCAGACGTCATCGTTCCTCTACAAGTGCAAATCGGTCCCTTATTTCAGTTAATGCATGATAATGCACGACCGCACACCGCAAGAGTTGTAAGACAGACTCTCGCCGCAGCTAACATCAATGTCCTGCCCTGGCCTGCTCAGTCGCCAGACTTGAACCCGATTGAGCATGCATGGGATATGCTACAGAGAAGAGCTCTGCCGAATATGGAGGGTATCCAGTCGCAAGAAGACCTTTTTTTGTTGTTGCAACGAACATGGGCGGCCATTCCACAGCGTGATTTGGATGAACTCATTTTGAGTATGCCAAACCGATGTTCTTGTGTTGTTAGTGTTCGCGGTAGAAACACGGATTATTAATTGTTTAAGTTACCCAATAAAATTTTAGAGAAAACTGTTATTTCAGTCTTTTTTTCGAACTTTTGTGTTAGTGGTTCAAATGTCAAATATCCCTTTATTAGGAAAACGGCAAATTTCTTTATTAATGCAAAGGTGACTTGGTTTATCGTTACTGTGACAAACGAAAACACTTTATTTGATGAATCCTTAAAGAAAATTTTAATTAATATCAATCAGGAGAAAAGTTATTGCAAAAATATATGTTGATCCCTAGACACTTTTGATGTGTGTATTTTTCCCAAACATATATTAACTGTTTGCAGTTTGGTTACCGAGCCACAAGCGCACAACACAGTTCACGGTAGATCATAGCGGACCCATAACGCGTGCGCACAGCAGGGGTGAAATAGGTTTTAAATAAAAATATTAATTAGTTTTAAGTAAATTGTCACTTAATTTTATCACTTGCAGCTGTGTTTACGGGGAAAGTACATGATAATAACTACCTACACTTCACCATAACGACAGTCCAAAGCCTGCAAGTACAAAGCGCGGGCGGGTGAGCGGCGCGTTGACCATATTTTTGAAGGAACCACAATGTAACGTAACAAGCTTATAACTTTGTAATTTTCATGATTTTAAAATTCTTTACATAAAAATACTGGACACGGGTTTCGAGTTTCGTATATATAAAAAATAACGTTGCATATCTCAACATCCTGGCTAAGTGTGGCAATCGCTACAGAGTGTGAAGATTAAATATCTTAGTAATCAAAACCACGTATTCTACATAACGTAGTTCGAATATACAACATTAAAAGAATTAACAACAATGAACATTCTAGCCGTGGGGACTTTTATTCAGTTTTCTAGTTGTAATAAGTGCTGTACTTAATATGATAGCCGAATCTGCTGAAAAAATCACGCTTTTAGACCAAGCGTTTTATTTTATTTTATTTATTTATTTATTTATACATCCATTTCAGGCATCACAGCCCATACAACATAAACAATGCTATATTAAAATAAATCAGAAATACAAATAATAACAAACTACATATACAAATATATTATGCAATATATTTATGGTGTGCATTGCCTGTCAGTCAGTGAACTAATTTATGATCTAATTCTTCATTCTGCCAGGGAATGAATTTAAGAGTTTTACAAAGTAGATTTGGTAGAATATTCTTTTTTTGTTGACCATATAAATTACAGAACATAAATATGTAAATTTTATATAAGGTGATAGATACACTGGGCGGTGTTTTCGTTAGGAGCGACGTTTTAAAGACAACATTTGGATGGATTAACAAGCAAAAGGAGTGACAAATAGTGTACGCAGTCTGTGGTGTTCTATTTAGAATTTTAGATTATACAATAAATATATACACGTATTAAGGACAATAGCAAACAAAATTAAAAAGAGAGGAAGTGCTCTTTTATAATACGACCAAAGAATATGAACTCACTCTCATTTGGCCTGGGCACGAACAAATTGTGCAGGTGTCGCAAAATCTTCCTGGCGTACTTGTGCGGCGCGGCGGCCACAGGCGGCGGTAGCGCGGGCGGCGGCGGCATGGCGGGCGGCGCCGGCGCCAACAGCGGCGCCAGCCATGCACAGCACACCCGCACGCAGTCGCGCAGCGCAGAGTGCTCCACCAGCGGTAGCGCCAGACCGAAGCGAATCACTTCCAGCACCCACTCCACCTATAGACACCAGTTAAGCAATGCAACGAAACACCTTCTTTGAGCTCTCACAATGAATGTACAAAATCAGACTAGACCTTTTGAACGCCCATCTATATAATACGCGATGTGTCCTCTAGCGCCACGCTACAAATGTATAACGTATCTATAGTAAAACGTAGGGATGGGATTAATGTGCTATCGACAAATAATATTATACATTTAAATTAATGATTATTCACCAATTTACGAAGCTAAATAAAAACTGTAACCGTATTTTCATATTTTATTTTATTTCATAAAAAAATCAATATGAAAACTTGGATATATTTCCCATAATAAAGAACTGAATTATAAATTTATTAGACGTGTGTTCTAGAAGGCACATCCCTATTTGTCTCCAAATATAATCCTTTTACTTCATATCAAGTAGTTGGCGCTCGAGGCACGTCAAAATCCTTTCTGATATAAGGATGTCTATATTTCTATGATATTTATTTTTATATTCACTGTGGTCGAGTTACACGTGCATAAACTCATAATTTATTTCGTTTAGTTACAACAAATACAATTAATAGAAGCTAAATACGTGGTTTTCTACATTTTTTAGAGTTCCGTAGCCAAATGGCAAAAAACCGAACCCTTATAGATTCGTCATGTCTGTCTGTTCGTCCGTATGTCACAGCCATTTTTTTTCCGAAACTATAAGAGGTATAACTGTTGAAGCTTGGTAGGTAGATTTATTCTGTGAACCGTATTAAGGTATTGATGCAAAAATAAAAATATAATAATAAATATTGGGGGCTCCCCATACTCTCAAAACTCAAAATAACGAAAATTGTTTTGAACGAGATCTAGTAAGTAGTTTTTTTTTGTAATACTTCGTAAATCGCTTATTACCGCGTAATCTTTCATACAAATAACTTTAATCCTTTAATTTCATAAATCAATGGTACCGCCGGCAGAAGTTACCACCCACCAGACAAAGTCTTGCCGCCAAGCGAATTGTCGTGTTCCGGCATGATGTCTGGTGAAGCCGTACGGAGGACGTGTCTGAGCAGTTGTGTTGCGATGTGTGCCGAGTACGATGCGCCTAATGTTGTTGTGTTGGGAGTTTGGTCGTGGAGGGTCTTCACATCAATCTCCCTTTGGCGCAGTATCGTTGGTCGTGTTGTTGGGTTTAACATTGCATCACCTCGCTCAACTGCAGTCTTCCTTCCTATTCGCTCGGTTTTTCTGAGTGAATAGGCTCTTAATAAACTAGCGCGCTTTACCAACAACGATCGCATCACTGCTTACCATCAGGCGGGATTGCGGTCAAGCGCTAGTATATAATTATTAAAAAAAAAAAAAAAAAAAAAAAAAAAAAAAAAAAAAAAAAAACCTACATAACCCTTTATACGTGAGTCCGACACGTACTTGGCCGATTTCTTTTTATTAAAATTACTGTTTTACACAGATGTTACAGACCTATTTTTAATGTTGTCGCAAAATACTCGCAATTATTTTTCTGGTTTGTACAAACTAATAGAAAATGGAAGAAAATTCCTGAAACGAAAGTTGACGACTTAACGGAATGTCAAGACGACGAACTATTTCAAAATTCTGATTCAGACTTGAACAGCTCTCAATAATTCGTCATATTCACCGTCACAATTTTTTTTTGTAAAAACACGTACGTCAACTTAAGATGTAAACATTGCACTACACTAAAATGCACAAAGTCACTATGACCTTGAAACCTGTCCGCTTATGACGTCACAGTGTTACTTCTATACACGTCGGTGGCGTATGCGGGGTGACAAATAACTAACTTTGTAGGGATGGGTTTTTCAAACGGTGTTTCACTATCGACAATGATTAGAAAACCTATTTATTCTTGATTAAGGTGACTACAACCTAGTTTATAGTTTACAATATTTATAAAATACTATTTATTCACGTCATTTTCTTGCAATAATAGTATTTATGGTCATTTGGACGAGATGAAATATAGCGAGGTCTTCATCGTGTCCCCTCACTGGCTTACTTGATATCAAGTAATTGGCGCTGGGGGCATTAAAATATTTTCTGGCGTTTTTGTTTCTATTGAAAATAAAACAAATAAGAACTTATTATGTGTGAAAAAGTTAAAAATATGGTTGATAACAGGACAATTTTCCTTAAAAACAAAATAAAAGGTCTTTTAAAAGTCGTAAATTTATTTTATACTGTGATTACTTCTAATCAAGTAGTGGCGCTGAGGGCACGAAAATCTCGAACTTGTATAGAAGTGATTGGCGTTCAAAAGGTTAATCAATTGAACGCCAAGATTTTCACTAGCCGCTGTAACATCATGTTTCGTAATGCTACAACAAAGGCCATTACATATCAAAGAATAGATCGGAGAGCGCGGTATTTCTAGGGAAGATGTGCCCTTAGAATAGAAAAGGATTTAAGAGCCATACAGGATATGCGTCTTTCAGTATACCAACTTACAAACATTCATTGCTCTTACATGGTAAAAAGCTATTACAGCTTGCCAGTTTATTTTTACCTATATATTAATATTTATTAAGTACAGAGTTGTGTGAACTCTTGAGTAAGGGATAAAGAGATGTTTGCATTATTACACGAAGAGTCAAATTTCAAGAATACAAACAGGGATAAGTGGCCTTGAGCTTTCTTATAAGGCCCATTCTTAGCGACCACGTCTCGGTTTCATATGTCTACACACACTGGTCGAATACTTTTGTCTTTAGACACTGCGGTATTTCGGACGAGAAGATTCTAAGTAGCTTCCCGAAAGCAGCCCAGCCGAGTTGGATTCGACGATTGACCCCTTTCTCGAAGTTGGACCCACCTAACTGCATAGTTTGTCCCAGGTATACGTAACTACGAGAAAACAATCTCTAATCTTTATAGGAGTCGGTGCAACATGGGCATTAGACATGACTGTTGTCTTGTCCATGTTCATTTTAAGACCGACTCGCTCGGAGGCTCTACTAAGACGTCCCTGGTAAGGTCGGGATGCCGCTGGATGCGGGAAGCGCAGGACCGGTCGTCGTGGAGATCCTAGGGGGAGGCCTATGTCCAGCAGTGGACTGTCTTCGGCTGAAATAATGATGATGATGAAAAAAAGATAAGAGATCCTAGTCCCGGCCAAGTTAACGCGACGGCGCGTTGGCGTCGTTTTAGAGATGTCAGCACACAGTGACGTAGTCTGTTACGACCAATGCCTACCAGGGCTGCGGATTTTTCGCGAGAGTGACCGTGGCCCCAGTCCCCAGACACAGGCAAGGGTGTGTTTTAATCAGTAAAATATTATTCTTATTCCTTTACCAAGGGTATGGTAAGTAAAACACGAGTGAGGTTTGAAAATAGAATGGTTTATTTAACGTTTGCTCTGCCTATAATATACATTTCGGGTAAGTTTGAATTTACTTTATAATATAGCGGACCAATCGCTAGCGAGGTGTAGTTCACAGGTCCGCCGTGGTGTGTCGCTGCTGTCGTCGACTTCGTCGAGGCGGCGATCGTAAATATAAAACTCCTGTATTATGGTACTCGTAGGAGTCTGGTACATTCCATTGACAGTCATAGCCAATTTGACTATTTATGTCCCAAATATACAAATAGATAATAATTGAAAATTTTACCTAAAACCTGATTCCAAAACTGATAGGGTTTATTAGGAAGGGTAGTTTCGGAACAACCACCACAACACTTGAAGCACTATCTCCTTGCACATACCTCAGCGTCAGTGGTAAGAGGGCTGGGTTCATGCGAGGCTAGCTGCTTGACCACAGCCACCACTACGTCTCGCCCGCCCACAGCGCCAAGCACGCCCCGCCCCCCACCTTCCAGCGGCAGAGAACTCCACTCGGAATACATGCCGCCGCTATCTTTATTCTGAAAAAAAAAGAAACCATAAATGATCTACTTTCTGTAAGTAGGTTTGTATAGGACACTTTTAAAAGTCAATAATTTTTTTTGTGAACTAGATGAGTTCGTTTGAGATATAATCTTGGTCAAATCATAAGAAAGAAAGGTTGTGTTTATAACCCGTTTTAAACACTGAATCAGAGTATTAGACATTCAGCTTTTTTAATCAATCGGAGCAGAGTATAACCGATTCAGATTCACAAAACCATTCAGAAAGAGTGTAAAGCTTATTCAACATTTTTTTTTAAATCTTACATAACTAGACCTACTTGTGAACAAGAGATCTTAGTTTTTGCTATTACCTACACGCTTCAGTAAGAAGAATATAAAGTATGTTTTAATTCAAAGCCTGCTAAGTATTGCTTCATCATCACAGCTGTAGTTTCAACTAATACAGTATATTCACTTTATGATTAATATTGCAGTAAAGGTGAGGACTACTGTGGTTTGTGAAAATATGATTGTATACAATTTCATCAATAAAAAAAATTTGAAAGTTCTAAGCCATACAATATAAAAGTAATAAACAATGAAACCTGTCAAATTATGTCATGAAACTTTGCAGCTAATCTAATAGGTGTCAAGAACACATCCTCACTACGGTTGGACTGTAGCAAAGCTAGAACCTTTTAAAACAATGGGAGAATGCTCCATAATCAAGGTTTACATCACTCTTTTAAGAAAGACTAAACAGAAAATACTATGTTTGCTATTGAACTACATTTGTCATTGATTTATATATTACTAGCTTTCCACCCGTGGCTTCGCTCGCATGAAGATCGGTTATATCGCGCTTTTTAGATTTTTTTCCTGTATAAAAAGTACCCTATTATTTAATCTGTACCATTAACTTTACATTTGAAAAATTTCAAAAAAAATTATGTCTCTTGGATTATTTTTAAGAAGATACTGGTGTAGTTGCAGAATAAATAAATAAATGAGGGGGCGTAGTTTCAGCTGGAATATGATATATGTATAAAAGATAACAAATATATCAAGCCATTGTTAATTTCTAGATTATCCTTATTGGATCCAGACACAGAGCTGTTTCAGTCAGAATAATTTTACGACAGAGAGAGTCTAAAATAACGTTTCAAAGGAAATAATATAACGAAAGGAAATAATATACCTAAAGGAAATAATATACCTGGTTGTTGACTCTATTGAAAATGGTCACATTCATAAATAACACTTAACGGTACCCTTTATAACGGGTCACTATCTTCCGCCAATAGAAAATCACAAAAGCATTATAGTTAGCAGACACTATATGATTAAAATCAATAAGATAGTTATATTTTATTCACAATATCAACAAATTATTCGGAAATCTCAAAATATTTTCTTCAGTTTTAAAACAACTTTCTGAAAACGTAATTATGTGAAAGAGAAATATACAATAAGAGTAGGAGAGAGAGAGAGATACGAATCACGAAACAGTCGTATACGTCATCTGTCACTGTCATAATACATAAGATATAAAAAAAATGCCATTTCTGTTTCAGACAGAGAGGTGACTATTGACCATGCTTAATGTTTAATCGTGCATAAACTGAAACGCATTTTTGAGATTCAGACATTTTTGATTACGTTCAGAAAATAAATAGAATGGGCAAGAAATCAACCCTAATTTATTGTTATGCTCTGCAAAAACATGGAAAAAAGGAATGTACTTCAACCTCTTGGTGAATAGGAAGAATAAATGAGAAAACTCATTAATCGCAAAGGGCGCTGCAAGTACGTACAGACGATAGCACATCAAGCTATAATACTACAATCAGTCAGATTTCTGTATTTTTCAACTATATTTCTAAAGTATTAAGGCTGCTGTCGTCCGTACATATAGTAAAACAAAACGCCATATTGCACTATCGCAAAGCGTATCCTTATCGTACTCTCGTATCAAAATGTAACAACTGGGTATTCACCATTCTCTGATGATGATATATCCATATTTCCAAGCATCAGTGGTCTTAGTGGTCTATACTACCAACTCCATACGGTGATCAAAAACATCTTTTACTGTATAATAAATAAATCAGCTGACATCTCTTTGAGTTTGTATGGAACAAAAGGCGCCATCAACCAGGGACTGATCCTTACTGGGCGGCGAGCTGCCAACTGCCTCTCGTGCTTCGCCCCCTCCTTTGCCAGCATCACTTCACTTTTTGACAGCCTCTGTGGCGTAACGCGGTGAACGCGGAAAGTGAACGCGGCCGCTGCGCAAGGAGGCGCGGGTTTGATCTCTGCGCAGTGCAAATATTTTTATGCATAAATATGAATATTTGCACTGGTCTGGTCGTGCCTCGGAAAGCACGTTAAGCCGTTGATCCCGGTTGCCATACGAACATCTAATGACAGTCGTGGGTTATTGGAGCCCTCAAACAATTGGACTAACTGCAAAGCATCGATATCGCCTTCGGGTTGTGGAGGTCAGACGGCAGGCGCTTCACAGAAAATATTGAAGTTTAGCCAAATCAGCAGTTAAACTGGTAAAAGCGGATCCCAGACTCCAAAGCTGAAAAAAAACTTTGGATGCGACTGGGATTAACGCTGAGATGATGATGATGATGATAACTGCTTTGCAGAAGGAAGTAATGCACTGCCATACATTCTTGCTCCGGAAAATAGCCTGAACCAGAAACTGGCGCGACAGATCGCCACCACAAGAACACGTCGATGCTTCGCCCAAGCCGGGAAAGACCTCTACCGTATGCTCCATCGTGTTCTCAGGGCGATCCCCACAGTGGTGACAACCAGGTGTTTCCTCCGGCCTTATATGGAACAGGAACCTCGCGAAACAGCTGTGTCCGGTAACGACCTGCGTCAGGTGGAAGGTGAGGACACCGTGGCGACTCTATAACCACTCCTCAACCAGGAGACTTACCATGTCGCCATGAGATCTCACCGGAGGATACCATTAATTGCTTTTGATTGTCCTCAGAGCCGCATGTTGTGGTAGTCCTAGCCTACAATGATTGCGGTATGTGGCTAAAGAGTCCATTTCAACTCCAATTAAGCTTGATTATGTAGCGGTACCTACTGACGTCACACGAATTCTACATCTCGCAATCAGAGTTTACTGTGCAATTAGCATACATACAACTTGCCAATTTCAACCATTGGGCAAGTGCCCGCCAGACATAACACCCGTCTGGTCGGAGGATCCTCCCTTTTCTATGGAGGATGAGTGAGCTTTACTCCTTGTTCCTCATGCGTCCACATTGGTGACCCCGACGTGATGAACGTCAGCGCAGCCTTCGTGCAACAACTTGAGCGTGACGTCATCATCATCACTCCCGCATCCCGCAAGCTTCATCGGCGAATCACCCACCGAGCCAGCACCCACTTCTTCAACGGGTATCCTGACCACAAGCATGCAGCGACCGCGCATACCTGGTCATCACCCTCAACCTCATCAGCAACCTCGACGCAGCCTCAACCCGGCGCTGTACGACATCCGACGCACTGGAGTACAACGCAGCGCCCCACCACCCCGACTCACTGGGGAATCTTCAAAGACAGTTCCGACTCACCGTGAACTACGCGGCAACCGGTTCCGACTCACTGGAACATCAGCTGGCCTAGCAAGAATCACAAGATACAAGACTCAGCCCACTATCGACCTCCGGTCTCCGGAGGGGAGTGATGTAGCGGTACCTACAAACACCACAAAATGAACGACGCGTCATACTGACGTCACACGAATTCTACATCTCGCAATCAGAGTTTACCGTGCAATTAGCATACATACAACTTGCCAATTTCAACCATTGGGCAAGTGCCCGCCAGACATAACATCCGTCTGGTCGGAGGATCCTCTCTTTTCTATGGAGGATGAGTGAGCTTTAATTACTTTCGGTGTTGTTATTATTTTAATTAAATACTTAAACTGGTAACGGTTAATCCTCAAATCAGCAAAAAAAGTCAATTAACATGATGTGATTCGCTAATGTACTTTTTGGCATTTTATAATAGAAGCTAAGAGTTAAAAGAGTTTTTAAAGGCTTGAGGAACAAGGTTCACTCATCCTCCATAGAAAAGGGAGGATCGCCCTCCTGCTGTTGTATCTGGCGGTTACTTGGCCGACGGTTGATATCGAGAAGTTATATATACATTATATGTACCTATAAGCTAGTTGCACGGTAAACATTTTTTTAATCAATCTAAACTAGTGTTTGACCGCAATCCTGCCTGTTGGTAAGCAGTGATGCAATCGTTGATGGTAAAGCGCGCTAGTTTATTTAGCCTATTCACTTAAAAATCTTAGTGAATAGGAAGGAAGACGGCAGTTGAGCGAGGTGACGCTATGTTAAACCCAACAACACGACCAACGATGCTGCGCCAGTGGGAGACTAATCTGGAGACCCTCCACGACCAAACTCCCGACACAACAACGTTTGGCGCACCGTACCCGGCACACACCGCAACACAACTGCTCAGCCCGTCCTCCGTACGGCTTCACCAGACATCATGCCGAAGCACGAGGAATCTCTTGGCAAGACTTTTCGGGTGCGTGGTAACTTCTGCCGGCAGCCGATGTTATGGCCTACCACCGAAAAAATGCCTATTTAAGAGCAGTTTTTGCTTGTAGCATTTGTAGATACCGCTAATATGTAATTAAATGTCACTGGTATCGATTTAAAACAATAATTAGATCTTCAACTTTATAGGTTTAACATTAAGTTTCGGGTAGCTTGACTTGCTGTCGTCTGGATATAGCCTACATACAGATGTTAACAACCTTTGCTACAGTTTTTTTTTTTTTTTTTTTTTTTTTTTTTTTTTTTTTTTTTTTTTTTTTTTTTTTTTTTTAATATACAGGGTGCCAGGGAAACGCTTCCGAAAACGAAGACAGGTGATAAGGCTAGTGATTCTCGATACGATACCATCAAAAAATGAGGATTTTTTTTAACAATTTTACTTAAGCATTTTTCGTACACTATGCTGTGGGAACAGTTAAATGAGTTAAATGAAACCATTATTTGCGATTAAACATTTTTTTTTTCTTTACAACTCTAACAAGCTATGTATTCGTAAATACTTATCAGCTGACCCGCTCGGGTCAAATACCGCGTGCGGTCACCGACATCGCGACACGCTACGGTTTATCTTGACCTTGACGCGCTTAACCTTGAGGTCCATATCGAAGGTACTTAGATAAAAAGACAATAGTTTTAAATTGATGCACTGTCGTGAATTTAATAACAGTTTTGTATTATGTCGATAATCGATAGTAAATGAAATAAAGTAAAAGATCGCTGACATCAGCTGTAATTGACTAAAAAATTTTCATCGCATGTACAGGTGCGCCCGTGAATCAATTGAATTTGAACTTTATAACAATGTAATTAAAGTCACACGATGCGTGCTCGTTTATTGCAAGAACTGGATCCTTCATTTAGTAAGTAAACCTAATCAATTTAAAGTGAATAATTAAATTAATTGAATCTAAGAAACCAGTTAAATCTTATTTAAAAGTTAGAAAATGAAAACAGTTTGTAATAAAGCATAAGTACAATTTCCTAACAATTAAAATGAATTGATTTCTGATCTCGTAATTATTCTTTTAGCATTTTCGCCTCTGTAAACACACCGCTTTTGCCGCGGGGACTCCCCAGTCCCCCAAAGCGTTTGATCTTCATAGTACCTCTTTAGTTAATAATAGTGTTCCTTACGACTCGGTTCGTGAGCTTGTGCGTTACGTTTTTAACAAATTATTTAATTATTGTTTTGTTAGTTTTAAATTTGTGTTTAGTTATTAGGTATTGTTACGTTTTTAGTGCTGTTTTATTCTTTTTAGTTATAACTTTTTGTTGTTTTAAACGATGCCTGAGGCATACGTGTACAGTGCTCGTGAATATGGTCCGTCAACGTATGGGCTGGTATTTTTAATGGACGAATTCTAGGACCAGTGTTTCTACCGCCGCGCCTCAATGGATCAGCATATCTTAATTTTATAAATGGACATTTAAATGATATGCTAGACAATGTGTCTGTGGCTGAATTTCTTCGAGCATGGTTCCAGCACGATGGCACTCCACCGCATGTTACGCGTCCCGTCCGCGAGCGTCTCACTGAGCTTTTTAATGACTGCTGGATCGGAAGGCTGGGGTTCACCCGACTTACGCCATTGGACTTCTTTTTATGGGGGTATGTGAAAGAAAGAGTGCTTGATCGGGAATGTGACAGTGCTGATGAAATGCGGGGCAGAATAGTGAGTGTTTTTAATAAACTACGTGAAGAATGTGTTCACGGATCGACACAGCGACGGGCCCGGCTTTGTATTGAAATGAATGGAACTCAGTTCGAGCCAAACCTCATAAGGTCGCAAAGGATTTAGACAGGTACGTAAAATGCCTCTGTCAGCTTTTTACAATGGACTACAATTGCGATTTTGAAAGTGATGTTTGTAAATTGCGTATAAATCGGCTGTTTTCGGCGGCGGCTCTTTTAAGCGCGAGCGCGGTAGTGCGACGTCGCCTTGCGTGTCAGTGACCTCACGTTTCGTACGCTATCCAATGCTTGTTTACGAAATATGAAGTCTTGAAAATAATCAATTTAAAGCGAAAGGTTATTGGTATCCGTTTGCATTTAGGTTGTATATAATCTACGTTCTGGCTTCGGAAGCGTTCTCCTTACACCCTGTATACAGTATGTTACGAAAACCCTGTCCGACCCGTGAAGGTGTTGTTAGGTATCGATAACTGATTCTACTAATGCATACAAAACCGGGCTTTACTTAAAAAAAAATCCCCCTAAAAAAAATAAATATTATTTCGCAAAAGGAGGTAACTTATTAAATGTGCGTTGATCACCCTTCGCCTGCCGACCGCGGGGGGCGGGCGGCAGGACACGCGGCACGTGGTCGCATCGCTATTCGCTCATAATAATACCGGTGTTGTCACTTTTTAAAAATTACCAAATTTCGGGGAAATTGGAATTAATTCGTTGGAAAAAAAGATTATTTCAAAATTCATTTGTATTGGTACTATGATGAATACGTAAAATTTTATATTATATTTGGTCATGTGTTTACCTAACCTCTATTATCCTTATGGGTCGGACAGGGTTTTCGTAACATACTGTATATACGGACAAATCGCACAGATTGAGCTAGCCCCAAAGTAAGCTCGAGACTTGTGTTATGGGATACTAACTCAATGATACTATATTTATAAAAGATAAATATACAGTATGTTAAGAAAACCCGGTCCGACACATAAGGATAATAAAGATAAGGTAAACACATGACCAAATATAATATAAAATTTTACGTAATCATCATAGTACCAATACAAATGAATTTTGAAATAATCTTTTTTTCCCGCGAATTAATTCCAACTTCCCCGAAATTTGGTATTTTTTAAAAAGTGATAACACCGGTATTATTATGAGCGAATAGAGATGCGACCACGTGCCGCGTACCATGCCTCCCGCCGCCCGCGGAAGTGTGCATAGCGCACATTTATTAACAAGTTACCTCTTTTTGCGAAATAATATTTCTTTTTTAGGGGATTTTTTTTAAGTTTAGTCTAAACTTTAAAAAAAAATCCAACTTAGGCGGGCGGCAGGGCACGCGGCACGTGGTCGCATCGCTATTCGCTCATAATAATAGCGGTGTTGTCACTTTTTTAAGAATTACCAAATTTCGGGGAAGTTGGAATTAATTCGCGGGAAAAAAAGTTTATTTCAAAATTCATTTGTATTGGTACTATGATGATTACGTAAAATTTTATATTATACTAGCTGACCCGGCAAACGTTGTTTTGCCATATAAATAATAAAAAAAATTTAGGGGTGGACTACCCCTAACATTTAGGGGGATGAAAAATAGATGTTGGCCGATTCTCATAGATACCGGTTAAGCACAAAAAATTTCATCAAAATCGGTCGAGCCGTTTCGGAGGAGTTTAAAGCCGAACACCGTGACACGAGAATTTTATATATTAGATTTGGTCATGTGTTTACCTAACCTTTATTATCCTTATGGGTCGGACAGGGTTTTCTTAACATACTGTATAAACATCCAAGACCCAGGCCAATCAGGAAAGGATCGTTTTCAATCATGACCTGGCCGGGGATCGAACCCCGGGCCTCCACGTTGCAGGCAGGCGTGTTGACCGCTGCGCCACGGAGGACGACACTTAAGGAGTAAATACGAATTTGACCTTAAGGTGGCTGGGGAAACAAAATACACCCGATTAAGGCAAGCAAATTATATACAAATTATTTGTTCATAGGCATTTTATTTAATTAGTATTAAGTATCTAAAAATTACAATAGGTAATAATGAAAACTGAAACCTCAATCATGTTTGTTGCATCAACATGGTGACATATATGAATTACTTACTCATTGTCTACCTCATTAATTAAATAATACAAAAACTCAACAAACACCCATGCTGGGTCACATTTTTTTTTTTTTTATCAGTATTAATACATCCTAATTTGATTAAGTACATAATTTGAGCCAGTATAAGTTAGACTGGCCAATATATTATTTTGGAGGTCTTTGTTGAGAAATAATGCAATTCTGTGCATTTACGTGTCATTTTTCCAAACTAAAAATGTAATGTGGCCATGACATGCCAAAAACAACTCTTGGCTTATTGATGACTGGAAAACGCGATAATTGTGCTTGCGTATTGTTGTTATTTTAATTCTCTCTCTCTCTCTCTCTTGACATTACTAGGGAGCCTACAGTCTGAAGCCTTTGCTAGGCGTACGTAAGGGATGAAATCAACTTGGCGAGGCCCATTGGCAGTTTTCTGAAGTTCTACAATGCCGAAATTATTTTGTTACAAGCCACAGGACGCGTGCCATTAGTTCGCCGTCCCTGCCCTAACCCATTGTAGAAATTATAATACAAGATCACCAAACTTAACTACACATAATATAGAAGAACAAATTACAGGCAGCACCACAATGGTATTAAATACCTAATTAAAATTTTGATATAATTTTTATTCTAATTTATTTACAAGACTAGACATTCAAATTTGGCAGATTATGACACTGATGCTGTATTATACACAGCACGTATCGGACAAGTGTGGTCATATTCCAACTGAACAATGAAAATAATCATGAGTCATCATTTGAGTAAAGTAGTTATTGAAGTTGAAGTGAAGAAACAATTGTCTCATATAAGAGACTTCCATGGAGGACAGTTTAATATGTGTGTACCACATCTAAAACCTGTCAGAAAATCACTTAATAGAAACATTTAAGTGATCTACACTACAGTTTTTATGACTATAATTTTATTGTTGTTTCAAGCATATTTTTCTTATGAATAATTGAAGGTTCATGTTTTGTTGTAAACCCAACAAAACATGAACCATGGATGACACCTTTCCAATCTATGCTGGACACTACCTATATCATAAAAAAGGGGGTAAAGGGTAGTTATTATACATGTAGTTTCTGAGGTTATTGAGGGTGATCTTTGGATCTATTGAACTGATTTTAAAAAATATTTTACCAATAGATAGCCGTGTTATATTGTTTTTTAGCGCAACTTAAAACCAAAATCACAGTGTTGGTTTAGTCATGGTCAAGCAAATTCAATAGTTTTTCCTCATCCAACAAAAGTGCTTAACATTGCTAAAGCAGTTTTCATTCAGTCTTTTTATTTTTCAGGTTAATATAGTACATTAACTTAAAAATAAAAATACTTTTTCATTGTATTTAGTTTGCATTACAAGTACAAATGTTTACCACTTAACAAAATGCATGGGTCTGCTATTTCCAGTATAAACTATCTTTATATTGAACAAAAAGAGAATTAGTAATCAGGTAACATAACAAGCTCATAACTTTGTGATATTTCATCATAGCTTCTTGAAATTTTGTACATAAATTCTTTATATAAAAATACTGGACACGTGTTTCCGGTTTCTCATATACAAAAAATAACATGGAATATCATAACATTTTGTCCTCTGAAGGGTTTGGCAGAGGACACGATCAACGAATACCTATCTACAGATGACGGCACATCAAGCTACTACAATCTGTCAGATTTCCTCATTACATTTTCAACTTTATCTCTAAAGCATTAAGGCTCAAGACAGATTGGGAATATCTGCCAGTTTGGGGTAGCTTGACCTGCTGTCGTCCATACAATAAGAATGAATGGAGATCAGGATTATTTCATACCATTTTGGGTAATATTGCATGTCAAGGGGTCTTCATTTAGGATTGTGAATGCCTGTAGTTGAATTAAACTGGATCACTTCACTGATTACATCGCTTCTTTTTCTTATACTTTGTGTAACAAAACAAATATTAGTCCTTAACTTGTGTTAAATACAATCCTGCTATACTTTGTAATCTCAAAGTTACATGAAGTACAAAAATAAATTTCTAAACGTTACAATCACAAAACAGAATATGTGGACAAATGTATGGCCTGTATGATTTATAGAACAGAATACAATACTCTTTATTATATATACAATATAAATTACAAACATAAATATGAAGATTTTACAAAGATAATTAAACATTAAAGAGAGATTAAATTAGGTATGAGCTTATCGCTAAGACCCTTGCAATAAGACCTTTTATAATCTCACCCATTATTATTGTGAAATGGTTTTATAATGTACAGGTTTTGCCATTATTTAAACTAGAAGCTAAAACTATTGATTGCATTTCATCATCTAGTAGTTTTTGTATAGGCATTAGTTCCTTAGTATATTGTCTATTCTTCCACAACATTATCTTTTGCATCCCCAGTTTCTTGATATTTGGCTTTCCAATTATCAAGTTCTATTTCCATCTCTTGTATCCTGGACTTATTTTTGCTAAGTAGTTGTTCTGCCACCTCTAGTTTACTTTTCCATGACTTGATCTCAGCATCCCTGTCATCCTCTTTGTTGGACAATGAATGAGCTAACACTGTACTTTTAGCCTGCTGTACTGCAGCTTCAGCCTGTTTTATTATCATCTCAGCTTTCTTGCTCAGTTCATCTTGGATAATAAGCATACTGACTAGCCTGCGGATAACAAAGGCTAAGAAAATGGCAAAGCCAGTTATGTAGAAGTTTCTCTGTGCCCTAAAGAGCTTTACACTCCCTTTCATTTCACTTGACAAGTTTGTATGAGCTCCAGCTTCCATGTTGCTGGAATACTTTCTCATTTCTCTTATAGCATCCAACAGGAATAAACTTAAAACACCTAACAATACATAGAAGTAAGCAGCTGCATGTTGTTGAAACATCGAAAATATCCTGGACTTGAAGAACTGATTCCATCTCCTGGGACTAAATATGGGCATTATCATGACGATGACGATCGCTACCTCGAAGTAGAGGTAGCCGGCAATAAATGTCCATTGAATAGACATTTTATTTGTTGTGGGCCGGCTGATTATTGATTAAATATACTTATCTATGGAACGTTATTAATTATTCTTCTTTTCTGCTAACTTTTCAATGTACATACAGCAAATTTTTGTATTTAAATCAGCTGCAGCACTTCTAGATGTTTTCACATTTCACACCAAAATAACTTTGACAGTTTAAAAGTTCAGAAAATATGTTTCTGGATTACAAATATTACAATGTATTAGGTACTTCCGTCTCGGTTTGGTTTCACTTTTTGCTTAATGATAAAGCGAGATAGTGACACAGATTTTAGAGACGTTCATGTTACTAATTCTAAATTAATAAAAGATATCTCCAAAGGAGCATCCATTGGCCCACGGCCTACCCACGTCATCGTTATCATCATCATATTTTTCAGTATATATTTATTTTCATTTTTCAATGATCGTGATGCACGATCCACGGACAAAGTATGAATTATTTTTATATATTATAAGTTGAGAGGCTAAATTTTATTTATCGAGATGGTATGAGAGTCCCTTTCTTTAAATAACCTATTAATATAATACCTATTAATAAATAAGAATTTTAATTTTGTGTTAGCATTAGAATCAATGAAATATTGATTTAATTTTTTGTGTATTCCTTGACCAAAAATGCATTGAATTAGTATGTTTTCATTGTGCTAGTATTGCTATGCTATGCTACTGCTTAGGAGCAAAAGAAAAAAGATAAAAATTATCTGTCAATTTGTCATGTCATTCATTTGTCAGGCAGTCATTTGATCAATATTAGGAAAATTGAAAGAAATATTATTCTAATTGTAAATTTCACAAAACAATGGCTAGTATAGAACTAGATATATGGCGAGGCGAATGGGGACTCGCCTCCATTGATTTAGAATGTCTGAAAGTCTTAGTAAGTGCTTTGGTTCATAACCTAAAATCCGATGCAGTGCCGGTATATACTTTAGTATTTATTCTCTATTGCATCGTTCACAGACTTACATGAAATTTATTGGAGTGCCTGTACGAGTTCGAGAAGCGAACAATCCATTTTTTACACCTAAAGGAAGGCTCCCTGTCATGAAGGACGGCCGCAAACTACTTTCAAACTTCGAGGAAGTTGTTGAACATTTAAAATCTTTGGCAAGTATAGTTCTTGTTTCTTTTGTATTCCAGTTTACTTCCTTTCTTGTTACGAGTAACTGATTTATTTTATTCCTATGGTGGTTAACTAATTGATCAACAAAAAATAATATTACATCATGTTTACTTAATGTAGATGTAACATCATCGTTTTATATGTGTTAGGATCTCTCTAACTCTCCGTGTGCTAGATTTTAAATAGTTGAAAATGAATCATACTACTACAGTATGATTCATTTTTACTTTAATTCTCTCAAAAAGCAAAAATATAAATTTCTGAACTGTTTATCAGATTTGTAAAAATTTTTAGACTGTCTATGATAGTTAAAGAAACATTTTTTATTAAATATTTACCATAATTATGTTACTAATATTATCTTAGTTTATTCTTCCTCTATTTCTCAGTAATATTATCTTTGTTTAACAGCATTACAGCACAGATGTACACTTAAATACAAAGCAGGCAGCAGAAGCCAGTGCATTCACTCAGTACTTACGAGATAAACTCTACCCAGCATACCAATATGCGTGGTGGGTTGACGAGAAGAATTATTGTGATTTAACAAGACCAACCTATGCCAAAGCACTGTGTATCCCATTCAACTTTTATTACCCATCACATTACCAGAATGCAGCTAAAGAAATGATTGATGCTTTGTATGGAGAACACACAGATTTAAGAGAAATTGAAAAAACTGTAAGTTAACATTTTGTTTTGTTTATTTGGTCTATTGGTTATAGTGAAACTTGCTTTTCATTCCTACACAGTGCAACAATTACTTAAACGTAAACATCACTTGTACCAAACTTGTTTACAAAAGAAACAAAAACACCAGTGCCTACAGGCCAAAATTGAACTAATATGTCTATTGAGATCTGAAATGAAATCGTTTATTAAGCAAGGAGGATCACCGATCACTTTTACACGTCATATGTTTTTTTTTTTTTTTAAACTAGATGAAGCCGGCATTTCCTACCTGACTACCTCTGAGAAGAAATAGCCGAAACAAACTCAGGGACCACCGTCTTTTTTCTATATTTGTGCCAAGTTCTGTATACAAGCCTGAAATTTATTTATAACAATATGTAACTTTCTTAAGTAAGCTTAAAATATAATTTCTTGTATCTTTTCTGACACAATGAAGTTCAATATTTATTAATAAATGACTTCTTTACGTAGTTTTTTTAACCCATAAATTGACAGAGTGAATAATATTGAATTATTAACACAGCAAATAATTATACGTAATTGCCTAATCGGATGCCAAGTTTGAACTTTCTAGGTCATCTGGAGGAGGGTTAGGTTTTTCAGTAAAAGAAATACGACTAATGGGCGACTGTCTTTGAAATTTAGTTAGATAGATTTTGGTTAGGATGTGGTCAAACATGGCTCCAAATGGTTCGTGTAAACATACACATGGTGCTGCTTTTCCAACTTGAACTTAACTGACACGCTACTGCATCTCTAGAAAGTCATACCATTATTTAAATCAGGTAATAAAAAGGATGTTGGCAATTTCAGACCTATTCCTGGAATAACGGGATGAAAAGTAACCTATGTGTCAATCCTAGTTATGAACTACATCCATACCTAATTTCATCAAAACAGAACCCATCATAATGAACATGTGTATGTTTGTTACGATGGGTTCTGTGTGTACATACTCACAAACTTTAGCCTGTATAATTACTGATGTAATTGATACTAAATTTAGTTTTTCCCTAATTTCAGATATACAATGAAGCGGAGAAGTGCCTCAAAACACTATCAGACAGGCTAGGTGAAAGTGAATACTTCTTTGGCAATCGACCCTCCTCCTTTGACGCAACAGTATTTGCATACCTTGCACCATTGATAAAAGCACCATTTCCCAATGCCACACTCGCTAATCACGTCAAAGGTATAGCGAACCTCTCCAGATTCGTGGCTAGGATCAGCCAGAAGAATTTTAGACATGTCACAGATGGTAAGATTATTGTGAAACATTTGTTTGTAAGTACTTTTCAGCATGTTTTAGGAGTCTGCTAAGAATTTGGCAAAAAATATCTTCCGAAGTGTCCATCATCAGTTCCTGTAACATACAGACAACAGTAAGGTAATTGCGTAACACACAATCAGTAGCAATAGCTTTATTTACATTGTTGAGAATTAATTAGAGAAGAGTAATTTTTTAAAAAGCGTGTAGATGCGCTTTTTAAAAAATTACCATTTTTTGGCGAAGTTGGAATTAAGTCGCGTTTAACTATGTAAAATTTCATATTTTATTTGGTCATATGTTTACCTAACCTTTATTATCCTTATGGTTCGGACGGCGTTTTCTTTACATATTGTACAGGGTGTATCTGACGTCGTAACGCAAACTTCGCGAGAAGGTTACACCGCATGCTACTAATAAAATTATCATAGTCATTTATATCGTTAATGAGTGGTTACCGAAATAACAGTGTTTAAAAAAATGTGTCGGCTCGGCCTTTGAACGTTGCAAGCGTGCCGCCTCGCGTGTTTGTGGGTATGACGCTGACCCTTGATGTGAACTCTATTAAATCAGCTGATAGGATAGTTTTTCGAGTTTTGTTCACGTTGCGCTATTTTGTGTAATTAGCGAATCAATTAATTTTTCCTTTAAAATCTTATTGGGTTATAAAAGTATAGCAATTATGAACGGTTTAAAGTGAAAAAAATTGCATATAATTTTTTTTTTAATCAGGAAAAACCGACGAAATATTCCGCCACTGGGGGGTTCAGAATCATGTACAGGATCCATGGTACTCGTTTGTGCGTCGATGTCAGATACACCCTTTATATTTTATGTGTGATTAGTTATCATTGAATGTGTTGTATTATATTTATGTCTTTTACCAAAAATTTCAGAATACAACAGACTGAATTCGAAGAAGCAATCAACAGGCACGCAGTCAGAGCGCGAAGCAGCCAACTTCCCGAACCAGACACGCAACAAAATCCTTGCCGCTCTATTCGCTGCTGTTGCTATGACGGGCTATGCCGTCGCCAATGGGATGTTTCAGGTCAGTAAGAAAAAAATAACATCCGCAATTACAGTGCCAAAATCCTTAACATATGAATATATTTAAAAATTCGTGAATATTGAATATTTTCTCTCTTTTGGAATGTTTCCTTTATCTTGGCAAAAGATTCTGAGCAGCTGTTTCCGCGTGGCAGATAGTACGCATGATATTTTTATATGAGCATTGATGTCAAGTTGTCTGGCTTACTAAATTGGATTAAGGCTTTACAGTGCATGTTTTATACTCTGAACACACTGCTCCAAATTTGAATATGCTTTGCTAAATATGCATGTTATATTTATACCTTATTTTTTTAACTGTAAATGTAAACAAACTCTGTTAATTTCAAGATACTGCTTAATTTCGAACATAATTAGCTAAAGATAATTTTTGAAGTGAAAACTCGTTTAGAAGCGTTGTGCACTTTTTGGGATGGGTAAAAAATGCTGAACTCGCGTCAGGATTAACGTGACATTTTTAAAAGTAAGACAGAGGGAGAGTACACCACCGCGCATCGAAGTAGAGGAAGTAACATCCCTCTCTCTTTTTACCGCGGGGCGAAAATGTATACCTTTTCCGCTGTTTCGTTTAAAGGCGCAGGGCGCTTGGTTGCATGTGTGTTTCTACTACAGCCCGCTACGCTAAAATACGATAAGTATTTAATAAATTTGATTTTATTGAGAGATAATTTTTTAAATTTAAATTAATTGTAATAGTTCTGTAGTGTTCATATTTTTCATTTAATATAAATTGTCATGTTTGTGTATGATAGATTGATAGCGCAATAAATACATATTGTGTTTTACCAAGGAAATAATAGTACTTTTACTGATAAAAAAAAGCAATTTGTGCGAAATCATTTCCTAACCATTCCTAAATATTCAAAATGTACAACGTTAATGTTCAAGTTTTCACTTCTGATACACCCGGAGTGCAAACCCGTTTTTTTATTAAGGCGGGCTGTCTTTAAAGTGACGATGTCGGTAAGAAATGGTCAGTTGTTTACATTATTGGAGACATTGAGAAAGCGTGGTATAGTTATTTTTTTGTCTCAAGTTGTATTCTTATTCATTCTCACAACATATCATTTTGTTTGTTCAGGACTTCAAAGAATTTGAAAATACGCGAGAATACAACGACATGTTTGAGAATGATGAAGACGACAACTGACGCTGACTGAAGCTCGGGATTGCACCCCGCCCGCGCCGCCTGGCCCGCGCACGCCCGCCAACATTGTCCACACACTAGCCATTATTCCGCCGCTTTTCTGTTGCGTTCGATCTGAATACAAGAAAAATAGCCAAAGTACGTATACACCGTGGAAATTGTCAAAAATGTCTTACAACGGCAAGCCACTTCATTTATCCAATGACTACTAAGCATTAGTAAACAACTTTCACACGTGGTAGAAGTGAAACCTCCAAAAATTCTGGTTTCAAGATAATGAGACGAATGTAAGTTTTAGTAATGATCATAGTGATACAAAGTTGGTAGTTATTTTACATTTTATTCTTTCATAAGTTTACTAAAACTCGGAGCTTATATTTTCGATAAATGATACAAGAGCTTTATGGCAACTAAGAATGATATAAAAAAAAAACGATGGAGGGGATAAGGAACACTATAATGCGTCGCATGACATTTTCTTCCACATTTTTCTCTTTCACTCTCTCCCCTTTCTTCCTAGCCTTTTACTGTCTCTTTTTTGTTTCATTGACTTTCAAATCACAACGATGTTACAGAAATGATCACTTAAAAAAAGTTTCTGCATGATCTAAACAATTAAAATATCATGCATTATTATGAAGCATGACGCAGTTTGAAACATCCTGTATGCCAGCGCAGTTCGAGTCTTGCGTTACAATAGGGCTCTCGTTGTACAACGATTAAAATTCCATGGTGTATTATTTTATTTTTATTTTTTATGGGACAATAAACAGCTACAATATAAATTATTTATATATATTACGACTTCGAGTTTAAATGCATGGTCAGAAGCATTTTATATAAACTGCGGCTAAACTGTTATGGACCATATTTTCTCAGATTTGGGTCGGACGCGATACACTTATACAGAGTGGTGCTGACAATACGACAATAAATGAAAACACGAACAATGCTGTTTCATGGGAATAATCCTAAACCATAGGAAAAAAACCTAGCACCAAATGAAAAAAATGAAAATTTCAAACGAACTAAATCGCATAAAATTGCAAACGGAATAGAAAATCCTTTAAAAAATATTGGTTCACTGACCTCCGATCGGCGACAGCGCGATCCTGTATCGACTTGCTTTTTCGCGCCATTATTATTAAAGTTTGGTACCGCGGGATGTGGCGGTCATTAACCTGTAAGCGTTTCCTTATCAACATTTACATCATGTAGAAAATGTGAAAAATGAAAAATAATTTCCTGTGACTAAACTAATCGACATATTTATATGATTTTTTTATGGGTAGACTGAAAATGTGTTGAGGTACACGATGTTAAATTTATTGTCGTATTGTCAGCACCACTCCGTATATTCACTATTTGACCTTTATTGTTTTAAAAAATGTAATATGTATATCTCCTTATCTATGGGCATGGCACTAAAGATGCAAGCCATAGAGTCGCAATTTTCTCAGTGTTGGCGGTTTCTAAACCATTATGTTATAAAATCCAGCTAGTCTCCCGATAGTCGTGGTTTTTAGTGACTTGTAGAAGAGACTGTTAAGTTCTTGTTTTATTGACTAAACGTTGTATTATACGTTTTTATTATATACTTATGTACACTACAATGAATTAGAAATTATTGTTGAATAAAATTTTATTCATTTTCTGCGGCCACATAACATGGCAACACTCGTGATAAAGTCACTATAATCCACAAGTAGTCTCAAATAATTTGTGTATAAAAATATCTACTGCATTTAGTACTACATTTTTAGTATGATATGTATTTTAAATTAATATTATGTATGTCTCAATGTTTGGTTGCCTCTTCCTGCTTGTATGAAACATCATATTTTCGAGTTTGAGTGTGAATTTAAAAACTGTTGTCTCGAACATTCATGATTTGAATTAAGGTGAATGTGCAGTTGTCGCCCGCACAATTCAATTTCTCTAAGGGTGTTTGTAATTTTCAAATCATATAAACCTATTATAATATTATATTTTGTTGCAACTGTGTTAGAGGTTATTTTCCTATTTTATAATAAAATTATCGTTTTAGTTTTGTAGCAGTCGTAAGCGCACCCAAGCATTCGAGACATGAGGTTCAACAAACTTGGGTTATATATTAGTAAATAACAAGACAGAGGTTTTGGTTTTGTGAATGAGAATTTATTTGTTGGTTATTTAACTTTTCCCGGTAAGCTTGAATAAAATGTGGTTTGCTGATCTTGCATGTTTTATTTTTTTGATTTGTTTTGTTAATGCAACCCTTGCGATTTAACTGTGCACCTGGTGCTGTGACGTCATATTAAGCAAACGGAAAGAGACAGTATTCCAGCGCGGTGCCTACTTAATTCGCACGGGTTATAGTCGAGTCTATCTGGTACTCAATAACATAATTATTGGGTTTGCTCCGGAGTTGATCTATCTATCGATTTTTCGAAGATTTCGACGTTAGTAACGAAGTACCTAGTACCTATAGTAAAAGCGCACAATGAATCGCACCCCCACCATATTTCAAGTTTAACTAATATCAGCTTTATTTCAATGAAAATTACGTTGATTTCAGAGCGACTAGAACTGTTGAAAAAGTAAAAAAAATGAACTTTTAAAGTAACTGTTTTTTTTTTGTAAAAGAATTATAGTTTCTTTTCAATTAATTCATATCTAATTGTTTACGTTTTTTGATCGAGTCCTTACGACGCGGAAAACATCGTGAAAAGCACTTAAAATAATAATGTCTAAAGTTCTAACGTAGTAAACAATTAAATAACCAGTATATTGTGTTAATCAATTTTCTCCAAACGAGAAGATGCTTTTGCCTTACAGTGTGGCTACCATGAGTTTTCATTATGTAGACTCGATCATCAATATCGAGCGCGTTTAACTCATCGATTGGCCCGTTTCAAGGTTGTAAGAACTCTCAACCAATGAGAGCGTCAAACGCAGTCGATGCGTATGATCGAGTCTCGTAATGAAAACTCATGGTAACTACATAGGACGTCGGGGTGCGACTGATGTGTAATATATTATTTTCAAGTCTCACATTCATGGTAATATAATACCATTGTTTTCTAAATTCAACAGCGCTGGGCTTCGTTTAACTGGAGGAGAACAATGCAGATCCAGCGCTTCCGTATTGCCAGGAAACACCTCGACAAAATTACTAAATTAAAAGCGGTTAAGACGAACGAAGACTCCAAACCGGCATAATATTAGAAATAGGTTTAATTTTTGGTTGTACTCCATTGTCCTCGTAACTGTGTGAAACTTCACAGTCTGTTCCGTCTCGATTCTGTCTGAACTACTTTCTTCGTTGTTATTAACTAGTTTTTGGCTGCGGTCCCGCCTGGTGGTATCTAGTGATGCAATCGTTGATGGTAAAGCGCATGTAAATTAGTGAGGTGTTTTTAACTCCTCCCGCGATTTCTAAGGCTTGGTTTCCACTAAAGCAGTAATAGCAGATGTTTTTGAATAACCAACCCGGTCTCATTATTTCCGGATCTCTTCACGATTTAGCTTGAATAAGGAAATTGGGTTGATTATTCAAACACATCTCTCCGCTTAGGTCGAAACCGTCCTAATGTGTGGGGCGCGACATCACGTACGTCCCCGAGTATGTTGTCCTTGTCCCTGGACCCATTTAGACTGGAAAAGGGTATGCAGCGATCATTCCCTGTGCCAACTTTGCCCCAATTAATGATAAGTGAAATGTCCGTATTCGGAAATATTATAGTATGACTATAAGGAATACCGTTGCTCTAGTGGTCGTAAGTACTATTGTTGTAGTCTTGGGTTCGATTCCCAAACTGGCAAAATGTAGGGCCCTGCGAGTGTTGCAGGCGTAATATTACATTATGTAAACAATTGTACATCCCAATTTTGTAAGTACTTATGTATAGCTGCCAACTCAACAATCTTTTTTTAACTTCATGGCTAAAGCATTAAGGCTCCAAATTGGTCGGGAATATTTGACAGTTTTGGGTACCTTGACTTACTTGAACCTTCTTGGTGTTCTTTATGTCTGCAGTTTAGAGATAGGTCCGTCTAGGTTTCTCCGTATTCACCGACCATCCTGAGAAGCTGCATAAAGCATCTGATCCTCATGAGTGAAAAATTAAACGAGCAGAAGAACATTAATCCTTACGTAGGTAATTCTTTGGTGTCGTGTGAACGGCGACTGAAACAAAAATGAACCTTCATTTTAAAAGTCGCGACGCCCCCTTATGTGGGCGTGGCGAGCGGTGCCGGGGCTATGCCCACCAGCCTGTCGTTATTGTGATACACAGGTGAGTTGCGCGGTCTGTGTGGCTGGTTGCGATGTGATTTTCTGTAGGCGCGTCACAGATTTCACTTACAATTCTGCTTTCTTCACGGCACCTGGGCGGTCTGTCTCCGCCAGGTGAGACCCTCAGTTACCTGGAGGAAGCCCAGCGGAAGGAATTCCAGTCGACTATTCTCTTTAGTCAAGCGTTTGTAATCGTATTTATGGTAATGCGTGGCTTCCCACTCGTAACTGTAGGAAAATAAAATCGAAATGAAGTCCACATGATTGTGATTTTCCGTAGTTTCTACTTATCCTAATGAGCAAAAATCGAAAGAGGAAAGGCGTGATTTTTATTAACCAACTCTGAATTGGATGAATTTTTATCTGTATATGAGTTTCATAGTAAGTACTAAATTCTTTACAAATTAAAAGTCCGTTTTGAATTTTTTCTTCAGTAACTAGTGATTTAACCATACAACTCGATAACCAGGATGAATCGATTCATGTTTGCATGAGTATTTATTTGATTGATTTGTATATGTTGTAAAGTGTATTGGATTGAGATGAAATGAAATCGTTTATTAAGCAAGTAGGATCACTGATCACTTTTACACGTCATGTTTTTTTTTAAACTAGATGAATCCGGCATTTCCTAACTGACTAGAAATAGCCGAAACAAACTCAGGGATCATCGTCACATTAAATCGTAGGTATTTTATTTTAAACGATATAACATTACGGAAGGTATTTTTTTTTCTTTTATTTAATACTAGCTTTCCGTCCGCGGTTTCGCCCGCGTGGAATTCGGTTAAATCACGCTCTCTCTCTCGATTTCTCTTGGGAACATCAATTTTTTCCGGGATAAAACCCTATTATTTAATCCGGACTTCTAACTTTACGTCTGCAAAATTTCAAAGTAATCGGTTCAGTAGTTACGGCGTGACAGCGGAACAAACACAAACTCACTTTCCGAATTTAGATTAGTAAGGGATCAGGGATTACTGTCACAATAATATTCACGCAAACACAAAAAAAAAATGAGAATCTCTGTCATCATTTTCTTCGTATGAAGAACGAAAATAATTGTCAGTTATGTAAAATCAAATTATTTATTTTAAATGAACCAATTACGAGCACTTTTGTCTAAGGGTCGGCCAGTCAGGAAGATGAAGTCCATTCAAAATCGCTTCAATGAAGATGAACGGGCAAAAGCTCCACAAACACATGATTTAAAAAAATCATAAAATTATTAAAAAAAAATTCAATACATCAATCATCTAGGTATATTAATATATAAAGCTGAAGAGTTTGTTTGTTTGTTTGAACGCGCTAATCTCTGGAACAACTGGTCCGATTTAAAAAAATCTTTTTGCGTTGGATAGCCCATTAATCCACCAAGGTTTTATGCTATATAACATCATGCTGCGACCAATAGGAGCGGAGCATAACTAACTCCACGCGAACGAAGTCACTGGCGGCCGCTAGTGTTGTATATGAGAACGGTGCAGAAGGACGTGTACATTGAAAGCGTCCGTTATCGAAAACATAAAAACAATTCACACATTAATATAAGTCGTGGCAGTTGAGATGGCCAGCACCCTAATTGTGTAACACACTCCGCCTTATTCATAAACGCTGCTTAAAGTTAACTAGTGATTAGCGATTCTTTCACCATACATTTTTGACCTTTTAACGTCACTTAACTTAAATCATCCTTTATGAATAAACACCATAGTATTTAAGGGATTAATCCATAAGCGAAGATTAAAGTTAAATAACGTTAAAAGGTCAAAAATGTATGTATAAAGAATCGCTAATCACTAGTTAACTTTAAGCAGCTTTTATGAATAAGGGGGACTATCACTATCAATTTGCATAATTTCGAAGTATATTGTTGATCCATTGCTCCGTACGTTAATAATATGCGTCTTCTTAACTTCGTAAATAACGCAATAAATGTTGTTGAACTGTCAAAATGAATCCCATTGAGCACTCATAGTGTGTTACGCTATTATCTTGCTCGCCTCACTGACAGCACCCGTTCACGAACATGACTTATGGATCAGCATCATGTATGTGTCGTGTATCAATCAACTTTGCTTTCATTATTCACGAAAATATCGTAATTGAAAGTTCCTAAGTAGGTACGGACGACAGCAGGTCAAGCTACCCCTAACAGTCATATTCCCAATCATCCTTGAACCTTAATGCTTTAGATATAAAGTTGAAAATCTAATAAGGAAATCTGACAGATTGTAGTACAGGTCTCCCAAAGTGATAATGCGCATAGAAATCTTCATCACTGTTCGGCAACGAAATATTTATATAGAGAAGATATGTAAATAGAGTGGTGCACTTAACCACTCTACATATATACATATCTTCTTCCGAACGCTTGGGGAATACAACCGTTGCCGAACAGTGACGAAGATTTCTATGCGCATTATCACTTTGGGAGACCTGTAGCTTGATGTGCTGTCGTCTGTAGATAGGTATTCGTTGATCGTGTCTTCTGCCAAACCCTTCAGAGGACAAAATGTTATGATATTCAACGTTATTTTTTGTATATGAGAAACCGGAAACACGTGTCCAGTATTTTTATATAAAGAATTTATTTACAAAATTTCAAGAAGCTATCATGAAATATCACAAAGTTATGAGCTTGTTATGTTACCTGATTGTCCCTACACAAATATGGTCAACGAGCCGCTCGCCCGCTCGCGCCCACAGCGGCGCACTATATTCAGGTTCGTATAAATAATAAATACCGCTGTATAACAATTATATGTTGTGTAATGTGTGTGGTAGGTACATATATGTTTAACCTTTTGAACGCCAATCACTTCTATACAAGTTCGAGATTTTCGTGCCCTCAGCGGCACTACTTGATTAGAAGTAATCACAGTATAAAATAAATTTACGACTTTTACAAGACCTTTTATTTTGTTTTTATGGAAAATTGCCCTTTTATCAACCATATTTATAACTTTTTCACGCATAATAAGTTCTCATTAGTTTTATTTTCAATAGAAACAAAAACGCCAGAAAATATTTTAATGCCCCCAGCGCCAATTACTTGATATCAAGTAAGCCAGTGATGGGACACGATGAAGACCTCGCTATATTTCATCTCATCGAAATGATCATAAATACTATTATTGCAAGAAAATGACGTGAATTAATAATATTTTATAAATATTGTAAACTATAAACTAGGTTTTATTCACCTTAATCAAGAATAAATAGGTTTTCTAATCATTGTCGATAGTGAAACACCGTTTGAAAAACCCATCCCTACAAAGTTAGTAATTTTTCACTCCCCACAGGCCACCGACTTGTATAGAAGTAACTCTGTGACGTCATAAGCGGACAGGTTTCAAGGTCATAGTGACTTTGTGCATTTTAGTGTAGTGCAATGTTTACAGCTTGTTGTTGTATTCAGTTGACGCACGTGTTTTTACAAAAAAAAAAAAATTGTGACGGTGAATATGACGAATTATTGCGAGTTGTTCAAATCTGAATCGGAATTTTAAAATAGTTCGTCGTCTTGACATTCCGTTAAGTCGTCAACTTCCGTTTCAGGAATTTTCTTCCGTTTTCTATTAGTTTGTACAAACCAGAAAAATAACTGCGAGTATTTTGCGGTACCATTAAAAATAGGTCTGTAATATCTGTGTAAAACAGTAATTTTAATAAAAAGAAATCGGCCAAGTGCGTGTCAGACTCACGTACAAAGGGTTCCGTACCATTGATTTATGAAATTAAAGGATTAAAGTTATTTGTATGAAAGATTACGCGGTAATAAGCGATTTACGAGGTATTAAAAAAAACTACTTACGAGATCTCGTTCAAAACAATTTTCGTTAGTAGTTTGTATAGTAATGTATGTACTTGTACATCATATGTTTTTTTAGATTTTTCACAAACTATTCGGTTTAGAAAAAAAATATTTTAGAAACCTCGATATCATTTTTGAAGACCTATCCATGCATACCCCAAACGTATGTTTGAAGAAAAAAAATTTTTTTTTGAGTTTCAGTTCTAAGTATGGGGAGCCCCCAATCTTTATTATTATTATTTTTATTTTTGCATCAATACCTTAACACGGTTCACAGAATACATCTACCTACCAAGTTTTAACAGTACCTATAGATCATATAGTTTCGGAAAAAAATGGCTGTGATATACGGACGGACAGACAGACATGACGAATCTGTAAGAATCCATTTGGCTACGGAACTTTAAAAAATGTAGAAAACCACGTATTTAGCTTCTATTAATTGTTGTAACTAAACGAAATAAATTATGCAGGAATCGGTTGAGTTTATGCACGTGTAACTCGACCACAGTGAATATAAAAATTAATACCATAGAAATACATCGACAAGACATCCTTATATCAGAAAGGATTTTGACGTGCCTCGAGCGCCAACTACTTGATATGAACTAAAATGATTACATTTGGAGACAAATAGGGATGTGAACTTCTAGAACACACGTCTAATAAATTTATAATTCTTTTCTTTATTATAGGAAATATATCCAAGTTTTCATATTGATTTTTTTATGAAATAAAATAAAATATTAAAATACGGTTACAGTTTTTATTTAGCTTCGTAAATTGGTGAATAAACATTAATTTAAACGTATAATATTATTTGTCGATAGGACATTAATCCCATCCCTACGTTTTACTATAGATACGTTATACATTTGTAGCGTGGCGCTGGAGGACACATCGCGTATTATGTAGATTGGCGTTCAAAAGGTTAATTTGTGATTATAAAAGTGTGGTAAAAAGGTTATAACTCGAGTAACAAGGTAAATCAGATGAATGTTCGGAAATAATGATGTTGCACAGTTCGACTCTGCAACCTAATTACCCAACACTCTATTACCCTCAATTTCAATAATTTTGAAGTATATTGCCAACCCGCATTGAGCAAGCGTGGTGATTACGCTCAATCCTTCTCCTGTAGTTTGTTAGTATTTTTTCTGAAAGATCTTATGTATTTAACCAAAGAGCAGAGATTATTATTCACCGCAATTTTAATTAAGTGACATTTTAAAAGACATCCTAGTAATTTAAGATTTTAAGATATTTACATTAAAATTAAACTTTGTACTGTTGAAAATATATGATAGATATATAAATAAAACAAATGTATCTCGTAACTCCTTTATTCCTCACATTTGAACATTGTGTAACAGGTACACTTACAATTTGGTACGAATCATTTCAACATACGATTTGGACTGCACTGGGCTACATGACATCTATTATGAAACTGGTTATTTTTGATACAATTTATTATAGAAGACGAGATGGCACAAATATCCGGCGTAAGCAGAAACGGTCTTACATTAAAAAAAATACGTCAAAAATGTGAATCGTAAATGGAAGTGTTTACAGTCTTACATTAAAACTATGTGGCTACGTTTTCAAAGTTACTAATTGAAAAAATTCTGTTAAAAATCGACTACACTAAAATGTACCATGCATCCCATTTTTCCTCTAGTACAAAATTTCCCGCCCATGCGACGATGACAATGTAACTTTATTAATTCATTTTTAACAATTCGTAAACTTATAAATTACATAAATATTCTTCGCTTCGATACGGTACAGTTATACTTACAGTTACAACAATACTGCTTGTTCGTTCCAACTTGATCAAGTCAGATAGACCGTGGTCCCGTTTCGCTACTAGAGATATGTTTGCGATTGACTTCGTACGCTACCGCTGTAATGGATCATGCACAGTATACAAATTATTTCCCTGTGTGGCCACGGCCTAACATGCAGTTACTATTTCCATAAGGTAACAAGTATAGACGACAACAAACAGACCGTCAAACTGTGTGATGTCGGATATTTTGCAAAATATCAAAATAATCGGTGAATTCTGTTGTACAGATGCCAGCACATCATGCTACCAATCTGTCAAATATTTTTAATAGATTTTCAACTTTATGTGTATAGCATTAAGGTTTAAGTTTGATTGGGGAAATTTGACAGTTTCGGCCAGCGTGACCTGCTGGCACTGTACATAATACGTGCAATATATGTACTATGTTTGTCAGTGATAAAGTGTCTTCATTTCGCCAGTTTTAGTTACTGACTTCTGAAGTTCTTTTTACTTTCTCTGTTATATTTACTCGATGCCGCCTCATCCCCGCTGTGCCATAATGTTGATTCGCAGATCACTCTAGTTTTGAAGATTTCGCGGAAATTGCCAATTTGAGAGTTTTGCACATCATTACTAAAGGTGAGTTATTTTGCGCGTAAAGATGGGAGCCGATACATCTGTTTCACCAGTCATTTTAATTTGATACGCACTTTTTAAAGTGGCAATTCTCGTAATTTTAAAAACATTCACGGCCTGATCTCTACTTGATCTGTCAATAGTTTTTTAAATTGATTGTCGGTTAGTTGAGATTGCGCCTAGATGTTGAATGTTTTTAATTACAGGAAATTAGCATTTAGATAAGGGGTTCAAAAGTTTGAGGCCATTTTTGAGCGGCATAAGATATTTTCTCTACCAGTCCTTATTATAATTTTGTAAAGAAAGTGACGTCGCAAAAAGACTTGTACTGTTTCAAAAGTTAAGTGAATACATTGTATTCAACCGACTTACTATACCAACGACAATGTTAGTTACCAATGATGGTCATTCATCAGTACATATTTTAAGATTAACATAATTATCAGTTCAATACTACAGCTGAACGAAGTTATTAAATAAATGATAATTCAAATTACAATTATAGTGAAATAAATATTAAAATAATAACACAAGTATTTAAGTAAGTGCTGAAGCTGCCTTATGTACAACATAATAGTTCCATTTATTATTATTATTATAAGTTAAATTTGGTTTTGTGTACGTCTCGGTAATAAAGACAAGAGTTTTGTTGAATGTCTTAGAGATGTTATAAAGTTTATTACTATTTCTGTGTCATCGGCTAAGAATAGGTTTACTAATGGTAACAAAATACTTATTTATAAATACTGAGCGGTCTGTTCACTACTCTGCAGACTAAAGGAGACTGTTAGAGTAGTGAATGGTCCGCTGCTTGTGAATATTAACGAAGCTCAGTTAGTAATTAAGCGGAATTAGAAAATAATTATGTATATCAATCAGAGAGGCAATTCTCGTAGTTTTATGTACAGGCGACAGCACATTAAGCTACTACAATCTGTCAGATATCCTTAATAGATTTTCAACTTTATCTCTATAGCATAAAGGCTTAAGGTTGATTAGGAATATCTGACAGTTTGGGGTAGTTTTACCAGCTGTCGTCCGTACGTTTACTCTGGTCTCAGTCTCAACCTTTGATTTCCCCAAATTTTGAAGTTTTTGACATTTGCTTGCGGTCGAGAGGAGATTGCAAGTACATAAGATATAAAAAGGTCCAATGTAGTATCGTAATTTTATGTTTTTATTATTATTTATGTACACTTGCTTTTCAAATCTACTTCTGACTTGGCAGAATAGTCGACGTCGGCTTTCTTGCCAAAACTTATGGTATTGCCTAAGTTTAACAATACATAGTACAACAAAAAAAAAAGAATTATTTAAATCGGACTTGTAGTTCCGGAAATATGCGCGCACAAACATAAAAACATACATACACTAGAAAATTGGCATACATACATAGGGGTCGAATTGATAACCTCCTTTTTTTGAAGTCGGTTAATAAATAAAAATAGAATAGAATAGAGACTGCGACTAGATTTCGAACGTTTTAAATAACGAGAATTGTCCTTCTGATAAAATGGAATTATTCAGGAATGGCCAATTGTATCAATGTATTCTTGTTGAACACATAGATAAAGTATAATTTCGAATAATTTTAATGGTCAGACCATAAAACAATTAATTATAAAAATATAACTATTATTCTAAAATGGAATATACATTTTTCAATCAATTCCTTGTTACAGGGAACTTATAAACTATGTTTAATAGATAAAACGACGTTATATTACGACTATATACATCTTAATTATTATGTACGTCTTATTAACACGAATATATTAACTTGTAATTCACCTAACACTTCTTCTCATGGCTGCGGCGTCCTATACTATGAGCCTTGTTCGATTTATTGACTTGTTCTAGATATATTGTCGGAGAACAGTTTGTTGTTGGGCATTTAGTTTTATAAATGTGGTACACAATTAGGAAGACTAAGTTTAAGAAATGAGGTGTTTTATTTGCCATAAAAAAAGGAATCTACTATCAGACTGCATCTATTTACACTACTAGCTATAAAACAATCTCACTATAGTTACGGAAGATAGTTATTTTTCTAAAAAAGTATTCTATCCTAAAAGACATTATCAACAGACATGAAGACAACAACAAACCGCTCACCAAATGCGTAATATGTATACGTCGCAAGCAAACAAATGATTATCAATTAAAAACATCTATTCAGCGAAAGCGTCACTAGTAGAGACATTCAACTTTCAATCTTAATAAGTAGATATAAGTATCAGAATCGCTTGCGACGGTGTTTTTTTTTCTTAATCGGGGGCATTTAGTAGGGACTGTGATTCTACGAGTTGACTAGCGTCTATGAGGCTGACTTGCATGGAGTCCAGGCTTCCGGTGATGACGTCAGAGCGGCCCACGCTGAAGGGATAGAACCGGGACACCGGGGGCCGTTGCTGATGCTCTGAAGGTTCCTCCTCACCGTTGGAATGCCGCGAGAGGATCGACAGGGATGGCATCTTCTCTTTTATTTGATGGATCTGTTGAACAATATTCAGATTTTGAAATGCTTGCTATTGTTACGGTAAAAATAATAACAGTTTGCAAACATCAGTATTGAAAACTTGTAAAATGTGATGAGTCTGGCATAATATATGTATGTTACATTATAGAAACATGAAAAAAGGTAAAGGTAAAGCAAAGGTAAATAGGTAAAGCGAACCCCAGACTCCAAAGCTGAAAAAGCTTCAATGTGACTGGGATTAACGCTGAGATGATGATGACATAGGAACAGGAATAATTGATTAAATATACGTGACTATCATTTGGCAACTGTTGACATAATAAAAACATAAGTACTAGGATAACATAAGCGTGCTGTAGTAGTGCGTTAAAGTCGAGTTAGACAGCCCTCCGAACTAATGCTGGCTAACGTCATTTCCCCTGAGCTGAGCTTTGCTTATTCAGAGCGACCAGCTCTTTTAGTGATGAGGTGCCAAGTTTACATTAGAGCACTGTAGTATACTAATAGAAGGAATTTTACCGCTGACACACATTTGGGCGTTCAGCAAAATAACGCAACGCTATCTAACTACACTTTAATTAATTATCTAGCTACACTACACGGTAATAATGAAGCTAGGAAAGCCCTAGGGCGGTAAGTAATTAAAAAAAAACTCTTCACTCTTTCAAAAAGTTCGCGTACATCTGACCATCTTATTGGCAATAGACATCTCATACATTCAGTCCAATGACAAAAGAGGTCGCTTCGCTATTCAGCCTTGTCTTCGTACGGGTACCCAGTCATAATTTTAAATATCGAACGGCGAAGCTCAATTTCGTTCTTGAGAATATAATTACAAAAAAAGACGAAAAAAAGGCGGGAATAGAAAACTTTCACATTAAATATTGTTTGTTTTTGTTTTTTTTTTTTTAATTACGTGTTAATTAGGAAAAAATACAGGAGTTCTTAAAGTGATGAAGATATGAGCTGCACTCCCGATGCAATGAAAATGGAAGCTGAAGCAACAATTAACAATATTTTGCCTGAAAATTCTAAAGAGAGATATTTGTAAACTCATGAAGTGGCGAAAAGAAAAACGAGTAAAGTCTTTATCTGAGACTGTATTCTTAACATACTTTAGTGAGCTATCAAAAAAGCTGCAGCTAGTTTGTGCTGCATTTATTCAATGTTAAAAGCAACCATGAGTACTAAACACGACATTAATATCAAGAACTTTTAAAAATTATCAGCTTTTCTAAAAAGGTGGGCATAAAAGCAAGAAACAAAGATTTTTACAGCGCAAGACGTAAAAACATTCATAAATGAAGCCCCTTATGACATATATTTAGCTGTTAAGGTACGTAAAATAGCAAATCACATAATGGAATACTTCATCATTTATCTTTTAAATTCTTACAATCCTATAAAATATACTTATGTATTTTTTGTATTTCCCTTGTTTTAGGAGGTTCTTATGTTCGGTATAACTGGCGCATGCCTGCATGCGAGTTATTGAATTGACAAATTTAACAATAGAGAACATAGAACAAGAGGGTCAGTTGTTAGTACATAAACTACCGAACACAAAAACTAAAAGTGACTGAACATTTGTGGTTCCTCAAGAATTCTTTGAATTTGTACAAAAATACAGGAATCTTCGTCCCGAAAATAAACAACAACTGTTTTTTTGAAGTACCACCAAGGCAAATGCTACAAACAAGTTATTGGAAAAAATAGCATTTCCTTCGGCATACTTCTGCCGAAGCAAATCTCAAGTTATTTAAAGTTAGCAAATCCGGAATTGTACACAGGTCAAGGCTTCAGGAGAACATCGGCTACACTTTTAGCCGATGTTGGGGCTAACTTAACCACTATAAAAAGGCACGGTGGGTGGAAATCCAGCAAGGTGGCTGAAGGTTACATTGAACACTCCATACAAAATAAAAGTAAAATTAGCAACAAAATAACGGAAACTATTCAGCTTTCAAAAAATGAAACATATTTCTCAAGAGATGATCCGCAACCATCAACTTCTACTGAAGAAAGTTTCATCTCGTCAGATTTTGTCCATGACCAACAAATATCACAATTTCAAACTATTAATATACCCAAAAAACATCTGTCCCTAACATTTGAAAATTGTTCTATGTCATTATAAATTTTAACAAATAAAATGTTTTATGATTGTAATGCCGGTTTTTCTCTACTTACTTCACAATCGAGATGTAAAGCAGAGTAGTTAACTCGGGTGTAAGCATCAATAATACCCCCGAACTATTATTACCCCGCACTCTCGCTGCGCTCGCGCCCCTAAATACAATGATTGGCTGCAATTGATGCCTTAGAGCCCTCGGCTACTAATCTACTATGAGGGATGTCCTTCCTCAGATGTTGTAGCTAACTCTATGATGTAACATGAGTGCTCTGTAGCATAATTGTCCCGTAAAAACAGTTTATGGAAAACATTTTGTTGGTAGACACAATAAGGTCGATTTTCGTTACAGCCATTTTTTTTTGTATCGTGCCATGCGGCGGCATACATTAATTAATTATTAATAAATAAAGGTCGACAAATCAGCGTTTTTCTTTACATTCAGTATTTAAGTACTAAGATAGCATGAGTTTCCTGTAGCAAGTATATTGATATTTTGTCCTGGTGATTCACTCCCAACCCATCATGCAGTATTATGAATACTTGTGCTATGGATCCACGCGACAATGGCATTTTAATTGTTTATTTAATTGTGGCATTCAACCGGTTAATTAAAGTCTTTCTGTGTGAAACGCCTCAACGGATTTAATTCTGGAAGGACCGTTTAGTGTTATAATAACGAGCATAATTTATAGAAAAGCGTGATTTTGACAGTGCCAAATACAAATAAACGGTAAAATATCTGAAAGATGATGCTATTGTAATTATGTTATACATAACCAATATTGGAGTACCAGGACAACACAAGCCTACAGCAGTATACTGACCTTCTGAAGCGCCGCGTAGTTGTGCACATGGTACTGTATGGTGCCGGACAGCGGCGAGTCCAGGGGCGCCAGCCATCGCTCGTAGCACTGCGACCACAGCTCCATGCCGGCTACCGACGTGCAAGGTTCTAATCGACTCAGTTCGGATGCTGACTTGTTTAGCAGCGATGATTGTGCTGTGAATAAGACGAATGATGTTGAATTATTATTCTAGTAGCAATATAGGTATTAAGCGCATATATAATAAAAAGTTAACTATATTGTTATAAACACTGTATATTATTCTTGACAAGACATGACATGATTGATGATTGTCATGATTCTTGATATCACAAGTGATTGCCATAGTAGGTTAAGTAATTTACGCTCAAAATGTACAGTACTACAAGGATCTTTTGGTTCGTGAATAACATTAACATGGATACGCTATTAGTACAGTCCTGTCGAATATATTTTACCTTTGACTCAGCAACCGAATAACAATCTTATTAGAATGAGAATAAAGAACACTGACGTAAAATAATCAAACGTAATATAACTGTGAAAGAACTAAACATTTGTAAATTATGCTGAAAAAACAAAATGGCGGCTTTTATTCCGATTTCCGTCGTGCGTCAAAAGATTATTGTACAGTTTAACTCACATAGCCTCCGTGCGTGTACAGTATTCGGCTTGATACCGTACAGCGGGTTGTAAAACAACGCCTTGTCTTGCTCCGAGAACTGCTCGCCCCAGTCCCACAGCGGCCTCTGGACGAAGTTCTGTAAACAATACTTATTTGTCAATATATACATATTGTAGAAACAGAGAGCAAGTAACTTTTTTTATAATTATTAACTAGTGCTTGACCGCAATCCCGTCTGATAGTAAGCGGCGATGTAATCGATGATGGTATAGCCCGCTAGTTTATTAAGCACTCAAAAAAACCGAGTGAATAGGAAGGAAGACGGAAGATGAACGAGGTGATGCAATGTAACCCAACAACACGACCAATAATGCTGCGCCAGAGGGAGATTGGTCTGGAGACCCTCCACGACTAAACTCCCGACAGAACAATATTTGGCGCATTGTACCCGGCACACATCGCAACACAACTGCTCAGACCAGTCCTTTGTACGGCTTCATCAGACATCATGCCGGAACACGACAAATCGCTTGGCGGCAAGACTTTGTCTGGTGGGCGGTAACTTCTACCGGCAGCCGATGTTATGGCCTACCACCGAGAACCTGAATTTTGAGTCACATATTGCGTGATGTATATGTGTATGAGAAGAATACACTAATATACATATATCTGTCCTTTTCTTAATGAAATAGAAACAAAAAGATTATCTGAACTTTTTATTAGCTCAGTTTGACGATAGGGAATCAATCGGCCCCGTTTTGTATTGTGTGAACTTAATCCTTCTCTGCATGAGAGGAGACCTGTGCCCAGCAGTGGGACGGTAAAAAGGTTGATGATGAACCCACTTGCTTGAATAAGCGCAGCCATGGATCGTGACTTTAGAGATATTGTCATGTGTCTAGTGTAAACTAACTATACCCATTTGTAAATCAAACCAACATTACCTTGGCCACAGCCAACTCTCTATCCCGCGCGCAGTTGAACAGGAACGTGTCAAAGATATGGTTATGTGCACAGTCCCATAGTGTCGTCAGGTACGTTTCTGTGAACTGGAAGTCTGCTGGGAACTGCTGCAGTAGCTGCCACACGCAGTCCAAGTATAGGAGCAGTACTGGGGCAGTTTGGGCGGAGGTCGTGTCTTTAGCGGTGGTTTCTTTAGGGTTGCCGGGACGGGGAAGACCGAATCTGAGGACAAAGTTATTTTTTTAAATTTAATGTGGATCAATTGTGAAGATCACAGAACTTATTTATAAACAGGTATATAAAATGCAACGTTGCACGAAAGTCGACGTCCTCGGCCGTTTAAATCTTCGTTTATAGTCATAACCAAATGATGATAAGGACTATTATTCAATATCCCAAAAACCCGTGCTGTAGCCGAGTTGAGTAATCTAATACAACGTGTTTGCTATCTTTTAAAGTTTTGCCTAGCGGTAATGGCCGCGACTAAGGGTAAGTGGATTGATCCAAAGTAATAATAATATAATGATTTTCAAGCACGTGCAAATATTTAAATAATATTAATCCGATCCAGCCTGACCTTCACTCGTCCGTTAACCCCACTCTTTCTAGTTTAGTAAAAATATATTGGTGTTTTTTATTAAAGTATTATGTATTTTATATGACGTGCTTAAAAATCATAATTATTTACCGATAATTATTATTTAATTAATAAGCAATACTTACTATGCTCATGCTGTATGTGAACAATAGCTTAAAAAGTATTAAATTAAAAATATTCAATCCTTCGAATTGACAAGAGAATATAAATGTGAATGAGTACTCACCTATCACAGAATGGGTGACCAAGCGCGATCCATTCCTTCTGTATGAGAGACTGGAAGCCTGATATCGTTCTGAAGTAAGGGTCCACTAGCAATTGAGTGAGGCATGATACCACAGAACAATAGTCTACACCGTCACCTGAAACATAAAGGATATTTATTTATCAAATTAATATAATAATGGATGTTTGTTTAGAAAGATTTATAAACTGAAGTTTGAAACAACTAGGAAAATAACCTTTCTAAAACAACTGTACCATCTCCAACACATACATTTGAAACCTGCGTAACAACTCTTTTGCAAAGAAAAAGAAATACATACTTGGTAGTAGCAGCCAACAAAGCTGTTAACGCGATTTTGATTACCTTTGGATTACAATTACCTGGTACCTTTGGTAACATTATAGCTGATTAAGCATTGCCCAAATGCCCATAAATTGTAAGATATAAAGCTCGTTTTCCCGTGACCTTTACCAGCTCATCGGTCTACCTATCCAGAACATTACTGCCCCATCGGCCATCGGTGAAGGTCGCGGGAAGCCGGTGGATGTGGGCAGCACAAAACCGGTCATTGTGGAAAGCCTTGGGAGATACATGAAGTAGAAGAAGCTCGTTTTCGGTGTATAAAATTACCTTCTTGTAAGACAACAGTGACATTGTTAGAGAGGTGTTGCGCGGCGTCCTCGGCGAACGCAATGCAATTGGCGACGTAGCGGAGCCACCGGCTAGCGTCCAGGATCGAGTAGTACTGGGAGTCTTGTAGCTGTAACGAACAGGGAAATAATAATTATTACAGTTTTGTTGCCTTCCTTGAATCTTCTTCAGGTATTACTTAAGACTAGTTTAACGGTCAATTGATTGGTTGAACAAAAAAATTAAAAAGACCAAATCTCATCATTTAAAACGTCCATAAACAGTTTCTTATTTAATTTTCAAACTAGTGCATGACCGCGATCCCGCCTGATGGTAAGTAGTGATGCAATCGTTGATGGTAAAGCGCGCTAGTGTATTCACATAGCTTTGTAGACACTTAAATTATATTCAGACTAGAAGAGCTAGTATAAACAATAATAATCACATGACTACAGCGACAATAACAAACAAATAAACCGCACGCATTCTTAGATAAGTATAAAAGGAAATAGTGAAACACTTCATTCATAAAACATAACAAAATACAAGGAAAACTAATTAATTATTCTCATCCTTGAGGAAGGTAACCACATTGTTATTTTTGACAAGTTTTGATGTAGCCGGTTTATTTATCCATTTCTTGCAACAGCCCTTTTTTGTTTGTTTTCGCCAAATTCTGGGCAAGACACTAATATATGTATGCATTTATCTTTTGTCCCTTTCTTATTGAAATAGAAAGAAAACGATGCACTGATTTTTTTTTTAAATCTTTGCCCCACATGAATTTCTCCTGTATCGTGGGTGTGTTTACAAACATATAAACTCACATACACAAACATCCAAACCCGGAACAACTACTTGTAGGTCATACAAATATTTGTTCCGTGTGGGGATCGAACCCGCGACACGCAGCGCAGCAGTCGATAGCTGAACTTCTGCGCTAACCGTGCAGTCAAATTGAATTTAGTCTAGTTTATGAATAGGGGAACCGGCACCGTTAACTATTAAAAATGATTCTAAACCTTTTTTGGATGGAAAATCATCAAATGTCCTCTCCTGTTCTGAGCTGATTCTATACCTTAGTTTTACTTACCCAGAACTGTCCAAGTGTGGTTGGTGTGCACAATTCAACAAGTTTTTTGTAGGACGTCTGTAGTGTTGCCAACGGCGGGAGTATCCCGGGGCCGCCAGCATTCGTGAACGTATTGCCACAGAGGTACAGAACGTGTGGCGGTGTCAACTTCGGATGGGAGCGACGCACCTAGGAATATAGACTTTAAGTTAGTGGAATAAGGTGGATTTTTAATCGTCTCTTTGTCAGTGGTTTGCATAAATGTATGCGAGATTTACATTTTAAAAACCAATGATACAGGCGAATTTCTAGTTTTTTTAACGCTATATCACGCCCGTATTCCACAAACAGTTGGGCAGAGAGTGTACCCATAGTGCACTCACGTTTCGCTAATTAGATTTTAAAGTACCGATAGTATTTTTTTTTAAATTTTAGTTCAAGGTTTCACCTCCATTCATTGGAATGGCGCACAGCTAATTATACAAATTATTATATTAATAACAGAAACAATTCTTTGTAATTTGTAAATAAATCAGCTGTTGCGCAGACAAAGGTGCACTTTTTTCTCTCACTCTCATAGTACGATGGCACGGCACGGAATCCCATACCACCGGGGAGACAGATCAGGCGCAGGACCTATGGCTTGAACGCGCTTTCCGAGGCACAGGTCTATCAAACTGCCACCTTTTTAAGTGCCACTCCTCTAATTTATTATATAGTTCTTGCAATTTACGAGCGCGCGTGACTCTTGCTTGTGGTATGTTGTGTACATGCACAATGCGTTAGTGTGTGTGCCTGACGGAGCGTTCAGTAGCGAGCGGTCGCCCGCTCAGGTCACTTGTGCTTATTGTTTTCACATCGCTATCCGCCACGAAGTACCGTCAGCGTGTCAAATACCGATAAAAAGCGAAAAATTATTCGTAGTGAGGTGAGTTATTTAAATATGCATTTATAGCGTTAATTTAATATTAAACTTTTTGTATGGATCAACGATCATGAACATTGTATTATCTTTATTATTTATAGGGTCGTGCAATTATCGCCCGAGTTTTTCATTTTCTTCAAGAAGAATATAATTTCATGAAGGCGAATAATAATGATAATTGTGATTTGAGTCCTTTGGCTAACGTAAGAAAACGAACCGCCGAAGCAACAGGGGTCAGTGAACGTACTGTAACTTCTATTTTGAAAGAAGAAAAAGAGATGCCCTCTACATCTGCCAAATTTCTTTCACCAATGAAAAAACGTCGTAAAAGAAGTAGCAAATTTTATTTTGATAATTTCGACACTAATTTGTTTCGAAGTACAATTCAAAATTATCACATCGAATACAAGGGAATTCCAACTTTAAACAAAATTCGGTCAGTTCTCAGAGAAAAGATAGACTTTGACGGGTGTCTAAGCACTTTACGTTCATTGCTCATAAAAATTGGTCATAAATGGCGAAAGATTAGCAGTAACCGACGAGTATTACAAGAAAGGCATGATTTACAACTATGGCATTTAAAATATTTGAAAAAGATTTCTCAGTGCCGTGCTGAAGGTCGTCCTATTGTTTACACTGACGAAACATATGTTTTAACGTCACACGTTCGACAAAATACATGGGGCATAAAAGATAAAGATACTCCATTTATGAAGAAATTAGGTACTGGGAGCCGGTTTATTATAGTGCACGCAGGTACTAAAGATGGATTCATTCCAAATGCCTCATTGGTATATAAAGCATCCTCCACAACTGGAGATTATCACTCAAATATGAGTTTTGAAAATTATAAGAAGTGGCTAGAAGAGAAGCTTATGCCAAATTTGCCAGAAAGAGCAGTTATTGTGATGGATAACGCGTCCTATCATAACGCCCGCAGCAGTAAAATTCCTACGTCCAGTTCAAGGAAGAGCGATATGATAAAATGGCTAACTGATAACAGAATTTTATGTGACGAACGATTAAAAAAAATCGAACTCTATGATTTAATAAAAAATAATAAACATCGTTTCATAACATTCAAAATCGACGAAATAGTCAAAAGCAAGAATTTTGAAATACTACGTTTGCCGCCCTATCACCCTGAGTTGAACTGTATCGAAAATATCTGGGGGATTTTAAAAAATAAAATTGCAACTAAAAATATCGGACAAAATATGACTACTTTACAAAATTTAATATTGATTTGGACTTCAAGTTAACGATTAATTTAGAATCAACTGATAGCGACACTGAAGAGTTTGAAGATAGTGACACTTCTAACGATGAATAATAATTAATTTTAATAAAACTTACTATTAAAATATTTGTTTTATTATCATTGTTGGTTTCAAAGAAAAAATAATTTTAAAATTGATTATTTGTATGCTGACCGTAGCGCATCTCTGCGCACGCACACATTTACACGTATACAGATACGACTTGAACACAACTAAGAGCCACGCGCGTTCGTGAATTGCAAGAACTATACTGGAAATGTTTTTATCTAGTGCGCAAAAAAATAATGGGTGGCTCAAAATCAATAACAGAAGAAATCTGCATCATTAGTAAAAAAAAAAAAATGTTTTTATATGCCCTAAAATCAGCAAATGATAGACACCAATTATTCTTATCAATATCGTAGTATTAGCGCCGCGTGCGCGGGCGCGGTTTGATTGTTACTATGCACTGTATTGTGTGTACTGTGTATACACCACAGATCGTTGCGACACCGCACGGCACTGACTCACGCGTGCACTGTTTTGACGGTGTGTTTCAATATTTCGTGGACAAACTTCGCCGCCGCAGTTAGCGGGCAACGTTTACGAATTGTGAATCTCTTAAAAACTTAAAAACGCAACGGTCACTATGCCAGACTGCACGAACCGCAAGTTTTTCGAAATGTTGCGAGTGTACTTACAAAGTGGTGAAAGTTTACGTGCTACTCGGAGACTGTACGCGTCGGAGAGCATACCTAGGATACGAGCTATAGGAATTAAAAACCCCCCTGTCCCCAATGCAAGGACTATTTTAGCAGTTACCCAAAGGTTACTCCGCAACTTCTATTATCAACACGATGGCGCTCCGCCTCACTACGCTGTACAAGTACGCAATTACCTGAACGGAAAATACAGGCAAAATTGGATCGGTCGTGGTGGCCCTGTACCGTGTCCTGCCAGATCACCGGATCTTACCCCTTGTGATTTTTATTTGTGGGGTGAAGTCAAACGTCAGGTGTATGTGGAATAGGTGACCTAAAATCTAGGATTATAAACGCTTTTGATGAAGTGAAAAATGACACTAGTGTTTTAAATAAACTAAATGACAATTTATTTAAGCGTGCACGTTTATGCCTACAAACAGGTGGACTACATTTTGAACAATAATTAAAATACAGCGATTGATTGGCCTTATATAGGGGGTCAGGACTTTTTTTACTGTTTTTGATTGAACATTATTGTACATAAGTAGTTGATTCCAATTTTTTAAATACGCCTTAATGCCGAAATATGGACGCCAGCAGGTCAACCTACCCTAAACTGTCAACCTTTCCCAATCAAACTTGAACCATAAAGCTTTAGCGATAAAGCTGAAAATCAATTAAAGAAATCTGACAGATGGTAGTAGCTTGATGTGCGGCGACTGTACCTACATAGGTAGTAGACTGTACCTAATAGTAGATTATGCGTTGACGTGATGCCAATAATTTGAATTCATTACGTTTTTATTAAAAGTAGTGCCTAACTCATTTTATCGATAAACGCCAATCCTTAACGCGTTGTTCATAAGACATAGTTTTTAAAATACATTGTAGTCTCTAATTTTGTATTCATAAAATTGTGCTACATTTTAAGGAAAAAAATTAGATTTGAATTGCGTAAATTGAGCTCTGAGTTGCTCAGCCATTTTTTATCAGTTTTGTTTATTGTTAATCGAACCCATAAAAGTATGAAGGAAAAATTGGAATTACTCTGCAAATAACAGCTAATTCGAACCTAATAAAATAGCAATCTCTTGAATGAAAAATAAAGGGAGTTGACCTAAGGGTGTGTCGGTACGGTATTAGGCCGCGTAGTGAACATGCGGGCGGCGCGGTTGGCGCGGGCGCGCAGGGGGGGCCTGTGATGTTCCCGCCGTCCGCACTCCGCCGAACATGAATGGAAGCGCGCGAGATCAAAGTATTAATATTTTTATCTATAAAACTTATTTTACTATAAGTTGACAAAGTTTGCGCACTGGATAATTTTTTTCATGTATTTGTATATTTAATATATTACTTAATATATGAGACGCCCCGAAGATCATGTCATGAAACGGGCCCTAGCACTGCCAGATAACAAAAAAGGTAGAGGACACCCACTAACCACCTGGTGGTCCACAGTGGCCAAGGACTTGGAGCGTGCCCAACTAAAAATCTCGACAACCCAGGACAGATCATCCTGGCGCAAAAGAACGAGGAGAGCCGACCCCAAATAATGGGAAGTGGCTAGGACAAAGAAGGAGAGGGAGCAATGGTTTAGAAATATGCTTCAAAATAATACTTTCATTGATAGTAATAGTGTGTTACACAATTAGGATACAAGTTTACAAAATTGTTTACACTTCCATCAGATGTTTTTGGAACTGATTATACCTACATACATGAGTTTTATATATATCAATAAAGCTTTTGCTCACATACCTGTTCCAATAACACACTCTCTGCCGTCGCCGACTGTTCAGTACTCAACAACTCCCCACTCCTTAACAATGCAGCACCCTCAGGCCTTCCCCATACCCAAATAGGAACTCTCCCTGATCGAAAGTGACGCGCCGATTCCATTAAATTATAATCCAACACAGAACTGGGCACTATGAGGGTCTCTCCAGCAGTCAACATGAAGGCATCAGACGTTCCATTTATACAAGTGATTCTCCAGTGGGGACATTCACACCGTTCCAGTTCCCTCTTCCAGTCGCCTGGGCGTTGAAACATGTTCATGTCTGAGGGGAGCGTGGGGTAGTATGGCTCTCTGTACTCGAAGGCAAAGAGGAGGTCGTGCCGCTTTGGAAACGCGTGGTGCATTAATGCGAGGCCAATTTTTCGGCCGTTGTCGATCGGTGAGTTGGCGAAGCTGAATGTTAGGACTTTCATGTTCTGGAAATGAAAGAAATTTTATTAGTTTTACGGTTTGTTAGATCTGTTGTTGTCCTGTTAAAAGTAAACGGGGCTTTGTTTCTGTAGTTTTCGCAGAGTGATCTATAAAAAAAGTGTGGAGGCATGAGGAACAGGGAGTAAAGTTCACTCATCCTCCATAGAAAAGGGAGGATCCGCCAGAAGGGTGCTGTGTCTGGCGGGCACTTGTGCATCGGTTGATTTTAGGAAGTTGTAAGTATGCTAGTAGCATGGTAAACTCCGCTTGCTGTTCGCATGTGGCGGTTGTAGATATCGCTATACAAACACCAACAACAAAATAAAGGAAATATATTTCTTTATTTATAGACAATATATTTTCTAAATAAATAAAAATGTGTATATAGTTGCAAGAATCTGAGGGACTCAATAACCTCTGTATACCATCAACACGAATTTCATGTTACTATATTATTTATGGTAAAAACGTTGTATCAATAAAAATAAAGCGTTATCATGAACTTATGATGTATGTACCATGGTTTGACAAACATGGTACACAAAATAATACCTTTGACAATTTCCCTAAAAATATTTATAACAATGATTTACCCGTTCTAAAACAAACTGTTATAATTACTTTCATTTATTTAAACATTCAAAAACAATTTCAATTGTGTTTGAATATAATACGAATATTTTTATCTATACTAATCTACAACGTGTAACATAAAGGGTATACAATATGTTAAGAAAACCCTGTCCGACCCGTGAAGGTGTTGTTAGGTACCTATCGATAACTGATTCTACTAATGCATACAAAACCGGGCTAAACTTAAAAAAATCCCCCTAAAAAATAAATATTATTTCGCAAAAAGAGGTAACTTAATAAATGTGCGTTATGCACCCTTCCGCGGGCGGCGTGCGGCAGGGCACGCGGCACGTGGTCGCATCGCTATTCGCTCATAATAATAACGGTGTTGTCACTTTTTAAAAATTACCAAATTTCGGGGAAGTTCGAATTAATTCGCAGGAAAAAAGATTATTTCAAAATTAATTTGTATTGGTACTATGATGATTACGTAAAATTTTATATTATATTTGGTCATGTGTTTACCTAACCTTTATTATCCTTATGGGTCGGACAGGGTTTTCTTAACATACTGTATACAGGTAAGGTTCAGTTGAAAACCAGCGTCAGGCAAGTGTTACGTAGTTGTCTGACATTTATGCTGAAGTGGACCTATTTAGCGCAACGGTTGGATTGTTTCTTTTTTTTTTATGTATATACCCTTTATGTTACACGTTGTATAAAGCTGAAGAGTTTGTTTGTTTGTTTGAACGCGCTAATCTCAGGAACTACTGGTCCGATTAGAATAATTCTTTTTGCGTTGGGTAGCCCATTAATCTAGAAAGGCTTTAGGCACACATCATGCTCCGACCAATAGGAGCGGAGCATATAAAAAAACATATCGAAACTTACGCGGGTGAAACCGCAAGGCGCAGCTACTTTAATATATGTTGTTATAATAAAAGTTATTTTTTAACTTATTTTATATTGTATAATAAACAACATATCGTATATAGAATTTTTTCAAGAACAACTATTCGTTACTTATCCACTCGCTAACCACATGACATTGAGCCCTGGGCTAATCTGATTAGATAGTGACCCCAACAGATTGCCACAGTAACGCATCTGCGCCAAATATGTGTATTATCTGTGTATACAACACATATCTATGTTTTATGTAAATATTGGCAGTGGTGTATGTACATTCTTTTACGTGTAAGTATTGGCATTTTTAGTGCAATAAAAAATAAATTTTAAGCAAGCCACTATATAAATACTTACATATAAAATATAAATATAACAAAAGCATAAAATACTGTTCTCTAGTGATATTATTTTAAGAGCGCCTTCATCCTCTCTCCTAATAAAAAAACGAAATACTTTGCTGTGCCCGACAGGGTCCATAGTTGATTCTATATTTTAATATACCAAATGTTATGTACGCATTATGGAATGCAATAAATTATTGAGTAAAATAAATAAAAATTACGTTATTACGAAGATCGTAAGACTGAACTTAATTATAGACAGTTAAAATATATATAAAGTAACAAAAAGTCAGAAAGTGAGTGTTTTTTGCAATGATAATTTATTGTTTATAGCATAATCATGGTAATGATTATAATTCCACCATAGCAAAATGCATTTTAAGTTGATTTTTGAGTAGAAAAGGGTCCTAAAAAGGTTTTGGACACCATGGAATTTGAACTTTTTGAAGTATAACATTCTGTTAGTTGTTTAATAACTTGAAAATGATCTCACATTCCTGGCTCTAATACGATTCATAATAAGATGTGAACATATTGTTTTAAGCTAAATTATAATTTTACTTATTACTTACTAATTTTATTTTAAATAAAATAAACGGTAAACGGTATTCGATATTATTTAATGCTAATAACAAAATTATTTTTTTGCCACACTTTCCAAATAAGTCATTCTAAACCTGATCCTGCGGCTGACTAAAGTAGATGTATTTTGCAATACCATAGTAATTAATCTAGAATGTAATCTCTTTGAAGGTAATTAAAACGGCATTGGTTTAACTTTGTGGATTACGGCCTACTCACACCTCATAAAGAAAGAAATGTTGGGTCCAAGATAACAAAAAGGTGAGGTAGTTAGTACCTTTAATAGATTACAGACATATTTGACTGATAGCATTTGGTAAAGTGACATTTGCTTGACTGTTTAGTTAGGTGTCAAATATAAAAAAGATAAAGCTAGTGTCTGGCTGGGTAAAACGTAGAATTATCCTTACTAATATTATAAATCGGAAAGTGAGTTTGTTTGTTTGTTCCGGTTTCACGCCGTAACTACTGAACCAATTGCTTTGAAATTTTGCAGGCGTAAAGTTAGAAGCCCGGATTAAATAATAGGGTACTTTATATCCCAAAAAAAAAATGATATTCCCGAGGGAAATTTAATAAGCGGGATAAAACAGAACTCCACGCGGGCGAAGCCGCGGGCGGAAACTTTTTTTTTTTTTAATAATTATAAACTAGCGCTTGACCGCAATCCTGCCTGATGGTAAGCAGTGACGCGATCGTTGATGGTAAAGCGCGCTAGTTTATTAAGAGCCTATTTACTCAGAAAAACTGAGCGAATAGGAAGGAAGACGGCAGTTGAGCGAGGTGGTGCAATGTTAAACCTAACAACACGGCCAACGATGCTGCGCCAAAGGGAGATTGATCTGAAGACCCTCCACGACCAAACACCCAACACAACAACATTAGGCGCATCGTACCCGGCACACATCGCAACACAACTGCTCAGACCCGTCCTCCGTACGGCTTCACCAGACATCATGCCGGAACACGACAAATCGCTTGTCGGCAAGGCTTTGTCTGGTGGGTGGTAACTTCTGCCGGCGGCCGATGTTATGGCCTACCACCGAGGAGCTAGTAGATAACTAATTTACCACGGGAGAGTACTATCCAAACAAAAATGATCCTAGTTTCTAAAAGAGGGGCCAATTATCATAAGTTTAAGAACATTGCATGACTGCTTACCAGCAGGCGAGACCGTGGTGAAGCACTAGTTTATTACATAAAAAAAACCGTTCTAGCACGTCAAAAAATCGCAAAGTTGGATTTACAACTATCAGTGCTTAGCAGTAAGTATGTAGGTTATCCAAATCTGTTCAGTAGTTATTGCGTGAAAAAGTAACAATCATCTATCATAGGATAGTAGGATGTTATGAATAACAAATATAGGTATAAGTGTTGAATGTTTTCAGAATCATGTTCAATTATAGCATTCAATGGTCCAAATCTCTTGTTCACCAATTCAACTAAATTTTCTTTAGTGCATTTCATTATTAATAGGACAGACGATAAAATATTAGTTCTGTCAAATTAAGATACCCCATAGACATAGTTTGAAGGAGATTAAAAGCATGGCGACTAAAAATACATTAATTTATGCCAGGCGCGGGCTAATGGCGCTGATTCTGTTGTTCATAAATTAAAATAATTATAAGTTATGTGCATCTTTTTCTTTCCATTTCGTTAAGAAAAGGACAGAAGATGAAATTTCAGTTTAGACTTGTCAAATTAGTGCGTTCCTGACGTAAACTCGCGAATTTTTATTCGCCATGTTTATAATCGCGTTTAAACTGTCTATGGAGTATGTTAATTTGACATGATTAAACTAAAATGTTATCTTCTATCCTTTTCTTAACGAAATGGAAAGAAAAAGATGTATGATGTATGAATGTATGCTTAGCTTAGCATTAGCTACTACTAAGAAGTAGTATGTGCAGCCTTTGGGGCACAAACCAGCAGGGTAATAGCATAACACACTATAATATACCGTAGCAATGAGTTTCATTTTGACAATTCAACAACATTCATTGCGTTATTTACTTATTTACGTTGTTCAGCAGACACAGTTTTTGAATAATATGTAGAATTGACAGTAATAGTGTATTACGCATTTGGGGTTTTTTAATTTTTCCCTATACTTACTTCTCTATATTTCATTTCATGTGCCTTTTAGTTTGTAGAATCACTGAATGGATCCCATTAAATACTAGCTCATCGAGCACAACGAGCGAGGCGAATAAGGAGAATCGCGCTTGTCTCTGAAAGGACTGACCCGCAATGGCGGTGGACTTGGAGGAAAAGGGAAAGGGGGCTTACCCAGCAGTGGGACATTACGAGCTGCATTTATAGATAACTAGCGGACCCCGTGAAAAATCATAAAATTCTCATACCTACTGCACATCGGTACACAAAATTTCGAACAAATCGATTCGAATCGATCCAACTGTTTTGAAGGAGTTTGGTAACAAACACCACAACACGAGAATTGTATATACCCGTGGGCAAGTGACTAGTTATGATTAAAAAAAACCTATTTCAAATATTATTTATAAATTCCTTTTATTGGAATGGCATCTTAACAGATAGTCATTAAAAGGAATTTACATTTTAAAAACAATACAGTTTAAAGACTACCAAAATTGTTTCACGTAAAAGCGCGGTGCGGCCTTGAGAACCGATCCATGGCGATTAAATTTCCAAGAAACGAGCTAACCGCTTGACCCTCTCCGCACTGCTAGGTATGCGAGGGAAATCACATTTAAATGTAAACCAACCAGTGGCCCACCCTGTATTAGGTAGTTCTGAAAAATATACTTTGTTATTCGTTGTAACCCACCTTGCATATAACCTGTAGCCCTTTCACCTTCCCGGGCATATCTCCATACGGCATCAGCCGTCGCCGTCGTTGCGGGCCGCCATCCGTCAGCCATACTGCGCCCACCCCCGTCAAGGGCACGTCGAATGCACCAAGCAAGTAGTTCCGTTGGCAGTACTCCTGGTTTTACAAAAATAGAAGAAGATAAGTTTTCAGTATCATAATAATAAATAAAATGCGTTTATGGGCGTTACAGCAAATAAATACACCTTACAACCATGAAAATATAAAACGAAGATTGTAATGCCAAAAGAGCCTCAGCTCAGTATAATGTCAACACAAGGAGGACTGGACTGCAGATTGGTGTACTTCTTTATTAGTCATCATCTCCTCTCTTCACTCTATGAATATGAAAGAATGAGGATGGTTATCAGACTAGAGAAGATCAAAGATGGTTGGATTGTTTGAATGATATGGCTGGAAAGGACGTGACTTACAGAGAAGTATGAAAGAAAAATAATTGTCAATGCAACACCAAATGAACGAAGGTAAGAGAATTATGAGAATTATTCAAAAAACAAGATTTAATTTACCAAAATAGACAAACTTATTGATGCAATCATGAGTTTATATGGTAGGTGCATCTAAACAAACATCACTGCCATTCGAGTTACCACCTACTTTTACTTATTTCTAATTATGTACTACTATCTCATTGCTTTCAAAAAACTTCAAGTACCAAGGCTGCATAATGCGCGAGAGGACAGCAACACTTCCTATTGTTGACCTATGAACGCTAGGAATCACAAAAGAATTCAAGGTAAGTAATTTAATCAACCATTTGACGGCCAAGACCATGTTGTAACACTCTGTTCTTTTGCAACTCAGCCTTTTAATTTACTTTTATAATATAATACATATACCGTAACGTCAAAAAAATTTCCTAGTCACTAATTTCTAAAAGCTAATATGTCATAAGCACGAATACCGCATAAAACCCACAAATATACATACCAAAACAAAACTCCGATGTAAGAGTTTGTTCATTATAAAGTATATAAAGTAGAATCACAACAAAATTTACAATCGAAGAAATTCTTAAGGAAATACCCTTTAGCATCGTAATAAGCGTCTTGGAAGAGGGTAATTCCTGAGACGTGAATCAGGGGCTCTAAGTTAATTTACTGTCGGTCTTTCCTTGATCAAGTTTTTTTAGTTAATTCGTCACAAAAACGACGACGTGTTTTTTTTTCCCGAAAGGCAAAGTTATAAGGAGGGTTACGATTTTAGCAGACTGTGTATCTTATATATTAACTGCTTTGTATCCCTACTAATGTAGACTTTTCCCAACTTCATTATGTATGTAGTTTGGAAAACGCTAATACAGATCATTAGGCTCAGAATCAACTTTTCGAACATCCAAATTATACGACATAGTTACCCTCTATCACACAACATAATATGTATATGAACCAAATATAGGTGCCTACTTTTGTATAGAAACAAATTTTCTAACTGAACAGACAGCTGTGCTGTGCTGCTGGGAAATTTGCTGCGCTACTTCTTCTCTTCAGTGAATGGACTAGGAACTGGTAGGTATAGGGGAACTATGTCGTGAAATTTTGATGTTCGAAAAGTTCAGATTCCGAGCTTAATTCGAATAAATGATTTTTGACATTGATTTTATAAGTGGAAGTAATGGTATTCTGCATCGAGTCATATTGAAAGCCTAGCCCTAAAATATTTGGGAAAAGCCTAAGCTGATTGATTGTATGGAACGCGAAAATTGCAGGTAGGTATGCCACGGGATGATAGAAAAAACTTGCGCGTGTTTTGATTATTTCATACTTCTCTGGTGTTCTATAAAGTGCCTCTTTAGTGTCAAATATTGAAAAAATATTTGTTCCAAACGCTTTTGACCACCTAAAGTAAAAGCGACCTTAGTTATCCTACAGCTAATAGCTAATACTCACATCATTAGTTGAGTTCTCCAAGGGCACGAAGGAAAGTTTGTAGTTTGTGACAAAGAGCGACCCAAACCGACCGCGGTCCCACTCGCTGAGCGGCGTCAGTAAGACCACGCTGTGAGCCGCGCCGGTTACCAGCTCGCCTGAGGAGAAAAAAACGTAATCTATAAATATGCCATCAAGGGTCCAGTTTACCTGCGCGTGAGGCAGCGGGAATCCCAGCACCCCCACGCCACTAGTCGCCGCAGGAGACGCCCTGGTCGGGAGACAACATCGACCTCTCGGCCACCGTAGGCGCGGGCCTGCGGGCGGTGAGCAGTAGGTAGCTCGCCGCCTGATAAGGATCAGCACATCGAGACGGGGTTCACGAAGACCGATGCCTCCTGGGTCAGGGTTGCGGGTTGGTTAAAAAAGAAACCGTGGATTTTAGTCAGTAAAAGTCTGACACACCCTTCCGCTCCGCCCAGAGCGGGAGAGGTCATTTGATGATTTTCCATCTCAAACAAAAAAAGGGGGCCCAGTTTACCCCAGGAGTTAGGTTTGAACGTCCGTCGGTTTGGCGAACCTCGACTGGGAACAAAGCTCTATTAAAAATGCTATTGATTGGTTAACCGAAGAAATAGTGGGGAAGGGTATGGCCCTTAAAATTCCAGGGAAAGTTCATGGATTCAATCCTGCCCTATGCTATGGAAAAACCTTTCAATAAAATAATAGCAGATCCTGATCCGGCGAAGTACAAAAAAGGTGAATTAAAAAAAGCCGGCAAAGAGCATGTCGGGCGACGCATGTCCAGCATAGGTATGTACCTATGCTGGATTTAACAATACAAAAGTAGACAAAATAGACGGGTTATGTAACCCGTATATTTTGTATAACTTAGTAGATCAATTTCTTGAGAAATGGCGTTGTATTTTGGGGTTGTTTGTGCTGTTAAGATTTTTCCTGAGTCCGTGCTTTTTTTTTTGGAACAACAACGTATGGAAAGTACCATAACTACTCAGAATATGCAGCTACAGGGTTAAGTCATATATTTTTTAAAGGGAAAGAAGATTAGTTCCTGATAATAAAATATCTAAACTAAGAAAAAAAAAATTATATATCCGTATAATCTTTCTTCTACTAAAGCTCTGAGATCGTTTTTAATATTTTTTTAAAATCATAATTCAAAAGTTAGGACAGATTTAGGACACATTTATTTTTTAACTTTTGGGGCTATTATTCCCGAAAATATTACCATATTGAAAAATGATTTCATGGAACCCCAGTTTAAACTGGGGTTCTATGAATAAAACATTTATTTCCACTGAAATGAAATGAAATCGTTTATTAAGCAAGTAGAATCACTGATCACTTTCACACGTCATGTTTTTTTTTTTAACTAGATGAAGCCGGCATTTCCTAACTGACTACCTCTGAGAAGAAATAGCCGAAACAAAGTCAGGGATCATCGTCTTTTTTCAAGTCCAGACATTAAAAATGAAAATGTTTACAATAATTTACGTTATAATTACGCATATTGCTTAATAACAATGCTTAACAGAGCGACAAGCTCAGTCCCAAGCTTTTTTGTCCTCTAAATAATCTGAGATTTTATAATTTACCCCTTTTTACAAAGCACTATTTATTTTACCACTTTGTCGGCGTGATTGATATACATATTGGTACCAAATTTTAGCTTTCTAGTGCACATGTTCACTGAGATTATCGGTGGACGGACAGACACACTTGGCTACTATAAGAAACTATAAGGGTTCCTAGTTGACTACGGAACCCTAAAAATGAAAAGCAATAATAAATCCGTTCTCGAGATCGTAAAACAACTGTTCTATACAATCTGTATGAGAAATATATTTAACCTGCCCATAACATTCATTCTGCTGCTATTCGGGATTAAGACAAGTTCCACAAATCAGATATAGACATCGTAGTAGTTTATGAAACGCCTGCTCTCCTCGACTAGTACGAGAATAATTCACCGATAGAATTGCTTACCTATAAACTTGAAAACAATCTATTGGCGTTTTTTTCCTGGGTCGGCGCTCTGCTTCTGTGCATAGCTCTGGTGAACGCCAAACGCCAAGCCAAATAATAAAGATAAACAGCCTCTTTGCAATGTGTTTACAAAAATACATTCGAATAAAAAGCTTCTTAAAACATTCCTGCAGATGATGCACAGCATAAATATCTTTATTCTTTTTGCTTGCAGAAAAAAGGCACAGTAACTGACGTATATACCTGGGACAAACAGTCTAACTAGGTAGGTCCAACTTCGAGAAAGAGGTTTCTCGTCGAATCCAGCTCTAAGCTCAACTAAGCTCGGTTGGGCAGCGTTCGGGAAGCTACGATACATCTTCTCGTCGTCCCAAGATACCATAGTCTCAAGACTAAAGTCTTTGACCAGTGTGTGTTGCCAGTGATGACTTACAGAACTGAAACGTGGTCACTCACAATGGGCCTCATACGAAGGCTCAGAGTCACACAAAGGGCAATGGAAGATGGAATGAATGGAAAGAATGGAGGATGCAAGGCTATGCTCGGAGTTTATCTGCGTGATCGAATCAGAAATGAGGAGATCCGCAGAAGAACCAAAGTCACCGCTATAGCTCTGCGAGTCGCTAAACTTAAGTGGCAGTGGGCAGGGCACATTGCTCGTAGAACCGATGGCCAATGGGGCAGTAAGGTTCTGGAGTGGCGGCCACGTACTGGAAGATGTAGCGTAAGGAGGCCCGATTTACAGTGGAAGTATAGAAGGAAAAAGATGCACTAAATAATTTAAATTTAGTTTAGTATGTGAACGAGGGAATCTGCGATTACCTATTCTTTCATTTTGTTATGTAAACAGATACTTAGGTATTGAAAGCGTGAGTCAATGGGGTTTTTTTCTAGCGATGAAAGATACGAATACTACGGCTTTTATTTTACGAACGTAGGTTCGCGTCATCGTGCGTGTTCTCAAGGTGACGATCGACAGACGTTAAACTTGCACAAGAATGACCTAATCGCGATGTTTTTCCTAGATTTCTATTTTGTGGAGTAAAGAATCTATCTTAACGTATTGTTCTGGCGCAGCTGGAAGGCCGCTTATTTTCAACAGTGGCATGATTTTGAATTCAATGACATATGGAAGTTTTAACAGTCTGGAATATGTTTATCGCGGAGATACATGTAACATATATCTATGTACTTCCATTAGCGAACTCCAGACAATAGCAAAAACCAAAAAATATATAGTTTTTTTTTATAATATAAACACTATCTATGTATAAAAAATGCCAACGACCTACTCACAATGAAATGAGTCATGCGTTAATTTTAATGTATAAATATGTGTTATGTAAATCGCGCTTTCATTATCAGCTTATTTAATGGGAAATATATTGTTGTGAATAATGAAGCATTCAACTGATGAAATATAAAACAAATGAACGCAATAAATGAAAGTAAATGGGCTAGAAACCTGAAAATGGAATTTAGAAATCTGATTTAAAAATATGGTAAGTTAAAATTATTGGACCGGAGGAAACTCGTTGTCAGAACAACGAGTTTCCTCCGGTCACTTGTGAAAATAGTAATAGCAAACTTGACTCCACGAATAATTAACATTTCGCATAACGTTTTTGGATAATCAGCAATTAGATTGGAATCGGAAAATTGGAATTGGAAATCAAAAATATGTATACTTCCTGTATACATATTTTTATATGGGCATTTCTCCACTAAATGGAAAATCGCTGTCCCAAGCTAATTTTATGTAATAAATCTTAATAGTTCTCAGCTTTTTGTATCAATAATGACATAGTATTATGCATTCTTGGCACGCCACAGATTATTTAGTAATTTAATAATGTTATATTTGAATAAATTAACCCCAAACACCCCAAAACACAGTCCCCTGGTACGCCCCTTTTCCAGAATTACAAGTCTTGTTACCAATATTAATTTGTTTGCCGTTGATAATTGAATAAAAAATATCCAAATACATAAAAATAACATTAAGTATATTTATAGTTCACAATTGATATTTTTTACAATATAATTTATTCAAAATATCTATGTGCGAATGCTGTCCTCAAATTATTAAAACAGTCCCCTGTTAAAATTTGAAAATCGCGCTAAAGTCAAATTTTATTTTGGCGCGAAACATTTAGATCGTGAAATGAAATCCAATCGGTGTGAGGTTCGTTCGGCTGTAAAGCTAAGAGGGCAGCCGTAATTTTTTTTATTGTGACGACTGCATCTGCTAGTGATCCACGCGTCTCGTCCGTTAGAGGAAACAGTCCACTGGTAAGCCTTTTTTTTTAGTTTTTTAACAGTTTTAATAATGAAAACTGGTTCAAAATAATGAATTATCTAGTATGGAGCCACATCTGTTTCGTTAATCTGATATGTTTAAATGATTTTGTTTTATTAAATATTTATGAAAAAATTACAGTCCCCTGGCCAACAATCCCCTGTCATCTCATTGCTCAGGGGACTGTTCATACTACAGGGGACTGTTTGCTTAGGTTTTGTGAAGAATGATATGCCAAACTGCGCATCTATGATCATTAACATTATTGTCTCTTTCGTAGGTATTATCTAAAAATGGCACCGAAAAAGAAGCCACCCAAAATAAGAGAAGAAATATTAGAACAAAAACGCACAGCTGAACGTTTGAGATATCAACGGCTTAAAAATGACCCTCAAAAAAAAAAAAGAAGAAATGAAAGAAAAAGAAAGGCGGAAATATCAAAAGAAAAAGAAAAAGGCGCGAGAAAATTAATTAAGGATATGAGTCGTCGTGAGCATAAGGCTATAAAAAGACTTGGAAAGAGCATTGTTCTAAGTATCGTGCAAAGAAAAAAGCGATGAAAGACATAACCAATACTTTTTTGAGGGAAAATACACCAGATGCAGAGGATCGAATGGAAGAACGTCCGGCACCTTTAAGAACATCAGAAACTGCATTAGTTACAGCAAGAAAGAAAAATGCTAAAAATAAACGTGAAAAGATACTGAAAGAAAAAGACCTTAAGATTCTGGAATACAAACAGAAAATGGAAAAATATAAAAAAAGGTTACAAGGACTGCAAAAAAAAAAAATAAAAAAATAACAGCAAAAATGATGAGACACCTAACACAAAATTAATAAGAATGTATGATACTCCAGCAACACGCAAAGATGTTAAAAGAGCACTTTTCGGGGAAGTATTGAATAAACAATTAAAAGAAAACTATGCAGGTTTAAAACCGCAAAAAGAGAAAGACATTTTTGGGAAAGTTGTATCTGGTGAAATAGTAAAAAAATATAAATTATGGAGGACTCAAGCTACGTGCAAAAGAACTGCAGATGCCATAGTTGCAACAGGAGGTGACATTGACAGTTTGGAATATTTTATTAATTCTGTGCAACAAAGATGTCCTGCAATTGCAATGTTTACGATTGACTCTGATGCAATTAATAATATTACTAATGATATTCAGCAAGACGCCAAGAATTTTAAAAGTTTGAAGGGGTACCCTCAAAATACATCAAATTAAGGGTGAAATATTACGATGCCCTTTGGGATTACCGCAAGGTGCTGAGAAACTTATAATGAAAAGTTTAAGCTGCTCTTGTGAAGAAGAGTGTCAGCATTTTAATCTAGGCGTTATGAACTACCAAGTGAGGAAACTTCGTGTTGAGGACGTTTACACAGACTCGGAATTCGAAGGCGAAACCAAGCTAGCGGATAACTCGTCAGATACTAACATTACAGAAAATTAAAGTTTGCGACCGTGTGACAATTTCGACACTGATTTTGAGAATACTGCAGGGCCCAGTACAGTCAGCCAACAGCAATACAAGAGTGGTGATTATGTTTTAGTCAAGTTTAACGTCAGAAATACCGAATATCGTTATGCTGCTGTTATTAATCGGGTAGATAATGAGGAAGGCGAACTAACGGTAACTTTTATGAAAATTTGTGATAATAAGGGCCACAAGTTTAAAATGGACGAAAATGATATTTCTGATGTCAGTTTTGACCAATTTTTGGAGAAGTTACCAAATCCAGATCTAAGTCAAAAAGGGAGAAGATTATTTTATTATTTTCCAATATCTGTATCGGTCTTTCAGTAATAAGTTAATTTAAAGCTTTTTTTCCTGAAGTGCAATGATAAGGTTTACAATTAATATAAGTTTTTTAGTTTAATATAACCTTAGTGTGTTCAAAAGTACAATTGTTTCAAAGTATTATGTTAACCTAAAATATTGGTTGTGATAAATGATTAGTTGTAGTAATTTTTCTTTGTTTATATTTTAATTTTTTATTATAATAAAGACTGTCTTTAGAGTTATACCATTAGTCTTAAAAACCGTTGAACTAAGAAGTTGATTTTGTTAAGTTTAACACAAATGTTATTAGCTCTAAGAAAAGTCACTATTATAAGTAAAACTTGTTTTAATACTGTTGATTTATTCCTAAAAATTACATATTTTAGAAACGATAAAGAAAAATAAAGACTTTGATTACTTTAATAAACCAAAATACTCGTTTTTGTCTTTAAAACATTCCCCTGGATAGTTACAACAGTCCCCTGTCAGAGTTTTGCATAAAATCGTCATAACTAAAAAACAAAGGCGAAAATGTGTGAGCTTTTTAAAGATATATATTTAGTATGCTATTGCCCTTCATTTAATTAACAAATATTCTCAATATTTCATAAAATATGCTTAGGACACCACTGTATAGACGAATTTCCAAATAGCACAGAATCATCCATATACATATAAAGACAAGAAGGAGGACTAGAATATAGTACCTAACTCAAAGTGGTAATGCAAAACAACCCTATTACGTCACGTCACCGGGATTTATCTCATAAACCGTGATAGCTAGACAGCTAAAATTTTCATAGACGTTTTTTAATGCCGGTATAACAACAAATACTAAGGACAAAATGCGATAAATATTTAAGTGGGGCTCCCATACAAAAAAATAGATTTTTGACGTTTTTTGCTTGATATTAATACTTCACGGCAACAGATGATCGCGTGAAATATTCAAAGAATGATTAGTTGTATAATCACATTAAATAACACAATTAAATTAAAATCAATAGGACATCTCCCATACTAAGGAACTTTTACTGCACAAGTCCGACTCGCACTTGCCGGTTTTTATGTTCATCTCACATTACGTATCAACAAACATCCAGCGGCGGTAACTGTTAATTTGGATATAATAATAATCAGTGGATGTTCAAAAGGTAGTGGAATTGCCAGGTTGGTATGGTAAGGTGGCCGGCACCTGGTAAATCGGAGATGAAACAAGTACTAGGCTGTTAAAGAACCGAGAAGGTTTATCGAATCGAACAAAACAACAAGAACCTTACGAAACAACACTTATTGGCCGTCAAAATAAGATTGGTACTAGGGTGTCATAACAACTAAGGATAGCGCGCGTGTACAGCGAAAAGTTTTCGTTCTACCATCTGATGCGATTGAGTTTTCTAAAGGCCTTCACACTCAGCGATCTGGACCATACTTTTTTATTGCGATTTGTTGGAGGAAATAAGAACGATTTGCGCAATATGCGGTGACCGTGAACGTTGTCTTTGACTCATGCGGTATCCTACAGCGAAAATATTCGAGGTATTGAATGTGTTTTGGCGGTTCACATTTTATTACTGGGCATTCTGATATTTCAAGGAAATATTGAGAGTATCAACCGCCATTTTTAGACTTTGGGGAAGAGCTCATAAGTTATTGACTGCGGTACACGTAGGCACCGTTATCTACACTTTATTAAATAAATAAATAAATAAATATATAAGGACAAATCACACAGATTGAGCTAGCCCCAAAGTAAGTTCGAGACTTGTGTTATGGGATACTAACTCAACGATACTATATTTTATAATAGATACATATATAGATAAACATCCAAGACCCAGACCAATCAGGAAAAGATCGTTTTCCATCATGACCTGGCCGGGGATCGAACCTGGGCCCTCCACGTCGCATATTGTCTTGGTTTTTACGCCTTTCACGTCGGTCATGTGGTCTTATATTATTTAAAGCATATTTCATATGGCTTAAGGAATAACTTGAACTATTCTAATACTAATACTGAAGAGTTTGTTTATTTGCTTGATGGAGCTGACCCTGGAACTACCAGTTGGATTTCAATAAACATCTTGAATAACGCTATGGAGTGTTGCAAAATCGCGCTAGGAGCCGAGCAAAAAAAAAAAAAAGTAACAAAAAAGAAATACCTAGCGCGTGCAGCTGATGCGATGCGAAGGAAGGTCGGGAGAACAAGAAATTTCACGTGAACAGACGATAATAAAAATACAGCTGGGTACTTAATTGTGTACTACATTATCAGTAGCAATAGCTTTAATTTTGAGACTTCAACAACATTCATTGCGTTATTTACAGCGTCGTTGGTAAGCAATAACATCGGCTGCCGGCAGAAGTTACCACCCACCAGACAGTCTTGCCGCCAAGCGATTTGTCGTGTTCCGGCATGATGTCTGGTGAAGCCGTACGGAGGACGAGTCTGGGAAGTTGTGTTGCGATGTGTGCCGGGTACGATGCGCCAAATGTTGTTGTTTCGGGAGTTTGGTCGTGGAGGGTCTCCAGATCAATCTCCCTTTGGCGCAGCATCGTTGCTCGTGTTGTTGGGTTTAACATTGCAACACCTCGCTCAACTGCCGTCTTCCTTCCTACTCACTAAGTTTTAAAGTGAATAGGCATAATAAACTAGCGCGCTTTATCTTCATCGATTGCACCACTGCTTACCACCAGGCGGGATTGCGGTGAAGCACTAGTTTATAATTATTAAAAAAAAAAACATTTTCAAACATATAGCGTAATGGATTAGCAATATGCTTCAAAAATATACAAATTGGTTATTATAATAGTGGATACCCGCTATTAGGGCGGTGGGCTGCTTCATCACTTTGCCTACCTTCGACGCCAAAAACAAGAAAGCATATATACACAACTTCATACTCGTAATATATTGTTTATACATAAAATTGACAATGTAAATAAATTATTGTAACATATTTTTATGCTGTCGGAATGATACATCGTGCTTTCGATAAATATACTGCACAAGGTCAAAGATATCAATACAAATAAACCTAATCAGATACTAGGGCAGCACAACAGCCCTGTAATTACTGCATCAATGAGAAATACATATCAAACATACCTTTCCTCAGAACACCCATTGCGAATCACAATACACCATCAACTGGTAAAGGACACCACTTCCTATCATTACTATGGCTCAGTTACCAGGCAATCATATAAGGCGATACAGTTACGCGTACGTAATGCATACATAACGATTATTATTGTAATATGCATCATGCTGGAGTGAAATAAAATGTTGGGTACAAACACTGTTTATATTGTTTTGTCCTTGAATGGGTGTAATTAAGACGAAATGTAATGCGTCATTGACCTCTCGTGCTCTGTAGAACATTGCCGATGAGTATCACATAAGTATGTTTGTTTTAAAAGGAAAAATAATTATTTGGGCACACACAATAGTCCACAGCTCTGTATCTAAGGTAAATTATTTGATTATCTCCTTATATGGATCGTTCTCCTTTATATGAAATTGGTCTAATTTTAGAATTTCATAAAGCTTGTTTTTCAGCACTTCAGTTTTATTTTCAAACTTTTACAAAATATGAGTGTTACATTTATTTTTTATGGCCAATTATAGTTTTCCCTGAGTAACTGGGATGTATAATTATAAAAAATGGACTAGTGATTTAATTAGAATAGTTCCAATTAAAAATAATAATAATAACAACACAAAAGGTTATGGGCACCAGCCACACCATCAAGCCCTCTTGTACCCCAGAGTGTAATTTGAGTAACGTGTGTGCGACCCAAGGCCATAGTTGTTGAGGCTTTGTAGAAAACAGAACAAAAAGTTTTTAAAATACTTGTAATATTTTTTTAAATAATTGTTATAAAACTAGTGCTTGCCCGAAATCCCACATGATGGTAAGCAGTGATGCAATCGTTGATAATGAAGCGCGCCTATTCACTCTAAGCTTAAAGACACTTAAGTAAATGTAGTCAGACGGAAACACTGACACTGGCAACTTACCTCTAAGCAAAATTTACCTACATTTTCACATAAGATTTTTACAGATACAATTGGCAGGTACTCAATGTCAAGTGTAGCTATCTGTTCAAAAGAGTAAAATAATCGAATAGGTATGCAGGTTTTATCTTGAAAATCAAGTGCATGGCTGAGATGACTCAGTTTTCAAAATTTTTCCAATAGTATTAAATTACAGGGTTCGAAAATATCCAATATTATTTATATCCATTTCCTCAGACTGTCATTATTCATTTTCTAAGAAAACAAAGCCTTATATTATATTAGGGAAACAAAATTAAAATATCTTAAAAATTTTAATATTTGTACTCAGTTGAGTTATAATCAAATAACAAATTAGTCTTTTTCTAGTCAGCTAGAACTGTGAAATCGCCTGTTGACATTTCTAAAGGATTAATACTTCACTTCACTTTTAAGGAGTATGTTTACAGATGATAGAATTGAAAATTATTTTGGCTTTTTTACGTTGCACTATGATTATTGATTGCAGTACCTACTTGGTAAATTCGAATTATTAGGGTCTGAAGACAGAAAAAAGATGAATATGCCAGTAGTGCTTTGGTAAAAGTACCTAGTTTATATATATATCGGATATATATCAATTGACATATATCCTTCGAACCATGTTAAATTGGTTAATTTTTAACAAAATATCATTCTGACTATAATTTATTATGGCTTAACTATAATTTTTGATTTTAATAATATAGTGGTATATGAGACTGCACAGATTTAGAGATAATTGCATAGGTGGTAATCAAATGCAGCAGTCATGCACGATCAATATTCACTGCATTTTTTTTTTGTGTTTAAAGGTATTCATCAATATCATCTGCTTCACCTTTGCCCTACCAGGTATGATGTCAAAGAATTTTACCTCTAACATTTTTTTAATTTTGACTCAGAATTTCATACTGTTACAAATTTATCAATGTTAAAATTCATTACTAAATCAGTTGGGTTATTTCTCTGAATGTTTTTTATAGGTAATTATGTAATGAATTGTAAAAATATTTGGTTTACTGACAAATTTGTAACATTACTATGAAATTCTGATTAAAAATAAAACAAATTGGTAAGAGGCAATATATATTTGTAGCCAGCCATTCCAGCTAAAGAAAGCTTGTCAAGATAGTACTCACCGTTTAGAAGCTTAGGTTTCACTTCTTGTAGTGAACCATTTTTTTCTTCTTTATTCTGAAACAAAGTTTATCAACATTGATAATATTTTATTGATAATTTACTCATTAAAGTGTTGTTTACCTAGCATAATGTTGCTGACTTATCTAAATTACTGTGCTTTTAAGTTAACTGCATTAAAAAATTATAATGTTTTGGTGAGATAACTAATGAAATCATATTCTTCTTAAATATTTCTGAAAGGAAGAACTATCTAACCTCTAATAAAATAAATAACAACACAACATAAACATATAACAGAAATAGATGTAAGATAACTGATTATACAGCTTGATTAAATGAAATATTACATCTTACCAGAGGAGATACATTGATGTAACTCTTGAAGTTTTGAACCAACTTTTTCTCATTCATTGTAATCAAATAATACCAACACTGTGTTGACCCACTTTGATTGATTTCAGTTGTTTATTCACCTATATAATAATAGATCCTTATATTAGGTTGAAAGGAAGGTGATAATTGATTGTATTAACAGATATCCACATGATTCTACTTATTTAACATATTTTTGATAACAATCATCCGCGCAAACACTGTACTATCTGGATACAAATTATTCTTCAACACATTGGTGTACGTTAGGTAATAAGGTCAGCAAATTTAAACTAAACATTTAATACTAAAATTAGCTCGATACGATATTAAAATCATGTTGAAAGTAATATTTTTATAATTTTTTTTAAGGTATGTGACCTACAGCAACACGCAAACGGTCAACGACAGATAAATGTTAGTATTGCAAGAGGAAATATTAATAATATATTTTGATTTATTATGCACGCAATAATGTTTCATGATAAATTGTATGTTTTGTAAACATCAAAAAGGTTGAAAATCCAATCCGTCATCCTTCCTATTCCTCAGTTTTTTAAAAGAATAGGCTTAATAAACTAGTGCTCTTTACCATCAACGATTGCATCCGGGATTGAGCATTTCTCTTTTTTTTTGCCATTACACATTTGTGGAATGTCCCGTGATTTTGTAGATGAATAACCTTGGTGTAATCTATAAATTGCTAATACTGTTTTACTTAGAAGCACTACTGTAATTCAAATTTACAGAAAAAATGTTAGCAAATAATATATATATCATACTAAAATAAAAAATCAACTAAATATAAACTGTCGAAAATTGCAATGTATGAAAATTCGTATGTCCCAGTCTACCAATCGCAATTTCAAATTTAAATGTTTTGATATAATTCAAAGAAACTATTCTGAGATTTTGATTATAAATCGTATTACAAGGTAAAAGGTTTTACGTAATATTTCCTTCATGGTAATTTGGTTATAATTTTACGGTTATTAATTAATTTTAAACATGTCCCAGAGACAGTTCCAAAAATGGATTTCAGTTTTTGTTACCCAATTTAGACATGCAAATTATTAAGAAATATCAATTTAGTTACATTTTTTGGAACTAGCAATAACGTAGATCTCACAAAATACCGCCATATCGATGTATTGCGTCAGTTGCTGTTCCGAAGTTTGAAATGTGTACACGTATCCGTTTAAGAGTGAATCTCATTCCGGCTTTTGTTATTGCTGTTTCAAGGTAAGTTGGCAATATTTACCTACTCTTTTTATCATAGTGCAATAGTTATTAGCTTCGTATAAAATTTAGTGTATAATAATAGACGTAACTGTAATTTCAACTAGCACAACAATATTTAGATAAAATCAAACGCTCGTTTCGTTACTTCCTTTTTTGTTACTTTGGGGTAGTAACGTATAAGCAGAAAAATTAAGTAACAATAACGGAATCATAAAGCTATGTTTACAATTTAACAGCACAACAAAATGCCACTAACTCCGGCAGAAAAAATGAAGCGTAATAGAAAGAAATTAAAACAGAACCCGGATAAGTTGGAAGAAATAAAAAAGAAAAATTTTGAAAGAATAAAATCAAAATATAAATATAAAAAATATTGTCATTATTGTCATATAAAATGGTTATAATATTAAGCTAAATATTTCCATTTTGTTAATTTGTTCTTAAATAACAAAATGACATAAGATTGTCAAGTTAGTATGGAATTAAGGTTAAATTTAAAAAAGTGTCAAAAATACGTAACGGCGGCTCTGATTAGGTATATACAGTTTATTAAAAATAACCATTGTAGACGCAACCTTGTGTTTTTTATTTTGTTACTAATTACTCCTTTTTTGTTACTGTCCCAAACATCTCCCGTCTTTAAACTCGCTTTTGTATTTATTTATTCAATATAAATGAAAATTACGTGTATAAAATATCAATTTTGCTAAACATTTTTATAAAAAAATAAGCAAATTCTTTTAATTTTGTATATTTTTCATATAATCAAAACTTTTAATTTAATTTAGATTAAAGGTAACAAAAAAATGTTAAAGCACCCAAATTTGAAATATTTGTCGCTATTCTTAGTAGTCCTTTGCGATGATTTTATCAAACTTATCATGAATTTTATGAAACAGAAAATTTAGCTACTGAATTTGCAACTTCGAAGTTTTTTTTTTTTACCAATCAAGGAGTAACAAAATAAGAACGCTTAGCCTACCTTGATTTAGATTTTTATAAATTTAATACAAAAATCTTAAATCAAACAGAATTCCTGTAGAAAAGTTAAAATACTCATAAAATAATTTATCTGATTTCATGACCAAAAAAGCGATATAGTGTGTTTTTTTTTATTGGCGATTTTTTGAAAATATGGCAAAAAATAAGAGAAACGCTCGATTGCAGTCAAGCACTAGTTTAGAATTATGAATTATTAAAAAAAATATAGACTTTTATTAACGCGAATGGACTATAGACCAAACGATTTTCTATACGATAGACAAATGTTTTTTAACCTGTGTTGTTGCATCATCTGTGATTCTTATTAAAAAAAAACCAGACCATGTACCATAGACTGTGCATGTCGTATAAAAAAATGGCGATTGTTAAATTTTTGTTGAGAGTTTAAAAGCACAATCCTCAAGCACATATTTATAACTTTAAATATCTGTTGGTGAAACTGTGAAATATATATTCTGAAAATGGCAGACGCGTTGGTAGAGCGGAGACCCGCCGCTCGGTTTTTTTGCCACAGGTGTAACATTGAATTCGAAGATGTTTTGCAGGTAAAAATCAATAGTTTTGGTTATATTTCCTAAATTACGGGCTTCCCTTTGATGTAGTATGCACGAAGAAGATACAAACACCAATCCTTTAAGAGGAAGAATTAGTTTTCGAATCTCTACATAGAGAGCTGAGATTTCTGTGGCTAAATTCCAATTGGACTATTGGTGCAGCCGGTCGGTCCACAATATTGCGTGACATTTCTATGGAAAATTGTTCTGGGGTCAGGATTGACGGAAATTGTCAATTTCACGCTATTACATCATTTGCATTATGCGCCGTTCTAAATGGTGAACCCTGTTCAGTATAAATTTCTATGTACCTACCCAGTAACCTACTACAACATACATCCCACAATAGCCTCTGGAATGTCTTGATGTCAATAGAATCTCTGCTTTAATTAATTAATCAAAACAATCATCAAGGATAAAGTTTATTGACAGACAATGTTTATTAGTCATCAACTCATCACCCACAAAGTTTTAAATCATCAATGTTGATATTCATGGATGTACAAATGCCTGGCTTTCATTTTACAATCAAAATAAATGAGCCCATTCATAACTGGGTGTCTCTCAAGCACATGACATCCAGAATCTAAAATTTATTTGAAACTAACATGATTAAGGAAAAAAAAAAAATTACTTAAATAGTAATTACCATAATATTTCAGGATTACACATGTCCATACTGTGCAAGTGGTTTCATTGAACAGCTTGAGAACGAGACTGAGGGGCTGGCATTGTCTGGAGATGATTTTAGTGATGCAGACATGAGCAATATTGATGACATGAGCAATATCGATGACATGAGCAACTTGGATGACTCGGATGATGTCCACAACTTGTCGCAAGTATGATATTTTGTGCTTATAGTAACTATTACTGTATCTATAACTCACAGAAGAGTGTACTACATCATGGACACTACTAAGGAATTATTACACTAACTAATACCTATCATTGTTCAACCACAAGCTATTTTTAGAAATCATAGGTATGTTTTTATTATTGAAGGATAGATTGCAAAAACAAATGTTATATATGAAGCTATGTATTGAAACTGAATTCTTTACCAGCCACGGATAGAAAAGGCAGATGAGTAGGCCTTGTGGAGTAATCTAGAAATACAAATACAAATATTTTATTGAGACAAAAAATACATTTTTCAATTTTTATTTACATTAATAATGCATTACAATAGGTACAATAGGTTTATCCCTGTCCCCTAAACTAGGCTAGGCCTGTATCTTAGGGGGCAATCTATTTTCACTATACTTGTCATGTTTTTGGTAAATATAGGTAAAAACACAAGAACTTTACTTTAACTCCCTAAACATATTACCAGTCATCATATTATTGAATTATAAAGTTGCTAAAATGAAGATTACCACTGTGGTTTGCATGACAACTGAAGTGACTTGTATTATATTCAGTTGGTTAAATAAATCAGGTGGTATTTTTGTTTACCTTTAGTTAACTGCCTAAACAGAGGGAGTATATTAAAAGTAATTATAAATGATAATGGTGATGAGCTGGATCTGATGGATCATGAAAAAATGTTGGCTTCTAATATTTCCTTGATTTATGCAGGCTTAACGGTGAAATTTCGTTTATGATCTGAAATATAAATATGAAAATGGATTTTAATGTCATTTAGGTCATGATGTTGGCTGTCCAATGAACTGTAAACAAGTAATAATTAATCAGTTAGATGTTATGACTCATGAAGAAATGTAATCTGCAATCATAGCTTGTAGTGCAATTTTGCATAATTAAAATACCACAGTTTTATTAATCATCTGTTTAAAATATCAGATAGTTATATGTTTGATAAAGTGTTTGTTAACTCATTGTTACATTGCCAAGCCCTCTCATTACTTAGCTGACTAGATATAGTCATATTACTTTCAAATTGTAAATGAGGTACTCTTCCATAATGGGACACTTGTCCTATGTGTCCTGTCAGCTACATATTACAGGAACTGAAGGATGTTACTCATGGCGCCAAACATGTAGCAATTCTGACAAAGTCTATTTAGAATGTCTTCAACAGTCTAAGGCTAATTAGTTTGTCTTGCAACCTAGTTTTTGGGTAACATCATACCCATAAACAAGATCAGAAAAAGAGGTACAGATAGGAAGTTGCTCCATGAAAAACATCCTGTGAGATTGCAAGACTGCCCAACATGTCGGAGAAGGGGTAGATTGATTAGGAGTAGCTAGATTGATTAGTCTCCCTATGTCCAGTGAAAAAGTTGGGATTTTAAAAGTGTTGATTGTCATCTAGCACCCAAAAGTTGCTGTAGAATATTTTTAGAGAGTTATATACTCATCATAATGAATTAAGTCTATATACCAAGCTTATCAGTTATTTAAAGGTGTGAGTGAGTGCTTCATACACACTGTTTGCAAAGAAACAATTGTGTTATGTTTTCTTATCATATTTTTTCTGATTTAATTTTAATATTGTTGTTGACATTATCAATTTCTGTATAACTAGACAAACCATCAAAGCTGTTTCAATTTTAATAGCCTTAAATAGCATAAATTGTTTGATGATTTTCTTTCCCATTGCAGAGGCTTCTCCAGCGCAAATAAATGTATATTATCAGACTAAAACTTATTTCGCACTACTCACACATGTTTTAGACCACACAAATAAGTATGTCAGGACTCTCCCGGGATGTGGCCGTTCTAATTTGACGTCGGCGCTCGTTATCGCGGGCGGGTACGTCACGCGTTATACGAAGTTTCAGTACCTACATATTTCAGCGACCACGTGACGTGGCGCTGGCGGGTCATGATAACGAATGTTTTAAACTCTCCACCGTCTGATTCCCACTCTTGACGGCTCTACCGCTTGGCGTCCACGTGGGGCGGGCGACTTATTAATAGATTAGAGCAATTATACGCTTTTGATACGCTGGCAATGTTTTATCACTACTTATTGCCCTTGCTGAAACACCGATAACAATATTGATAGGATTTCTTGAAATTCTAGACGCTTGTTTACGTTTTTGTTATCAATGTAATAATTTTAAATTTTTATCTTCAAGTAATCAAGATTTCTACTGGCTTTATATGCTTTGAATGATTATACGATAATTTCAAACAAGGAGAAAGTTCCGTTTACGTAATGTGGTGTGATGTATATAAATGGCAATGTCTTTCATGACGTCATTTCATTGTTAAGCTGTATGTGCACTGTTTTGTCCAATAAAATGTTTCGCAGCTATTACAGCTGCGAAACATTTTATTGCTTGTGCGATGGTGGCTTGGCGTTAAGCGGGCGTCCGCGATTGGCACCCGGATTTGAGAGATATTAGGCCAAGAAACTTATAAGGCAAATATCTACCAACAATGCCTCAAGATCTATAATAATTAAGCGAAATTTAAAAATTCCGTAACACTTAAGTTGTAGAAAACTTTCAAAATGTTATTATTTTTTTGGTTTCAGGGCACCCCTCCAGTGTTGAACGATCTAGCATTCCTAATGTCCGGCGGTCGGTTACGGTAAGTCTGTTACTTCAATCAATGATATAAAACGAATATAAAGTACTGGGTCTTGCTCGCCTGGATTTCGTACTTACCCCTTGGAGCTACAACTCCTCCACTCCCTATAAAGGGTAGTTTTGGAAAGTGAATGATTACTATGGTAAGTATGTATTTATTATTAACATAACATCACGCCTTATTTCCCGAAGGTGATTCCTGTTTTTCACGATGCTTTTGACATCGTCAGGAAACCGATATGACAAGACCGCGTTGGATCTACGTTGTAGTTTACGGCGCCCACACACTTTTTTTTATATATATTATAAATTAGTGCTTGACCGCAATCCTGCCTGATGGTGGGATGATAGGATGCATTTTGGATAGTGTGCGTGGAAATTGCAAGACTTAATTGCCCCATCTCCGTTCCATCGTCGGACAACCCGTCGTACGACGAGTAGGTATCCACCCTTACATTGCTGACACCACTACGATTTGGACGAAGCGTTTCGCCTCTTCTTTTATTCCGCTTAGGTACATCGAGGGACTCGAACAATTTGCCAGCGGCGGTGTTTCCGTCTGACTACAATTTAAGTGTCTTCAAGGCTAGAGTGAATAGGCTTACCATCAGGTGGGAATGCGATCAAGCACTAGTTTCTAATTATAAAAAAATATAGTACGAGTATTTTAAAAATTGATTGTCGTGTTTTCTACAAAGCCTCAAAGACTTATGACCTTGGGGCGCACGCACGTTTGTGAATTACACTCAGGGGTGCAAGGGGGCGTGATGGTGTGGCTAGTTGCCATTACGAATAAATTACAAACACTGTTTTTGTTCGTATTCCAGAAAGAGCAACGTAAAGCCCTTATTTCCCTTATAAACTTCTAATCTAAGCATAGATGACTGTGTTACTTCCCATTCATACCTCAGGTTCCCTTGTTAAAAAATTAAACTATGTAAATTTAAGTCTGTGCATCTTTATCTTTCTATTTAATTAATAAAAGGTCAGAAGATAAATATCGGTTCATTTTAGTCCATTCAGATTAGTAAATGTCTGAAGTTTGGATTGAAGTGACGATTGACGCTGGGTAGGAAGGAGAGTCCTAATTTGACAGGATAAAATTAATATATATATTTTTTATCTTCTGTCCTATGTATTTTTTAAGAAATATAACTGATATTTATGTTTGAGCCAAATTCGATAAAGAATAGAGGTAAACAAAACGTTGCTAGGCAACGAGTAGTTTACGCCTAAAATAGATATACAGACATTGGCGCCGATTCTGTTGTTCACAAACTAAACTAATTTTAAGTTAACTCCATATTTTTCTTTCTATTTTATTAAGAAAAGGACAGAAGATAAAATGCAGTTTAGACCTGTCAAATTAAGATACTCCATAGACAGTATAGACGCGATTATAAACATGGCGACTAAAAATACGCCAGTTTACGTCAGGAGCGCACTAGTCCTTGAAAGTATTACAATGCATGTGTTATGCAGTTGATTTGAAAGTAATTAAAATATGCAAAATTGTATTGATGCCTCAACTTTATTCATTGGTTGAATCCCACAAAATGTGTTTAATGGTCTGTCACGAAAAATTAAAGTCGACTTTTTAATGGTTTTTTGAAATAACAAGTTATTATGCATGTTATTTTAGTGATTCTATTGAAATATGATGTAATAGGAATTGTAAATAATTAGTTAACATGTAAAAGTCGATAATCATGTAAATAACATAAGAAGTTTGTTTACCTCTTTTCTTTGTGGAGCTTGGGCGTTGGCATAGTTTAGCTTGTGAACAGGGAGCAGCGGTGGCCCAGTGGTATCGGCCGCGACTTAAAAGTTGTAGGTCGTAGGTTCGAACCTCATCAGGCACTTTACTTTGTGGAAATTATTCCTTCACCACAGCTCTCAAAACTGTGAATGAAAACATCGTGAGGAAACAGGCATGTCCTAGCGGAAAAAACTTGTGACATGAATACATGTGACATCTACCCGCATTGGACCCGCGTGGTAGATTATGGCCCATTCTCTCTCACCGAGAGGAGGGCTGTGTCCCAGTAGTGGGAACATTATGGGCTGAATATGTATATATGAGTATATTTTATTGAGAGGATTTACTAATTAGTAACAGGAACCAATGGTGTAATGAACTGATGTGTAAAAAAAGGTTTCGGCGCTAACGGGTCAGGTTACATTGTCATCAGTTAATTTTGGGACAACATAAGTTTTGTAGAAACATTATAAGGCCATGTGACTGCCAAATGCAAGTATAATGCGGGTCTTGCTCGTAAGCTACCTGCAACTTTGTGCTTCTGTCGCACTGATCAGAGACTCGATCAGTGTTTCAGAGTGCTCCAAGTGTGTGTTCCTCCGATAGAAGCGGCGCGGGCCGGAGAGAGACGCTGATGGAGCAGCTGGTCTGGATGATCGGGGGCGCGCGCCCCGGCACCGGTGCTGTGACCGCGGGCGCCCCCTTCGTACTGGTGGGCGCGCCCGGGGACTACGTGTTTGGCGGTGAAGGTAATTACTTACAGGGCATTCAAAACCCATTACGTATCGGTTATAAAGTATTAATTCTCTACATTAAAGCTAAATACATTGGTTTAAAATGTATATTGATTAAAACTATGTACATTGGAAACAAGTAGATTTTATAGATGTGATAATTTACTGTTATCGAATCTACACAGCAAAACTACAATAGTTCCGGCATGACTTGTGCATATAACAAGTGAAACAGAAGTAAAACTGCCTTTTATAACGCACAGATTTCATTATTTTTCTCTTTCCCGGGTGACTGCTGATCTGCTAGGATACCAGTTTCACCTCTATGCTCGGCCCGGTATTTTGATGCGATGCCGCAATTGTTTCGCCCGTATTTTTGCCAGTTGACAAGTTTATTAAACGAAACTTGTTACATATTTTATAAAATAGATGTCGATATTACGGAAAACTAATCTAGGACGTCCCAATTAGACCCTTCTACTAATACATCGAAAACGACGAAGTTTTCCTATGATACATGCTGATGCTACAATTCAACTGACTTACTACTACTCCAATTGCGACATAATGCAGTACGTTTATCGGATTAGGTATTTAACTAAAGGTAAATAAACCAACTACGTAACTTAGTTAACCGAATAATATTAATACCAGTCAGTTCAGCTGTCATGCTACTTTACAGTTGTACTCTTCATTTTAGGAACTTCATTAACGAATTATAACGTTAGACGGACAAAACACGCAACATAAGACCGACATAATATTGTGTTTATGGTTGCTAGGAACGGTAAAGGGGAGGTCAATTCGTGATACGCAAATGAGAACTTTTAGACACCAATAATAAGGCAGATAATCGCAATCGCTACAGAATTGTTTTAAGTGTTATTTTCAAATTACTTATGCATTGATTTCAGGTCTAGACGCGGTTGTAACACAGCTGTTAGGTCAATTAGAAAACGCCGGCCCTCCGCCCTTACCGCGAGAACAAATAGCGGCCCTGCCTTCCGTACAGGTCACTGAAGAACAGGCAGCGGCCAACACATCTTGTTCAGTCTGCTGGGAAAACTTCACGACTGGTGAGTTGCACCTCGTGCTAATCATAATTGCCTGGTATATGTGGTTCATAAAATAATAAACCACTGCCAGGGTATTTGTGCCTTTACCTATTATAATGGGTTGTGTCTAGTCAACCCTCTTACAAAGTATGATAACATAGTAGAATACTTGATACTTTCAGTACTAGTCACTAAAGCAATAGATTATCATATCACTCTATTATTGAGACCTAAAGGATTATTTCCTCTTCTTCAAAAGTGTGTTAGCCTGGTACTTGCAGTAGTATATCGCCTTAATTATTCTATTATGTTCCTTACTTAACTACTAATATTTTTCTGTGTGAAACATTGTAGTTAAGTAAGGTTTTCTATACGTCCTTGTTTGTTAAAAATTCCAGGCGAGTCAGTATCTCGGTTAGAGTGCGACCACATCTTCCATGCGAACTGCATTACGCCGTGGCTTCAACTGCACGCAACGTGTCCCATCTGCCGACGCTCGCTGCTGCCCGAGGAGGCCCCCGAGCCGCCCGCGCCCCCTCCGGGGCCCGAGGACCCAGCGGTCCCTACAACTACCACCAGCACGCCCGCCACTAACACCGACACCTCTGCCAGCCAGTACCGTGAGTCCTTATGTAAGACCGCTTTGCACTTTCATACCATCCTAGCAAGCATATGATTTACCTAACGCTTTCCACAACAATCTAACAGTCAAACTAACTTTAAAATTATCAAAAAGCAATAAACAATTTAACATCCATCAATCACCTGTGATATAAGAAGTCAAAGTGATCTTAGGAAGGTTGTAAAGGTTCCATTTTTCTATTTGGGTCAGAAACTTGTTTATTAAGTATTTTATTTCACAAAAGCTACATGGAACTCAATTAAAACTGCACCGTTATTATGAGCGTTCGCTGCCTATCTGACATTCAAATCCCAGTTAAGGTCTGTAGCACACGTATCAATCAACCCGGAAAGCGATCTTCAGACAGCCTTTCAGTATTATTTATATAAAACTCCCTACAACAACGTACACTAATCAAAACGTAACGAAATCGCCTCGTCTCAAGATAGCTCATGAACCGCGGTGCGCTGCTTGGTAGACTTGCAGTTCCCGCTTTTACGGCTCTCCGGCTTAAATGTAAGCCCTTCCCGTGGTCTGTGTTGCCGAACGTACTTGCATTGGCTGGCAGTGCCAGTACGCAAAAGCGTGTGATCCGCTGATGTTACATGATTATTTTGCGTGGATGCCTCTTTGACGCCAAGGGGAAAGGCAAAGAGTAATACCAACTTAAACACTGATCAAAAATGCTTTAAAAAACTTTGATTAAATTTGAATAAAGTGATGACGAAAAACCACAGAATTCGACGCTGTCAGACCGCGCAGGAAGGTGCACTGCGGTAGGAGGTGCCGTTTATACTCCATCAGTTTAGGTAGTTTTATTTGTTTTTTTTTTCTTTTTATTTGTATATACAATATATTGTAAAGAAAACCCTGTCCGACCCATAATAGCCCAGTCATATTAGGGCTTTCACCTCGGAATGAAAGATAATAAGCTGCAAATTGGTATGAACCTTTGTTTTGTCATTCTAAATGTTGTCTCAAAAGTCACAATCGTTATCGTGTCCGCGTCTCAAGATATTCAAGGTCAAAGGTCACAAAAATCGGTTTTTCGCGAATATCTGGCTTCCTATCGGTTAAATGAGATTTGCATTTATTATAAAAGTTGTAGGCTATAAAATTCCCTACAACTTTTGTTTAAACTTTTTTTTCATACGACCAACCGTTTTGAAGGTAGAGCGCGAAGAGTGCACATCGTACAGTCATATACGGCCTAATGCAAGGTCAAGCTATTTAAGTATAAAATATTATTAATTCTGGATTATATATTTTAGTTTTATTTTAAGTTAAAATGATAGTAAGAGTATATATTTTACACATATTTTTATTTATTATTAAATACGGCATAATATACATTTATCAAAATGTGAGTTCAAATATCAAAAGTATCTTTGTTGATTTTAATTGTAATGAAATTGGAAATGGAAGCTAATTATCTTCTTCTTCTTCGTCGTCTTCTTCTTCTTGTCGCTCAAAAATGTTCGATTCATTGTCATCATCCTCATTATCTGTCATGTTCATCTCCAAACCTTCCAGAATATCGGGATCATATGTATTTTCTTCATCGGATACTTTGATACAGTGAAGCGTTGAGGCAAGCTTGTCCGTTGCACGCGTTGCAAATATGAATAATTATATATAAATAATCAAGTTACTTACTTTAATTAAATATAAATAATTAATAGTTAGTACATAAATAATGAGCATTGTTTAATAATTATAATTTCCAAGTAAATAATTGGCTTTATAACGTACTGATAACCATAACTCACGCTTGACCTTGCATTAGGCCGTATATGACTGTACGATGTGCACTCTTCGCGCTCTACCTTCAAAACGGTTGGTCGTATGAAAAAAAAGTTTAAACAAAAGTTGTAGGGAATTTTATAGCCTACAACTTTTATAATAAATGCAAATCTCATTTAACCGATAGGAAGCCAGATATTCGCGAAAAACCGATTTTTGTGACCTTTGACCTTGAATATCTTGAGACGCGGACACGATAACGATTGTGACTTTTGAGACAACATTTAGAATGACAAAACAAAGGTTCATACCAATTTGCAGCTTATTATCTTTCATTCCGAGGTTGACCCCTTTTTTTACCTAATATGACTGGGCTATAAGGATAATAAAGGTTAGGTAAACACATGACCAAATAAAATATGAAATTTTACATAATCATCATAATAACAATACTAATGAATTTTGAAATAATCTTTTTTTTTCGCGAAATAATTCCATATTCCCCAAAATTTGGTAATTTTAAAAAAAGTGACATCACGATTTTCGACGGCATTTTTATGAGCGATGCGACCACGTGCCGTGTGCCCTACCCCCTTCGCCCGCACGTGTATTGCTTACCGCACATGTATAAAGTTACCTCCTTTTGCGAATTAATATTAATTTTTTTAGGCGGATTTTTTTTTTAAGTTTAACCCGACTTTGTTGGCATTAGTATGTAGAATCAGTTATCGATACCTAACAATACCTTCACGGATCGGACAGAGATTTCTTTATATATTATACATATATATTTTTAATAATTTTAAACTAGTGCTTGACCGCAATCCTGCCTGTTGGTAAGCAGTGATGCAATCGTTGATGGTAAAGTGCGCTAGTTTATTTAGCCTATTCACTTAAAAATCTTAGTGAATAGGAAGGAAGACGGCAGTTGAGCGAGGTGACGCAATGTTAAACCCAACAACACGACCAACGATGCTGCGCCAGTGGGAGACTAATCTGGAGACCCTCCACGACCAAACTCCCTACACAACAACATTTGGCGCATCGTACCCGGCACACATCGCAACACAACTGCTCAGACCCGTCCTTTGTACGGCTTCACTAGACATCATGCCGGAACACGGCGAATCGTTTGGCGGCAAGACTTTGTCTGGTGGGTGGTAACTTCTGCCGGTAGCCTATGTTATGGCCTACCACCGAGTAAACTAAAGATAAACAGGGTACCAACTGTTACGTAGCATGACAACTGAATAAATTTGTATTAAATTTGGTCGGTTTACTAAGACACATGGTTTTTAAGAGGGAACTCTAGTACCGAGGTATTTGGAAAATAGGTATTTGAAGAAAATACTGCCATCGCGCTGCTTCCAACCTCTCCCGGTAAATTGCGAAAATTACAGTTTCAGCTCAGGCTAAATTTACCTACAAAAACGTTGACCAAAAGACGTTTATAAATATATAAAATATAAATATATACGGACAAATCACACAGATTGAGCTAGCCCCAAAGTAAGTTCGAGACTTGTGTTATGGGATACTAACTCAATGATACTATATTTTATAATAGATACATATATAGATAAACATCCAAGACCCAGGCCAATCCGGAAAAGATCGTTTCCCATCATGACTTATCACGTTTGTCTAATAGTCATTTGAACATAACGGTAAAAATGTGTTGTTTTTCCCGATAATGAAGTATTGTATTTCTTTTATTAATTATGTTTTGGAAAAAATCAAATGATAGGGGCACGTATGATCACGGTGTAAAATTGTGGACAAATAATAATTACTCTAAAAGCATTATCCACGAAGAAAACGGCGGAACGCGTTTGTATAGAGAAAGCACCAGAGTTCCCTCTTAACTACCTAAACCGATGCAGTGTAGTAGAGTGTCATGATAGTATTATGATCTGTAGGGTAACTGCGTAACACACTATCAGTAGCAATGAGTTTCATTTTGACAGTTTAACAACATTCATTGCGTTATTTACATTGTTGAGCGGACACATTTTCCGAACAGCTAAGCAATGGATTAGCAATTTGGTTTCAAAATGATTCCAATTAATAGTAATAGTATGTAACGCCATTAGGATACTGGATATGATCAGGGTATTTTTATTCATATTATTATCATCGCATCTTGCTAACTGTAAATTAGTTTTAATATCCCCTCTGGTTAGTTTAACTGCACACATAAACTAGCGCGCTTTATCATCAACGAATGCATCACTGCTTACCATCAGGCGGGATCGTGATCAAGCACGTTTTTAATAACCAATCTAACATCACCGCTTTGATTTATTACCGACCACATTCACATGAAGTCACAGCTTCTTTTTTTGCATTTATTAAAAGCCTACTCTGACATTGACAGCCTCCGTGGTGTAGCGGTAGCGAACGCAGCCGCTGCGCAAGGAGGCGCGGGTTCGATCCCCACGCACTGCAAATATTTGTATTTATGAATATTGAATATGAATATTTGCACTGGTCTGGTCGTGCCTCGGAAAGCACGTTAAGCCGTTGGTCCTGGTTGGCATACAAACATCTAATGGCGGTCGTTACGGGTTCTTGAAGCCCCCAAAAGTTCATCAATTGGTCTAACTGCAATGCTTCAATATCGCCTTCGGGTTGGGGAGGTCAGACAGCAGTCGCTTCACGGAAAATATCGAAGTTTAGCTAAAATCAACAGTTAGACTGGTAAAGCGGACCCCAGACACCAAAGCTGAAAAAGTTTCGGATGCGACTGGGATTAAGGCTGAGATGATGATGATCAAAGCCTACTCTGGTCGGGATGGCGAGGCTAGGAATTTCTTTTGTAGTCATGGATATTTCAATGATATATAGAAATATGACATAAATTGCTATGTTTTAAAATAATGCCGTGCCATCGAAAAATCTCCTTCGATGCCGTTCCGATCTGCATAGGATTTAAATAAGTATAGCGTTTGCTGAGTCATTTGGTGAACTTTTCATGAGGGCATGAATGGCAAACTTTGAAACTATGAGGTATAGTGCAAAGTACTCAAAAAAGTCTTGTTCTCATAGTTTCGAATATGGTTAAGGCTATCCATGCCCACTTGACAAATTAACCTTTTATATTGGCGCCGATTCTGTTGTTTACAAACTATTTTAAGTTATGTGCATCTTTTTCTTTCCATTTCGTTAAGAAAAGGATAGAAGATAACATTTTAGTTTAATCCTGTCAAATTAAGATACTCCATAGACAGTTTAGACGCGATTATAAACATGGCGACTAAAAATACGCCAGTTTATGTCAGGAGCGCACTAATTTGACAGGTCTAAACTGACATTTTATATTCTGTCCTTTTCTTAATGATATAGAAAGAAAAAGATGCAGTGAACTTAAATTTAATTTAGTTTCTGAATAGCGGAATCGGGGCTATTGTCACCAAATGTAAGCAATGATTTACACCACTAATATCTTCGTGGTGACTGGTGCGTAAATCATGGCTTACATTTAAAATAATTGTTTAGAGTAAAGAATCCATAGTAGTAAGTAGGGTAGATGGGTAGTGTCGAGTCCCTGACCAGGTCCCTTGCAGCGTCGCTGACCCAGCTGCTGGTGCGGCGCCTGCCGCGACGCGCGGGCTGGGCGGCGCTGGGCTCGGGCAGCTCGTCGGGCAGCACAACGTCGTCGTCGGTCACGGCGGGCGGGGTGTGGGCGCCCCAGTCCCGCTCCAACTCCAACTCCACCAGTTCCAACTCCTCCTCGTCGCTCAACTCCACGGAGCGCGAGCGTCAGTACAATATGGACATTGACTTCGACTAGGGCCTGCCCGGCTTGTCTGCCGCCCTGGTACTCTGATAGTGACGTTCGCCTCCTCGGCAATGGTTGTGTTGGTGAAGTGTTATGTTGTGATGTGCTCGTGATACTACATTGTTGGATAGTAAGTTGAATCATTTATTTTTTTATTTATGTCAAATTGATAATATTTTTTCATAATGTGTTACATGAATACGACCATTGTACGAGATCTATGTATAAAATATGTAGTTGAGATCATTACTTAAAAGTTCTTACTTATATAGATCTTCATATAAAGGATCAGTCGGAATTGTGTGCCTTTGATTTGTATTTGCAGTGTAGTGTAACATTTCTATATGAGATGACACAGTCGTAATGTTTTTCAAATGTCACTTGCTATATACTAAAACACTATCTTAAGATATAAACAAACTTGTACATTTAAAACATTATAACTGGAAAGTAAATTATTCTGCTACTGTGAAGATATTTAATGAATTTGATTATTTTCAAAATTCTCTGAGTGAGTAACAATATAATATTTGTTAAACGCAATTTTCTTATTGCATTGATTTTATCTTTTGTAAATTTTGTAAATATGCATGTAAGTTTAAGAACTTTGCTATAAGCTGTAGTATATTTAATACTCAGATAAATAGCTGAATATGTATTTCGCCAAATTATTTTAAAATGGGTTATATTGATATAAGGGGATCCATTACTACATGTTTCTATAATTGCCTAGTATCCAAATACTTCAGGCATAAAGAAATGATACGTAATTGTTATATTGACAATGCAAGAATCTTTGAATTGAGTAAGCACATATTTTTGTATATAATGAAGGAGTGTTTTAATGAATAATACTTTTTATTTTCTGCTTTTGGAAGAGAAGTTTTTTTTTTTTTTTGTAGTGGTGAACCTTGTTATATAAACCGCTTTTTATTTTGGGATTAATACTTGCTACAGAATATTTAGTGAGTGTATATGCAAATTTTAGAATAGATGGATAGTCAAATATGCAACATTATTTTTTGTTTATACGAAACCTGAATATAGTTTGTTCAGAATAACCAACTGAATCGATCCCAATCTTTTACACCATGTTATATTTTTCCCAAATACATTTACACAACACAGCTGACGTTAGATAATAATAGGCGCGTACCAATGACGTAATGTGCGCGTGAGACAGCCCCCCCCCGCGCCACGCCGCTTTAGGCCGCGGCCGGGCGAGCTGTGCGTTGGCCATATTTTTGCTGGGACAGTCAGGTAAGATAACAATATTATTAATACATAGATTTGTTGCTCAAAAATACTAGACACGTGTTTCGGGTTTCGCATATACAAAAAATAACATTGCATTAGTATGATGTTTAGTTATCCCGTGTAAATGTGATAAAGTCACACTTGTGAGTAAAGTGTGAGCGACGTGTGCTCACCACGCCAGCGTGCGGCCCTAGACTATGGGATATAGTTGACTTTGTGAGTGAACGACTATATTATATTATTTTACTACCTGTAATACCTTTTTTTCGACTGAGTGCTGTATATCTGTATACCTAATTACTGTTCTGTTTGTGGTTTGCTCAAGTGTACAATATTAAACAATGGGATTGAAGATATGATTAAATTACTAACACGTAAATTTTACGTCCTGAGTAAACGGTACAATGTAATTAACTGAATTTTCAATAGACATGGTTGTACTACTTTTTATGATGGATATATGGAGTAAAAATGTGTGGTCGACAAAATATTTAGATATCGTGTTTATCTTCATATTTTTGTGCTTCACATATGGCAGGACATTCCTGGTAGTTACAGTTATCGATAGTTTTGAATTATTCAATTCTGGTAACTGAGCAAGACGTTTTTGTGAGAATATATTTTTAAATGTTGAACTGGCTACTGTATCTATGAAGTGTGACTTTGATCGAGTTTATTGAGTATATTTGTAAATATCAGGTCCTCGGTCTCGAGTGCGGCGAGGCGGAGTCGGCACGCGACATGGCGCCGCAGTGGTGACACAGTACACAGTACGATCAGTACGCACCGCTCGCCCGTCGCCGCACTCGAGTCGTGATCCATGGGAGATACCGGTGTAAGTAAAACGGACAGCTCATAACGAGACACCAACACTACTAAATAGCTGGTAACAATACTCTATGTTCCTACCCAACTGAGGTTGTTTGGACGGATGTGTCACCAGGCCGGCCTGACAAGCTCCAACTGGCGATCCAATCGAACTAGACACGGTCGTGATGATTGTTGTATTAAATTATATCTCGCCTAAATACGTTAGTAAATAAGGTAGAAATCATTAACATACATCCGGGCTCTTGGTGATTCATGTGTCTCAAAATATGCATTTCAAATTTTAGATCCGGGCAATCTGGATCTTAAGACTGATCTCTTAAGTGATAATACTTAAGTTAATAAAATTTGAAATTGTATTTTTGTATAATCATCACTCGTAGATTAGGCCTAAACATTCAGAGGGTTAAATGGTGTGAGTGATTTAAAACTCATGTGATGCTAATTCTGTGTCCCTATAAACTTTAATTCGGTCTTAGTTGGAAGGGAAGGCACATTATCTATCAAGTATTTACACCTGGATCATATTTATTAGTAGTTAGGTCGGAACACATTACGGTCGGAAACAATTTGATATGGAACTTTGTGTAGTAGGCGCGCGCTATCGAGGGCGATGTCAGAGGCAGGTGTTTTAAGTGGAAACGCTTTAGGATATTGATCTTTTATATAGATAAGCAGCGTAGGGAGGCCCCCAACAAGGTGGACCGATGACCTGTTGAAGGTCGCGGGACGCCGATGAATGCGGGCAACTCAAGACCGGTCATCGTGGAAAGCCTTGGGAGAGGCTTTCGTCCAGCAGTGGACCTATATAGGCTGAAGAAATTGGAGAAGATATAGATAGTGCATTGCTGTCATCCCACGTATCGGTTCGAATAAATATTTTAATACAAAGGTTATTGGAATAGTGACAAGTAATGTTTGGTTGAATTTTATTTTTAAATTAAATTGTTACGTTATTTATTTTGTTTAAATTAGGTAATTATTTTAATAAATTTTAATCCATTGCGGTTTACTTTATACGCGTAGCATCATAGTATATAAATTAAATACCCTCCCTCTATTTTGTGATAACACAAAAATAGTTCAAATATACAAAGTATAAACATTATCTTACACAATTAAATAAAAAAATACAGTATATCTATATTTTAGTTATGTTTTAATAATACTGGTGATTCTCTAGTTCACAAAGTAAAGTAATTTTAAGTTAAGTGAATCTTTTTCTTTGTATTTTATTAAGAAATTTATAGAAGATAACATTCTAGTTTAATCCTGTCTAATTATGATACTCCATAGACAGTTTAGACGCGATTATAAATATGGCGACCAAAATCTAAAAAAACTAACATTTTGTCTTTTGTCCTTTTCTTAATGAACAATAAATAAAAAAATGCACAGAACTTGAATTTAATTTAGTTTGTGAACAACAGATTCGGGGCCAATATTAGCTCAATATTGTTAGGCTCCTATTACAGCAGCCAATTGCTATCACCATCATCTTCCTCCAACTTTCATCTCAATTTACTTGTGGTCGGCGCAACATGAGTTTTTCTCATGCTTCTCTATTATTCGACATTATTTATAGAGCTAGCTCAGTGTTCATATGTCGCAGCTATCTGGTTAAATTAGCCATTTAAGTCGATGGCCTGGCTTTTTAACCAAACAACCAGACACGTGTGAGCCGAATTCGTCTAAGTCAGGACACCCCGTCCAAATGGGCTAGATTAGGACTCTACGATCAACCGCGAGCGAACCTAGAGAGCCAAACGCCACTATATCCAAAGGCCAGACTAAACGCCTAATTTAGCCTGTTGGCTGCGACACCTACATAAATTGATTGCATTGTCCATAACATTTTGACCGTAGAGACAGATTTACAATGCAATTTGATTGCCTATGACATACAGTAAAATTGATGCAACAAATGACTTGCATCGCCTAAATGATGTTTAGACAATGCAATTTTTATTGTTTCTTCAACTTAATTGATGCTATAGGCAATTAAATTGCACCGTGTAAATCAGTCTTAGCTCTTGTAATAGAGTTATAACTACCACCATAAGATATATTTCAATAAATTCTTTAAAAAAAAACTTTTGTAAAAATATTTTCAATTGTTATCTCTTGTTTCCTATTTTAGTATCCATTGTAAAGTCTCCAAAGTTCTATATCAAATTATAGACTTGTTACATAATGTATAAAGGCAGTCTTAGAGATTTGTAAAAACGTTAAAATTACTAAGGAATGTAAATGTTTTAAATAACATTAAATTTTAATGTAAAGTTTGAAAATAAATGCAAGTATATTGATTTTAGTGTTTTATATTTTGGATTGGCCCTTTTGCGTGTATGCCGTTTAACGAGTTTTTGGTTATATCTGTCTGTTTAGTATTCAGATTTTTGCCGGCTTCGTCCGCTTGGCTCTTGGAAATTATCTCATTGGACGCTACTTCCGGGATAAGAAGTATTCTGTGTGCTACCTAAACCAGATCATGGTACTGTTACGGGCTAGGGGTATTAAAATGCCGGTTGAGGGTTTCGAAGTTTATTGGCAACGGAGGTACAGTCGATCGTAGGCAATGACAAGTAGAATGTAGCTGATGTCGCACCGAAGTCTTCCTTTACATCCACGAAGTCCCTGCTACAGATGTTACTTCACGTGGACCTACTCAAAGTTCTCGTTCAGTTGTCGCAGTAGGTATTCTCCAAGATCGCTTCTCATCTGTCGCTGGTTTTCGTATCGATAGTCGAATGCAGACTGATTACGCGTTTTTTTTTTAACCTTTTGAACGCCAATCACTTCTATACAAGTTCGAGATTTTCGTGCCCTCAGCGCCACTACTTGATTAGAAGTAATCACAGTATAAAATAAATTTACGACTTTTACAAGACCTTTTAGTTTGTTTTTATGGAAAATTGTCCTGTTATCAACCATATTTTTAACTTTTTCACGCATAATAAGTTCTTATTAGTTTTATTTTCAATAGAAACAAAAACGCCAGAAAATATTTTAATGCCCCCAGCGCCAATTACTTGATATCAAGTAAGCCAGTGATGGGACAAGACCTCGCTATATTTTATCTCGTCGAAATGATCATAAATACTATTATTGCAAGAAAATGACGTGAATAAATAATATTTTATAAATATTGTAAACTATAAACTAGGTTTTATTCACCTTAATCAAGAATAAATAGGTTTTCTAATCATTGTCGATAGTGAAACACCGTTTGAAAAACCCATCCCTACAAAGTTAGTTATTTGTCACTCCCCACACGCCACCGACTTGTATAGAAGTAACTCTGTGACGTCATAATCGGACAGGTTTCAAGGTCATAGTGACTTTGTGCATTTTAGTGTAGTGCAATGTTTACATCTTGTTGTTGTATTCAGTTGACGCACTTGTTTTTACAAAAAAAAAATTGTGACGGTCAACTTCCGTTTCAGGATTTTTTTTCCGTTTTCTATTAGTTTGTGCAACCCAGAAAAATAATTGCGAGTATTTTGCGAAACCATTAAAAATAGGTCTGTAACATCTGTGTAAAACGGTGATTTTAATAAAAAGAAATCGGCCAAGTGCGTGTCGGACTCACGTACAAAGGGTTCCGTACCATTGATTTATGAAATTAAAGGATTAAAGTTATTTGTATGAAAGATTACGCGGTAATAAGCGATTTACGAGGTATTAAAAAAACTACTTACAAGATCTCGTTCAAAACAATTTTCGTTAGTAGTTTGTATAGTAATGAATGTACTTGTACATCATATCTTTTTTTTTTAGATTTTTCATTTTCTTATTGTAGAAGTTAGAGTTAGGGCGGGGGGGATCAACTTTTTTCCACTTTGGAAGCGTTTGTCACGCAAACTATTGGGTTTAGAAAAAAATATATTTTAGAAACCTCGATATCATTTTTGAAGACCTATCCATACATAGGTACCCCAAACATATGTTTGAAGAAAAAAAATTCTTTTTTGGGTTTCAGTTCTAAGTATGGGGAGCCCCCAATCTTTATTATTATTATTTTTATTTTTGCATCAATACTTTAATACGGTTCACAGAATACATCTACCTACCAAGTTTCAACAGTACCTATAGATCATATAGTTTCGGAAAAAAATGGCTGTGACATATGGACGGACAGACAGACATGACGAATCTGTAAGGGTTCCGTTTTTTGCCATTTGGCTACGGAACTTTAAAAAATGTAGAAAATCACGAATTTAGCTTCAATTAATTGTATTTGTTGTAACTAAAAGAAATAAATTATGCAGGAATCGGTTGAGTTTATGCACGTGTAACTCGACCACAGTGAATATAAAAATAAATACCATAGAAATACATCGACAAGAAATACGTCGACAAGACATCCTTATATCAGAAAGGATTTTGACGTGCCTCGAGCGCCAACTACTTGATATGAAGTAAAAGGATTACATTTGGAGACAAATAGGGATGTGAACTTCTAGAACACACATCTAATAAATTTACGATTCTTTTCTTTATTATAGGAAATATATCAAAGTTTTTATATTGATTTTTTGATGAAATAAAATATAATATGAAAATACGGTTACAGTTTTTATTTAGCTTCGTAAATTGGTGAATAAACATTAATTTAGATGTATAATATTATTTGTCGATAGGACATTAAACCCATCCCTACGTTTTACTATAGATACGTTATACATTTGTAGCGTGGCGCTGGAGGACACATCGCGTATTATGTAGATTGGCGTTCAAAAGGTTAATGTGGCTTCGCGTAGTTGCTGCCTTAAGTGAATTTAAAGCCTCCAGCCAGGGCTACTAAAAACTAAGCGATTACACGCTAAGGACACCCCCTGTCTGGTACGAACCTCGGCTTAGGGTGTCGCTAGAGAAAACAGCAAGGAAGGGCTGGATCGAGTTTTTATTTCGGTTTGATGACCGCGGCGTTTCCTAGTGCTAGCTCTGAGAAGAAACGGCCGAAATAAACTCGGAGGTCATAGTCGGGAGTTTTACTGGCTCAGCTGCGGCGCGGCCTGGCCTTCATCGGACAAGGGACGGGGGACGGGGGGGGGGGGGGATTACTACGTTGAACACGTCGCGATGTACCTCGGCGGCGAGGTCGGAAGGTCGGTTTTTGTATTTTGTGCTAGAGGCCCTATTGGCCTCTTGGAGGAGGGTTATGGGGTCATCAGGGTCGGTGAGAGCGTGCCTAAGTCGGCGAAGCTTACTAATTTTGGAGGGGGTGTATTTTGCTGCCGCGACGACCAGAGGGTTGTGATGTTCAGCAGACAGAAAGTCTCGCAGGATGAGCACGAGATGGTCAGGCACGCCGAGTCGGTACAGCTTGTATATTAAGCCGTTGTGCCAGACTTTGTCAAAAGCTTTCGCTATGTCGAAATATATAAGACCTGTCATCATACCACGTAGGAATCCTGCGTGGATATGCTCGGCGATACGGAGGACTTGTTGGACCGCCGTGCCGAGAACGAAACCCGAATTGTTCGTCGGGGATGAGGCCTTTGTTCTCGGCAAAGGCTGACGTTTATATATAAGCTTTTCATAGACTTTGCCGAGAACTTTTAGCAAGCTAATAGGACAATAGCTCGAAGGCTCAGGTTTTGGCTTGCCGGGCTTAGGAATGCCTATAACGCTCGCTTCCTTCCACGTTTGTGGGAAGGTATTGTTGCCCATGGCTCCATTGAAGATGGTGGCCAGTAGGATAATCCGGTGGGCAGGGAGAAGTCTGATCACTTTATTGGTGATACAGTCAGAACCGGGAGCTTTTTTAAGTTTGAGACCTCTGATAATATCCTGCACTTCGTCTAGGGTGACGGGAGGCAGAGGATCTTCAGGATCTTCGACGGGTGGGAGGAAGGCTCTGCGTTCGACCTCCGCGTCAACCTTCAGGAGGTGAGCTGACTGCGCGCTGGCGTCACGGCGCTATATATATATTGATCGAACATAAGGTGCATTCGTAACAGTACAAAATACAAACAAAGTTGCTAGTGGTTGACCGCAATCCCGCCTGATGGTAAGCAGTGATGCAATCGTTGATGGTAAAGCGCGCTATTTTATTAAGAGCCTATTCACTCTAGCCTTGTAGACACTCAAATTGTAGTTGTACACGCTGGCAAACTGTTCCAGTCCCTAGATGTACGCGATATAAAAGAGGAGGCGAAACGCTTCGTCCGGATCGTAGTGGTGTTGACAACGTAAGGGTCGAAACTCATTTATAACCATTTATTAATATGAATCGATGGTTGGGTAACAAATCCCGCGTTAGCAAATATCTAATAAAATAAATGACATTTACGCATGGCAACAGCCGGATAGTATCATCATTAAACGCGTCCCTCTTTCATAACGGATGTGAAGATCCAAATATTCAATAGAACACATAAGGCTCCTTATTGTCCACGGACACAATAATATGAACTAAACCGGTGTCTACTATTCTGATGTTTTTGTTAAAATATTCACAATCAGGTCCCATGATATGGCCACAAGGACCCGCAGGGTAATTGTATAACTGTATCAGTAGCAATGGGTTTCATATTGACAGTTCAACAACATTCATTGCGTTTTCTACGTTTTTGAGCAAACACATTTTTCGAACATATTCAGCAATGAATTAGCAATCTGCTTCGAAATGATTCCAACGGTGCTGTGACGCCTATCTTGATCACAACACAACACGTGGATGTTAATTTGTAAGAAGATTAATAGTTTATTCCAACGGCCAACAATAGGGTAGTTGACTAAAAAAAACTAATTAGTCCGTCAGTCAGATTTCTAAAAAATACTAGACACGTATTTTTTCTTTTTTCTAATAAACAAAAAATGAAGACGACACAGTGCGTTGAAAACTCGTGTGACGTCACTGCACGCTACACTTTTTAGCGACCAGTGACGGCACCAGCCACCACTCCTGATCTTTGATGCCTTTTATATTTATCATTTTTTATTGATTTGATAAAACAAAATATACGTATCCAATATTTATCTATAATCTGAAAGACGGACTAAATAGAATTTTTTTTACCCAGGAAACATCTCTATTAACCAGTTAAAATCAACCGTGCCATGATACCGGCCACAACGCAACCACCAGCAAAACTGCACAATAGCGGCCGGCAACATCGCAACCAGAACGATATGTCTGTCTACAAATACATACCTATTCATTGTGTTGGCCACTACTAAAGTTCTAGCCACAACGCAACTGCTAGAAATTGCAGTTATCCTCATGTAGGCAACCTGCTTGCCCACATTTTGTTGCTGCGGTGTGTTGTGGTTGTGACATGTGATAAATTATAAACTAGTCCTTGACCGCAATCCCGCCTAGTGGTGATGCAATCGCTGATGGTAAAGTGAGCTAGTTTATTAAGAGCCTTTTCACTCTAGACTTGAAGACACTCAAATTGTAAATTGTTCCAGTCCCTCGATGTACGCGGTATAAAAGACAATTGCTAGTGGTTGACCGCAATCCCGCCTGATGGTAAGCAGTGTTGCAATTGTTGATGGTAAAGCGCGCTAGTTTATTAAGAGCCTATTCACTCTAGCCTTGTAGACACTCAAATTGTAGTCCGACGGAAACACCGCCGCTGGCCAACTGTTCCAGTCCCGAGATGTACGCGATATAAAAGAGGAGGCGAAACGCTTCGCTCGGATCGTCGTGGTGTCAACAACGTAAGGGTGGAAATTCGCCGTACGACGGGTCGTCCGAGGATGGAAAGGAGATGGGAGAATTAAATCACGTGATTCCCTCGCACGCTCCTATAGAACACCGACAGGTTGGCTAGTCTTCGCCTGTGCTCCAGGCTTTGGAGACCGCTTTGACCTCAACTATTTATTAACAAGGAAGACGATGTTCTTTTGTCAATATGCTAATTTCAACAATAGCCCTATTTAGGCAGTTCTATTTTGTGTTGACTACAAATAAAACTAGTTTTTAAGTTACGTAACATTAGGGAGCTTGGGGGACGCATGTGTCATGACAATACTTTAGAATCGGATACTGCGTACCAATTTGTCGTTATATTCAATATTATTGTTTAACAATCTTTGTCGAACACAAATGTCCCTTAGAAAACAGGTAGATTTAGTTACTATAAGGAAACATAGACCCGTTATACAATAAAATCGCTTCAATTAAATCCAAATTGATGCGTGTTATGTGTTGCGAGGGAGGGGTTGAGCAGGTAACACATTAATATACCGGAGAGCAGATGGGCAAACACGTGCGCGGGCGCCGAGCAGGCGGTCAATAGAGCCTGGATAATTTATTTGTATTGCTGTTTGATCACCGTCCTATTGCGATGGGAGCATTAGATTAAGGTAACTAAGTAATTAATTACTTACTTACCTGCTTGATTGCTTTTAATTAGAAGGGATATTAGTATGGTAAGTAGTACCTACTATTCTGTATTTTAGATGTCTTAAAAATATTGCGACATATTGGCCAATAGTGTAAACGAAAACGAGTTTTTGGCAAAATAAATTTAATTCCTAAACAATAAAGTTGTCTATATTATAACGGTTACGTTATATTTGTATCATAAGGCACCACTCTTACCCCCTACGAACGATTTAAATAAGATAACCGAGTAGAGCTAGCTACTAAAAGAAGTTAACAAACGTCAAGTGCGTGATGGTGGCCAGAAATTATTACTCGCTGCTATGGGAGTGTACGAAGAGTTATCATCATAATTTCAGACGAAAGAAGTCCACTGCTGACCGGACCTCCTCAAACACCTCAGTTCGACCGGTTCTGTTCTTCTCGTGTCCAATGGGTTTATTCGGCTTTAATTTAGTTAAAGTCATGTTTTTTTTTTAAACTAACAGACAGATGTGCTGCTGGGGGACATTTGGTTGGGGAGGATTGTCTTATGTAATATTGACGTTCAAAAAGTGCTGATTCCCAGCCTAGTTTGAATAAATGATTCTGATTGACTAGGTCGTCAATCCACCTCAGGGAGAAGTTAGGAAAGAAGTTCGGGTAGGAAAGACATCCAAGTTTCATACCCGCCAAAATACTTGGGTAAATTTAAATCCGGCAGCCTTGTGGTAATGTTCCAGTACGCGTTCGCCAATCTAGAGCCTTTCGACCTCGTCGGCCATTTGTTTTGCGAGCAATGTGCCCTACCTTTAGCAATTTTCAATTCAGCAATTGTCATTTTAATTATTAACATTTTTTAACCTAATGCTTCTAAATTCGAGATTATGAATTAGATAAAAATCCTTGAGCTCGTGAATCTCAGGTCCATGTAATGAAATAATGTATTAGTCCAGAGCTTATTAATCTTACGTCTTTATTTGAAAGCCAATAAAGTTTGTAATGAACATATTAATTAAAATAAACGAATATGCTATGCTTGATTGCATTTGACATAAATTAAAAAAAGAATGGTAGTGTGACCATCATCTAAAACTATCCCTTGAAAGATGGTCAGCATCTATAAGTCAGAAGGGTATTTCAAGAAGTGCAAGAACAACCAAAAGCTGGTGGATCAATTCATCTTTATAATAAACGCCTGAAGAAAACTCCGAGCCAATTTTCGTTTATACCCTTCGGACAAGGCGTAGCTGCATGTTTCATGAGAAGAGAAGATGCTGTCTGTACTGTACCCGTCCCTTCACTCAACTTTCTACTAGCCTATTTAACTATATTAATTAAGTGCAAAAAAGCAGTCTATATTAAAAATCAAGCAGTAGGTATTCTGCTGCTTGCATCAGACTACAATGTTGTTAAACATGAAGCCTTGAAGATGTTTATTGGGTTGGCATTCTGTACTCTACGGGGAGTGCAATAATGGAATTTATTAGTGTAAACATCTTTATAGTAGTCGGCTGCCATATTTTGTTCGTGGAAGAAGCGTGTTATGTATTATGCGTGCTAAGTATTCGTATATATAAGTTGCTTGGTAAGTCAAGGACCTCTCTACGCTCCATGATTGCAAAACCAGCTGTGGACCCTAAATTCGATTTGTAGGGGAGAAAATTTGATTATAAGTATTTTTAAGGGACACTGGAATGCTCAGGAATATTGTTGTTACCTAGCCTCCGACTAATTTTGCTTGGCAAACGACCGCAGGCGCAGCGTTAGAAGCTTGCTGAGCAGTCGTCATTACGTGAGACCATGGCAAAGCTAGGCTTATGTGCAAAATACAGTTTCCTAGAAGTAAATTATCAATAACGATGCTCCAAATATCTGCCAATCTCCCACTGTATGGAATATTAACATCGTATTTACAAATTTGTAAGTACACTACTGCCGACCTCTAGGGCCGGGTTACGGGGTGACGGTAACTTAATTGTTATTATGGCTCATTTAGCTTCCTTGATAAACAGCCTACGGTGGAACACCACATCTGGGAAAACCAGTATTGCATCTATATCGCAACGGCGGTTTTGAGGCTTGGCCTCATTTGAGGCTTGTAAGGTGCAGTACCTAGCTAAACTTGTAAGCCCCATTTTAAACTTCGCGGCAAAGATTTGAGAGTGCGGCGTTTCATGAGAGAGAAGAAATATAGGTCACATCCCTGTGTCGTACATAAAATCAACACCTACCTAACACCTTTCATTAACTACAACTCTGGAAGACTCGAACACCTTAACATATTTCTAATCATACTATATTACCTACATGATTGACTATCTATCAAACCGCATTAGTCTCAGTCATCACATGGTGTAATAGAATTTAACAGCTGTCTCTTATTGTCTAATGTAAACGAACGTTTAACATGACCATAACTTATGATAGTCATAACTTACAACTCTGTACGCCTATATTTTATCGGTCCTTATATTTAATTTAAATCCCCGATCACACGCGAACGCGACCGACACAAAACGATACAAAACTGATGTGGTGCGGCGAGGTAAACAAAACGAACGCGGGCGCAATGCAATTATTACAAAGGTGCGTGCGCGCAGCTGACACCGCACCTGCCGCCATCTTTAACATTTCTTAAGTTTTTTTTTCGCCATCGGAGTTATTGGCCTATTTTTTATGGCGCAAGCTGTCCCTGGCAGCTGACGGCCGCATATGTGTGGATATAAAGGCTTTGTTGCCGTTGACTGGCGGGACAACGATTCCTTAATGCGGTATCTAGGATAATAAGGGCAACGCCAGCTGCTCAGATTGAAAGGTTTGAATCTTCACCAGCAGTGGGTGCTTCATCTCCGCGTCACACGTGGATAATTTAGACTTTTTTCGCCGCCTATTGTGTTCTTGTCGTTTTATTTGGGTTATGAAAAAAGTTAATTGTGGGTTTTTGTTAATTCTAGCTCCCATACGAGCTTGGGAATATGCAGTCAAAAAGAGAGGATGTTCTTCTAACAGATTTTATTAAAATGTAAGAGCGACCTTAAGATAATAAATCCCGACGGCCTAGGGCGGTTACGTTTTCCTGAAAGCCAATTTCCGTCATCTAAAACGTTCAAATCTAGTCGCCAACTCATGTCACCGCCAAAAAGAGTCAAAAGTCAAAAAAATTGAGGTAATTTTGTCAGATTGAGACTGAGATCAGAATGTAAACGTTTCTAAAATTACGAGAACTACTCTGATCAGATTACTCTAGTATTGTACTTTTTCTTTACAAAAACAGAGTAAAGTCTCTCTTTAATAATTACGGAAATATGCTTTTCATTTCTCATATTCAGAAAGTAGTATTTTCTTGATCTGATTATTGGGTAGAAAGTGTCATTTCCCTCCCTAGGGCGGGAAAAACTCATACAAATTACTTTCCACCTAAGGGTCGGAATAAACTTTAAAAATAGAACTGCTGTCAGCTGTGAAGAAATTTGTGTAAAAAAACTAATAAAAAAAAAATGCAGCGGCAATGTGAGCTTCTAAACAGCCAGTGTGAACTTAGCGCAAACTTCATTGAGCGAAAAAGGTCGTAACCATAGAATTAAGAAGTACGATACTACCTACTTATTAATTCTATGGTCGCAACAATAACGTGGTGGGTTCCATATTTAAAATTTAAAAATTCGACATAAATTAGCGGGATACTAATCTGTTATGTATCTGTGACGGAATTTAAAAAATAGTTACTTTAATACCTAATCTTTTATGTTAAGATTTGAGATTCTGAAATATTGACACCAGATTCAATTAAAGACGAGGCAAATTGGTTAATAACAATCTTTTACCAGAAATCTTCAAAGAAAGATATATAAACACATATAATGATTTTATGTAGTGGCGGGCAGAGAAGAATATAAAATCATTTTCCGAAAGTGTATTTCTTACATATTTTAAAGGACTGTCTAGCAAATTACAACCTTCGGCGCTATGGAGCCGATATTCAATGTTCAAGAGTACACTTAGTGTAAAACACAATGTAAATTTGAAAAAAAATCATAATTTAACATCCAATGTTCAAGAGTAGAAAATCTAAGGTTTTTACCTCTCATGAAGTGGAAACATTTTTAAATGATGCTCCTGACGAGATATATTTGGCAGTGAAGGTAAGTTTACCTATGTATTATTAGTAGACCAGTGTGTGTTGCCAGTGATGACTTATGTGGTCGCTAACAATGTGCCTTATAAGAAGGCTCAAAGTCACTCAAAGGGCAATGGAGAGGGCTATGCTTGGGGTTTCACTGCGCGATCGAATCAAGAATGAGGAGATCCGCAGAAGAACGAGAGTAACCTACATAGCCCGAAGAATTGCAACATTGAAGTGGCAATGGGCTGGACACATTGCCCGTAGGATCGATGCCCGATGGGGCCAACGGGTTCTCGAGTGGCGACCACGCACCGGAAGACGTAGCGTGGGTAGGCCCCCGACAAGGTGGACTGACGACCTGGTGAAGGTCGCGGGAAACCGCTGGATGCGGGAGGCGCAGGACCGGCCGTCGTGGAGAACCTTGGGGGAGGCCTATGTCCAGCAGTGGACGTCTTTCGGTTGAAATGATGATACAAATACTAAAAAAATATATGTTTTCACAGGTGGTATTGATACTCGGTATAAGCGGCGCTTGCAGTAATAATTGGCATCAACATTATAATACTCGTATAGTGATATCCATAAAAAGTTCAGATAAACAACTAGTTTTATTTTCCTCATATTCGAAATGAAAAGTAGAGTGTTTAACACGGGTAAAAGAATCAATTCCTACTCGGACTATAGCCGCCCTCGCTAAGCTCGGGCGTCTAAATACCTCGGGAATTGATACTTTCCACCCTCGGTTAACAATCTACTATTCTTTCTCGGCAGCATGGCGCGGTCTTAGGGAATCTTGCTAAGAATTGAAACGTTAGGTCCAAGTAACTGTTAAAGTAAGTGACCTTATTTGTATATGAAGACCAATGTAGTGAGTTAATTACTTCGCTTAACACCAAACTCCTGAAAGCACTATTATTAGTAATCGTGCTTTTAGGTAGGTACCAGAAATTCCTCATATTGTGTCCATGATGATTCTAGAAGCGTGTCGTTCGAATGTGACTCAGTAGGGTCTACGACCTATGCACCACGCAGTAAGTCTGACAAGAGCGATATACGTGTTTGTGCTGAAGTTGTCCAGCCACATTATTATGTGGCTGTTGCACTAACTTTTGTTCGACCACCTGCTGCACTTTTCTGTAATTAGCTAAAGAATATAGCGAGGACAATGGAAAGGGGAAAGGTTGTCGTCATCCAATTATTTAGCAAATTATGGCTATTAATGTTGGCGATGTGTGTTTAGTGTGCCTGTGTTGGGCTTTTTAATGACGATACGTATTTTATTTTTAAGTAAGGTTATCTTTCTTTTTTTTTCTTTTTTTTTATGATTAAACAACACTGAGTGACAAATGTGACACGATTCATTTGTTTAAATATATTATAAGAACTGCTCCTTATTGCAATATCATTCTAAACAATAAGTAAAATCTTTCCTATAGCTACACAATATCAGCAGGTCCCCCATGGGCCATGGATCGATGGTACACACCGTTAGAGGAGCACCCTTCACAAAACTAGGTCATGTTCCCCCATAGCTGGCACCCTTGTTACCAGGAGACTAGAACCAATCAAGAGATCGAGATTTAAATGTACTGGCTTACATAGACGTCGTCCTTTATTTTAAGATTGCAAGCAATTATATTATGTTCTCATTGATATATACAGATCTAAATATAATAATATCAAGTCAATAAAATTCATAATTAGGTTCTACTTCGGTTCTTGAAAGTTGAATGGACCTACTCTGTATTTAACAACGATTTTAAAGTCGTTTCGCGTTATTACCTGTCAATTATAGGTACATAATTTGTATTTTGTAGGCTTTTGTTTTTGACGCAGAAATTCAATAATTAACAGACTTCCGAGTTCAGAAGCGGTCGCCAAATTGAAAATAAAAACAATTGCATTAGCGATAAGGCCGCCTATTGTATATTTTGTTGTGTTCAATGTATCTTTAATCAATGTATGTTTTTGGTGTACAATATTTATGTATAAATTAATAAAAAAAAAATCATTTAGCTTCATAGTTCGAGCATTTGTAAAAAGACTGAGCGTCATGATTATGGCAATATACTGAGACAGTGGGTTCAATTCTAGCCTGTTTTTTCTACCTTTTCTAGTTGACCAAAGCACGATCAAAGAATAGGAAAAATGATAATTTCTATATCAGTTTGTGTTCGCTTCCCCCTTTTCATATATTTATTATTTATTCGATTTAGGTTAATGCCCCCGTTAATATGCATCCTTTTATCCCTTTTATGATGTATTGTCGCAGGAGAACTTGTTTTCGGCCTTCGGATTTTATCTATCAATAAGCTAATGGGTATTTTATTACACTGTTAATTGTATTCCATTTGATAAGAATGTTTGTACTTTATATAATAAACGGGTGGAACGTAAGTACATACCTTTCAGTGGATGCCATGGAAACTTGGGGGTGATTCCGTAACACACACTAACACCAAGAATGACTTTCATATTGATAATAGTGACACCTTACATGAGTTCATATAATTTGCTGTTTTACAATGCATAAATATGAGAGCTGTCATGCCCTTTATACCTGGGGCTTTTATTTGGGTAATAAGTTTTTACTTATTTACATTTCCATTTTATTGATATTATATTTTTTGTTTTTGCTTTGCTCGCATTTTGGCGTGGCTAGTTGGCATATGGTAAATAATTTAATCGTTGCTGCGTTTTCTTGTTTTCATCAAAAAGACAAGTATTTTTTTAAATGAACAGACAGCTGTACTGGTGGGGAGTTTGTTCCGCCACTTCTCCCCAGCGAAAGCACTAGGAAGTGGCGAATGGCGGGCGTTTTGGGGGGACTGTCTTATGTAATTTTGAAGTTCAAAAAGTGCTGATTCTCAGCCTAATTTGAATAAATGACTTTTGATTTTTTGAATAATTCAAGCCGTCATTTCTGAAAAGACTATTTTTTCGGACATAGGTATGAAGCAATATGGATTAACAATATCCTTCCAAAATGATTCAGTACCCCAATTGCGTAACGTTTAACGTTTTTTTTTTTTACTACTATCTATTTTAATAATTTGGAATACATTTGTTTATTTGTTTCATTTTTTTTCTCCATTTGTTCGAAACATGTGTTTTAGCTCAACTACGTACCTATATAACGCAATGAATGTTGTGGCATTATCAAAATGAGACCCATTGCTACTGATAGCGTATCACGCTATTACCCTACTAGCCCAGTCAAATTAGGTAAAAAAAGGGGTCAACCTCGGAATGAAAGATAATAAGCTGCAAATTGGTATGAACCTTTGTTTTGTCATTCTAAATGTTGTCTCAAAAGTCACAATCGTTATCGTGTCCGCGTCTCAAGATATTCAAGGTCAAAGGTCACAAAAATCGGTTTTTCGCGAATATCTGGCTTCCTATCGGTTAAATGAGATTTGCATTTATAATAAAAGTTGTAGGCTATAAAATTCCCTACAACTTTTGTCTAAACTTTTTTTTCATACGACCAACCGTTTTGAAGTTAGAGCGCGAAGAGTGCACATCGTACAGTCATATACGGCCTAATGCAAGGTCAAGCGTGAGTTATGGTTATCAGTACGTTATAAAGTCAATTATTTACTTGGAAATTATAATTATTAAACAGTGCCCATTATTTATGTACTAACTATTAATTATTTATATTTAATTAAAGTAAGTAACTTGATTATTTATATATAATTATTCATATTTAACTATTTAAGTATAAAATATTATTAATTCTGGATTATATATTTTAGTTTTATTTTAAGTTAAAATGATAGTAAGAGTATATATTTTACACATATTTTTATTTATTATTAAATACGGCATAATATACATTTATCAAAATGTGAGTTCAAATATCAAAAGTATCTTTGTTGATTTTAATTGTAATGAAATTGGAAATGGAAGCTAATTATATTCTTCTTCTTCGTGGTCTTCTTCTTCTTGTCGCTCAAAAATGTTCGATTCATTGTCATCATCCTCATTATCTGTCATGTTCATCTCCAAACCTTCCAGAATATCGGGATCATATGTATTTTCTTCATCGGGATTACTTGGATACAGTGAAGCGTTGAGACAAGCTTGTCCGTTGCACTGGCCGCAAGCTAAAGAACATTGTAGCCCTGATTTTCTGCATCCACAGCGGGAACCACAACCATTTTTGCAATTGGAAAATATTACGTTTAGTAGTTCGGCTGGTGCTGGAGGTAATAACGTTCGTATGGGCTCCAGGATTTCATTTTCAAGCATCCAGCCCCATTCTTGAGGTTCTAAGTCCTTCCCTAACCCTAAAAAGTAAATAATTGACTCACGCTTGACCTTGCATTAGGCCGTATATGACTGTACGATGTGCACTCTTCGCGCTCTAACTTCAAAACGGTTGGTCGTATGAAAAAAAAGTTTAGACAAAAGTTGTAGGGAATTTTATAGCCTACAACTTTTATTATAAATGCAAATCTCATTTAACCGATAGGAAGCCAGATATTCGCGAAAAACCGATTTCTGTGACCTTTGACCTTGAATATCTTGAGACGCGGACACGATAACGATTGTGACTTTTGAGACAACATTTAGAATGACAAAACAAAGGTTCATACCAATTTGCAGCTTATTATCTTTCATTCCGAGGTGAAACCCTAATTTGACTGGGCTATACTGATTGTGATTGCCGGTGTATGACGGAAACAGGGTGCAGGACCTTAAAGATTGGTATTACTGTGAAGAAAGAAGAAAATGATGAACGATTACTTAGGTCTATGGGGATTTTAGATTAACAGCATCCTGATGACATTTCATGGTATCATTCTACCACAACGAACGTCAATGAATGTTCACAGGGAGAGAGAGAGAAGAGGAGGAGAGGAAAAATGTTTGGATTGTAATCCAATCCAAACATTTTCCGGTTAACATTACAAACAATCACAAACTCAATATTAGCGCCGATTCTGTTGTTCATATACTAAACTAATTTTAAGCTAAGTGCATCTTTTTCTTTCCATTTCATTAAGACAAGGACAGAAGATAAAATTACAGTTTAGACCTGTCAAATTAGTGCGCTCCTGACGTAAACTGGCGTATTTTTAGTCGCCATGTTTTTTTTTTTTTTTAATAGTTATAAACTTGCGCTTGACCGCAATCCCGCCTGATGGTAAGCAGTGATGCGATCGTTGATGGTAAAGCACGCTAGTTTATTAAGAGCCTATTCACTCAGATTGAGCGAATAGGAAGGAAGACGGCAGTTGAGTGAGGTGATGCAATGTTAAACCCAACAACACGACCAACAATGCTGCGCCAAAAGGAGATTGATCTGAAGACCCTTCACGACCAAACTCCCAACACAACATCATTTGGCGCATCGTACCCGGCACACATTGCAACACAACTGCTCAGACCCGTCCTCCGTACGGCTTCACCAGACATCATGCCGGAATACGACAAATCGCTTGGCGGCAAGACTTTGTCTGGTGGGTGGTAACTTCTGCCGGCGTCTAAACTGTCTATGGAGTATCTTAATTTGACAGGATTTTTTTTTTATAAATTATAAAGTAGCGCTTGACCGCAATCCCGCCTGATGGTAAGCAGTTACGCAATCGTTGATGGTAAAGCGCACTAGTTTATTAAGAGCCTATTCACTCTTGCCTTGAAGACACTCCCGGCGGAAACACCGCCGCTGGCAAATTGTTTCAGTCCTTCGATATACGCGGTATAAAAGAGGATGCGAAACGCTTCGTCCGGATCGTAGTGGTGTTAACAACACAAGGGTGGAGACTCGCCGTACGACGGGTAGTCGGATGGTGGAACGGAGATGGGGGGAATTAAATCATGCAATTCAACCGAAAGGCTGGCTACTCTACGCCTGTGCTCTTGGCTTTGGAGACCATCTCGAGTTAAATCAGGGTCACCAATCAGCCTCTTCGCACGCCTCTCCACTGAATCCAAAGTAGCCAGGTGACACTTAGCAGCACCAGCCCAAATGTGGCTGCAGTACTCCACACACGAACGGACCTGTGCTTTGTACAACGTTAGAAGCTGCCCTGGTGTGAAGTACTGCCGGACCCATGCGATAACGCCAAGTTTCTTGACCTTGGACTCAATGAACCGCCCAAAGTTTAGGTTCGAGGAAATCTCAAGACCCAAAAGCTGAAGGCGGTCGGTACACTCCAAGGATACATTTCGAATAGTAGGAGCCAAGGTGAACAGGCTCCTTTTGGCGGTTTAAAGAAATAGAAAGAAAAAGATGTACTTAACTTAAATTTTGTTTAGTTATTGAAAAAGGGAAACGGGGCCAGTATACGTTTAATTTACGAGTCTTCGTTCAGATTTGAAGCATGAGCTCTGATATTGAATGTTTCAAGTTTCAGTTGTGTTATGGGTGGGTTTCCACGTGAAGCTGTATCTGCTGCCTAGAGGGGGTTTATAGCACAGCATTATACGGTATGGAAACCTTATCATAGTCTTGACGCGCAGCTATCGACTGGGCATGTCGGGCCTGGTAACGTTACAGATCGTCACACCATGCTGTGGTACCTCTGACAAAAAAGTACTTAAGTATATGTTTTTTTAATTTAATAGACAATAATATTTATATTTATTAATTCTCGGTGGTAGGCCATAACATCGGGTGCCGGCAGAAGTTTCCAGCCACCAGACAGTCTTGCCGTCAAGCAATTTGTCGTGTTCCGGCATGATGTCTGGTGAAACCGTACGGAGGACGGGTCTGGGCAGTTGTGTTGCGATGTGTGCCGGGTACGATGCGCCAAATGTTGTTGTGTCGAGAGCTTGTTCGTTGAGGGTCTCCAGATCAATCTCCCTCTGGCGCAGCATCGTTGGTCGTGTTGTTGGGTTTAACATTGCATCACCTCGCTCAATTGCCGTCTTCCTTCCTATTCGCTCAGTTTTTTTGCGCTTAAAAAACTAACGCACTTTACCAACAACGATTGCATCACTGCTTACCATAAAGAAAAATCTTTTTGTATTCACGTATTTCTGTGAAAATAAATCTTATTTTCTTTTTCTTTTTATCCCTCTGGCTGAAAATCTTTGCATATCTTTTGTTCACCGGTGAATTTAAAAACAAGTTCTTTAGCCATAAACATGTTGCTTATTCGGATGCATTTACTAAAAATTATGAAATATCTTTTGGCTTTAGTCCAGATCCAGAAAATACTACACCAGTGCAAACTATTCTGTAAGTTATTTAATTGTCCGTAGGTAGGATCTATATTTAACGAGAGCGGTGGTGGTGGCCTGGTGTGGACGGCTCGGACTTACGAGTTGAAGGTCGCGGGTTCGAACCCTTGAAGGCCCCTTACTTTGTGTCAATAATTACATCTCCAGTGCTCTCAAAACGGCGAAGAAAAATATAGTGGGGAAACCGGCCCATCGGGGAACCAGAGATTCGAAGACATCTATCAATCCGCACTGGGGCTACCTGATGAATTATATCTACTCCAAATGGAGGAGGCGTGTGTCCCAGCGTTAGGAGCACTATATGTTGATTATGTTGGTACATTACAGGAATGCGTTCTGTGTTATATTCTGCCATTACCAATGTATCTACTCCAGAAGACGAACCTGAAGAGAACGTCAGAAAGTGTGATAGCGTGGCATCGCTTGGGCAATTAAACATCAATAGCTTGGCTATGTATATTTCTTTTTGAGTGCAATGTTAGTGTAAGTAATATCAATTCTACATAAAAATACCTTGCGATATCCAGTGTCAGAGAAGAAATTAATTTAATAAGAGTGAGATTCAGCCATTACCTAATGTATTAAGGATCATCATGATCAGAAACCTCTTTAAAACACTAGCTGCTACCGTGTTTATTTCCACCCTGTATTTTCTTTTCTATTTCTTGATTCTCGTCATATTTCTCACAAAAGTACCTAAATAGTTATAAAATTTCTATAATCTAATACAATGTCAGCCGTTAGTAGAATATCGGAAGACACAGGTAGCCCATAGTACTGTAAGTGTTTAATTGTATTACTCTCGTTTCATGGGGCCCTGGTCGTTGTATGGGGTCACGGAGGGTTGTAACGGGGTCGAGGACTCTGGCACACCCCTGCTTTCCACCATGGCGTTACTATGGAAGAGTATATTAATGATTTTAGTCCCCGTGGCTTTGGGAGTCACGGTGAATTGGAACAATAATAGGTTGGCCTAATTATCACAATATTGTATTGGTTACAGTGCATTTTGGTGAAAGGGATCAATCAATCAAGTTAATTAATTTGTATGTTTACCACTCGTATTCATTGTTACAATAATTTCCTATAATCTATAGGTACTCTACAGAGTGGCGATTAGGTTAACTCATTAACCTAATCGCAAACTAAAAAAAACTAAATTTAAATTGAGTGCATCTTTTTCTTTCTATTTAATTATGAAAAGGAGAGAGTATCAATATTAGTTTAGTCTTGTCAAATTAGTCAGCGGCTGATATAAGTTAGTACATATTTTTAGTAAACATGTTTTTATCGTATTTAAATTGTCTATGGAGAATCTTAATTTAACAGAACTATACTAATATCTCTCGTCTAAAAGAAAAAGATGCACTGTACTAAAATTTAGTTTAGTTTATGAACAAGGGAATCGGCGCCATTATCAGTCTCTTAAAATATAAATTATACAATTTAATTTAAAAAGAATATAACACAAAATTTGGTACAAAATAACAGCCCTTTGATTATAATTGGGAACACGCGCGGGCCGACGGTATCAACAATTTAACACAAATTTTTCGGTATTGTTACGTAATATTTACAAATTAAGTTAAATATTGTTAAATACTAAAGCGACAAAAAGGTCCCAAGATTAAAATGTTGTAATGTGGAGTGTGTGTTTAAAATGCCAAGTTGAAGAGTTTGCTAGCTTGAACAATAGAATGAAAAAAATATATTTGAATAAATATTTTTGCAGTTGATAATCAAAGACATTAAAATTATACTTACTGATAATGAATCCACATCGTTGACGTTAGCAGATGTCACGTCTGTCATATTACTAGTTCAGCGAGTTATATTATTCAGCGGATACACCACTTCTATTGGAAACGTGCTGGCCTAACTTTACATACTTACCGAATGAAGTATTTTGAAGGTTTTTGTAGGTATTTAATTAGTTTTTCTAAATAAATAAAAATTTCTTAATCTAATAAAGCAAAGAGTTTGTTTCAAAATCAAAACTCATTTATTGACATTAAACTGAGGATCAACACTTGTCGAACTTTACATAAGGCTCCCCCAAAACGCCCGCCTTTCACCACTTCCTACTGCTTTCGCTGGGAAGAAGAAGTGGCGGAACAATCTCCACGGCAGCACAAGTTCTATGTCTTTTCAGTTTGTTTTTATACAATAGTAGGCGAACAAAGCAGTTAACATTACCAGATACAGAAAACAACTTATTTTGCCACATATCATCTAGTCTATGTCACCTAGTTTGTTTGCGCGGGTTGATCTTTGGAACTAACGCTAACTAACCACGGATGTAAAATACTTACATTACTAGATGACCTGTGCGAAGTATTCGCTCATTTGCTTGATTTTAAATCGTACATTTTCGAAAAACCACTGAAATGTGATGATTTTGTATGTTTTTCCGGTGTAGCGGTCCTGAAAAGCTTTAAAATTATGCCTAATATATGTATATTGATAAAGTACGAAGGAAGTTATGACGTACCGACAAAAAATGCTTTTGAGAAATAATATATATGACTGCATTTGATTGATAGCCTAATTCTAAAAGAAGTTTACAGGCTATTTAGTATCACGCTCTAAGCCGCAGGAGCCGAGCAAAAAGATAAAAGAAAATACGCAAAGCGAAAACGACGAAGTAGGTAATACTTAGCACGAGCGGAGAATGCGAGGCAACACGCTGGGATACGAACAAACAATTTCACACCGACGAACATTATAAATAAACTAAACTCTCAGAACAGCCTAGAGGACAACTTCTAAGCGGAGATTAATGTTATTAACACAACAGGAACTGATGAAATGGTCATAAGTGTAAATCACAGATTACAGAATACTGTGTAAATAAATACAAAGTTTCATCTTGATAAGAATTTTTATTGAAATTAAATGTCTACATAAACATTTTGAACAATTTTTACTATGTAATCTCATACGTTATACAATTAAAATCTTTATTAATTACATATATAGGTTCAAATTTTATTTTAATCTTATTGCATATCTCGGAAGCCTGGGATCCCGGTCCTTTGGGTTCAAAGCCATTCGCAGAAGCCCCTTCGAAAATTTAATGAAATGTGGCACCAACCTACGATTATCCCTGTAAGCACAATGCAAGTGCATTCAAGGACAACTCCCTGTTGATATAGTATTAATCCGTTCCATTTTTTAATTTTCTATATCCTGCATTAGGCAGGATATAGAAAAAAGTTCGACTATGGGTTTGATTGGCTGCAGTAGACCGGTTACTAAGAACTAAGGAACAATGTGGCCTCTGCCTGATCGATGTTTTATATAAATAACACGGATTAATGGCTGTAGGTGACTTGCACATTTAATAATGGGCTTCCGGAAACGTTCGCTAGCACATAGTGTCGTAGTGACACGGGGCAATATCTTCTGAGGTGCCCAAAGGAGTGGCGTAGTATTCCACGGCTATCAGGATAATCCCGGAAGTACGGTCAATATCCCCACCAGAATCTTACTGGAATACTCCCTTCCTCCGAGCACACTTGCTCTTGGGAAGCCCCACTCAGGTCCGCCAATAAAGGCAAGAATGAGGTGGGAGCTCTGTTCCTTGTCATTGATAACTCCTGCCGGCCAATAAAACCAAACCAGAGCTGAGGGCCAAGACCTCACCTGAGAGATATTTTCATAATTATTGATATAAGTTTTGTGTGTTTTTAATAAAAACATATTCCATATTATGCCATATTATGGAAGGATATGTTGGATTAAAGAGAACATATTGTCATAAATAAAAATGTAAGATTTGACTTGATTATCAACAAAAGTAACTTAACAATGGCACATTCAAGATATACACTTGCTCCATCAACCTCCAAGTGAGTAGTGCACAAAAAACTAGACCCAACATTCATAAAGATTTCAACATGAATGGCGGGGACTTGAATTAACCCTCAGATAATTATAAAACAGGCCTAAATAACAGTAAACACGACGTATTAATAGTCTCGAAGCCCAAAGGAGGATAATAATAGCGCCACAATTAACGGACGGGGGTTCAGCGGCCTGATCGAAAGCCTTGGACGGGACGACCCGCGCGCACTGCAGTGGCGTGTCAACGTGTCCTCCGATTGCATTCGATACGAATACTTTTACTTTGTATATAAGCAGGCTGTATTTGTTGTAGGTAGGTTACAAACTGAGATGTGTAGGTGTGTTAGGTTTTTGCAGGTCTGTTTGTTTTGGTCGGAATTTTTACTGTTACCTCGGGTCGGTTATTGTCAACTACCTATCCACTTGAATAACCATTATCAATGCGTTAGAATAAAATTAAAATGAGATTAAAATCATAATCAATATTTTATTTATTATTCACAAGCAAAATATTCTACCACCGTAGAACCTCGATAATTCAATCCTCGGTAACTTAATAATAATAATAATAATAATAATAATAATAATAATAATACTTTTATTTGTTAACATAGGTAATAGAGATACAGTTCTTGGTTTTGATAAGCTGAGCGCTATGTTATGCCAGTAGGCGTACAAATATACATGCAAATCTAGATTTTCTATTATTGTTATGTCATAACTAAATGAGGAATTATTAAAATGTAAAAAATATATATATTAGTCAAAAAAAAAAAAATCGATGTCAAAATAATTATATGTCAAAAAAAAAATTAGATAAAATATCAAAATTAATGAAAAAACAAAAATTCAATAAAAATAAATTGCAATTCTACATTAATTCGTCATTCAGGTATTCATCAATTGTGTAGTAGCATTTATCAATTAAGAACAATTTCATTTTTTTCTTAAATTGTGTAAAATTTAATTCTTTAATGGCGTCTGGAATTTTATTATAAATACGTGGAGCCATACCTAGGATACTTTTTTTGACTAGTGCAGTGTTGCATTGATAATTACACAAACAATTTTTGTACTGACTACGAAGTGGAACATTTCGTGCCGTTGTCATTTTTTCAAAAAGGTTAGGATTCTGTTTGATAAATATACTCATTTCCAGTATGTATAACGCCGGCACCGTAAGAACTTTTAGCGATTTAAAGTACGGCGCGCAACTGTCTTCTGTTTTCAAACCACACATGGCTCTAATGCACCTTTTTTGTGCCTTGAATATTAATTCTTTATCCGGCGAATTACCCCAGAAAATAATACCGTATCGTATGAGTGAGACCACCAAACCATGATAGGCAACAAGTAACGAGTCTATATTTACTTTTCTGGCCAGTTGAAAAAGTGCGTATGCTGATTTATGAATTTTACCACAAAGCTGTTCTATATGCGGTTTCCAATTCAAGTTACTGTCAATATAGATACCCAAAAACACACTTACTTTTTCCTCTTCTATTACGTTGCCATTAAATTTGACACACATTTTTGGAGCTTCAATTTTTTGGTAAAAATGCATTAGTTTGGTTTTCTTCAGGTTAATTTTTAAATTATTCATATTAAGCCAATTAATTATGTCAGTAAGAGTATTATTAATGTCAGTTTCATATGTATTTAGATCTCTACATTTTACTATGGCAGTGCTATCGTCTGCAAACAAAACCATTTGTTGTTGCGTCACTTTCGGCAGATCATTTATATATATGAGAAATAAAGGTGGCCCGAGCACGCTACCCTGAGGCACCCCATATTTTATATTCCTGAAATTTGACACATACGTTTGTTCCATTTTTGACTTCGCACACACTCTTGTAATTTCCGTACATTGGAATCTATTACTTAGATATGATTCTATTAATTTTAAAATGTTTCCTCTGATGCCATAGCAATGCAATTTGTCTAAAAGGATTTTGTGAGAGACATAATCAAAGGCTTTAGTCATGTCTGTGTAAATAGCGCAGATGGGAGTCCTTTTATCCACAGCAGACATAATATTATTGAGGAAGTCAAAAATGGCCATATTAATGGTTTTATTTCTTCGGAAACCGTTTTGTTCCTTGCACAAGACGTTGTGTTTATGAAGAAACTGATATAACGAGTTATATATAACTTTTTCAAAAATTTTGGAAAAAATAGGAATTTTGGCTATGGGACGGTAATTTTTTATAAGCTTTTTGTCTTCTTTTTTGTGGAGCGGTTTTATTATGACTTTTTTTAAATCTTCGGGATAGATGCCCTCGGTAATACCGACATTAATAATATGTGCTAGCACGGGTGCTATAATGTCAATTACATATTTAATTACTTTCGTCGTTATACCGTCAATACCTACAGTACTAGTGTTTTTTAGTGTCTTTGTAAAAAACTTTGTTTTTAAAAACCTCTATAACTGCAAAAATAATATTTTCCCTTCCCCTCAGAGCCCAAAACCTCGATAACTTAAAATACGCAACCTCTATAACTTAAATATGTAATCTCTGTATTGGCGCTCAGTAACTTAAAGAAATGTTTCCACAACCTCTATAACGTAATTTTGAAAGAGTGTGCAAAACAAAAGGTTTCGGTAGTTATTGCTTGCACCTGTTTACTAGTTAAATTATTAACGTAAACAATACATATGTCACCTATTGTTTGCTTCTTCGAAATTCTTTAAAGCTTTGCGGCGGTTAGCCTTAAGACAAAAGCTTACTTGGATCATAAGTATTTGATCATTGTCCTGGAAATATCTACTACTCTTACTGTGTGATAAAACTAGCTTCAAATACGTTCAAAAAGAAAACTAACAATACCCACATACGTTGATAAATTAAAAGCTATAGAAGCAGTGAAAAATGGATTAAAAAGGAAAAAAAGTTGCGGCTCTGTTTGGGATACATGAGAGTACATTATCATTCATCATAAAAAACTAAATCATAAAAAATTTAAAACAATGTTAATATTGTCAAAACAGGAACAAGGGTACTTACATACATATCAGCATATCTACCTCTATATTAACCTATCCCTAACATAGACCCTTGATAACTTGAAAACCCCTATAACTTTAAATATTTTGTATTTTCCTTGGAGTTTAACTTATCGAGGTTCTATTGTAATTTATAAAGTAAATAGTAAAAAAAAATATGTACTGGTATTTTTAAACGAAGCCTGTCAAAACCAAAATAGGTTCTGAAAAGGCAGGGTCCAGAGAAGGACACGTGCGGCAAAGATCGATTCATCAAGGTAGCGAAGAGGAAGAAGAAGAAGCTTCCTTGTGGAACTTGTGCGGTCCTGCTCTGGCAGGACCTAACATACTGCTGCATCCAGCAGTACCGACGGCGCTGCTGTAAGCGTCCAGACTTCACACTCCACGAAGGTTGATGAGATCGTGGATTACCTTATAGTGTTTTGAGTTTCTCTGTTAATATAGTATTGTATATAGTATTGTTTTGAGTTTCTCTGTTAATATAGTTTTTTTTTTAATGATTATAAACTAGCGCTTAACCGCAATCCCGCCTGATGGTAAGCAGTGATGCGATCGTTGATGGTAAAGCGCGCTAGTTTATTAAGAGCCTATTCACTCAGAAAAACTGAGCGAATAGGAAGGAAGACGGCAGTTGAGCGAGGTGATGCAATGTTAAACCCAACAACACAACCAACGATGCTGCGCAAAGGGAGATTGATCTGAAGACCCTCCACGACCAAACTCCCAACACAACAACATTAGGCGCATCGTACCCGGCACACATCGCAACACAACTGCTCAGACCCGTCCTCCGTACGGCTTCACCAGACATCATGCCGGAACACGACAAATCGCTTGGCGGCAAGGCTTTGTCTGGTATATAGTATTGTTTTGAGTTTCTCTGTTAATAAAGTATTGTATGTCTATATCAGGGATGTTACGGAGCTTCGACTCCGACTCCGTTAAGTCGAAACTTCCGATTATTATCATACCTTCTTTTCCGATACTTTTAAATCGGAGGTTATTAAAGCATATCATAGCGGCGGCGGCCTGTCGACTGTTATGAACAGATTCATACATATCACGCGGGGAATTTCCTGACCCCTGCTACGTGCACTCTATCGTTAATTTCAATTATTTTTTCACTTGTTATTAATTTGTTACTCACACGACACGTATAGGTAATAGACATTTGTTTTGATTTTTTGCTGCTTTTGGAGGCAACTCATTTGATTTAATTTGTTTCAAAGCTTTTGTTCATTTAATGTAATGTAATATGCTACTTTGGGTTTTAATTAACTTAATTTAATTTCTTGTTCTTTTAGAAACATGCCAATTTTCTTTTCACTGTTTGTGTTTAATTTTACAATAAAAACTTTAAATGAAAAATTTACTGAATAATGTTTTTTTTGTGTTTAAATAAAAAATCTCTCTCCTACCACAACTTCTGACCCTGTATCCGCATCCGGTTCCGACTCCGATAAATCAAGTTTAAAAACTCCGATTTCCGGTTTCGATTCCGATATAACTACCTGCGTTACATCCCTAGTCTATATGGGCCTTTAAAAAATAATAATATCATTACTTAAATAAAAATTTTAAAATTATTTTGAGTTAATAGTGGTAAGTATGCTAGCTGAGCCATTCACTACCGGCCAACGGGTTACGTTTTTAGTTTGCACGGATTGTATTGTTTACCCTGTCTACAATCAATAGTCTCTCAGACCGGTTTTCGGTCCGAAATCTAAATTGAGACCACACCTCGGCGCGTGAGAATGTATGGTGCATAAGTGTGTGGTTTCCGGAGCACAGGGGTATCATACCGCCAACAACTTTGGATGAACTCGAACTCAGGACCCTACGTTCAGTAGACGTGCTGTACCATTCAGTACAGTGTAATACATATTCCTGAGCCAGAAGGCACAGTTTAAGAAATTACCAGCCAAAAGTAATTCACAGTGTCCGGTCACTCGGAAATCAAGGTATATTTAAAAATATTTGTAATATATAACGGAAGTAATATATAATTTGTACGAAAATTTTCTGTCTAAAAAGGTAAACTAAGTTCTCTTGTAATTCGAAACCTGACTGCATGTGGTGAACAGGCCTAGTGCATATTTCGCCAAATCCGAGACCACTAGCCTAACTACATCAGCAGGGTAATTGCGTAACAAACTATCAGTAACAATGGATTTAATTTTGACAGTTCAACAACATTCATTGCGTTTTTTTACGCTGTTGAGCAGACACGTTTTTCGAACATGTGGAGCAATATGCTTCAAAATGATTAAAATTTTAGACTACTAGTTGTCTATATTTTTTATAGTGATTAGATTAGATCGACGACACAAAGAAGTTTTTATACCCACCAGGTGCATCACTTAATCGCCATTTGCAGCATGTGTCTCTAGTCGCTAGATGTACAGATTAAAATGATTGCGCTACACTACACATGCCCCTAGGACAGGTGGCTAGTAACCATGCGTGTTAATATTTAATAAAAAGATGACATTAAAACTACTTAAATAAAGTTTTTGAATAAATGTCGCTGTATTTGTCGGTCTCCGTGGCGCAGTCAACACGCCTACCTGCGACGTGGAGGCCCCGGGTTCGATCCCCGGCCAGGTCGTGATGGAAAACGATCTTTTCCTGATTTGCCTGGGTCTTGGATGTTTATCTATATATGTATCTATTATAAAATATAGTATCGTTGAGTTAGTATCCCATAACACAAGTCTCGAGCTTACTTTGGGGCTAGCTCAATCTGTGTGATTTGTGCGTATATATTTATTATTTATTATTATTTATTTACTAAACACGATAGAAAGCAGTGGTAACGAGTAGGGACTTACGAATTGTGGATTCGAACCCTGACAGGCCCTTTCGTCTTCTTCAGTCAAAGGCCTCCCCCATGTTTGGGGGGTTGCCGTAATACCCATGCTTGGCAGGCGGGTTGGGGATCTCTGTAATTTGATATTCCACAGGAGAACCGCTGCTGCTCATTTCCCTGGTGAGAGCTCCCTCAATCGCCTCTTACGACACCCACTTGAGGATATGGGATTGTACTATTCTAAGCCCGGTCCGCAAGGACAGCTGGCGCTATATTTTGTGTAAATTATTTCAACAACACTGCTTTCAAATCGTTGAAGGAAAACGCCATGGTCTAGAAAAAAAAAAAAAAAGAATCCAAAAAATCTTGAATTATGACGTCTACCAACCAATCTGCAATAGACCCGTGTGTTGGATCACAGATTACTCTCCTTCATTTTGACAGTTCATAAACACCCGGAACAGACCCGGATAGAACTTGCCCGAGAATCTTTTTACAAAATGAAGAAAGTTCTGTGCTGTCAATGCTGCAATAAATGAGTTTGAGTTTGAGTTTGTCATAAACTCCACATAAAGCTCCGAGTCAGGTTAATGGTGTTCTACGTGTGGTCTGTCGTCATGTACGGCTACGAAGCATGGACTCTGAAAGAGGACACTACACGACGCTTACAGGCATTTGAAATGTGGTGCTACCGTCGTATGCTGCGCATAAGCTGGAGCTGGAGTTGAACTCACTGAAGGACGGTGTCATTTCTGACCTTTTGGGTCCACCCAACAAGGTCAGAAATGACAACGTCCTTCAGCGCCTTCAAATGCCTTGAAAATCGTCGCCCGCCATAAAAAAACACAAAATAGAATATCGTGGCTACGTGCTCCGACACGATAGATATACGCTACTCCTACTGATTATGATGAGCGAGGTAGAAGGGAAGAGGCGCGCTGGACGAAATAGAAAATAGCGGCTTGAAACATCAGGGAGCAGACCGGCATTACTTCCGTGGAAAAACTGTTCCGACTCGCGGTTGACAAGACCGAGTACAAGAAGCTGACGGCCAACCTTCAGGATTGAAGAGGCATTAAAACACACAAAGCAATGCATGTAATAGATACAAAATGCTCATCTTTCAAAATTATTGAAATTGTGATTCAATTACGTTTAGCGAACTTTGGCGAACATCCTTTTATATTTTTTTAGAAGTTAATTGAAATATTATTTAATACGATTGCTACAACATTATATATTAATAATAGCCACAACATGCTTATCAGTTTAATCCTGGCTCGTATACTTCAACAAACAGAAAAGTTTTAAAGTTCACCCAAGGTGCTTGCTCTCTGGTAATAATTAATATGCATTTTTAATTAAGAACCGGCGCATTCTACGATCGTAATGAGTGGCACAGTACCTATTGCACTTATTTGGTTCGGTTGAACGTAATCGTATCGAGTGTGTGGTCTTAGCATTATGTATTTTGATATTTAACTTTTTAAAACGTGTGTTTGTGCCCGATGGCATTTAATGGCGCTGATTCTGTTGTCCACAAACTAAACTAATTTTAAGTTATGTGCATCTTTTTCTTTCCATTTCGTTAAGAAAAGGATAGAAGATAACATTTTAGTTTAATCCTGTCAAATTAAGATACTCCATAGACTCCAGTTTAAGTAAGAAAAGTTTCAACGTGAAATGTTAGGTGAAGTGAGCTCAGAGTGAGGTCACAAGGGCGGTGAGCAGTGGGCAGCTCGCCGCCCGGTAAGGACCAGGCTCGAGTCGACGGCGCGTTGTGTTTCACGCGCGGCTCAATGAGATGTCAGCACATCGTGACAGGGTCCACGAAGACCGATGCCTCCTGGGTCAGGGTTGCAGGTTGGTTAAAAAAGAAACCGTGGCCGCACAGGCGAGTGAAGTGTGTGAAGAGTGTTTTAAGATTTCCCATCCTAAACAAAAAAAAAAAGAGTGAGGTCTCAATAGTGTCAATCCTAAACATTTTTTAAATTTAGTTTTAGTTTTAATTATTTTTTTGTACACTAGGAATATCTCATGTATCGTGGGTGTGTTTACAAACAACAAACATATAAAGCCACATACACAAACAGCCAGACCCTGAACAACTACTTGTCATCATCATCATCATTTCAACCGAATGGCGTCCACTGTTAGACATAGGCGTCCCCCAAGAATCTCTACGACGACCGGTCCTGCGTCTCCTGCATCCAGCGATTTCCCGAAACCTTCACCAGTTCGTCGGTCCTCCTTGTCGGGGTCTTACCCACACTGCGTCTTCATTTTGATAACATGATGCCGCGACGTGCCACAGGATGCTGCGGCATGACGCGACACGCCGCAGAATGCGGCGGCATGACGTGTCATGCTTTTTCATTACACGGAATGCCGCGGCGCACCATTGTATCCCGCGAGACGTATGGGACACTTTGGAGTCGAGGAATTATGATTGCTAGTTAGTTGAAATAAGGTTGAAACTTGTGCAGCATTTCGGTGGGACGCAATCCGGTCGGTGCGCGGGGGCAAGGGATGGAGACACACTGGCGCGCGCGATTTTTTGTCTTTCACACTGACTGAGCGTGGCAAGTGATTAGCACGTTCGTACGCGATATAGTAATATTACTTTCACGTAAAATACGGAAAAACGGATGAAGAAAAACTGAATAATCTGGTTCGTTCGCATGAGTGTATATACAATGTCTCCTCCCGTTTCTACATGGAACAACATATGAAAAGGAACGCATGGCTGAAACACCACGGCATGCCACGGACGACGCGGGATGCCGCAGCACGCCGCGGGATGTCACTGCACAACCTGTCGTGCCATGCCGTGCCGTGCCGTCAGTGAGCGCCGGCCCTAAGTTCTATTTAAAAGTCATAAAAGTTGATAACACTACATAACCGAGTCATACTTGTTGCAGCACAGAGTCATAGAGAGTGCATGGAATTATGTCAATATTTCAGTAGTACAATTCTCCCGCAGACTAGTCTATAGTTAGACTGTGTTATTGCGTTTGCGGAAACAAAATATGAAATGCAAGTGATGTATGCTCACTGGTAGGGAGAGGATGTAAACAGTACCAATGTTAGAGCCACGAATTTGAGATAATTTTCAACTGCAACAATCAACATCAAACGGAATTTCATACCTAGCAAAATTTAAATTCGATTCCAACCAAAAACTTATTAGAATAGTTGGTTACAAACGATCATTTAAAAGTCAACTTAGAATATATTTCGTTAAAGTAAACTGTAATTGATTAAATGGCGGTAGAATGTAATTTATCTTAGATTATGAACGCTCAATGTGGAAATTATTGATTAGTTTCTAAAAAGAGAAAGTAAACAGAGTATCTTTTGTGTTGAGAATGACACCGATTTCTTTTTCTAGTCCTAACAAACTTACACAGGACAAGATTAAACTAATATTAATATTTTGTCCATTCTTTTGGAATCAGCGCCAGTGGTCATGATGCTTCCACCTTTAGAGAGTGAAAGTGCTGTGCTGGAGAAAATACAATGAGCTGGCTTTGAGACTACGTCTATGACTTAGCAAATACTGGTGTATAAAACCTAGAAACCAGGGAGATTGTTATACACGGTTTTTGTATTTTGAATTTCTTAATTCCATCCAGTCACAGTGTTCTTTTTTTATAATTGCAAACTAGTACTTGACCGCAATCCCGCCAAATAATAAGCAATCATGCAATCGTTGATAGTAAAGTGCGCTAGTTTATTAAAAACCTATTCAATGAAAAAAAAAAAATTGAGCGAAAAGGAAGGAAGACCCAACAACACGACCAACGACGCTGCGCCAGAGGGAGGTTGACCCTCCACGACCAAACTCCCGACAAAACAACATTTGGCGCATCGTACCCACACACATCGCAACACAACTGCTCAGACCTGTCGTCAGTACGGCTTCACCAGACATCATGCCGGAACACGAAGAATCGCTTGGCGGCAAGACTTTGTCTGGTGGGTGCTAACTTCTGCCGGTAGCCGATGTTATGGCCTATCACCGAGAAATGTAAAAATTATTAATGAAATAAATAATTACTCCGCAGAATGGCAGGAGTTTGCATTAATTACAACTTTTATGCTTAACGCGTATTGGCGATTTCAGCTCAATTTGACTAACACAACTGCACAGGATTAAAATAAATTATCTAGCGAAGGTCCACTGACGTGATGCCGTTTTTTGTGTAAACGTCACAGAAGTGATTGATATTGGTTCCGAAAATTTGAAACTCGACTAAAACATATTTCCATGACACTTAGTTCAAGTAACAACACTATTAGCGGTCGTTAACCCCTAAAATGGAATTGTGGCACACACGTAGACAATGGCCTGGGTCAGACACACCTGACTGCCTGGTTTTGCCTGGGTCGTGGGCACAGATAAATAATCAGGGTCGTCAGATATAGTTGAAGTTTAGTAAGAAACGGAAGTATGTTTTCTATTTAAATTAAATTAATTAAATGTTCTGTTATTCTACGTTATGTTATGTATTGCGTTTTGTAAAAATATATCTTTACTAAAATAATTTAATAAAAGATTTTGTAAATAGTTTTAAATTTAATGAAATGTAATTTAATTTAACGTAATTGTAATTTTAATGTCATTAAATGTTGTCCCTTGTTATTTATCTCATTTGGTCACTGTTCATACGTTACTTTTCATCCCGGTAGTTCGTTCCCGTGGGATTATTTTCGAATTCCACGGGAGGAATCCGCGGGAAGAAGCTAGCAATATTATATGCCTCCACATTTCCTTACAAAGTTTTCCTTCATCGGCTGTCAAGTCCAATAATAAATAGATACTTAGTTCGTTGTGTGAGTGTGTACACAGGTCCTGTGCGTGTGTGTCATCATTTTAGTATTGGGTATTGATCAATCAGACCCCCGGTACATAAATTAAAGCATGAGCGGTACTGTCGATAAGAAAACTGTTTGTTACTTTGATTTATATGTTTCTCCTCGTTAAGCATCTTTTAGTATACGTTTGGGGGGTGGTAAGAATAGGGGACATGTAAGAACGTTTATGTGACATATTTTGTATGCTTCTTTGGACTAATGGTGAGTGTTAGGTATTATGATTGGTTTCCAGGTCATGTAAAATGTAGTTGTATGTTTGAGTTAGGAAATTCCTAATAGAAACTGTTATGGAGTCTGGATTTCTCTCAATTATCGGATATTTTCGCACCCCTGTTGTATAGTGGACTTCTAACACATGGATCTAACAAAAAGCGGGTGCACTATACCTGCTTATCCCTTTGGGAATACACTGAGCTTGATAGTTCGCGTTGTAGACAATTTGTCACTCCAAACGTTGATTAGTGAGGGTTCTAAGAAGGTCCTTAAAACTGTTGGTGTAAGTTTCTACAATAAACCATTTTTCCTTTTATTTTTTGTAGAACGCATATTACATCCGAATAGGGATTCTAGCTCAATACAAGGTTATTATGGTCTATCTAGATATTTAAGATTTTCTCTACACTTTCCCGCAACTAGTAAAAAAAGTAATTAAAACAAATCCATCTTTTCTTATAATACAAATAAGAATACTTCTCTTTTAACCGAAAACGAAAATGTATCAGCATTTTGCAACGCAAAAATGTATCAAAATAATGATGTGATTAATATGAAATATTGAATTTTCTGAGCTCGACAGTACAATATAGCTGTGGACAAAAGCGCTATATATTTTCCTCTAGTCTTCTAGATAACTGACGTATTTAGGCACATGTCTGAAGACGGATATTGAGTGATATTGATGAAAGTTTGCTTTGTTTGGAACCTCAGTATAGGTCTTACTTTAGACAGAATTATTTCAAGGTTTTGAAGGATGTGCTAACTACTTTAACAAATTTCAAGAAATAGTCTTTGTGAAAGGTTTTTAATTTGTAAAGGTTATCAATATTACTTTAAAGAAGAGATATGAGTTTTGTTTTATTATTGGTTTCTATTAGAATTCGCTATAACAATTCTTTTCTTTGATCGGGGCTTTCCCATTGTGAAATTATGATTTATCCTCAAACTATTTTCCTTATTAGATTACCTTAAGATAAAAGAATTCGACTATTTACCGCCATGACGCAATACAATATCCTAAGTCAAGTCCATGCACTTTTTTTAAAAAACAAAAGACCTGTTACTTATTAACAGATAAAGTACCAGGGCACCAGCCGGGGCAAGAGGTATCGCCGTTCACAAGGGAATGGCCCAGAGACGCATCTGGCAAAGTTTGCACAGCAAACGTTCACTTTGCGGCCCTTTGGTAAACGATAGATTGCAACTTGGCTGCTGTACTCGTACCCGTGTACTTTGTACCTGTGTTCCTGTAGGAGATATACTTATAATAAACATTATTTGTTAGAGTTTATGCGCTAAGAACTTTTGAAAGTTTTTATAATTATTGTCTAAGTATGATGTTATTGCTTGCCTTAAATATATAAATTATAAACTGGCGCTTGACCGCAATTCCGCCTGATGGTAAGCAGTGACGCAATCGTTGATGGTAAAGCGCATTAGTTTATTAATCCTATACGATACGTATACTTTTACTCTAAATAATCTTTTAGTTTAAAATAACCAAAACGGGACTTTAAATTTTTTTTAAAGTTTTTAGTAAAAATGTTGTCAAAAAATTTTTTGCTAGTTACTTTTAAAAGTTAAAAGCGACGCAAGATGACATTTTACTTCTTTTATTTCTTTACGAATGAAGTAGTTCTCATGTCTGTTGTTATAATTTATTATAAATGGATGCAGTACCGTTGGGATTCTGTGATAAATACTTCCAAAATAAATTTATAAACAGTTTTTCTTTATTCTCACATGTTTGGTATTTCTTTGTTAATTTTGTATATTACATCTTCAATATATCTCTATAAAAATGATGTTACAAAAGATCCCTTCATGATGCACACTACTTCGACAATTTTTTCAGACTATTACAAAACAACAAAACATTTTTCCCCTATCTACATAATCGATCTTCCAAACTTAAATGTATTTAATTTCTTTATAAAATTTTGTAATCAGCCAGAGACAATATAAAAATTCAACCTCAATAATGTCATGTTCTAAAAATCACGAGAACCCATTTTGTTTGAATAATTTCCCTTACAACATATCTCACAAAATCGTATCTCCTTGTGTGGTGGCTGCACGAATTGATGTGCAGTGCAAATATTGTCTGAGTGCCTGCCGTGCAGCATACCGCCGCCGCCTGTTCTGACTCACGACTGAATAATGGGAAACTGAGACAAAATATACTAATCGATGCCCTTTATAGGGTTCCGTAGTTCACATCTTGGATCCGTTGTAGTTTTGACATGTCCGTCCGTCCATCTTGGATAGTGCCGGAAAAATTAAACTTTGTATGGATATGTCTATACTGATAAAGGGCTACAATAACTATTTTTGGGGGCTTTTCGAGTCTGCCCTATGGTGTATAGTCTACCCTATATGATCATGGGTATCATGATTGGTCTTTTAAAAACACTTTGAGGTTGCTGAGACGATATTATTTGGTGTTGTGACAATTTTGGTGAAACAGGGTGTCTGTTGCTTAAACCCTAGACGGCAGAAAAAAAATGTAATCTATGTTATGAACTTTGAAGGAAAAATTTAACGGCTTAGATAACTATATTTTGGTTCAGAAGTTTTAGAGGCCTTTATGGAACTCTTCGTATGTGAGTCCGATTCGCAGTTGAGCGGTTTTTTATTATAATAAAATATGTATGTTTATTTGCTGTTAACATGACGTAAAAAAAAAGCAAATGGTTGGGGGAAACATACGCTACATGGATGTAAAACTGCTATATATAAGTATTAAACAAGTTTCTAAAAATGTTGTGATGTGATATGCTGTGTAAAATGCTAAACTAAAACTTATGTAACTTTAAGTTAATTACTGAAACCTATGTATAGCCAGGGAAACTAATTTATACCTTCAAATTGCACACACGTCAATTATCCGTTTTTCATAAAACTTCAAAATATTCTAATAATTTCCAGATAATTCTGATTTCTCTGAAACTTAATTTTCCTGACTTGACTTTTACTTATTTAAACCTTTCACACAAAAAATGTGCAGAGCTTTTCTTTTTAAGGAAATTTCTAAACTACTGGTTGACACTTCCCATGACACAAGGGCTGACTTTTACGTTGGCCAGAGCATTGCTATACATCGGGCCAATATCGCCAGTCTTTTGGGTACATTACTAGTCGACAGCGATGAGGAAGAATTTTTCGACGCTATATTTTTTTTTAGAATTGTTTTGGTTAAGTCCTTACTTAACCAAAACAATTCTAAAAAAAATATACCTAGCTAATATAGCTTTACCTATACCATATTATTTTTTGTTTATACGTAACCTGAATATAGTTTGTTCAGAATAAGCAACTGAATAGATTCCAATATTTTTTACACCATAACATGGTGTTAATATTTTATCCCAAATACATTTAGAAATTGTTGCAGTGTGGATACCGAGCAGTTACGATAGATCATAGTACATGCGCGCGCGAACAGCTGAAGCCAGAGGTCAACGCACCGGGCTCGCCCTCCCGAGCGGAGCTTTGACCATATTTTTGTTGGGACAACCAAGTAGAATAGCAAGCTCATAACTTTGCGGTTTTTCATTATATCTTTTGAAATTGTGCATAGTTTTTTCACTTTAAAATACTGGACACATGTTTCAACAACAAAACAAAAAACCTTTATAGTCCTCCACAGAAGCGGAACAATGAAAATCAAATACCCATATTTGTACGATCACTTCACGCCAAAGTGTATCGTTAGCTAGATTTGTGGACAGACAGACTGATCCATTTGCGGGGCTCGCGATGGCGGCAGACTAGTGAAAAAGCAAATTAAATATTTAATACTCGCAGTGAGGGAGTGTCGGGAAACAAGGCGAGTCTGTTTTCAACTCAACGTTTGTTTTTTATGGACTGTTTTCAAAAGGCAGACCTAATGTAGTGAATTCTTAATTTAGATTGATCAGGGTGACGAATATTGAAGCAGCAATTTTTGATTTGGCTGGTGATGACGTCATGATAATTTTAACAACGTTTACAGTCTGATTTCAGGATCTGGAACGTTCTTAATATAACGAAAATTCGAGGATTTTTTAACAGCGACTAATCTCAATCTGTCAAAAAATTCTCGAATTTACCTACAGGTTTTTAACATTTCATGGAAGCTGAGATGAAAGTTCAACTAGATTTTTGAACGTTTAAAATTACAAAGTTGGCCTTCTGGTACTTGTCAGAACATAACCTTAATTTATTCGCATATTTATTAAGACTTCATGTATTTTTTTTCCGTTATTTCGGATTCACCTTTGTCCAGCAATGGACAACTTTCAGGTAAATAGGTCATAAATCTGTTAGTGTTTGCAAATGTGCGATAGAATAGAATAGCCGCTCTAGGCGGAGCGGAAGCGCGTGTCAGACATTTACTGACTAAAACCCACCCGTGTTCTTTCACTTGCCTGTGGGCCAGGGCCACGGTTCCTCTTTTAACCAACCCGCAACTCTGACCCAAATGTGCAATACCCTTAAAATATTTAAAATAAATCGTCATTTTTACGAAGTCTTTTTGTGTCAGTAATTTTCGCATAGCCAATATACTTATGACAGGCTGGGCGGCATGATTATATTATTGAGCGCGCCAGTCTCTGCGTTTTTCATCTGACGCATGTTGTAAAACAGAGGAATTTAGGTCGTGAGTGAGGCTTATAAGCGACGAGCTTACACACTCTGGCGCTAATTGCACCCACATTGGCACCATGAAATAAAAGAAGTCATTTTTGATATGGTGGACTTATTTTTTATCATACCTGTCGTGTTCTGTGTTAATCATAGAGGTTAAGTTGTAGTAGGTATTTTGTGTTTGATTTTATAGGACACTAATTATATTCACAAGAGTAAAGGGTAAATAGCTACATATGTGTAACCACAAAAACAATAGAATTCTTGCGCAAAAGCACCTCTTCATGTTACGTAATGCAACCGTTGCAACCAATAAGAACAAACGCAAGGACTAGGGAAATTCAGTTCCGCGATTATGTGTACATATTTTCACAAACTTGTTTAAAAAAGAGTTGGCTAGGGGAACAAAGGGTAAACATAACAAAAGTTTGAAATACGCGAGTCAGGTGCGGTGCGGAATGATATTGCGAGGCGAGGGAGGTCCTACTTTGTCGCAAATACAATCTATGTACTTGCTACCGGCTCTGCGGGCTTGGTAGTTTTCGTATGCAGTTGTGAGTTTGTCTGTGATATTTGAATTCTCTTGCTTATATTGTTATTGTAAAAACTAAACTTTTCTGCTTGTTAAGATGGAATATCTTACACCATGTTATAATTTGTTACTTTCAACGGCTGCAATATAGATTGCTTAGCCCACTACAAAGCAATGTACATCTGATACACTAACTCCTCTGCACGTGGTATGGGCTTTCGATGCAACGTTTAATGACATAAATCTCCTACAGAAAGAAACTAGCGGAAAAGCTCACATATCTATATCTAACCGGTTAAAAAACATATTTGCAATAATTTTGTTTTGCTTGTCTGGATGAAACTGTTGCAAGATCACGCAAATAAATAGAATATATGATTCCTTAAAACTAGTTGTTCACGCGTATGTCTATTTCTTGTAACATTGGAATACCTAGTAAAAACTTTAGCGCGGCAAGCTTGCGAGAAGTCAGTGGAACAATAAAATAAAAATATTGTCGAGAACGAAACATCCGTTCGTTTGGCTACACACTCCATAAATAAACTACGACTTGGAAGTGACTACGTTTTGTTTTAGTGACACTTTGTGTATATAAATATTTATTTTAGCCCATTTGTTATTCACACTCTCTGAAGGCCGAAAGGGCTAACATATACTTTTCTATGTATCAATAACATGTAATATTGGGCTATCATTAACATTTATCAAGTACTAAATCCAGATTGCAGGTTGCTTGCTCATTAATTCCCATGGATATACCATTATAAATATTGTAAAGAAATAAAGATAATTTAGTACAGACTAACACACAATACACCAGGTGCATACATCATAGCAACAAGAAAGTGTAAAGAGCGGTGTATAAAAATACAGCAGGAAAGTGTGCCTCTTGGCTGCACTATAAAGGCCCAATTGGCCCAATAAATGACAAAAAAGCGTGAGGCGCTTTGTGCCATAATTTTTGTATATTAAGCGCCTTACGCTTTTTCTCATTTTACTAGGATTGTTTATATACTATTGTAATAAATTATTTTTAACTTTTTAGTTTTATTTTCTTTAAAAGATTTTTTTAGTTTTTTAAATTATATTTATTTTCAACTTTTTAGTTCGATATTCTTTTTTTAAATAATATACGGATAACTCGAACGCTTAAGTGGTGCGCATTTGTTTTTACCAAACTTTTCTTGATCTCCAACAGACAGAATAGCAAGTGCTAAAATTCGTAATGATGCGTTATCCAAGTAACTAAATCTAAATAAATAAAAACTATACAATACTTTACCTGCACAAATTAATGAAAGGTAAGGTTGAAAAAAAATTTGAGTTAGAGACGGACAAACAAACAAGCAAGCAAGCAAACATACAAGTGAAGCTAATAAAAAGCATGTAAAAATTATAATAACCCTGGTTTCGAGCTGGCAAAAAAATTTAAGGAAAAAAGCACAGATGGTGCTACGGACTGCCCCCAAGACTCTCAACACTGATACCTATATTAATAAAGTGACTGGTAGAATGCGGATCAAAGTTCTTAATAATAATCATTCCTTTTATCGTAGACTAGAGATTGTAAGTTTTCTGAACAAACAACAAATCAAGAGGTAGCCATTAACTATAGACAACTTCGAATGAATGGACGAAGTTTAAAGATAAACATGACTAACATTATTCATTCAAAGAGATGAACTGAGTAATTACTCTATTCTTATTTTTAATATATATAGACAACTTTCAATATTCCTAGTTTTAAGTCGGCGCCCGATTTGCCTACGTTGTATTTAACAAGAGAATCAGTACCCAAGTCGTCATGGCATATAATTTGTAAAGAAAACTAAAAATTACGACGCGTTATATAAACGGGACCCACTTTTCTCCTTTTTTTCTTATATTGATCAATCAATGTTACATTAAGGTAAAATATTCGTAAGCAAATGAGTTGGAAACGTCACAAAAACACGCAAACCTTCAAACGAAAGAACATAAATCAGGGGCTGGGGCCGTTGTACCCTAGCAGGAAGCAGAGTCGATGCACCCTACGCACACAAAGACACTCCGCCGGCAATACGGTTAGCTCACCGTAATTACAAGAGTGTGCGTGACACGAATACACGAAAACGCGGAAGTACCACATTAACATATATTTTCCACGCACACAAACACACCCTACACAGCGTCTCTACACGTCTCTGACTCAAACGGTGACAGATTTTCCTATGAGTCTGTGGGTGTATGAGTGCCGCCCTGTATTTACGTCGCCGGGGGTGTGGCGTTCACAGAGACGCTTTGAAGAGAACTGGGCGTGTGTCTGTGTGTGCGTCTGTGGGTCTGTGTGCGTCACTGAGCTGAGTAATGTCGATACAGCGTGTATTTGTTTAGTTAATAATATATTACTGTGATTTCGGTGCGTTATTTCAATGTATGTATATTTTTTATTGCAAGAGACTATTAATTTTGTTTTAGTTTTCATAAAATCTGGTTATATGTAGCTATTAAATGATAACTAAGTATTATTGAATTATAAATTGTTATACCAGTTGAAATTAAAATAAGGAAAAAGTAAAAAAAAAAAAAAGAATACAATATACACACGGTTACGCATATCTCTCACTATACATATCATTATAACTCGTCACAAAACCGAGCCAGAACCTGAACTGCAGCACTGCACAAAAGTTAAATACGTCATTTATACAGCAGCCTGTGTATACAGGGTGCGGCGGACACGTGTCTACGGCGACTGGATGTAGCAGTGTGCGGGGTCGCCGGGGTGGGGGCGGCTCAGCGGCACGGAGTTGGAGGGGGGGAGGTAGTGCGGCGCGAGCCCGGCGCGCCCCCGTTCACGGCCAGGGGTCGCCGACCGCACCCCGGCTACGGCGTAACCTCGCTACGGATCTACGGAGCTACGGCGTAGCTTCCTCTTTTGTTTTAATTTCAAACCGTCTATGTAATTTGATTGTTTTTTATTTGGGTCACATCATTATTTTGTAATTCATGAATGTATTTGGATTATTGGAATTGATACTACTGGTTTATGGGCTCTGTAAAAGTTGTTTGATTGTTTGAGGAACTGTTTTATGGGGTTGTTGATTTGTTTAATAATTTCAAATCAGTAATGAAAATTACGTTAATTTTGTATTTAATTTCTTTTCTGAATCAATACCTAAGGAAAGTAATATGTGGAACACTTATGGAACTTTCATGGGATATCCTATTTTACTAATATATTATTATATACTTTTTTGCTATTAGTCACTTTTATTTTTTACTTTTGCTAGATATCTTTTTGTGTTGTGTAGTTTCGATTAGAATTACGTTTATCGAGGAAGGCTTTAGGCTGGATAACATGACGCTGCGACTAATAGAACGAAGAATCAGTGGAAGATGTGGAAAAAATGGGGAAAATTTATCATTTTTGAGGGTTTCCGTTGCGTGAGCTGCGTAAACGGGTCAAGTTACCCAAATAATGTGATATAGAACTTCTTAATCGCGATCATAACAGAAACTAATGCGGACGAAGTCGAAGGCAACAGCTAGGATATAATATATGTATGTATGCTTGACCTTAGAAGAAATAAGCCGTATGTGTAGGTCGTCGTACCTGTACATACGACCTAATGTTTTTAAGGTCGACCTACACATTCGATCTAATGCTTGTAAGGTCGAGATATAATGACATAATAAAATTTTGTAAAGTGTTATTTTTTTGAATGTAGGTCATTGCTTTTTTCCTTAATTGTTTTTTTTTTTGTTTATTTATTTCTGTCTTTTTAAGCAGATGATTTCGGGGTTTTCTATCTGACCACTCTGAGAAGAAATGTTCACTGACTGGACATATCCTCTCAATCTGTGTTGTTCTTTCCTCAATAGTCTATCTCAAATATCGGTTCTATATGTTCTTCATATAATCTGACGAAGATTATATGAAAATTATGATCTCTGAAGTTGTTTTTTTCTCAGAGTAGTCAGGTAGGACACGCGCCAATCATTTAGTTTTAGTAAATTTGGTTATATATGTATAAAATATCATTAATCAACCACTTTGACAAGCAAAGTGGTTGTTCAAACCTACCACTTACACAAAATGAATAATTTATCATTTTTAGAAACCCATCCCAGGGGTGTACCTGGAAATTGGTTTTCACTTCAACAACTTACACACTAAAACATTTATTCTACTTTAAAAATAAACAAAAGTAAAGTGATCTCTAAATAATATTAATCATAGATTTTCATTTGTTGATTTTGAACTTACTGACGATGAGTGAATTTTATTAACCATAGTTTTAACAGTCTAGTTAACAAGAAAAACAACAAACATTTGTTATTCTAATATTAGCAGTAGCGTTAATCTGATCACAGGCAAACAAACCGACCTACTCAACTAAACGCTATCCCCTTTTTGCCTCGTTACAAAAAGAACTAATATCTACGACCTCTTCCTGGCTATAAAGAAAGGGGCTGTAAAATTGGCCACGATTCGGTGCCGACTAGCCTTAATTAATGTCCAGAAATATATCACGACATGCTTTCACCAGGCAGGGCAGAGCCACATGAATTGTAGTTCAGATAATACTGCTGCTGAAAGTCTAAAAAGAACCGAAAGGGATATTTTTGTATACAAATGACAATGGATCGGTTCATGAATTATTCTTTTGTGTCAAAGTTTGTTTCCCGCCATGTTGATCGGGCGGGAAAATCCAGGCCGACACTATGTATCACACACATCGACGAAACTAGGCTGACCCTAGCTTCGTCGGCGTCACGACATACTGATAAATAATTACGCTTTTAAAAAGCTAATAAAAATATCTAATTAAAATACAAACTTCCGCAAATTACACTTCAGTTCCGCAGCCCCGCCACCTGGCACTACAACCTCAAATCCCACGCATCAGTATTTAACCCAACCCTTATTTATATGAGGACTGCATAATTACTGCAATCGGGATGCAGCAGAAAAATCAGGAAACGATCACGCAAACCGCGTCACTGTTACATAAGCGCGGGAGGGGGGCGGTTACGCAAGCGGCGCGGTGGGGGGAGGCAGAAGGAGGGTCGTCGATCGATGCGCGGCCGTTCACCCGCCTGCAATGCGCCTCGCCGCCGCACGCCGCCTGCACACATCCGCCTCCGTTTCATGCTACCCTGGTACCTTAGCCAGCGCCCGGTCGTTTGCTTTTGGGGAAAATGGGGAAATGACGTTTGATATATGAGTTTCGGTTTCGGGGTTACCTTTGTAATTTCGTTCTTTCATTAAAATCTTTCTGAGCTTATTTTGATATTTATCACAAATCTCTATTTTCTTTTTCGTTATAGCTAACTAACTTTACACTGTGCGTTTTATGAATAGGCAAAAATTACTAATCATAACGAATTAGAACAAAAAACTTTCGTGTCATCATGATAATGATGACAAAACCATAAATGCTTTGTCAGTAAAAACAGAATCATTAATCAGCCGATCTAAAGTACGAAGTATCTATTATAAGCGAAACTAAAGAATTTTCTTTGCGGTTTAAAAGTTAGAAACAGCTACACACTGTATTGGGCGTAGACACGGCTACGTGAGAGAACGCTACGCGCGGCGTCGTAGCGGGTCTACGCGCGTGCTACGAGTACTTATAGACCTGCAGGGGATTGATTTTTCCTGATACCGTATTCACATCGCGTTTTAAGATATTCCGGATAATGCTATACTCTATGGGGCACGGAAGTTTTCGTAGAGAAATTGAATTTATAGGCCTTGATTACTTTTTTCTTAATACGCTGAATGAAAACACATTGGTTTTTATGTCGTTTATTAACACGCAGGTATCAAACAAAAATCACTGACAATACTCAAACTTACAGGAGGACAGAGTTACCTAGCTGGAATGAAATAGAGATTCCATTTCTAACAAAGGCGTTTGAAGCTTATGAACGTGTGCGGGAATGTGGCACGTGTTCCCAGTGTGCTCGGAAAGTAGTTATTTGAGTGCAACTGGGATTTGTTGCCGGACAACTAATAACTGGAGGTTTTAGAGGAAGCAGGAATTATGTTTTATAAAAGTAATAAGCTAGATTTCTTATTATTTATCTATGAGCATCAAAATAATCTAGAACTTCTTTGAAAGATAAAGTGATGCTTAAAGATTTCATTTATTTTGGCATTATATACATTATATACATTATGAAAATCTCTTTTTAATGTTATAAACTAGCGTTTGACCATGATCCCGCCTGATAGTAAGATTAGTGTAAGATCTTACACTGTCTAGAATAATTTGCATTTTTGAATTTGATTACCTGTTTCTTGAAGAAGGTCACGCAACGACCCATCAGTTCATCGTCAACATCAATCTTTTCATCGTCCCACTGCTGGGCACAGGCCTCCTCTCATACAGAGAAGGATTGAGCCTAATCACCACGCTTGCTCAATGCGGGATTTCAGACTTAAAGTCCAGGTTTGCTCATGATGTTTGCCTTAACCTTGTAATCAGTCATTGGTTTCCAAGATATACTTAGAAAGTACATGTAACTTAGAAAAGTTACATTGGTACTTGCTTGACCTGGAATCGAACCCGCAGTCATCCTTGAGAGGCTGGTGCTTTTAACCACTAGACCACCACGACTATCAGTTTATTTTCAATTAAAACAAAGTATTGTATTCATTGTTTATATTAGCTGCATGATAAAAAAAAATAAACCGATCGAAATGGAAGTGATTGTTACTATTAATCGTGCAATATATATATATTAATGTGTATAAAGTCTTACGACAAAAACCCACTTTATCCATCCAATGAGTAATAAATATTAGTAAATGAAAATAAAAGATTTTTCAGTTATTTTAAAATCACATGCATAATTATGACGCATGATCAGCAACATTCCAAGGGCACGTGGACATGGTAGCGGCAACATTTTCACCAGAACTCATTCCCCTAGCTTGAAAATTGATAATATTTTTCAGCAATAGTTTTTTGCACTACAGGACTACAATGGCATGGCGTTACATCATTGGTTCCTGTTACTAATTAGTAAATCCTCTTAATAAAATATACTCATATAGGCACATATAACCAACTTTAACAGCCTCCGTGGTGTAGCGGTAGCGAAAGCGGCCGCTGTGCAAGGAGGCGCGGGTTCGATCCCCGCGCAGTGCAAATATTTGTATGCATGAATATGAATATTTGCACTGGTCTGGTCGTGCCTCGGAAAGCACGTTAAGTCGTTGGTCTCGGCTGCCATACGAACATCTATGGCAGTCGTTGCGTTGTTGGAGCCCTCAAAAGTCCCACAATTGGTCTAACTGCAATGCCTTGATATCGCCTTCGGGTTATGGAGGTCAGATGGCAGTCGCTTCACGGAAATTTAGCCAAAATCAGCAGTGAGACTGGTAAAGCGGACCCCAGACTCCAAAGCTGAAAAAGCTTCGAATGCGATTGGGATTAACACTGAGACGATGATGCTGTTGGGACACAGGTCTCGTCTCGGTCAGAGGGAGTGGGCAAATACATTTAGAATATATTTATGAAGTTTAATGGTGACACGTCACAAAATACGATTTCCTCTACTAATATTTTATTAGTTCAAAAGTCGTGTAAAGCAATATAAATTCTCAGACTGTCTGTCAGCCTCCGCAGGAAATGGACCAGACTGAGTCGATTTACTGCAACGACAGTGCAAAGGCAAGTTAAGAAATCATATTTGCTGTCTTTTTTCCATCGACAAACTTATAAAATTTAATAGTTTTAATATATTTCAATGCAGTACTTAATTTGTTTTTGAATATTATTTTTAATAATTTCTTTACGTTGTTGACACCACTAAGATCCGGACAAAACGTTTCTTCGCCTTGTTTTTTATACCGCGTACATCGAGGGACTGGAATAATTTCTATAGAGGCTAGAGTGAATAGGCTCTTAATAAACTAGCGCGCTTTAATATCAAAGATTACATCACTGCTTACCATCAGGCGGGATTGCGGTCGAGCACTTTTTTATAAGTGTTGATGTAATTCCCGGCACACATCGCAACAACTGCAACCCGTCCTCCGTACGGCTTCAGCAGACATCATGCCGGAACACGACGAATTGCTTGGCGGCAAGACTTTGTCTGGTGGGTGGTAGCTTCTGCCGGCAGCCGATATTATGCCCTACCTAGCGATAATTCCCTGGATCGAGCAGCACTACAGGTCTCATTGGAATTATCACTTCGTGGGGCAACCTCACTTTTCACAATTCACACATGGGTTGTTGATATGTTAACTAAAGTAAATAAAGATTTACTTCTCTATATTTACAGTGTGCTGATTAGATTATCATATTAATTCATATCACGTCTATTTCGTCGTTCTATTTTATGTGTTTTAAACATACATAATTAAAATAATTACTTAATAAAAAATTAACATTCCAGCCGTGGTACTTGTTTTATCTATAAAGTTGAAGAGTTTGTTTGAACGCGCTAATCTCTGGAACTACTGGTCCGATTTAAAAATTCCTTTTGCGTTTACATTACGCTACGATCAATAAGAGCGGGGCATATAAAAAAAATACGCGAGTGATACCGCGTGGTGCAGCTAGTGTTTGAATAATTTTACAATATCAAACATAATTTATCACTATTTGGTAACAATATTATAAAAGAGAAGTGTCTAATTCTGACCGTGAAAAGCTTAACACTTGGGTTTAGTTTAAAAAAAAATCGTGTTTGATGTTGATTATTCGCGATATTCATTTATCTAAACAAGATTGCACCATTTATGCACAATATACAGTAATTACTAATTCCGTAAAATATAGTCATTTATCTGTTTTTCTTCATTTTTTATGATATTCAGTTTTTTCTAATGAATTCCTTTATTATTTTTTTTCTCTAAATTACCTATCGTCATTTCCCCACGCTTTTATTATGTGCACCCAGGGCCGAAGTGTCTATGGTTATTGGACATTTTAATTTGTGTTGAAATGTTGATACCATCCGCCTGCGGGAATCCAGTGCTAAGGCACTGGATTCTTATCAAAGAAACTCTTTATAAGAAAAAAACAAATTTAGTTTTACATTTTTACTCAAATTCTTCATTATTTTAACTACTGTTTAATGTGAAAACCTAATCGTCACGCTGTATACCTAATGAGAACAAGAAGCTTGCATATTTATTATATGAAAAAATACAGTCCGTAACTGATATTCATCTTTTTTAATAACCTGCAATAATATAAAGGGTGTATCTGACATCGACGCACAAACGAGTACCATGGATCCAGTACATGATTCTGAACCCACCAGTGGTGGAATGTTTCGTCGGCTTTTTCATGATAAAATATATATACCTATATGATGGAGATCGTCGGTATAATTTTAATAGAGGCTGCTGATTTGATTTACGTAGTAGAGGGGCAAATGTATGTGACGTTATGTTGTGATGGTGGTATATGGATAGAGTCGCTTTGGAAAGTGGGGTTCGTCGAACGGTCACTTTGCATCGAGACGCGGACCAAGGCACTTCTCCGAACTGAAACTGTCGGTTTGCCTATTCAAATTGTTATTATGAAGATTGGAGGGTATATCCACACGTCGTGCTTCAATTCAAAACTCATCTACGAAATGGAAGCTGTACCACCATACCAAGATGCTGTCGACCCTACCGCTCTGCCGTCCCTGTCTCCGACATATATATACATATATATATATATAAAAATAAACAAATATATACGGACAAATCACACAGATTGAGCTAGCCCCAAAGTAAGTTCGAGACTTGTGTTATGGGATACTAACTCAACGATACTATATTTATAATATATACATATATAGATAAACATCCAAGACCCAGGTCAATCAGGAAAAAATCGTTTTCCATCATGACCTGGCCGGAGATCGAACCCGGGGCCTCCACGTCGCAGGCAGGCGTGTTGACCGCTGCGCCACGGAGGATATATATTGTTTTTTTCACTTTAGACGGTTCATAATTGCTATACTTTTATAACCTAATAAGATTTTAAAGAAAAAATTAATTGATTCGCTAGTTAAACAAAAACGCGCAATGAAAACAAAACTCTAAAAACTATCTTAGCAGCTGATTTAATAGAGTTCACTTCAGGGATTAACGTCCTACCTACAAACCCGCACGGCGGCACGCTTGCAACGTTCAAAGACCGAGCCGGCACTTTTGAAACACTGTGAATTCTGTAACCGTTCATTAACGACATAAATGACTATCATAATTTTATTAGTGGCATGCGGTGTAGCCTTTTCATGAAGTTTGCGTTACGATGTCAGATACATCCTGTATTTATTTGGTTTTTTACTACCACTAATTTATATTTACATTACTACTTTATTACTTTATCTTTCGTCATTAACATACTATTATAGGATCTACGTGGACTCATGATGGATCCGCATCAATTACCTACTCATTTATTTAGGCTAGTCTTTTATTAGTAGTTTTTGCAACATGTGTTTTTTTTTTAATTGTGTTTTAAAAATGTTTTTTTTTCAATCTTTAGTTTATAATTAATGTTTTTTCTTAACTAATATTCAATTATTTGATTATTAGCATTGATATCAAAATATTAACGGCCGCCGGCAGAAGTTACCACCCACCAGACAAAGCCTTGCCGCCAAGCGATTTGTCATTTTCCGGCATGATGTCTGGTGAAGCCGTAAGGAGGACGGGTCTGAGCAGTTGTGTTGCGATGCGTGCCGGGTACGATGCGGCTAATTTTGTTGTGTTGGGAGTTTGGTCGTGGAGGGTCTTCAGATCAATATCCCTTTGGCGCAGCAACGTTGGTCGTGTTGTTGGGTTTAACATTGCATCACCTCGCTCAACTGCCGTCTTCCTTCCTATTCGCTCAGTTTTTCTGAGTGAATAGGCTCTTAATAAACTAGTGCGCTTTACCATCAACGATCGCATCACTGCTTACCATAAGGCGGGATTGCGGTCAAGCGCTAGTTTATAACTAATAAATAATAAAATAAAAATAACGCATTTAGCAAATATGTATTTTATCATCTTCATCATCATCAATCTTTTTTATCGTCCCACTGCTGGGCACAGGTCTCCTCTCATATAGAGAAGGATTGAGCGTAATCACCACGCTTGCTCAATGCGGGTTGGCAATTTCAGACTTAAGGTCCAGGTTTCTTCACCTTATAATCAGGCATTAGTGTCCAAGAACCACTTAGAAAGTACATATAACTTAGTAAAGTTACAATGGTACTTGTCTGACCTGGAATCGAACCCGTAAACTCATACTTGAGAGGCTGGTGTTTCAACTGCTAGACCACGTGTTTTGAACTATTGCCAAAAGTTTGTTTTTTTTTTGTTTATTGGTTTGTTAACATGGATATTTAATCAAAATAAAAAAAAAAAATCAAAATCAAAGCATTTATTTCAAATAAACCAGTTACAGGCACTTTTGAATTGTCAGAAGGTCGGTCAGTCAGTAAGGTGAAGCTAGTCGCCCATTCCAAAGAGTAGGTACCTATGGAGAAGAACGGGCAAGAAACTCCATGGACACTCTTTTAAATTATCAAGCTATTGATACAAATATTTGATTACATCATTCATTTTGAAATCAATCGTGTGAGAACGATGCAGAAATATATTGTACGCTGAGAGCGTCCATTATGGAAAAAAAAACAACAATTCAGAATTTAAAATACGCCGTAGCAGCTAAGAGATGACCAGTCCCCTCTGACGGCGTCCGTTCACGAACATGACGTATGGATCAGCATCATTCAGCTCAACCATATTGAAGGGAACCTAATGACCCAACACACACGCCACCACCAGCGAGACATTTGAGTGAGCATGACATACTCTCAACAGCCATAGCACTATCAAGTCAATAAACGACTAACCCAACAAATAGATGCTTTACAGCAAGTTGATCGTGCACACGTGTTCCATGCAATTATACAATACTAAGAAATTGAATCTACACAATGCAAAGACAGTTTTGTCCAAGGTTCAGCAGCTCCAACGGTGTTCCCGAATGCTAAGTTTAGCTCCTGTGTAGCTGCACCAGTGCCGAATACCCCTGTCAGCGATGCAATTCCGTAACGTATAATATGCCTGGCTACATAGTGTGTACTGGCTTTGAGGTAAAAAAAAAAAACAAACAATTGCAAATTTAAACTACAAGAGGAAAAATTAAAGAACAATCAGTGTAAGCATAGAAATCGGACGCAGCTCAAGCCCAAGCCTTTTTGTCGTCAATATAATCTTTAACACTATAAAATGCTTTCTGACACAACTGACGTTTAATGAAGGATTTGAATTTATTCAGGCTCAGATCTTGAACCACCTCTGGAAGTCTATTGTAAAAATGTAAACATTGGCATCTAAAAGAGCCACCTATTTTCTTGAGCCTTGTTGTAGGTACAATAAATTTGTGCTTGTTCCTAGTATTTATATTATGGACATCACTGTATTTTTTATACAATTTTATATTTTTATGAGCATACAAAAGATTTTCATAAATATATTGAGACGGCACGGTCAGTACATTAATTTCTTTAAATTTTTCTCTGAGAGAGTGTCTTGGACTTAATTTATAAATTGCACGAACAGCTCGTTTCTGCAAAACAAATATTGTCTGAATATCAGTGGCATTTCCCCACAACAGAATGCCGTACGACATTACGCTATGGAAATAGCCAAAGTACACTAAACGGGCCGTCTCAATATCAGTCAAATTACGAATTGTTCTAACTGCGTATGCAGCAGAACTTAGTTTTTTTGACAATTTTTCTATATGGGGACCCCATTGAAGCTTAGCATCCAGAGTTATACCCAAGAACACTGTGCTGTCTTCAGATTCCAATTCTTCGCCCTTTATCAACACTTTAGTTTTCACCTGCCTAACGTGAGGTAGAGTAAACTTAATGCATTTGGTTTTTTTCTCGTTTAAGAGTAAATTATTAACATTAAACCAGTGGACTACTTTGGAGATCGCGCTATTTACATCATCAGTGACCTGTTTCTGACGTTTAAGTTTAAATGAAAGTGAAGTGTCATCTGCAAACAACACTATATCGTGATTATCCTTTATGAGGTACGGCAGGTCATTAATGTAAATAAGAAACAAAAAGGGACCAAGAATTGACCCCTGTGGGACTCCCATTGTTACTAAAGATCCGGAAGATCTTTTTCCATTAACGTCAACGCTTTGAATCCTACCACTCAAGTAGGATGTAATAAGATCCAATGCAGAGTTCCTGATCCCGTAGTGGCATACATACGTATATAATACATACGTACATAGATTTCACTACGCACAATTAGGCATCTAATTTGCTTGCGGCGATCTTTTCGTCTGATAACAATAGGGATGTTTCCCGACTGATGTCGTTTCCTCCAGATTATAGAAAGATATTGGATACATATATTTTGTTCCATCAAATTAATAAAAATTGACAAATATAAAAGGCATCAAAGATCAGGGGTGGTGGCTGGTGACGTCACTGCTCGCTAAAAAGTGTAGCGTGCAGTGACTTCACACGAGATTTCAACGCACTGTGTCGTTTTCATTTTTTGTTTATATAAGAAAAGAAAAAATACGTGTCTAGCATTTTATGGAAATCTGACTGACTAATTAGTTTTTTTTTAGTTAACTACCCTATTTAAATATCTTCCAAGGCTGGAGTAAATAGGCTTTTAATACACTAGCGCGCTTTACCATCAACGATTGTATCACTACTTCCCATCAGGCGGCATCGCGGTCAAGCACTAGTTTATTACATAAAAGTTAGAGAAGGCAGAAGTTACCACCCGAATTGTGTAACGCACTATTACTATCAATTGGAATCATTTTGAAGCATATTGCTAGTCCATTACTCCATATGTGCGATAAATGTGTGCGCTCAACAACGTAAATAACGCAATGAATGTTGTTAAACTGTCAAAATGAAACCTATTTCTACTGATAGTGCGTTATGCAATTACCCTGCTTTTCATAACAGTCGGCAGGCCGTCGCCGCTATGGTTTGATTTTATAACTTCCGATTAAAACCTCCGATTTAAAAGTACTTATCGGAACCGAAGTCGGAACCGAAGGTGTGATAATAATCGGAAGTTCTGACTTAACGGAGTCGGAGTCGATGCTCCGTAACATCCCTGGTACAAAATATACCACGGCGTGACGTACTACGTACTCCCACTCCGTAACTTTAATATGCTATATCTCAGTTCTCAGTATCTCTATTCTCAGTTTTTGGTAATTTCGACAGAATAACAAAATCCGGGTGCTAATTTTTTTTTAATTCCCGTAAGGCGGACTAATTATTTTTTTGATTAAAAAAAAATTAAGACCCGTATTTTTCATTTTGTCGAAATTACCAAAAACTATTGAGATATAGCGTATTAAAATTACGGAGTGGGGGCTAATTACGGCATGCCGTTGTATATTTTGTAGCACGGCGCGACGTCATGCGACATTAAAATCAATATATCTTCCTAAGTATTTGAATGAGAGAAAAAATAAAAAATACGTGTTCAATATTTTTTATAAATCTATCTGAATGACATTAAATTATTTTTTAGGATACAACCCTATTAAGCACGTAATCGATATTACAAGGCACCAATAAAATAACCTCATGAAACCATGTCCGATTGTAAAGAATACAGTTTCTTCATACATAATAAGCAGTTTATAATGTTCCCACTCCTGAGCCACGGACCTGTTCTCTGTGAGAGGCAGTGGGCCGTAATCTACCACCCGAGCCCAGTGCGGATTGGTAGATGTCACACATGTCTTCCAAGTTTTTGGCTCTAGACATGCCGGTTTCTTCACGATGTTTTCCTTCAACAGCATATACCATTTCAAAAAAGCTCTTTTTAAATTGTTGTGCGAGAAGACTTATTATGCGCTTAGTGAATTTTTGGAGGATCAATTGATATAGGGACGGCTTTGTTATTACGGAATTATTTTAGGTAATCTCTGAATTTGTTTTAATTATTAATTTTAACTGTATGATTATATCTTTTTTTTTCAATTTAATTGTAGTTTATGATAATTTTACTGTGAATATTTGTACGCCTTCGATGGCAAGATATAGTGTTAATTTTATATTGACATCACCATCTGTATTACCTACCTATGTTCTACAAATAAAATATCTGATTCTGATTCAACGTTTTTAAGAGCAGTGGTGATGAAATAATGTACACAAACTAAAGCACCTGATCGGGGTTCGAACCTACGACTTATAATTTGTAAGTCGCGGCCGATACCACCACTCTATTGTAATCAAAAGACACACAAAAGTATATTTATGTATATAAGTATACTTCCGAATAATTAATAATTTAATGGAAAAAATATCATTTTGCTGTATACAGTTAAATAATAGAATTTGTAGCATTAATTTCCAATCGATCTGAGGGTCGACGATCGATGTGTGGAATGAAACGGAAGCTGCACCGACCAAAATCGTGAACCACGTGGAAAACGACGATGCTTTACCGGTAAAATTACGATGTATCTAACAAATTTAAGAACGATAATATCACACGACATTAAATGCAATATTCATGAAAATCTTATACAATCACCACACGACGTGGCAATGCTGCCAGCCTTTTCATACTGCGATTTGGACGAATTTTTATCCTCTTTTTTATACACCTAAATGTAATAAATATTTTAAAACTATTTGCTTTTTGAAAAAAAAAAATCTCATTTCAAATTTGAAAGCTATCGGTGAATCACACACACTGCCAAACAGAGCAAATATACAGATTAAAAAAGCCGGCTTGCAAAATGATTAAAACATCCAATCACATTTCGTAATACCCCCAAACCAAATAAAACTCATTAGCACTACAAACAAACGCATAAAATTGCACAGTGTTCCTGACCTACCCCTACCGGGTGCGCAATGCGACGTGCACACCTACCCCAAGTATAGCGCACACCACGCCAGACTTACAGCAGTACTAAATTATACACGACTAGGTTTATTGTGGAGGCAGACTAACACTGACGCTACAGACTTGGGGACTTTTGTTGATGATCGATGGGGGCTATCGATTGGTTCTTTTTTGGGGTGTGTGGTTTAATTTTTCAATATTTTGTAGGTGATCTTGAGAAAGTTAAAATTTTGTTTTTAAATAGCAGCAACGCAAATAACACTATAAACAAATACAAAACATGCCACGATAAATCTATGGTGTTTGTTTAAAGTATGAAATTTAGTTGGATAAAGGTTGTAATGACTCTTTCCATTCCGACCAACTGAACCGATCAACTAGGTGTACCGAATGCAACTCAACTGTGGCAATTGTTTCAATGAAATCAACTAGTTATTAATATGTACATATTCGCACTTTTTTACTTTCATTTCTGCAGGTTAGAATAAGCATTCTATTACTGTTAAGCGCTGTTACGATTATTTTACACTACACCAGGACTCATTATTTATCCATAATCATCTCACAGACACAGTCCTCAACTTTAACGCCAAGTTTCGATAACTTAGTGAGATCTCGTTAGGAACTGTGCCTACACTTGATGGTAATACATTTCCTTCTAAACACAACACTTTTAATCCAATTAATATAAATGCGAAAGTTTGTTACTCTTTCACTCAAAAAGGTTCAGTAGGAACGAATTTAGATGAAAATTAGCATACAAATACTTTATAACCAGAACTAATACATTCTTTTTATCCCGATATTCTCGCGGGATAGAAACTTAGGCGGGTGTAACCGCGGGGCACAACTAGTGTAATATAGGATAATTATAATAATATGACAGTTTTTGACAACGCTGTTTATTACGCCACCATGACAACCCTTTCTTTCAAATTATTGATTGATTACTTGTAATTTTTTACCTGATTAAAACATCCAAACTCTAACAAAAACTAGCAATACTACTATACTGGTGCCAAGCTCGATAAGAATATAGGTAAACAAACCAATTTAGGGTTATCACAACTCACGTTTTACAAATCTCCTATTATTTACAGCATTATTGACTTTTCCATGCTAACTATTTATTAACAATTCCTATTGTAGCTAATTTCACTAGAATCAGTCAAATAACATGCATTTAACTTGCTATTCGAAAAACCATTAAAAAGTCGACAGTAATTTTACGCGATAGCCCTACAAAAAAAGAAACATGGATGAAGTCCAGGTGTAAAACACATTTTTGGGAATACGCCAACAATTAATATAGTTCTTATCAAATCAATCAGATAACACGTGCATTATAATTCTTTGAATTATGTAAGACTTGTGTTTCATTGTTTCATTGAAGACTACGTATAATATACAACGTTATTTTTTTGTGCGAAACCTGAATATAGTTTGTTCAGAATAAGCAACTGAATCGATTCCAATAATTTTTACACCATGTTATATTTTTTTAAAAATACATTTAGAAATGATTACAGTATAGTTACTGAGCGCGCTACGCACCTTTCGCGTGCGCATGCCCATGCCCGCGCTCAGCTGACACCACGGGTCAATGCATCTGTCTCGCCCGTCCAAACGGGGCGTGGGCCATATTTTTGTTGGGACAACCAAGTAGGATAAAAGCTCATAACTCTGTGGATTTTCATGATATCTTTTTGAAATTTTGAACATAGATTCTTTACTTAAAAATACTGGACACGTGTTTCGGGTTTCGCATAAACAAAAAACAATGTTGTATACGTATCAAAATTTTATCTATTAAAAAAAAACATGTTCAAATCGGTTAGGCGTTCTATAAAAATCATAAACATTGAAACATTAATCAACTTTTTATAGAAAAGGTTGTTAAAATCTGCCTTTTACCTTTCTGTTGCTTAGCAACGGTTTGTTTATCCCCATTCTTTATCGAATTTGGCTCAAGTATAGGTTACTATAGTTTATCAAATTTCGACTTAAAGACATTCTGCTGGGGTACATGATAAATGAAGGAAGAGCTATGGTTAGTTAAGAAATAAAATGATGACTCCTTAAATAAGCCCATGAAAAGTTATTTTCTATGATTTATCATTATCATCATCATCATCTCAGTGTTAATCCCGGTCGCATCGGAAGCTTTTTCAGCTTTGGAGTCCACTTTACCAGTCCAACTGATCATTTGGCTATACTTTGATATTTTCCATGAAGCTACTACCGTCTGACCTCCACAAATCGAAGGCGATATTGAAGCATTACAGTTAGACCAATTGTTGGACTTTACGAGGGCTCCAACAACACGTAACGACTGCCATTAGATGTTCGTATGGTAACCGGGACCAACGACTTAACGGGCTTTCCGAGGCACGACCAGACCAGTGCAAATATTCATATTCATGCATAGAAATATTCGCACTGCGCGGGGATCGAACCCGCGCCTCTTTGCGCAGCGGCCGCGTTCGCTACCGCTACGCCACGGAGGCTATCAATTTTCTATGATTTATATGGTGTATAAAAAAGATTATTCTTTTGATTAATCGATTGAAGAGCAAAAATATACTCTCAAATTCGTTGATTCACAACACAAAATATTCGAAAAATGTTGTAATTTGAGTCCCACTACGAGTAGTGGGAAGGGGTTGTAACAAGGAGTTATAAAATTTCGAAAAAATAAAAAAATAAAATTTCGCACTGTCTGCGGATCAGTTGCTATATCCTGCATCCCCCCTTCGCAGATATTGTACGTTATGACCGATCAATTCGACAATTTAATAGATCATACCCATCCCATGGGGTCGGGACGGGTATGGAACTCAGGAAAAATCTTACATCCAATCAGTGCAAAATACAGTAACAGTAGCTGAAGTAACGCAAAGAATAGCGCCATGTCTCGGGTTAGTAATTTATATAAAATAGACGAGTTTGTATGTTGGATTTTCGGTGGTTATTTTGGATAGCGTGAACCTTTAATAATTATTTTTTATTTGAAAAAATATACGTTCAGAATAATAAATTATATAAATTAAGATACCAAATATGCTTGCATATACGACTAAATTACAAACTTAATTTACAAATTATTTCTACAATTGTTAAAAAAAATATTTTACCTACTGAGTTTAAAATGTTTTTCCTAGAAATTCTTTATAAAGTTTGTACTTTTGTGACTTTTTTCAAACTTATAGTTACAAAAGTTAGAGAGGGAGGCCCTTTTTAATTATAATAATTTTTATAATATTAATATATATATATTTTTTATTTTATTTTTAAATACCTATCCAACAATATGTCACACTTTAGGGTGGAAATGAAAAAAAAAAGTCACTCTATGGGGGTTATCCTAATATTTTTTTTATTCGAAACTATAAGGGTTCCTGGTTCACTACGGAACCCTAAAACGTGGCAGTGGTCTTTTTAAACACTCTTTTTAAATAAATAGGATTCCTTAAATACATATGTAAGTAGCTTAAAATTAAAATACTTCAAATGAAAAAATCTTATTAAAAAGCATAACCCTTTCTTACTCATATTTTAAAATAAAACTAACAGAAGATTTCTGATTCAGAGAAGTTCCAAAAATAAGGTTTTATTTATCAGTAGAAGTTAAACGGGAATGTAAGTTTTGCGACAAATATCTTAATTGTCAAAACTTTATGAGAAATTGTTTGGAATGTGACTATTGATTTCACTATGTATATAAATCTCAGGGCCTCGTTCATAACGGTGTGTTTTTGTTAAGACGACGGTTAATATCCTTTGAAAAAAAAAGCCGACAGTTTCAAGTAAGGAATCACTAGTCGACTATTGTACTAGGTTGCTGCTATCTCGTCATTATTTATTACCAGAACCCCTATTTCGAACTGATTCCCACGGAAACCCCCTTAGACCAAAACAAGTTTTCTTTTTAAGAGAACTGCATGTAATCTCCACACGGAGACAAGTATCGGTCATCTGTTCATCCTTGAGCAAAGTGCCCAAGTCACCAGTCACCGCGGTCGGCCGGCAGACAGGCTCTAGTCTAGACGTGGGGTTCCAAGTGCATTTTTCTGTCTGGACCCCTCTTTCAATGTAAAGCGAACCCCATCGTTTATGCGTGTGCGTTATTTAATTTTAAGTGCAAAAGTTTTGACGAAATCAATCTTATTGGTCTTTGCTAACGGTCGATAATGGACTGATCTCATGTTATTAGGAAGTTCGATGTAGGCAGTGATTGCCTTTGATGTATTTTGCACGTATGTGCGTTAAATTTTTGAGTATCAATTATTTGTGTGGTCTCTGACAGTCTGGTTTGTTCAGAGGGTTCTGCGTAGTAACTTTTGCAGTTGTGATGTGTTTTGATCAATACACTTATAATTTTGTGTTTGTAACGCTATGATTTGTCTAAAATAGGTTTGTGTAAGCTTATGAGTTCATTTCTGAAGAATATTCTCGTCACCTTTAACAATTGAAATGCAGATGGTACAAATAAAGAAGGTTACTACGAGGTGAAGAAAAGGAAGTTGGAAGAAAAGATATGTTGCGTTCCAAATATATCAAGATAATGATGGTACTTTATAGTGTGATGATTAGGATATCATATTAAAGGAAAACACGTTTGACATTTAGGTGTTTGAAATATAAATAATTAATAACAATAACCACTCTAGTCGTGGGACCACTATGGAACGAAACGAAAAACTCTCACACCTTTTTCGTTTGAGTATGAGTGTTTAATAACATTGACCTTAATTGTGACTGTTTGATAACAATACCATAAAGTTTGATAACAATACCATAAAGTTTTGTTGAATTGCTGAACTGCCCGAGCGTGTCTACTACCTTATTGTTAAGGGTGATTCATTTTATGCAAATTAAAAAAAGACATTATTTTATTATACATACTGACTGTTAGCAATCCTTACTATTAATCATGTCCTTACTAATCGGAAAGTGAGTTTGTTTGTTTGTTTGTTCCGCTTTCATGACGTAACTACTGAACCGATTGCTTTAAAATTTTGCAGACGCAAAGCTAGTAGTCCGGATTAAGTAATAGGGTATCTTCTTTTTATTCCGGAAAAATTGATATTTTCGAGGGAAATCTTAAAAGCGTGATATAACCGAATTCCATGTGGGCGAAGCCGCGGGCGGTAAGCTGGTTAGTTATAATCGCCATTTTTAATTATAAGTATATTTACTTAGTATCTTGTTCAGAGTACCAACAAATAAATGTTAACATAAACTGCTCATTGTTTCATATTTTATACCGACAATTCCCATATATCTTTAAATCTTTATTAATGGTTGTAATGGAAATCATGTTGATTTGTATCTGTGATGTGTAACACAAAACAATTTCAAAACAAACTCTTCAGCTTTACATATTAGTGTAGTTAATAAGAAAAAAGAATAGTAATAATGACTTACACAGTCCTCGCATTTAACAATATTTTTAAATGTTGTTGTACATATTTTTTATATCAAAATATGTTTTTTGTAACAAAAATAATCGTGCAAAATTGGAAAAAAATGTATGAAGACTAGTTTCTTTTTTTTTTTAATAATTATAAACTAGCGCTTGACCGCAATCCCGCCTGGTGGTAAGCAGTGATGCGATCGTTGATGGTAAAGCGCACTAGTTTATTAAGAGTCGCACTAGTTTACTCAGCAAAGCTGAGCGAATAGGAAGGAAGACGGCAGTTGAGCGAGGTGATGCAATGTTAAACCCAACAACACGACCAACGATGCTGCGCCAAAGGGAGATTGATCTGAAGACCCTCCACGTACCATACTCCCAACACAACAACATTTGGCGCATCGTACCCGGCACACATCGTAACACAACTGCTCAGACCCGTCCTCCGAACGGCTTCACCAGACATCATGCCGGAACACAACAAACCGCTTGGCGGCAAGACTTTGTCTGCTGGGTGGTAACTTTCCTGGACTAATTTGACTGATTTTTAATTGTGCACAGGAATCGACTGTCCTCTCATATCAATTAGGTACCCTATTACTTGCTACACTATCCTCTCCCTCCCATTTCTACATATTTTAAAACATTGAAAACATTGTTGGAGCCAATTATTTTTAAAATATACCCGCTGTGTATTTTTCCGGTTATCCTTCATACAAAACGTTTGTTTATAACCGAGCACGTAGTTTTTGAGATTTTATAAATGGCTCGTATAGGTTTACTAGCGGCCACTTGCGACTTCGTTCACGTGGAGGTAGTTATTTGAACATTTTATTTTAACCCCAAAAGAGTTATTTTAAAATTGTAGTATCTTATAAGATGTTAATCGAAATTAAGTGACATCAAGGATAATTTTGTTAAGAATTAAATATTTAGTAGTTTATTTCAATAAGGATTAATATATGTTTTGTATGCTCCGCTCCCGTTGGTCGCAGCGTGATGTTCTATAGCCTAAAGCCTTCCTGGATTAATGGGCTAACCAACGCAAAAAAAATCATATCGGACTAGTAGTTCGTAAGATTAGCGCGTTCAAACAAACAAACTCCTCAGATTTATATATTTTACTAGCGGCCGCCGCGACTTCGTTCGCGTGGAGTTAGTTATGCTCCGCTCCTATTGTTCGCAGCGTCATGTTATATAGCCTATAGCCTTCCTGGATTAATGGGCTATCCAACGAAAAAAAAAAATTTTAAATCGGGCCGGTAGTTCCTGAGATTAGCGCAAACTCTTCAGCTTTATATATTAGTACATATTAGTATAGATTTGTACTTAATTAAATATTCATTTGATTATATTTGTTTGATTCATTTTTAAATGTTTCTTTTGGGATATACAATCGCAGTGACATTACTGTATTTGCAGTACTACCCTGGACGCAGAATATCACTTACAGAAGACCTACTATTATACAATTCATGAAGGCCAGTCAGTCAGAACAAATTTTATGCTCATAGAATTTGCATAGAAGATGCTTAGCTATACAATTCAGTCTGACTAAATACGTTTCACTGTCTAGTGTCTAGACTAAATTTCGTTTTAACAGACTAGGAATTTATAACCCCCTGGAAGTGTACGCCGCCGCCGGAGCCACGGGCAAAAGTTAGGGGCATACAAAGTAAGATGGTGACAATATTGGATGTTTTACATTGTTGTGGTCTGGAATCTGGTAGGAGGCTTCATAGTGAATCTAGCTTACTGCTATCATAAATATCTATCTGAACTTTAAGGTGAAGTCTTTGAGGCGATAATAAACGATTTGTAAAGACATTTTTAACAAATATGTTTCTAATTTCAATATATGTATGAAAATCTTTTGTATGCTCATAAAAATATGTTTAAAAAAAATACAGTGATGTCCATAATATAAATACTAGAAACAGGCACAAAATTGTACCTACAACAAGGCACAAAAAAATAGGTGGATCTTTCAGATGTCAATGTCTACATTTTTACAATAGACTTCCAGAGGTGGTTCAAGATCTAAGCCTGAATAAATTCAAATTCTTCATTAAACGTAAGTTGTGTCAGAAAGCATTTTATAGTGTTAAGCATTATATTAAGGACAAAAAGGCTTGGGCTTGAGCTGCGTCCGATTTCTATATACTGATTGTTCTTTGATTCTTCCTCTTGTAGTTTTAATTTGTAATTGTTTATGTTTTTTACTCAAAGCCAGTATTACACACTACATATATAGCCAAGCATATTGTAAGTTACGGAATTGCATCGCTGACAAGGGTGTTCGGCACTGGTACAGCTACACAGGAGCTAAACTTAGTATTCGGGAACACTGTTGGAGCTGCTGAACCTTGGACAAAACTATCTTTGCATTGTGTAGATTTAATTATTTAGTATTGTATAATTGCATGGCATACGTGTGAGCACAATGTACTTGCTGTAAAGGATCTATTGGTTGGGTTATTTCAATTTCTGAATTGTTGTATTTTTTTTTTGTGTTTTCCATAATGGACGCTCTCAGCGTACAATATATTTCTGCATCGTTCTCACACGGTTGATTTCATTCAACATGAATGATGTAATCAAATATTTGTATCAATAGCATGATAATTTAAAAGAGTGTCCATGGAGTTTCTTGCTCGTTCTTCTCCACAGATTCACTCTTTGGAATGTGCGTCTAGCTTCATCTTACTGACTGACCGACCTTCTGACAATTAAGATTCATTGGGGGTAGCTTTAGCAAAGGCACCGTGTATAAGTGTACTAAACGGGTTCGGAAATGTACATAGATAAACAGAATTAAAAATCATTTTTATATGGGTTTTATTAAATTCACCTGGAACCAAAACTAAAAATTCACCTGTAGAACTAGAAAAAGAAAAGTGAAAAATAGAGAACAAAAAATTAAAACATGCTTTGTTCCTCCTTATGATTTCATTACAATATTTTGATGTTATGGTTCCGCTCACCTTTGAATCAGTGTTTACAATGAAATGAAAAATGGTTAAAATGTTAACAACCTCCTCAGTACTCAGAGTGACACTGGCTTGGAAACAATATCGTGTAGAAGTGGGTTTATCCTCCCGAAACCTATTTAAGTGGAAAACAAAACCTCCCGCGAGAAATAAAATTTTCTTCTTGTTTTCTCTTGAGGGGTTGACTGAAGGGGAACGCCAAATTAACCTATAATACCACGTTTGAAAATTGAATCAAATAACGAACACTCCGATAGTTGATATTACTCAGTTTTTGCTAGAATCGTCTTAATATGAGACGATTAGAGTATCAATTAATCCATTGTACCGTTGTTGCCCCCAGGAACCTGTGAAACCGACGAGAGACTTAATGAGAACAGGTACCAGGCTGCTATGACTTACGAAGATGTCGTAACTCGTACGTTTCGATACTGTATATAATGCGTTATATGAGGTAGCTATGTGAGATGCGTACATAACCAGCTCGGCAGTGGCTGCAGGTCGTTGCACATCCCGGCTGGCGTAACAGGGGTTTGGGGTGCAAGGCTCGCCCCCCCTCTGCCCGGGCAATTGCCCCTTTGGTTCATTATCAAAGTTCACTAGTACGGTGCACACATAGCTCGTTGTATTGCGTTGCATACACGTCTGCGTGCTGGACCGCACTATCGAGAGCTCGCTGATTCTAGCCGCGGAATGAAAGCAAAGCTGATAGAATAAATATTGTAGCTCCATGTAAACTGGCCTCCGTGACAGGGGGTGTCGAACCGTGCCGACGTCTCACGGAAACAGTCGAACACCGGGCGGGAGTTTTGACAGTTCGCCCGGAAAATCTGCAGCTAGGAAATGCACCCGCCAACTTAGGTATTTCATTTAATAATTTTAAACTTAACAGTTATTGAAATAAGGGCTATAGTACCATTGCACATGGTTTACTTCCAGAGTGTGCACGTGTAAACGTAGATGCAAACTTAATTCCCCAAATGTGTTTTTACCTAATGACTTAAAAATGAGTAAGCATTCAGCAACTGAAAACTTATACATATAACTAATACATAAATTGTAGGTAATTTTGGGAACATAATAAATGTTCCCGAAAGTACCTACAATTGATCCATTGGTTCATGGTATTGGCAAATAAGTATATAATAAGAATAGGCCCAAAAAGGAAACTGTCTCAGCACAAAAATAGTCCATCACAACCTGGTTGCCATGACGCCCGACGGTGCGCAGACAGTCGTATGTACCCAGGCTTATAGGTCGTATCTAAGAGGTTTAAATTATGTAGTTTATGGGAAGTTAAGGGAGAGAGTAAAAAATAGGAAAAAAAAAAAACATAAGAATCATCAAAATTATTGTTTGTCCACAATATAACAGGTGTACCTAAAACAATTACACCCTTACGGTAAATGCCGTGTCTGTAACGGGACTACTACTTAATTAATGACTGGTGGTGACTGAATTTATATCGTCTTAAACGGTACCAAAGTGATTTGAATGTCCCCCCGGGACGTCGGGGAAAGAATACTAATGTTTAAACTATTACGGACTCGGACTGTAGTGTCATTAGATTATATAGAATTATATAGAACTCCACGAGACAGGCGCGACCTAGTGTGGAGTCCACAAGTTAAAATATAGGATTACGTTTCCACCGAAACATTAATTTTAGAAATAGCTTGTACTTATTTATAAGGAAATGTAAAAAAACATTATTTGGTTAATAAACGATTTATTATTATTTATTATTATTTATTATTACAACAAGTAACGAGGGTTATGTTTATGAAGTGTTAGTTGAGTTGCAATTTCATATGTTCATTGCTATGTAGGATTTATACTCTGGTTAGTCAGGCGCTCCATGTAAAATTCAGCTGCATTCGATTGGAGTGGAAACCTTCGCCAACGTTTTTACGTGTATCCAGATAACATCGCGTAACCAGAAATATCCCAGTATTATTCTTCGGGTCGAGTGGGCGCGGATCCAACATAATAAGGAAAAGGCTAGGCAGATCATGATAACCTTTTGAAATGGTTATGTACTGTACCGCAGTAATATTTTTTATATTTTCTGTGCATTGTTAAGGTCCCTTAAAAGTTTTTTTTACCGACATTATTGATTATTGTGGTATTATAAAATTTTGGGCACGCCACACGTGGTACCGCCACACGCGGTAAGTCCCCTCTTTGAGGAGTGGCCAGAAAGGCGGCACGGCACCCTCACCTTCTGCTTGACGTAGGTCCTCACCGGACGCGGCTATTTCGGAAGGTTTCTGTTCTGGATAAGGCGGGAGGAAACACCAGGGTGTCACCAATGAGGACACGGTGGAGACCTGTCCGGCTTGGGTAGAGCACCGTCGTGTCCTGTCGGCATGTCGGCGATCGGCGACGATCTCTCGTGTCCGGCCGTGGTCCAGGTCATGGTCCGGAGCGAGAGTGCATGGCAGGCCGTCGCCTCCTTCTGCGAAGCAGTGATGCTGGCAACGGAGGATTCGGAGCGCATGAGGGAGCGGGAATCCTAGCGCTCTCACGCCTGTAGCAGCCGCAGGAGACGCCCTGGTTTGGAGATAACATCAAACTCCCAGCCAACGTAGGCGCGGGATTGCGGGCGGCAAGCAGTGGGCAGCTCGCCACTCGGAGTCGACGCGGGCGCGTTGTGTTTCACGCGCGCTTCAAAGAGATGTCAGCACATCGTGAAGGGGTCCACGAAGACTGGTGCCTCCTGGATCAGGGTTGCGGGTTGTTTAAAAAAGAAACCGTGGCCCTGGCCCACAGGCAAGTGAAGAAACACTGGTGGGTTTGATAGTAAAATTTATTACAAAATATGTTTTTGATAGTCTTATTGTTTATTAATCCATTTTTGCTGATATTCCAAAATATTTTGTTATTAGGAGGAACTTGTATACTTGCAAAATGAGTTTAGGTATCGTCTATAGGATTATCTAAAATGAGTTTACTTACACCGACACGACACTTTTGCACACAATTTAATGTAAAAAACAGTAAATTTTTTCTTCAGTCCATCCAATATTTAGTGTCCACACGTATCAGGGGTACATACATCATAAACAACTGATGCGTTAGCAGCCCGGTCTCGGGGCTATTAATTAATTACCGTAATTGCAAGTGAGGATGCGATCCTGTTCGCAGACAAGGGGTGGAACCAGACGCCTATTATGTGTATTACTGTTTTGATATACTGTAGCTATTGTGCGTATACGTACGTCAATTTGCGCCGCTGCGCCCAGACGGATACCAGTCTGAAAGAGAAAATTAAATTAAGCCTTTATTACTTTTTTAAAAGCTTTTGATACGATATTCAAAGGATTCTTTTGTGATCAGTTGTGTTGTGACGGGGACAGGGAGGAAAGTAAATATCATCTATAAGCAAGTTAATTTTGTAGACAAGCTGGTTCTGTACAGTATGTAGTTAAACTCTTTAGGTGAAGGGAGAAGAGCCATTGTTTATACAGATAGGTGGACGGTCAAGTACTCAAGTCTTTCAAGGTAAGATAAACAAAACACAATTTGTATAAAATAAGTATTCATTCATTCATTTTCATTTATTTCAGGTATATAACATCCATTAAGCACTACATTTTATATACAGCCTATACATATCACATTAAATAGAAAATAAAATAAAATAAAAATTACAATCACAATAAATATAAGCATATGAAATAATTAATTAAACAATGTCAATTATTATTCATTTACGGAATATGGAATAATATGCCTTTGAACAAAGCTTGGATTTGATTTGTGCTTTATATGCTTTGCTAGCATCACTGCTTCGTAGAAAGAGGTGACGGTCTGCCATGCACTCTCGCTCCGGACCATGGCCTGGACCAGGGTCGGACGCAAGAGATCGTCGCTACGAGGACACGGCGGTGCTCTACGCAAGCCGGGCAGAACTCCAACGCTCCACCGTATCTTCAGGGCGATCCACACAACGGTGACCCTCCTGGCGTTTCTTCCCGCCTTATCCGGAAGAGGAACCTCCCGAAACAACCGTGTCCGGTGAGAACCTGCGTCAGGCGAATGGTAAGGGCACCGTGGCACCTCTCTAGCTCTTCAAAGAGGGGACTTACCGCCGCTATTGTGGCGTGCCCAAACCTCAGCAGGCTGCAGTGAAATTAACAGAAATGATAACAACATACACTTCTCGCCCCTACCTTACCTTAGGCGAACGTTAGCGCGATGTTGTTTTGCCCGTAATAATGTTATTTTGATGGTGTATTTACAATAAATTCTGCAAATTAAAAATCTATTTCTATATTAACATTTCTAGTAAAATAATGATGTTTATACTGAAGGACGCTAAAGGATAGATCCGCCCACGAACTTCTTAAAATAAATTCCTGTTATAATATTATCTTACACAACCAGCTGCCACTTGAGTAAAGGAGGTTGTATAACACTTGAAATTATTCCCTGTGTAAATATATTAGAACTAGCTGTGTTCCGTGGTTTCACCGTATATTATTTTCATAGAAACAACAGTATGCCAAATTTTATCCAAATCGGTTTAGTAGTTTTTACGTGAAAGACTTACAAACATCCATACATACATACATCGTATTGCTCACAAACTTTTCCATATTTTATAATATTGGTAGGATAATAATAATTAGTAGTATATAATCATTAGTATTTTTAAACAAGTGCCCGCCTGACACAATACTCGTCTGGTCGGAGGATCCTCCCTTTTATATAGAGGATGAGTGAACTTTACCCCTTTTCATCATATCTCCATATCCGACCTAGGAGAATAACACTTATCGACCTAGGAGTAGAACACTATTCGAGCCAAGGATAGAACACTGTTGAGGAGGCGACCAGTCCGAAGCCTGATCGCGGCCCAGAGGCTCATGGCCGTCCGGCAATTCCGGGGATATCTCACAGTCTCCGCTGAGGCTTGCCTTCTTATCGGATTACTGCCATGGAATCTGGAGGACAAAGCCCTCGCCCATATATAAGAGTGGCGAGAGGAGGCATAACCCTGTAGCAGACAGAGCTCCGACGGGATCTCATAGTGACATGGAGAGTGCGATTGTCGCAACCCAGTGCTGGGCACTCCACAATAGCAGTGGTAAGGACTAGACCCGTGGTCAACAGATGGACAACGCGCGCCTCAAAGAGATGTCAGCACATCGTGACAGAGTCCACGAAGACCGATGCCTGCCAGGTCTGCGGCTTGATTGAAGGAGAAATTGTGGCTCTGGCGCACAGGCAAGTAAAGAAACACGGGTGGGTTTTAGTCAGGAAAAGTCTGACAGGCCCTTCCACTCCACCCAGAGCGTCAGGGTGTAAAGTTTACTAAATCTCCATAGAAAAGGGAGGATCCTCCGAGTAGACAATGATCGAATAGTGTTCTACTCCTAAGTAAGAACTCTATCCGACCTAGAAATACAAACAATATCAACGAGATAGACCAAAAAAAGAATAAAGAAGGAAACAAGATACTAATGCAGTACATATTTCCCTATTCTCTTTGTTAGAAAACATAGTCTCTACTGTACCTCTTCAAATAACTCTCTATTATGCATTGAGAGACGTCCGCCTTCGTACAAAGCGTTCGATGTTCGCCGTCACATAACGGAGTAAATATGATTAGGAACACATAGTATTGCATCAAAACAGACGCACAGAGTACAAAAAGTAAATAGGTAGTGTTGCAGGATCCTATCTACTGCACAATCATACTACGCAGCGGTATGCGCGCTGTGGTGACCAATTTCATAGGGAAATTGTATCTCAACTAACTTCCTTTAATTCTGCCAACACGTGCTTTTTAGTTGCGAATCATTGATTCTACATACAACACATGGTCTTCTTGTGATATGACAAAGGTTACGGCAAAATTTTAAAAGATACGTGACCTCTGAGCCTGTCTGCTTTTCTTCTCAATAGTCAGATAGAAAACGCTGAATAAATTTAGTTTAAAAAAATATAAGTGACATGTAAAAAAAATTGTAGAAATCTACCTAAAGAAACTAAATTATTTATTACTAGCTTTCCGCCCGCGGCTTCGCCTGCGTAGAATTCGGTTATATCGCGCTTTTTAGATTCTTCATTTCCGGGAATTATATTATCGTATCATTTAGCTTCTAAGTAGACATGTGCATATTCGTTTGGGATATATTATATTGTTTTAAACGACACACAGCGCCATCTATCATCGAACTGGTATGAAGCTAACAATATTTTTGTTTTACCTCGGGAATATCAAATTTTTCCCGGAACAAAAAAAGTGTCATATTATTTAGTCTGGACTTCTAACTTTACGTCTGCAAAATTTCAAAGCAATCGGTCCAGTAGGTAGTTACGGCGTGAAAGCGGAACAAACAAACTCATTTTCCGATTTATAATATTAGTAAGGGTTTTCCCTGAAAGATGGATGTCGAGCGAGATTCCTTCTAAAAACCACTAAATTGTATTAAATTCTAGATTGCGGATACTAAATGAGCTAAATAATATCGTGTTAATTACAGATCAAAATATTGGCTGAATATTAATTTAACGCAAAACATAGCAACTATTCTGAGAAGTAATTCAATTCTATTTCTGAAATTGCTTTCAAATAACAGGAAGAGGGGTTTCACATATTTCACCGTGATTTGTTTTGTAATAATTGATGTGATTTTACTGAAATGAAAATGATGGCAATGATAGTTAAACATTTTGAGTTTCATCTAACATAATTTGAAAAACATTGTTTAAAATGATTGAACATTGTTCACTATGTTTTATCTTGTTAAATTAACTATTTTAGTGACGATTATGTGAATGAAAAAGAAATAAATTAAATTTTTAACGTATAGCAATGAAACCCAACCCACTTCGCTTAAGGAACATTTTAAATTGTCTACCGCTTCAATGCATTTCTGATCTTAATTTTATCCGAAGTAATTAGTTCATATTTTCCCAGCTATCGAACATCAATCGTGGCCACCCCAATGCCCAGGGTTGCAAGCTGGCGGGCGCATCCGGCGGTCGCCATGACTACCGCCACCCGCCGCCTGCCGCATCGTACACACCTATAACACCCTGCTACCACGCTATGAAATACCAGCCTTTGACAGCACTGAAGGGAATGTTATCTTCCTGTTAGTTTGCATATATTTTGAGATTTCCGAGAAACATACACGTAATAAATGCCGAATAAAAAAATGTACAAGCTATATATGTATAAGTATATAGTACCATGGAGATATTCTTGTTTGCAGCAATTCTGTTGGATCTAGGTATTTTTACTGTGAAATTCTATTAATACTTAGAATTATTTTCTGTTTCATGTAAGTAGAATCGCGAAACGTAATTTATCATTAATTCATTTATTTATTCACATAACAATTAACATTGTGTTGAACTTTACATATAAAACTATAAATTTATCTTCGGGGTGTTCATTTATTAGCTATAATGAAATTTTAAAACTCTACTGTGTTACCCGATTCTCCTCAGTGAACAAAGATAAATGAATTTCCCCTTTGCGCCTGTCCCTAAAATAATTGGGTGAAGGCTATTCAAACCAATAGTTTGAATTGAAGTATACAGTGTCGTGGTGGTCTAGTGGTTAAAACACCAGCCTCTCAAGTATGAGTGTGCAGGTTCGATTCCAGGTCAGACAAGTACCAATGTAACTTTTCTAAGTTATATGTACTATCTTGGACACCAATGACTGATTAAAAGGTGAAGGGAAACATCTTGAGGTAACCTGGACTTGAAGTCTGTAATCGCCAACCCGAATTAAGCAAGCATGGTGATTACGCCCAATCCTTCTCTGGGTGAAAAGAGATTTGTGCCCAGCAAGCGATAAAAAAAAGGTTGATGTATTGTACTTAAAGACAACATGTGTGAGAATTTCTCAAATTTATTTGACTCTTGCTAACTGCTACTTTAACAAGGACAAACCTATTAGATACTTAGAGACTACGCGAGTTATCGAAATCGGAAAACGAACTGATGTACAATCAATATTTAAACTAAATTATGTAAGTTTACATATTTATTTCTAAATTTTAAACCAATCAAAGTTTAGAGAACTGATCCACATTCACTGCAGTTATCAACGTTATAAAATCTGTGATGGTTACAGATAAGCTCTCGGTCCTCCTCCATATTGAACAAGTTGGGTGAAAATCAACAGTTACCTTGGAAGCAGAACTTTGGCGTATCCTTTGTTGTCATACTGCACCCGGTGCAGTGGTGGGGAAAGGGCAACGCGCTTTGCCTTGGGGTAGGTCTGGCACGCCAATATAAGGAGGCGTCGAGACAGATACCGCTACTAACGACACTCCAATTACCCCTAAAATGTAGACTACATTTCACTTTTCATAATCCATTGCTGCTTAACTCAGTAAGGGGCAAATTTATGCAGGAACAAAACAGACAATGGAAAAGAGCGTAAACATAATTTCGTATATAGAAGTGAAGCTCGGCTTGAAAGTTGTAAGGGGAGTGCAGCCAAATTATCGGACTTCCCGAAGAAAACAAACCCAGGAGGGTAGTTACTCACGCGCTGCGACGCTCGATATATTTACTTGTTTGCAGGCACTGCGTATGTGTACAGCTACTTGGATTTATTGCACCCTAGTATTTTTATTCATGATAAACTGCAATTATTAGTTATGACAAATGCATGTTTTTTTTTAAGATTTTAACTATGTATACTTACTAAATCATGATAAGTAAAAGAATAGATTTTACTGAATCAACAATAATAAAAAAACCTAGAAATTATAAAAAAGTATTTCATTATATTCCACCGATTATAATGAAAGGTCTCGGTGGATAATTTACAACATAATATTATACGATACATAGTAGTATCATACAAACTTTACAAATTAAAATAAGTTAGTTAGTAGGTAGTTAATGATAATGTTTACAAACTTCTAATATTAAATAAACTTTAATCTTTAATAATAATAATCTTTATTCAAAAACTTACACAACATTGTAAAATAAAAGCTACAAAAATATTCTTATACAAATACATACATACCTATTTTATTGCCTAAATAACAACTAGGTATTATGTGTGACTAAAAATATACATAAGGTCATACAGAACGTATTATTATACAGAGAATCATGTAAAATTAGCGACATGCCCGAGCTAGGTTACCTATACTAACTATAACTACATATAAAAGAAAAAACAGCGTTGAGAAAATTGCTCCACATTGCTGTCTATGTTACGAGTTGTTGAAGTAAACATTTTTTTTTATTACAAGTACTAGATAAACATGTTATATTCATCATCAACCATTTATCGTCCCACTGCTGGGCACACGTCTACTCTCATACAGAGAAGGATTGAGCGTAATCAACACGCTTGCCCAGTGCGGGTTGGCGATTTCAGACTTAGAGTCCAGGTTTCCTCAAGATGTTATCTTTCACCTTTTAATCAGTCATTGGTGTCCAAGATATATTTAGAAAGTGCATATAACTTAGAAAAGTTACATTGGTACTTGCCTGACCTGAAATCGAACCAGCACACTTATACTTGAGAGGCTGGTATTATAACCACTAGGCACCACGACTTACATGTAATATTTTTATCTATCCTAAAAATAAAGTGGAATAATTGTTTTGATCGCACCAATCTCTTGAAATAATGATCAGATTTAAAAAATATCCAATTTTATAACTCATTTTAACTCTACTAATACTCGTAGTCCTTAGAAGCCGCGCAAAATGGAATAAGTCAGAAAATGAAGTAATTTGTGCGGGCGGGCGATATGATGCGACACATTGAGTCAGGAACCAAAACTTTACGCGGAAGAGGTCGTGCTCTGAAGGTACTTTTTTAATAAATTAGATAATCGGAAGTTCACAATTTTGTACAAAAAAATGTTGCCCCACACTACGAATTTCTTTCGTATCATGGGTGCATTTTCAAACATATAAACTCACACAAACAGACAGGCCCGGAACAACTAAATGTAGCTCATACAAAAATTGTTCCGTGCGGGATCGAACCCGCGACATGCAGCAGCAGTCAATAGCTTAACCACTGCGCTTACCGTGCTCTCAAAGTCATTCATGTCATTCATTCATTTAGATCATAATACGCATTCCAGTACTATGAGGCGCTGTTCTCATCATTTTCCACTAAACCTGGACTCATTATTCAGCTCACAGACACAGCCTTCAACTTTAACCCTAAGTTTCGACGACTTAGTGAACACTCAGGATGGTATTACTTTTTCCTTATAAACATAACACTTTTTAATTTAATATCACTTACGATTATATTATTACAACAACATTTTCATTTTTTCTTCTTTCTTTATTTTCTTTAGATTGAATACTACTTCAACTCTACAATGGCTTCTGTGGTTAGATACCACAATTTTGACAATAACACGTGTAACAAATTATAGAAATTCTTTAAAAAATTATTTCACAATAATGGCGGATATCGCCAATGACAGTGGAAAAAACGGCCGCGTGAGCAGACTACTAGGAGATTTGATGCAAAGCCATGATGTGGCCACTATGCTGCGATATTTTAATGTTTTTTATGAATTATTCACTGAATGCACTCTTTACTACATAAATCACGCGCTTTTATTTAGTAAACGACACTATAAATAATTTTAAAAGTCCAATGAAAAATGCGCATGACACTCATCTTAGCTTTCCTGTCAAAACCCAACAACATTTTCAATATTATGACAGTTTTTGACAACGCTGTTGATTATGTCACCATGACAAACTTTTCTTCGAAATTCTTGATGGCTTGTTATTTAATACATACTAGCTTTAATTATTAATTCGGTTATATCGCACTTTTTAGATTCCTCATTTTCGGGGATTAATTATCGTATCATTTAGCTTCTAAGTTTATAGGTGCATATTCTTTTGGGATATATTATATTGTTTTAAACGACACATAGCGCCATCTATCACCGAACTGGCTAACAATATTTTTGTTTTCATATCAACTTTTCAAAGTACCCTATTATTTAATCCGAACTTCTAATTTTACGTCTGCAAAATTTCAAAGCAATCAGTTTAGAAGTTAAACAAACTCACTTTCTGATTTTTTAATATTAGTAAGGAGAAGACTTTAAATACAAAAAAAGGGTTGTTTGGTTTAATAAAACCACGGTGGAACAAATGTGGAACTTTTATACTACGGTCAGCTACTACGAACTATAGGCGCCGCCATATTGGCCTTGGCTGCTCGGCTTGGCTGAGCGCCTTTTACTTTCTCCCTACTCCGCGGCCGACCGTCACGCGACATGCAACAAACAGACGAAAAAGTTTGAGACGACATAAAATTAAAATTTTTAAAAAATATAACAATTCATCAAGAATTTCGAAGAAAAGATTGTAGTCTGTTATAATTTTCCGTATATTAAAATCTATTTGACAGTTTTGTGAACTGGCTTTAAAAAGAACTAGTCAGATAGTAGAAGCCGAAGTGACTTCTAGTATCTGACCAGTTCTTTTTGGGTTCCGTTCCTAGAAGGTAAAACGGAACCCTATTCATAAGAATTCGCTTTCCGTCCGTCTGTCATCAGGCTGTGTCTCATGAACCGTAATAGCTAGACAGTTGAAATTTTCAAAGATTATGTATTCCTGTTGCCGCTATAACAACAAATACTAAAAATAAAAAAATAATTAAGGGGGCTCCTTCTTATCTTGTGACTCACTTCCAATATTTATGTTCTTCTCACACTAAGAATCTGCGTTCTTCTAACAATCTCCTCTTACTCTGTCCTTCGCATACGTCTGACTTTGTTCATTCTTCATTTCATATTCAATCCATTCTTCTGTGGAATGCGCTTCCTCTTGATATCATGATGGCCGCCAGTCGGTTTGCATTTAAGCGGAAATTGCAGTTATTTTCGCAACAATTAGGGTAGAGTTATTGCTACACCTCTCTCCCAAATTTTAGTTTTGTATGTATATATTATAAGTATATATTTTGGTAATAGTATGTATGTATATTTAGCTCATTTAAGTATTTTTTTAATAGTATTTAGAGGTTTTTTTTTATCTTTCTTTACATTTTTTTTTGCAAATGATAGCACCTACCATATTATCTCTTCACCACCTATGGTTGACTGGTAAAGAATGCCTAAGGCATTAAGTCTGCCTCTGTACATTTCATGTGCGAAAGATTAAATAAATAAATAGATAGACGCTTGAAATTTTCACAGTATATTTGGTAATTTTTTTGCCGTTTTTAAAGTTAATGGTACGCAACCCTTCGTGCGCGAGTCCGAATCGCAATTGTTTTTTGTTAGCGTGATCCACTTCTGGCAAGGGCATTCATTCTTTTCGATGTTGTCTTTTTCTGGTCAATATACGCGAAACCCATCCAAAGCTTCAAGCCATCGTCTCCTTGCTGTGTCAATTTAATGAAATAAGAACAAACCTGTCCGTACAAAAGAATATATATCCTCCTTTGTAGAGGACCATAATATATCAGTCATCAACCCAGGGTCGCCGGTCGGGACGAACACAGTAATCCTCTCGTCAAAAAGGTCGCCTGTAGGTTTTACTGGATTCTTATTTGACCGTAAATTAAAACACGCTTAGTTTTTAATAAAATTTTACACATTTCTTATTAAAAATATAGGTGTATTTTTTAACGGTATAATGATTACAGTAGGCCTAGTATGAGTTTTCAATACGAAACTCGTTCGATCGTATCGAGCGCGTTTGGCGCTCTCATTGGTTGAGAGTTCTTACGACCTTGAAGCGGGCCAATCGCTGAGTCAAACGCGCTCGATATCGGCGAACGAGTTTCGTAATGAAAACTCATACTAGGCCTACTGGAGACGTTCACGTGTGACTTTTGTTTGATTTTCACAGAGGGTTGTAAATTTTGTAAAAGAAAATGATGAAACTGAAATCGAGTCATCATCATCATTTTGTCCACTGCTGGACATAGGCATAGGGGAGTCAAGCACCTCCATTTCGACCGCTTCTGCATTTCTCGCATCCAACAGGTTCCTGTAACCTTCGTAAGGTCGGAAATGGAGTAGTTATGATTATAACTTTATTATAAATGCATGTCGGCTGTATATTTTCTGAGAAAGAGGGCTTGATATGAAGTGATGCATCTGTATATTTTTTTTCGAAAATGCTATGTTCATTACAACACAAATTTAATCCTAATACATAA